>OY757022.1:80656273-81255214 GCA_963580285.1 Lucinisca nassula | reverse complement strand
CTGGTCATCACCATAACCCCTTCAATCTTATCGGTAGCCGGACAAAATCCCCCTCCCCCGGACATAATCCCTCCCCGGACAAAATCCCCATTTTTGGAAAGGTGGACAAAATCCCCCTCGGACAAAATCCCCCTCGCTGTATGTCAGGTTGGACAAAATCCCCCCAGACAAAATCACCTTTGCTCTAAATTATTCTAGTTAATTATCCTTCCACTACCCTGAAAAATATTGGAATCTGTTATTGGAATATGTCAAGTTTCAATATACTTGAACAGGCGTTTTTCGTAATGGTAGAGGTTCTAAAATAGAAGTGAAGGCAATGATCACGCATCAATACAGATCAGGAATCTAAGATCAGGAATCTAAAGGTGCCTGGAACTGGGTTAGGTTAACTGATCATGCCAGACATAATCATAATGGGTTGAGAGGTCCATAAAACCCCAAAGCACACATGTACAATTACAAAAAGTTAATACAAGTATGCCCTTTTTTTTACTTTGATCTTACAAGCAACGTCTCCAAAATGACCTATACATTGTTGACGGGCAATAATTTCTCCATAAGCACTAATATAGCTATGCTAGTACTGCACCAAATCTGATATGGAATCTGCAGTTTTCAAAACGACACATGTATATATAGACTGATTTTCAAAAATCATTAATTGTGCATGTGGAGGTGTGCGGGATACTGTCCACCTTTATAAACAACAGGGGGATTATGTCCGGGGGGGATTTTGTCCAGGGGGATTTTGTCCACCTGAACAAATTGTGGGGGGGGGGGTGTCCGCCTTTACAAAAAGGGGGGATTTTGTTTTGTCCGGGGGGGGGGGGGGGGTTTGTCCGTGATTCAATTTTATCTGATCTTCTTGAAACTTACCTATAAGTAAGTAAGGACTAAAAGCTTTGATGAGTTGGAAAACTGGTGAGGTTGGCCTTTTTATCATAGAGTTATGTCCCGTTCTTGGCTGAAAATGCCCATTGGTTTCATCGGGCTGCATTTCATCTCAATGTTGGGTGAAAGTCCCACGAAACTAGGAGCAATGTCTACAAAATTATCTTAATAGTGTTGACGTTGACGTCAAACCTCAATTCAACAACTCAGTCAACATGCAAAACTTGGGGAGCCCCGGTACGTATAAACACGGGATCGGACCCTATTTGTCCTAGTATTTCCTTACTTTTTCAACTTTTTTTTATTATTTTACTAGTTTTTTATTATTATTATTTGGTTCTGTTTTGTCATGACTGCATTTGCACATAAATAATGCCTACGTTTGCACTATAGATAGATAGATAGATGGATGGATGGATGGATGGATAGATAGATAGATAGATAGATAGATAGATAGATAGATAGATAGATAGATAGATAGATAGATAGATAGATAGATAGATAGATAGATAGATAGATAGATAGATAGATAGATAGATAGATAGATAGATAGATTAGATAGATAGATAGATTTTGTTTGTTTGTTTGATTTGAGGTTTAATGTCCCCGTCAACACTGTAAAGGTCATTTTGGAGACATTGCTTCCAATTTTGTGGGACTTTTACCCGACATTGAGATGAAATGACATCTCAAGCCCTGTCGCCCAATGAAACCAATAGGGTTTATTAGCATGGACGGTCCGCCTCGCACCGCGGTTCCTGGACAGGCTTAGATCCTCTAAGCTGTTTACAGTACTAGTGTGCGGGCCGGATTCAGCTCTGCGTGGAAGCATCATGCAGCCCATATATTTCTTCAAGCCCCTATGGGCGGGGGCCGATAGATAGATAGATAGATAGATAGATAGATAGATAGATAGATAGATAGATAGATAGATAGATAGATAGATAGATAGATAGATAGATAGATAGATAGATAGATAGATAGATAGATAGATAGATAGATAGATAGATAGATAGATAGATAGATAGATAGATTATTCTTGAATATGCGGAGAAAAATATATTATTGCATTACGGAAAAAACTGTTACGTATATTGAAAATTTATCGACAAAAAGAAAAAGAAATGATAATTTTCAGATAAAAATTATGATATTTTTATATTTCTGCTCAAAACATAGATTTGGCAAAATTGTTAGAACAGCCTCAGCGAGGAGCTTCTGACGTGTAGGGCCTACCCACAATCCATGATTTATTAACAGAAATAAGAAAAGATAATGTATACCCTCCCCCACCCAGACACACATGCACGCGCGCGAAAATAAATAAATAAATAAAAAAAAAAACAAAAAAACACACACACACACACACACACAAAACGGATTTACAGGGGTACATTTTTTCTTATGTCTGCAGAAAAGAGATTGCGGATACTCGTTAGAACCGTTTGTCGAGGCAATTCTAATAAGTACACTCAGTCTACCATGATGTTTTGGGAAAATATAAAAAAATGTCGAACTATTGCTTGTATTGTTAAGTGTGCGGTAGTGTTATTCAATAAATACTGTTTAAACCAAATATCGATCTCTTTCTGGTCTCTGATGATTTTTTTTAAAGTAAAATTTAAGTAGTTTTATTTGGGACCCCACCGGAGTGGTTCTTAATGAAGAAATTGAAAAAAAAATACAAATCAGAAAAGAGATGCTAGATTTGTAACAAAAGGAGGAGAAAAAGCTGTAAAGAAAAATCCAGTCGAGTACCCCGCCTGGGGATTGAACCCACGACCCTTGGGTTATAAAGCGAGCGACACAACCTCTAGGCTGTACCAGTTAGACTGGTCAGTTATGCACTCTATATACTTATATACATATTTACTATGGCCGTACTACTGCATTCCTCCATCCTACAAAGAGACATATGTATCAAATGTTTTAGGAATTATTCATATTATAATCATTTCACTTTTCCGGGTTCTTTTTGACTCCGCAGCCTTTGCTTCGCCCTTGGGCTCCAACGGTAATCACCCTGGTCACGGCACCAATGTAGTAGTAGGAGAAACATCTGTAAAAATAAATCCAGTCGAGTGCCCCGACTGGGGATCGAACCCACAACCCTTGGGTTACAAAGCGAGCGACACAACCTCTAGGCTAAAAGATCCGGACCAGTTAGACTGGTCAGTTATGCACTCTATATACCTATATACATATTAGCTATGACCGTACTACTACACAAGCAATTACTTCATTGAAACTGGGAGCATGACTGGAATACTAGGCAAATTAAGATGGGAGTCTCTCAAGAAAAGGAGAAAAGGCAGTAGGCTCATACTATTATACAAAGGTCTAAAGGGTGCTGCCAGCATCCCAACAGATGGCCTTTTCACCAGCTAGGCACTGTAGAAATCCTCATTCATTGACATTTCAGACCCTTACTGCAAGAACTGACATTTACAAAGAATCTTTCTTTCCCTCTTTTTGACTCCGCAGCCTTTGCTTCGCCCTTGGGCTCCAACGGTAATCATCCTGGTCACGGCACCAATGTAGTAGTACGAGAAATATCTGTAAAGAAAAATCCAGTCGAGTGCCCCGACTGGGGATCGAACCCATAACCCTTGGGTTACAAAGCGAGCGACACAACCTCTAGGCTAAAAGATCCGGGCCAGTTAGACTGGTAAGTTATGCACTCTATATACCTATATACATATTTGCTATGGCCGTACTACTACACAAGCAATTACTTCATTGAAACTGGGAGCATGACTGGAATACTAGACAAATTAAGATGGGAGTCTCTCAAGAAAAGGAGAAAAGGCAGTAGGCTCATACTATTATATAAAGGTCTAAAGGGTACTGCCAGCATCCCAACAGATGACCTTTTCCTCAGCTAGGCACTGTAGAAATCCTCATTCATTGGCATTTCAGACCCTTACTGCAAGAACTGACATTTACAAAGAATCTTTCTTCCCTCGAACCATTAGACATTGGAATGCCTATTTCAGCAGCTGAAAGTGCTGAGAATTGTGTAGCTAAATAGAAGTGAAGGCAATGATCAGAAATCGATACAATTAACCCGCAGCTCCCATCTGAGACACCAAAGGGTAAGGCACACTAACGTGAAACTACAGACCCTAATGGAAACATCAAGAGCGGAAGGCCAAAAGGACAGTTACTTTCCCACAAAATGGCCAACTGGCTATCCAAAACAAAATAATATAAGCGATACAAAAACTCAAAGACAGACCATAACAAAAATAAAACACGTTTACCTCTTTAGTGAGAGCTAGGGACTAACTTCCTATCAGAGGTCCTGGTGTATGAATGTCATTTGATGTGTCACCAGTAACAATTCTGATTCTGATTCAGGGGTCATGGAAGAGGTCAAAGGTCAAATTTAGAAAAGGCAGGTATTTGCGATGGTGCACCATCTCTTTTTTGGTAAAGGAATGAAGATGGGGGGTAAACATAATTTTGTATGCTTTGTCTCTCAACGGTGCATAAAGAATAAAATATCGAAGAAAAAGTAACCACACCACAGAAAACCGGGTCCGATTCGGTCCGATCCGGTAATTGGGTCCAGTAATTGGGTGTTGTACGGGTTTCTGGTCAACTCGTACCTAAGTCAACTCGTACCTTAGTCAACTCGTTACCGACTTTGGTCAACTCGTACCTTAGTCAACTCGTACCTAAGTCAACTCGTACCTTAGTAAAAATAAAATTTGTTTTGGGGTAAGTTTGGCTTAAGTACACATATATACAGGTCAACTTTATGGTCTATGCAGACTCCTGATCCTTTTCCCGACGATGAAGACGATACATAGTGTGTGCATGAAGCCATTACGCACGTGCGCCAAAATGGCGCCTTTCATGTGTATGACCCCCATATCCCTTTAGCCAGACATACTTTATGGGTGCTCGTTAGAACTATCCCTGTGGGGCAGCTCTAACGAGTGCCAACAATCTATGCTCCAGAGGGATGTGATTGGTACATAACACCATGCTTAACATAAGACGAACTTCATATCAGAATCAGAATTGTTACTGGTGACACGTCAAATGACATTCATACACCAGGACCTGTGATATGGGAAGTTAGTCCCTAGCTCTAACCAAAGATGTAAACTTAGCTACACAATCCTCAGCACCTTCAGTCGTCAAAATAATAGAATCGGGAAGGGCATTCCAATCTCTAATGGTTCGGGGGAAAAACGATTCTTTATAAATATCCGTTCTTGCAGTAAGGGTCTGAAACGTCATTGAATGGTGTTTTCTACAATGCCTTGCTGGGGGAACAAGGTCATCTGTTGGAATGCTGGCAGCACCCTTTAGACCTTTGTATAAGAGTATGAGCCTACTGTCTCTTCTCCTTTTCTTTAGAGACTCCCATCTTAATTTTCCTAGAATTCCAGTCATGCTCCCAGTTTCAAAGCAATAATTTCCAGTTACAAATCTAGCAGCTCTATTCTGAACTTTTTCAATTTCTTCATTTAGGACCACTCCGCTTGGGTCCCAGATGCAACTACCATATTCCAAGATTGGGCGAACAAGTCCCCTGTATGCTGTTTCTTTCACATCCTGAGGACACTGATGAAGATTTCGCCTCAGGAAACCAAGTGTTCTATTCGCCTTTGTACACATATTGCTAATGTGTGTATTCCATCTCAAATCGTGAGTGATTGTCACACCAAGGTATTTAATGGAATTCACATTTTCGAGGACCGTTCCCTCTAAGGTGTAAGAAGCCTCAACTTTATTAGATCTCTTCCTTGTTATCTGCATAATATTGCATTTAACTGGTTGAAATCTCATGCCCCATTTTCTGGCCCAACATCCTAATCTATCTATGTCAGCCTGAAGTTTCAGTGAGTCATCTGTATCTCTAATTTTCCGGTAACAAACACAGTCATCTGCGAACAGTCTTATTTCTGAGTCAATATCAATGGAAATATCATTGATGTACAGGGAGAACAATAGAGGACCAAGAACGGTCCCTTGTGGGACTCCAGACAAAACTGGCGCCCATACTGAAGATTCACCATTAACAACAACACGCTGTTTTCTGTAGCAAAGGAAGGAATCTATCCATTTAAGAGTCTTCCCACCAATTCCATAACCAAATAATTTGGATTTAAGTAGTTCATGAGGAGGGGTGTCAAAAGCCTTCTCAAAGTCCAGAATAAATGTGTCCACCTGCCCCCCTTTGTCCAGGATTTGTTTGGATAATGCAAAAACCATTACCGCCTCTAAGCTCCTCCCACTAGCTAATATACATGTGTCAGTCTTGTTAGCATCTCTTAATGTATGCATGATATTCTGTTATATGTTCAGTAGTTCTGGTAGACAAATAAAGTTAAGAAACCAGCTTGGTTCTTCTCTAATAATGTGTTACAAACACAAAACATAGTGTCAGAAGTGGGATATATTTTTTTTGTTCAAAAGGGAATATATTAAAATAAATTCAAAGGAATTTATGACGTTTCACGAAAAATTAGAAGAACTCAGTGAAACTCAAAAACATTAAAAATGGCATCAAAATTTACCCCGCCGAATGAATTTGACTTTAGCCAGCCAAACAGGTGGGAAGACTGGAAGAATAGATTTTTAAGATTTAGACTTGCGACAAAGCTGAATAAAGAAAATGGTGAAATCCAGGTGTCTAGTTTAATTTATGCCATGGGAATGGACGCAGAAAATATAATGAAATCTTTCGGACTAACAGCCGACGAGTCAAAACACTTTGATGGAGTAATAAAAAAGTTTGATGAACATTTCATACCAAGAAAAAATGTAATACACGAAAGAGCAAAGTTTAATCAAAGAAAACAACAAAGCGGCGAAAGTGCAGAACAGTTCATAAGAAGCCTTTATGAAATATCAGAAAATTGTGACTTTGGGACAGCCAAAAACGACCGAATTAGGGATGTCATTGTAATTGGAATTCTTGACAAAGAACTGTCAGAGAAAATGCAGCTGAAAGATGACTTAACACTGGAAAGCGCCTCAACAATGGCTCGACAGTCGGAACTTGTAAAATCACAAGTTCGCGACCAAACACAACCGACGACAGTCAACGAAGTCAGGGGAACTAAAGCACGCCCGAAACAACCGATGCCAGGACCAACACCTCGCTCACTACCCCAGGGTGGGCTGAGACCAACCCAGAAATCCACAGCGAAGCCACTGAGGTATCTACCCCAGTGTACAAGATGTAACAGACGTCACGGGAACCAGAGACAATGCCCGGCTATGGGACAGATATGCAAAAAGTGTAATAAACCCAATCATTTTGCAGTGTGTTGTAAAACTAAGCAGGTGCACGAAATTGCACAAAATGTAGGAAGCATTCAAAACGAAGAATTAAATGACAGTGCTTATTTCTTGGAATCGTGTGAAATTGATTGTGATCAATCAGAAAATAAACCATGGATCGTTAACCTTGAAATCTGTAAGTCAAACATTGCTTTTAAAATTGATAGCGGTGCAGATATATCAATCATTTCAGAATCATGCTATAAAACGTTGAAGCAACGTCCGGCATTGCGAAAAGCCTTGTCAATTCTGAAAAGCCCCGGGGGTAATGTAAATTGTCTTGGGTATTTTATTGCAGATACGTACAGAAATGGGCAGAAATTTATGTTTAGAATATATGTAGTAGCAGGCAAAGACCAGGCTAATTTGCTCAGCCGAGGAGCGTCCTCTGCGTTAAAGTTTGTAAAGCGAATTGATGAAATCCCGGAAACCGTGTTCGGTCGAACAGGACTCATAAATTGTGAACCGGTCAAAATAGAGCTTAAGTCCGATGCACAGCCGTATAGCGGCAGTACAGCTAGGCGTATACCCTTTCCACTTTTGCCAAAAGTAAAGGAAGAGCTCGAAAACATGGTTCGCGATGGAATTTTGACTGAAATTTCGGAGCCGACGGACTGGTGTTCACCGATGGTACCGGTTTTAAAACCTAACGGCAAAGTACGCATTTGCGTCGATTATAAAAAATTGAATGAGTCGATCAAGCGTGAACTTTACATGTTACCAACTTTGGACGATATCGCGCCGAAATTAGCAGGAATGACTGTATTTACAAAGTTGGATTCCGCTCAAAGTTTTCACCAACTGCCCCTCCGGCGAGAATCGTCTAAGCTTACTACGTTCATAACGCCATTCGGGCGTTACGCGTATCAAAGATGTCCAATGGGTACTAGTCTAGGGCCCGAGATCTTCCAGAAAAAAATAACTGAGCTGTTGCAGGGTTTGGAAAATGTCGATGCTATTATGGACGACATTATTGTTTATGGCCGAGACATGGCAGAGCATAATGCAATGTTGACCGCTGTACTTCATAGAATAAATGAAGCAGGTCTGAAGCTTAACAAAGACAAGTGTCTGTTCAGACAAACCCAGTTAGAATACTTTGGCCATATTATTAACGCATCGGGTATCTCACCGAACCCAAAGAAGGTAGAAGCAATCAGAAATCTAGACCCCCCTCAAGACAAAACAGAACTCAAACGGGTTCTTGGCATGATAAATTACCTGGGAAGGTATGTAGAAAATTTATCAACAATAATCAGCCCAATATCTGACCTGCTTAAGGACGACACAGCCTTTTATTGGGGTCCTGATCAGAATAATGCTTTTGAAAAGGTCAAACATTTGCTCACAGAAGCCCCTACATTGGCGTTTTATAAACGATTCTGATTGTTTATCTAGATCGCCGTTAAAGCAAATCGACTGTAAAATTGAAAATGAGGTGAATATGTATGTTGATTCAGTAAGTGCTTATATGCCAATTAGTGACACGCGCTTGAAAATGATCTACGATGCTACGCTAAATGATTCAGAAATTCAGCAGGTCATCTCGCTCACGAGAAAAGGATGGCCAGAAACTGGAAAAAATCTGTCAGATTCTATCAACGAGTATTTCAGCGCTCGAAATGAACTTTCTGTTGTTGATGGTCTGTTAATGTACAGAAATAGACTCGTTATTCCAGTAAGCCAGCGCATGGAAGTGTTAGACAAACTGCATGGGTCGCACCAGGGACTCACAAAATGTAAAGACTTTGCAGCACAGTGCGTGTGGTGGCCGACAATCAATAAAGACTTAACTAAAAAGGTGCAAAATTGTACATTTTGCCAGGAATCTAGACCTACACAGCGTCGAGAGCCACTGAAACCGTCAGAACTACCATCGGGACCTTGGGTCAAGGTTGCAGCAGATTTATGCCAGTTGAACAATAAAACGTACCTCATTGTCATGGATACATATTCTAAATACATAGAAATTGGATATCTGAGTACATTGACCAGTGAACGTGTAGTGGACAAAATGAAAAACATGTTTTCGCGCTGGGGAGACCCTGAAGAAATCACGTGCGATGGCGGCCCTCAGTTCATAGCCAAGTGTTTTAAGGACTTTACACGGGAAAACAACATTAAAGTAACATATAATTCTCCTTATTTTGCGCAGGCCAATGGTGCTGCAGAAGCAGGCGTCAAAATCGCTAAAAACATTCTCAAACAAAAGGATTCGTACAGTGCACTAAGAACCTATCTTTGTACACCGACCGTAGCTACCAGCTATAGTCCTTCGGAACTAATGATAGGTAGACAAATCCGGATACATGTACCGTGTGCTATAGAAAAACTTAGACCTAAGTGGCCAAGTCATGACCTTGTGAAAATACATCATGACAAATCGAAGGGAAATCAAACATTCTTCTTCAATAGGAGACACGCAGCCCATCCACTCCCAAATTTGGCTGCCGGAGACAAAGTACGGATTAAACTTGACAGTGAGAAGCGGTGGCAAAAAGAAGGGACAGTAGTTGATGGTGATACAGAAAATAGAACATATACGGTAAAAACAAATGATGGAACTTACAGGCGAAACCGTGTTCATCTTCAGAAAATTCCCTCGCAGTATGATCAGGGAAACATGGGAGAAAATAAGG
The DNA here is from genome assembly GCA_963580285.1 of Lucinisca nassula. Taxonomy (NCBI): domain Eukaryota; kingdom Metazoa; phylum Mollusca; class Bivalvia; order Lucinida; family Lucinidae; genus Lucinisca; species Lucinisca nassula. The sequence continues at coordinate 81,245,378 of OY757022.1, read as the reverse complement.
CAAACATGGGACAAAATATCGACACGGGAAATTCGCAGAAACCGCAGGAACTTGATACAGGGCAGCATCGAAATAAAACACGATGTGGCAGACAGATTAAACCCCCGCAGAGGTATGCTGAGTGGTACTAATGTACATTATCTCTTGGGAACTTGGTGTTAAAATTATGCACTGGAACAAACTGTAAATTCTTATCAACCACAAGAACACATGTAAGACTTGTATTTCAGTCACGATTCGATTTAATCTAACAAAACTCATAAATATAGCCAATTAATGTCTTGATGTTTGACTAGAATTTTTAAGCCGAATAGGATTTACAACCTTTCTGTGTTCACGGCATGACTTTGAAATAGTAAAACTGTCAGAGAACTTTATCTACGTTACATTGATGAAAGTCATAAGTTTTCAATAAGGGGGAGATGTTTGGATAATGCAAAAACCATTACCGCCTCTAAGCTCCTCCCACTAGCTAATATACATGTGTCAGTCTTGTTAGCATCTCTTAATGTATGCATGATATTCTGTTATATGTTCAGTAGTTCTGGTAGACAAATAAAGTTAAGAAACCAGCTTGGTTCTTCTCTAATAATGTGTTACAAACACAAAACACCCTTTGTCCAGGATTTTTGCCCAATCATTAATAACCGTGCTCAACTGAGTTTCGCAACTATGCCTTTTCCTAAATGCATGTTGTCTGTCTGACAAAAGTTTATGTTCATCCAAGTGGGCCATGATGTTTGAGCAGACTATGTGTTCAAGCAATTTACATAGAACACAGGTCAGTGACACCGGGCGATAATTACGAGCAAGAGCCCTGTCCCCTTTTTTGAAAAGTGGACAGATGTTCGCTAGGAGCCATTCTTTGGGAATTTCACCCGTATCGAGAGATTGTTGGAAAAGATGAGCAAAAACTGGACCTAATTCGTTTGCTAGTTCCTTCAGGACTCTAGGATGAAGCTCATCAGGCCCTAAAGCTTTAGAAGGGTTCAAGCCTTTAAGTAATTTGATCACTCCCGCAGAGGATACAACAATATTTTCCATGAAAGGGGCCGATCTTCCAGTCAATGGAACCTCGTTGAACTCAGTTTTATTAAATGCATCATTGAATTGACCAACCAATTCCTCTGCCCTTTCAGAGTCCGATTCAGCGACCCCGTTCCCTCCTCTTTTATTAAGGGGTGGGATACCTTGCCTATCTTTCTTCTGGCTATTGATATATCTGTAGAAGTCTCTGGGATTCGCCTTTACATCACCTACCAAGTTATTTACGTACTGATCATGCTGATTTTTGGTGTCATTTTTAATTTCTCGTCTCAAGTTTTCAAATTTTGCTCTGAGTTTACCACTTCCCGACTTTTTTGCCTTAGCATGAATCTTATTTCTCCTCCGAATTTTTCTTCTTATTTCTGGTGTGATCCAAGGAATTGAAGATACAGACCTGCTAGTTTTGGAGGGGATATGATTTTCGGACGAAGCTTGAATGAAAGACTTTATCAAATCAAAGTTCTCCTGGACAGACCGAGCGTCTGAATGACCATTAAAGTATTTCTCTCCTGCAAATTTTAGGGCATCCTTCCTCATAGTTTCATAGTCACCCTTTTGATATAAGTACACCTTTCTACGAGGTTTCTTTATAGGTGGTATGAAGATTTTCAAAAATCCAGAGACAATATCATGATCACTTAGTTTGTCCGGGGATTGAATATCCCCAAACTGTCCTGGCAAAGTTGTAAGAATCAAATCCAAAGTGTTTCTATCTCGAGTAGGGAAGTCAACAACCTGTTCCAAGGCATGATCATTCATGATGTCGACCAACACCTGTCCCTCTGACGGACTCAGCATCGTGCCTTGTTTGCTGAGCCTATCTGGCCAAACAATCTCTCTGAAGTTGAAGTCGCCTAAGACATGTACTGCAGGAAGTTTTTTACCCTTATTCTGAGACTTGATGCGATCAAGCTGATCTTTAAATAAGTGGAAGTTTTCGACAGTGTCGTTAGGTGGTCGATACCAACTTGCAATAAAGTGGGAAGTTTTGTTTGCAAAAACCTTAACCCAAACAGATTCTGAATCGTTTTCCAGTTCCATGAATGGCATATGAGGGATATCTCTGTGAACGAGCAACATCACCCCGCCGCCATGAGTGTTTCTATCTTTTCTGTAGACACTGTATTCGCAAGTTTCAGGGAAAAGCTCCGAAGTCATAATTGAACTGTCAATCTTTGTTTCCTGAATAGCCACAATATGTGGTTGGTGAGTATCAAGGAAAGCTAAAAGTTCAAGTATTTTTCCTCTTAAACCGTTAATGTTAATATGTAAATGAAAATAACGAGAAAAATATAATTGTAGAACTTACATTTCATGCTCAGTTGCAAATAAAATGTAGTTATACAATTATAATTTGTTCTCATATATGCTCAAAACATAAATGTTGGCTTACATAAATGTTGCATATTCCTTATTACTGTTACTTTACGATAACACACCCGTGCAATATAGTGCGTTTTTCGCATCTCCAAAATGGCAATTTGTCTTACGAAAATCCGTTTTTTTTTTTTCTTATTTATACTTCAAACATAGGCTGTGATCTTTAGTTGGAACGACTCTAACGAGTACCCTCAACCTATGTATTGGAGCATAAATAAAGAAAGATAATGTATACCCCCGTAAACCCGAGTTTCTCTATATAAAGTGAGGTTTAGGGGTGTGCCTATTGCACGGACGAGTTACCCCACCTACCCCTGGGGTACGAGTTGACCAAAATAGGTACGAGTTGACTAGGGGGGTACGAGTTGACCAAAGAACGGGTACGAGTTGACCAAAAACAGGTACGAGTTGACTCAGGTACGAGTTGACTTAGGTACGAGTTGACCAGTTACCGTTGTACGCACCACGAGGAGCTCTTGTTTCGGTAATTAGTTAGGCCTTATTGCGCGATTAGGCCGAAATTAATAGTCGCGAATGATGTGATTATGTCTGGCTTTGTTTGTCGAAGTCTTCAGAGGATTTTTGTGCGTTTAATCGTCCCAAGAGAAGCGTCATGTCGCTGTTCACGACACTATTCTACCAAGTATCAGTCACTTAAATATTCTTAACATTTATGATGCCCTAAATAAATCAAATTCGCAATAATCATGGTGCAGTAAATTGGAAACTGAGTGGGTGGGGTAGTTTTCTGATTTAGCCTGGAAACCCATAACTCCGTTCACCTAAGGTTGAGCAATGGTTCTTTCAATTTTTTGTTGCAAGACTAATTTTCTGCAGGTATTTTTTAAACATTTGACTGAATGCCTATGAGAATCTCAAGATTTCAGAAAATAAACATCACTTCTGTTTATTCTACAGCCATCTAGGAATGCAAGGCGTGTTTGGGGCATGTTCTCATAACTCCGTTCACCCAAATTTATTTGATTATCATAAGTAATCAGATTCATTCTCTGAATATTATATACATGATGAGTATTTTATTTAGACTGTCCACTATTCTAATTTGTTGATACTTTTTATTTTCAGTCACATGCTTGTCACTGGTTAGAGATTATTTTGGGGGACCCCTAAAATATTAAGCATTTTGTGACAAATTTCGATTTCTGTGAATTAAATTGTAAGTCAAAACTGAATTTCTTCAAAACAGGTTGAAATGTTAGTTATTTACTACAAATTCTGATGTGTGATAACTGTAAAAATGATTGCTTTTCATATTAATCAAAGAAGAGGGTGAACGGAGTTATGAGGTTGAACGGAGATATGAGAAAATGGGATACTATTCACCATGTTTGCATTATTTGCTGGCTCCCAGCTTGCACATTATCAATATTGGAAAAAACAAGTAACCAGACCCGCCTGACCTTTCAAGGAGCGCTTTGGTGCAGTGGTAGCGCATCGGATTTGTGATCGAGAGGTTCCGGGTTCGAGCCTCACGCTGACCAAAGTGTTGTGTCCTTGAGCAAGGCACTTCATCCACATTGCTTAAAAATAAAATAATTAAAAAAAAAGTACTGGTTACTACCCAGGAAATCCTGCTCGTAATGCTCAGATGTGAGCGAGTAGCAGTAATAGGAGAAAGAAAGAGAAAGGGTCTGGTTACCTGTTTTTCCAACACTGATAATCTTCGGACGGGAAAGTATAAAACCAGGGAGTAACGGCCGGGAGCCGGTAGTCCAACAAGTTAGACGTACGCATGCACTCATTTATAGATTTGTTTTTTATAGATGTGCATGCGTTCCGAAAAATAACAAAAACATAAATATCAGCATATAAATGTAAAATATGAATGTCTGGAACGCAGAACTCTCATGTATGGGAGTAGGGAGCCGGGAGTAAATTTTGACAATCGAATAAAGGTACTAAACATTCACATATCTGGATGGAATTTGAATCAAAAGTAGAAAATAGACGTTTCTTTAAAATGCACATAAGTGTTAACATTATTACCCTGTACTTTTCAAGATATGAACCGAAATATACGACCACGTCGCAAAATTTTCGCCCTTGAGTAACTTTTGCGGTATTGACGATGTCAAGCATTTTGCAAAATTAGTTCAGTCTGGGGTTCTACAAGAATTACTTTCTGTGTTATTAATTAAAAATCATATCAGAGGTTAGAAAAATGCAAAATTAAAGTTATTTCATTGCTCCGCCTGGTAAATAATTGACCCGGGAGTGGGCCGTGAGTAATTTCTGGGTTGAAATCGGCGTTTATTTGCCTTATTCCCGGCCTTATTGCTTCTATCACATATTTCTTAAACGTTTGTCAGAAGAAAAGCTAAGATTCAGCATGGAGTACATGAATTTATTTACTTGTCATATCGGGACTCGACACACATCCAAACCCTCAACCCAACTCATGCCCTGCTCCTGCGCCTATGATTTTATGTGACCGGGACATTTATATTTGGCGCTATTTGTTTTATGGCCGTATAATGTAGAAAAGATTACACTAGTACCTCCGTAGTCTGATCAGTGCCTTTGCTATTAGCTGTCAGGGTAGTAAGACTACGTTTAATAAATTTATACAATGTATGTGACATAGGCAATAACGCTAATAAACGCCGATTTCAACCCAGAAATTACTCCCGGCCTACTCCCGGGTCAATTTCTTACTTCACAGAGCGATGAAATAACTTTATTTTTGTATTTTTCTAATCTTTGATATGTTTTTAATTGATAATACACAAACTTATTCTTGTAACAATCCCAGACTGAACATATTTTGCAAAATGCTTGACATCATCAATACCGCAAAAAGCTACTCCTGGGCGAATTTTTTGCGACATGGTCATATATTTCGGTTCATATCTTGAAAAGTACTCAATTATTAATATAAAACTTATATGCATTTTAAAGAGGAGTCTATATTCTACTTTTGATCCAAATTTGACCTAGATATGTTAATGTTTAATACCTTTATTCGATTGCCAAAATTTACTCCCGGATTTTACTCCCGGCTGTTACTCCCGGGTTTTATACTTTCCCTCTTCGGACTAGGAACCAGAAGATAATGCAAAAAAGGTGAATTCTGCACTTCCATTCGAGTATTTATGCGAGCAGGTCTTCCTGGGTAAAACACCGTAATAAAGAAGAACATAAAGAGTCTTGTTCAAGGTACCAGTGGCTAGCCACCTACACATATAGGTGCGTGACAGACCTGGGGTCGAATACTTTCAAAAGTATTCGAATACAAATACAAATACTTTGCATTTCACGAATACAGAATACAAATAAAAATACATTTTTTATGAATGTATTCGAATGAGAATACAAATACTTTGCAAATGTATTTGAATACTTTTAGAATACTGCGTGATAGCTCATTGGTTAGTGCACTTGCCTCTGATACTAGAGGTCCAGCGTTCGATCCCCGGCAGCGGCAATAAAATTTTGGTGTCCGAACACGATCCATTGGCATCATTTGCAGGGATGAATGTCATAAAGTGCACCATCCTTGGATCGGGAAATTAACTGGAGGCCCCCTGTGCAGGGAGAACCATCTCCTGTGCATCCCTACCGTAATTACATGATTACTGTGTAGGCTTTCATCCTGCAAACCTGAAGTGTATGTAATGTACACATGCGGTAATGGTCAAATGTGACCAACGCAGTATCAGTAGAAAGAAAGAAAGACTACATCCAAGGCTACCTCAAGCCTGAGCCACAGCCAAGATCGAGAAGAACCAGCCGCCACCACAGCAGCCATCGGTTCCTCAGACGTCACTTTCTCAGCAGCAGCATAATCAACAACAGTTGCCGCTACAGCAAAATAAATCATCAGGGATACAGGGCTTTAGATAATTTTTTTTTCAAAAGAGTACAGTACTCGTCCTTTTTTAAAAAAAGGAGTAACGAGAAATTTTTAAAGAGTACTGAAAAATAAACCAAAAAACTTTATTTTGCAGCCTCGACACAATGTTTTTATGGACTGATTTATGGCCAGGTGTACTGTTTGTTTTCTTATAGATACACATATTCAATATCTGTGTCTGCCTGGCCACAAATCAGACAAAACAATACCATATTGAAATCTCTTGTGAGCAGTTTGTTGACGGAGAAATCTAACTTTTGGGGTTCAGTTCTCTTGGCGGATAGCAGGACTTCAATGGCTGATTATTGTGGCCAAAGAGTTTCTAAAAAATTAGAATATCAGCTTCACTTTATTGTCCAAGATATGGAATGAAACTCATATTCTTTAAAATTTTATAATCCCTTTTCAAAACCATATTCTCAATTTCATCATATATTGCCCATGGATATTTATTTTCTTTCACCCTTCGATCGTGGGACCCATCGTGTTTCCTTACAGGCAATGTTATAATCGGAACCAGTTACTGGGTCAAAAATCTGTCAGGACCTTTTTCACAAAAAGTGCGGCAGAGACGGACTCCTGATCGGCTGTAAAGAACTTAAGGATTGCAGTGCTCCAGCTAGGATTTTAGGGCAGAGGGGCGCTGGGCTGGGTAGGGCACTTGTTAAATGGGCACCATTTTTTGGTTTATGAAATGCCATCAAAATCATTGTGATCGATTGGCTTCTCACGCGTCGGTGAAGCTAATAGTACTGACGCCTCTACTGGAATTATATACTTTTATATTTACATGCATTTCACAAGTGAGTGGTGTACTGGGTCTAAGCAATAGCCACGTTTATAATTTAAAAAAAACTTTTGAAAATTTAACTTATAGGTATCTTTTAATATAGAATTATAATATTTAAATAAAAAATTATTTGTTTGATTCATCTGAAAGCGTGTTATTAAAGCAATACAAAAAATAACCGATGACTGAATAAGTAATCTGTTCAAGGGAGACTACTCAATAATTATCCAAGTCATTAAATTTTGACGTTTCAGAACTCAGGCTGAACGTGTCTTCACTGGTTGCCAATGATCTGCAAAGACTCTGATCAGCTTGATCAGTCTGCGACAGTATTACAAGTAAACAGTGTGTATACCGAGCTGCGTCGCACAACACCTTGCAAAGACCCAGATCAACATGCGCAACCCGGGAAACATTTTTTCTCACCTATCTCTGAGTAGCCCTGCAAAAGGCTCTTGGGGTCAACGAAGACTGAGCAGTTTGCAATGATGCGCAGGCTACTAAGAGTCTTCACTGGTCGCACGATACTCGAAGACTTAGACCAGCACGCACAACCACTATGTAAGTCAGAACAACATGCGCAACAACTACGCAAGTCCGTTTGGATAACCCAGCTTGTAAAATCAGCGATGCGCAGACTGATGCGCGTCGATACTGTTGAGCAATGACCTGCTCATCCAATCATTACGGCTAATGAAGGCTTGCGCGCATGCGCTGACTGATCCGAGACTTTACTGCTCGCTCGTCTTACTGTAGTTCAGATTACTTCGGTTTACGCCCACCTGATTAACGATCGGATCGGCTCTATATGGGTTATAATCTTGAAAGGACCGTAACCCCAACCCCAATAAAACTTGATTCCCTTGAAATAATTTATGAATGCATAATTTTCCCGTGTGAGAATTTCCCGCCTTTTATTACACACGTCATTTATTTCACGTGCGTTCCAAATACGCTCTCAAAAAAATATTAAATGCGTAATGCTAATTTGTTTTTCGTACCTGATACGCAGCAGATTTGAAAAAAAGGAGTATCCTCCCAATTATTTTCGTAATTTACGCAGTACGCAGCCTTATCTAAAGCCCTGGGGATAACAGCAGCTATGACACTGCCTGCAACGCCACCTCAATCACCTCCAGGAAAGGACTCTAGACACTCCAGCCTCGACACCACCCAGCTCACCAATGGAATCCAAGATGACAGGGAGAAACATCAAGAGAAGGAGAGATGAAGATACTCTCCAAGAACAGATTGGCTGGTGCACAAGTTCACCATGTACTGGCTTGAGCACAAAAAGAAACAGAAATACAGATGCTATACATGTGTAGTCCACTCAGGCACAGTCCATACCTGTGATAATCTTTTTAACTTTATGAGGGAGATGCAAAGAATATCATACATGTGATATCTCCCGGATCATCCGGGAGGCTCCCGGAAATGGACACGATCTCCCGGGCTCCCAGACAGAACTAAAAAAATCCCGGAAACTGAATTTTCCTATCACATTTTTTATGAACCGTCCATTTTTTATCAGTCAGGATGTAAGGGTACTGACTCGACACACCAAATGGTCAAGAGATTAACTTAGATGCGTAACTTCACAGCATGATACAATTATCCGCACTGTCAGTCTGCTGGAAATTAATGGTATATTCACTGATAAGAAGCACAAAGGTGTGAAAGTGATTCGCACACAGACTTGGGGCCGATTACATGCAAATGTATTCGAATACAATTACGATTACTTTGTTATTTCATGATTACAATTACATTTTTCATGAATGTATTTGATTACAATTACATTGCAATGTAACGGATTACAATTACTTTTCATTGTTCCATGTCCAAAAAATTCTAGTTTAAATCAATAAGCTGTTTAATTATCAGTTTAAGCTTCTCAAGAGCTTCATTTTCTTTCGTTTTAGTCTACTTCTGGTATTTCTCTAGTATTTGTGTTTTTTTCCTCTTCCTCTTGGTACTATTCGATGTTTCACAGACAACAGCTTGTTTTTGACCATTCACTTAACTTTTGCATAATTTGGTCTGGCTTTTATATATAGTGCAATATATTTACACATTCGCATATATAGCAGCATGAGATTTGTACATTGTGCAATGCATAAGAGATTTACTTAAGTACCCAGTGGTCATAAGCAGCGTTAAAATGCTTTGTAGATAAACAACAACAAGACTTAAGGCAAACAGTGATACATATACAGATGCAAAAAGGAAATTACAAGTTTCATCAGTGACAAAGATTTTAATGTGCACATCATTAAACCAGCATGGTAATTAAAAGGACAATTAAAAATAACTTTATGTTGCTAATTTTTTCTATTTGAATTCTAAATTGTAATTGTAATCATAAAGTATTCGTAGAAGTATTCACAATTACAAGCCGTTTTGAATTGTATTCGATTACAATTACTTGTAATCATAAAAATCAGCAATTACAAATTACATTTCGATTACTCAAAATTTGTAATTGAATACATTGTAATAGGTTGCTGATTACAATTACCCCATGTCTGTGCATGCATTAATAATGGTACCTGTTACAGTAATAATTATACCTGGAATATGTATCTTTTTCTGGGCATGGGTGATTAATATGACACAGGTGATTGTTTCTGTCGAGGATTAGCGGTAGATGAATTGTTCCACCAATAAGCCTGATTCATTCATCCGTAAAATGGATGTGTTAAAGAAGGGTTAATCTGCATGTTCAGACTATATGAAGGAACATAAAGTGAAGTAAAAATTAGAAAATGAAAAACTGCATTGCAGCTGAAACTGAACAAGTGAATCCCTTATCCTACTGAGCACAACAACACCTACCTTTGCAAAGAGTATACTTCCGGCGCTACAATGTCCCGCATGACAAGGTGTGAAAATATGGTCAAGTTATGTCTCCAATTTGCGTTTATCCCCCAATCATAAAATTTAATCCAAAATCATTGTGAAAATGATTTAATCGCTCCTAAGACGATTAGCTACATCAAACGGAAGATGCATAATAAAAACGGACTATTCTGCTATCTCGTGAACGGTTGTGTTTGGCGCCAAATAGCAGTCGCTTGGCGGGAAAAGTCGAATGCTTTAATTTGTGTAAAAGCATCTGTTATGTTGTTGTTGGTTATTGACACGGAAATTCAGGGCATAAGTTGGGAGTTTTGCAAAGCGCTGTTTTCTATCCACCTCTATCCACAACTGTGGCTTTCGAGAAAATATTTTTTACTGGTTCCAAACGATTTTTATGAAAGAGAAATGCCCGATTAAAATAACCCAATGACATTAAATACATGTGGGGTTGCCGGGGTCGGATGACGTCATTTACCAATCACATGTCAAAAAAATGGGAGCGTTGGTTTGTGGACGGTGATTTGGATGGCGGAAAACTTTGATGTTAGCATTGCACTTGCCTGTAGGGCGGGTGTGAAAGTTTGGGCTCATTTTGGATGGAAGGTGTCATCGTCTTGTGTTTTGATCATTAAATTGTAAATGACTCTGCATTCTTTTAATCTCATATCTCGCTGCCCTGACACTTACATGTATATCGGCTGCAGCTTGTGATAATTATGCATGTCAAGCTAAATGAGTTTATATAACCGTATTTTAAATTGCTTATTGGTTGAGGTGTTATGACATGTCAGCAATTAATTTGAATAAGTACCGTTATTTACCATTTTCTACCATATTACCGCACAGAGGGAAATAAATAGAAGTGATGGCAATGATCAGGAATTGATACAGTTAACTTTTTGCAAACAGTGAAGGTCCTGATAAGACACCCGTCAGGTTAACAAGCCCATGCAAAGAACACCCCTCTAAACCCCACTTTATATCTATAAAAAATTGGGGTTTATGGGGGTGTTCATTATTTCTCTTATTTTTGCTCAAAAACATAGACTGTGGGTACACATTACTACCACCTCATTGAGGCGGTTCTAACAAGCACCTAGAAGCCACCGTGGTATAGAGGTTATGCTACTCGCCTTGTAAACCAGGGATCGCAGGATCGATCCCGGGCTTCTCCAGACTTTCAGATGAGTCTTTAAACCGAGGTCCCGTCTCCATAAGACCTGAGTTGTTGGTGAGACTTAGAGCTCAAACACTCGCTCGCTTTAACAAGCACCAACAAACTATATTTGGACAAGAAATGAGAAAAATATTGAACATTTTCATGTGAAAAATGGTAGTTCTAAGAAATATTAAAGACACCATTATTGTGCACGGGTCTGTAATCGTAATTCGCAGAGGTGGTGTCTGATCTGGACCTGAATGTTTGCCAATGATCCGTTTTGGGTTTTCCTGTAAAAAATGTGTTAAGAGTGTAAATAGCAGGCCTCACATTTTTCAGGCATTTGCGGAATTTCAGACTTTTAGGGGTTGAATTTTTCTTGATTTCCGTCTTTTAGATTTTAATTTTTTCCGCCTATACCCTGTTTAAAATGACTATTTAACCACTATCCCGTGAACAAGTTTATTTAGTCAAACCCATTCCTGACTATCAGCAAATCAAATTACTTGATATAATGTATTCAGTCAATTCACAAACTGCCTTACAAACACATGTAGATCCTGATCAGATGGCTTCTTTAGAAGCCATCTGATCGAGATCTACACTGTTTGCAAAGGTAGTGGTTGTTGTGTTCAGCAGGATAAGGGTTAAGGGTGTGAAATCGGGTCTTTCAGGCATGGAAATGCTCAGTGATTATGAGAGCTGAAATAAACAACTAGTTTAGTAGTCAGGTTAACTCTTGTTCTGCTGAGCCCGGATATGCCTTATCTTTGAAACATTGTAGATCCAGATCAGATGGCTTCTGAAGAAGCCATCTGATCAGGATCTACATTGTTTTGTCATTCAGATTGTGAATTTGTTGCAATAGTTTGCATCAAGTAATCTTATTGGTTGATGATCGGAAGTGGGTGTGGCAGATTAAAATATTCAGCAGTACAAGGGTTAATTAGGTCATTTGTGTATTTTCAGACTATGTGAGGTTGGCAGGCTGGAAAAAGTTAAAGACCAAACCAACACCTATCAAACAGGCCAGGTTTGTAATTTGTATTGTTCAGCTAACAATGCCATGACTAGGTCTTGTCATTGCACCAGTTTCGCAATTTTTGTAGCAATGTCCCGCTAGAAATAAACAGCCACAAACTATGGGACCCGGCTTTATCAACTGAAAAATCAGTTACTTCATACATTGCGTCCCTTTCAGCCCATTAGTTTCTTTGGACCATAATAAAGGAGGTAACCAAAAAAGTACTAAATGGTAAACATAAATTTTCCAATAATTACTGTACTGTTTGTCATAATTTTCTTTATCATATGACGTCGTTGATTAGCAGTGGATAACGTTGTGTTATAAATATCGTATGACCACACGTGTAATAACACTTTGGCGTGATTAAGTAACATCATGACGACATCCATGTCAACAATGCATTTTTCGTAGAAAACTTGTCAAATTAAAAGGCGATAAAATCCAATTTAAAGTAGTCATATGACTCATGGTCATTTCATATGAAATTTATGAAACTCGCCAAAGGCTCGTTTCATAAATGTCATATGAAATGACCACTCGTGTAAGATCCTCTATATGAAAATCAGTCTAGAGCATAAAAGTGGTGAAGAGATGCAATTTGTTGCTTTTATTGCCAGTAATAAGAGACATCTGACGGGGACCCTTCTGAGGCACACATACTTACGATTACAAGACCTACATTCTGACAAAAATATTTGACAGCTTTGTGTGGGTCCTTTTCTGACGTGGTGAGTGATCTAGTTTTGAAGTTTTGGTCCACCAAATAAAAACATATTTATGCCTCTAAGTCTTTGAAAATTTCTGGAAACATTCTGTTTCAGCTAACTTCGCCTGCAATTTAGATCCTGTCAACTTAAAACTTGATATATAGTTAGACCCTGCTGTGGAGCAGGGCATATTGTTTTGAGGTTACAGTCCACCAAATATTTACAGAGTTATCCCCCTTTGAAAATTTTGTGAACATTTTGTGTATAGCTAAGTATCCTACAGTAAACATTTGATCAAGCTGAAACTTGATACATGTATATAGTTTGACCACGCTGTGGAGCAGCACATATGTTTCGAGGTAATGGTCCACCAAATTTCTTTAACTTAAGTAACCCCTTTGAAAATTTCTGTAAACATTTTGTTTCTGGCTAACTCCTACAATTCAGATCTGATCCTGCTGAAACTTTATATATGTGGTAAGACGATGTTATGGAGCACTTCATATTGTTTTGAGGTTGCAGGTCAGCCTGTGCATCCACACAGTCTTACCAGCATCTTAGTGTTCATTGGTTGGATAGTTCAGTACCTCTACTTGCTACCTCTAGAATGTCAAGACCCCTGCTAGTCTGTGTAACTTTAGAATTTGATCTTTTGTTCTTAGCTTGTTATAAATCTAGAAGACATGTTTTCTTGTGGTGGGCCTTTATACATGGGGGTATCCAAATGATATTTTTCCTTACTTCTGCATAAAAACATGTGCTGTGAGTACTCATTAGAAGCGCCTCAGCGAGGTGCTTCTAATGAGTACCCACAATATGTTTTTATTTAGAGTCCCGCGGCGCTTCTAAGTTCTAATGAGTACCAACAACATAATAAGGATGTTTTTATGCAGAAATAAGAAAAATATCAGTAATTTTCAGATGAAAAAAAAAACATCACGAAAACACGTCTATATGCTTTTGACCCCCTTCAACCCCACTTTTATATAGTAAAACGAGGGTTTCCGGGGGGTATACCTTATTTTTCTTATTTCTGGTCTGAAATATAGTTTGTGGGTACTTTGAGGCGGTTCTAACGAGTGCCCACAATCTATATTTTGAGCGGGAATAAGAAAAATATCACAATTTTTCATCATAAAATGTTCATATTTTCGGCGATAAAGTTGGCAATGTATTTGTATCTGTGTTTGCGTAATGAGTGTCTTTTCTGGAGCTATATTTAAGGTTCCCAACTCCATAACCGTGGTCCCTCCTGTTTCCAATTTTAATTCTCGACCTGCTGAACCAGACTATGCATGCACTGCCTTTTTGAAAACAGTATTGATACAGATCAGATGGCTCCTGAAGAAGCCATCTGATCAGTATCTACACTGTTTGACATTCAGTTGCTGGTCTACGTAGTTAAGTCAGATGCTCATCTGGCTTATGATCAGGAGGTCACAGGTTCGATACTTGCCAGGTCAGCACCATTTTTTGTGCAGATTAATTATGAAATCTTTTTTACAGTAATTCTCTCTCTTCGGCTGATTCAAGAGGGGCAGTTGTCAGTTTCCAGTGAAAGAATGTGCACTGTACTGCTTACGTGGATGAATGTATTCAAGATTATTCCTGATTTCAAGACTTTTTATCCGTACATAAAGTATAGGGAAATTTGCCTTTTCATGATTTGAAAATCTGGGGCCAGTTGTTCAAAACTAACGATGTTGTTAGTTAACATATTGTTAAAACTTTGGTCATTAAATATGGCAAATATGCTAATATTTTTGCTAAAAAATGTGAGAGCTGCTCACATTTTTTCAGCAAAAATACCAAAATTTTCGATATTGTAAACAATTAACAGTTAACAATTTGACCGCTAACAAGCTCGTTAAGTTAACGATGCTTTGAACAACTGCCCCCTGGATGTCAGGATTCCAGAATTTTAGAACTTTCACCCATGTGCTTATGTATAAGCCTGCCCAAGAAAAGTGTGGTTAGGTATATTGACTAGCTCAACATGACCTTAACAGTGTCAACTAGGCTGTTGAATTTAGAATGTGACAGCTCATCTGATCACTTCAGCTATTTTTAGATGCAGCATTGAGTAATAAATTGTACACATGTACTTGTTAAAATTGTAGTTTAAAACAAGAATGGTTAGGAGTTGAGTCCAGATACTTAAGGACAAGGTAAATAGGGTTTGTCTATGAGCTGTACATGTAGTTCATGATTATTATCATTCAATATTTTCAGTTATTTCTGCATAAAGTTTTCTCATATCGGGGAGTGATTCTGTATCCATGGACAGCCAAGATTTTCGACAGAGACAAAGGAATGAAAGCAGAAGTGACGTGAGTATTTCAGCGAGGATTTATAAACAAGATCCAAGGGTATAGATCATCATTCTTGCTCGGCTAAACTGAGCACTTGAATATGAACCTCTGGCAATTCCAACACAACACCGTACTGTGTAAAGAGGCTTATCTGTAAAAACTGGACTGGACATTGGCAAACAGTGTAGACCCGATCAGATGCAATATTTTGCAGCATCTGATCAGGGTCTGCATTGTTTACTTAAAACACAGGTAATTGTGACTATTTTCCCAGCCTACTCCATAGACCCAGATAATAGGGGTTATCCACATATTATTAGGGCCCCGCACTGAAAGTGTGGGTGCCCTATAGTAAAAACTCTGTCCGTCCGTCTGTCTGTCTGTCTGTCCGTCCACAAATTTTTTTATCCTCCATAACTTTTTATTATTCCTGGATGGATTTAAATATTACTTGGCATCATTCTGTCCGTCCGTCTGTCTGTCTGTCTGTCTGTCCGTCTGTCCGTCCACAAATTTTTTTATCCTCCATAACTTTCTTATTCCTGGATGGATTTAAATATTACTTGGCAGAAATGTTAACCATAATGTGATGGAGTGTTGCGCGCAAGACTCAGGTCCGTACCTCAAAGGTCAAGGTCATACTTAGAGGTTAAAGGTCAAAAAAGGGTCTTTCCTGTGTCCAATTAATAAGTTTGTTATTATTCCTGGATGGATTTAAATATTACTTGGCAGAAATGTTAACCATAATGTGACGAAGTGTCACACGCAAGACCCACAGCCGTACCTCAAAGGTCAAGGTCATACTTAGAGATAAAAGGTCAAAAAAGCGTCTTTTTCATTGTGTCCAATCTATAACTTTCTTATACCTGGATGGATTTAAATATTACTTAGCAGAAATATTAACCATAATGTGACAGTGTGTCACGCGCAAGACCCAGGTCCGTACCTCAAAGGTCAAGGTCATACTTAGAGGTGAAAGGAAAAAAAAAACGTCTTTTTAACATCAACATTTTCCTACTCCTCTGATAGCGCTGCCGGGGCCCTAGTCAGTTTCACTGACAGCTCTAGTTTTTCTCATTTCTGCCAGAAAAAATATGTTGTGGATACTCATTAGAAGCCCCTCACCAAAGCGCTTCTAATGAGTACCCACATGTCTTCTTGCAGAAGTAAGAAAAATAACAGTGCTGCCTCAATTAGGCAGATCTAACGAGTGCATATATATAGATAGTGCCGGTTTTGAGGTAATCTGTTAAAAACCCTCACAAATCACCTCTTCAACCAGCACTATCTATATATAAACACATCTTACCACATATATATTTTACCGCAGTATTTTGAGCAGACAGATAAACCGACTATTACATGTCAATTTATCTTTACCACACTGATAGTTGGACATCAAAGTCCAAAAGGGAAATCACCTACGGACTATTTCAGTATTTAGAAAACCATTCACTGGACAAAAAACTAGTCATTTATTTACGTTCAATTTCTTACTATTCTAGTACAAGCCGTGATAGCCGAGTGGTCTAGATGGTTTGGACTGTAAATGGTGGGGCATGAGTTCGAATCCCGGTAATGACATAAAAATCTTTTTATAATGGAACATTGAATAAAAATGATGAAAGCGTAATCGGTTTCAATAAAAAGCGTTTCTAAGCGATAAAAATGGGTTAAAAAAAAGAAAAAATACAAAAAAATCCTGATAACACTGTAATCGGTTTAATTAAGAAAGGTTACTAAGCAACTCGTAGAGAACAACAAATAATTAAAAGTAATATCCAAAATCTGCTCCGATAAAAGTCGCGGATAGACACTATATAGAAACATATTAAAAAGAATTTTGAAAATTCCACTTTGGGGCAAAAACTTTAACCCCTCCTGAAAGTGCCTTTACATAATCCAATGACCACCAGATTTTGCACATATAACAAGACTTTAAGGCTGTATAACATATTAAAATTCCAAGTTCCTATGACAACTTTTGGAATTTCAGAAAGTCTTTGAGTCTTCCTGAAAGTGGAATCCCATCAACCGATTTGTCCCAGTTTTTGCATATGTATTTGGGTTGCATATATACATATTATCACAAAATTTCAAAGTTCTAGCATCATTTTGGAATTTCCTGCAAGTCTTTGAATTGTTGTAAAATAACATTGGTTCAACCAATTACCACCAAACTTTGTACATATGTTTCAACATACAAAATGCACATTCTTATAAATTTTCAACATTGTAGGTCGGAAGTGAAGCAAAAAAAAATATTAACTTTCATATTTCGGTGGTGGGTCATTTACTATTGTAATTTTATTGAATAAAATCAAGCATTTTCTATCTTTTTTTTCATTTCATTCTTCGCTTGAGCCTTACCTTCCTCAATAAGTTTCTTTCTCTCTGCCTCACTCAATCCTGTTTGTTTTGAATGTATATTGTCTTTGAGTTTGTTATATTTGTCCAACTCATCCAACACAAGTTTAAATTCATTCTCAGATATCTGTCCGTCTGTCAAAGCCTTAGAAATCAAATCCTTTATACTATTCAACTTACTATCAGCAATAGTTTTAATCTTATAATGTTTATGTGCTTTTGAAGTCATTTTACGCCTAATTAGTTTAACACACACACCCAAACTCCCACACACAACAGCAACAATCTCTATAGGCAACATAATTGGAACAGTTAATCCAACACCTGCCAAGATAACACTTGTTGATATCAAACCTGTATCAACTCCATCAGTAATATTTATTCCACGCTTATATTTCTTGTATAATGCTTTTCTCACATCTCTCTCATTAATTAATGTCTTCTCTATCTCAGATATCTTCTGTAATCTATAGTTCTGCCCATCTTCAATAGGCAACTCTGGATATAGCGGTGCATTAGGTTGTTTCATTTTTTTTCTTGATAACATATATTTTTTTTTTATTCAATAAATAATTCAATTATCATCGAAGCCACAGTATTAACACATGTAGCATTATTAGTCTGACAAACAAAATCAATTGCATCACCAGCCTCAACCTTTAACGGTGTAGCAAAGTTATCGTGTTTTCTTAAAATATTATTCAATGATATATCATATCCTGCTTGTGGATTTCCATTAATTGCAATCGCCACAGACACATCGCCTTTTGTTCTTTTACTCGACAGTCCAACACCTATTATCTGGCCAGGAAAGTTCATCACATATCCAACACCTACTTCTCTACCACCATTTCCAAAGCCAAACACTTCATTCTTCTGTAAGGAACCTTTACTCTCCGCACAAATGCTTATCAATTTTCTGTCTGACATATTATCAACCTTATTATATAATAATCGATGATTGACATACATATCCCGAAATCTATCTTGAAGTCCTGTATGTCTATCATTCAATGTATTTATTTGTGTAAATGCTTGACTTCTCATATTAAATATTTCTTGTTTCAGCCCCAATGCATCTACGTGTTTTCTCTTAGCACCAAATATACTCATTTTTTTATTATAATTATATAATTTCCAAAACGCAATTAATTGGTAGATGATTAATTACCTTGTTGTTATTTTCATCCCTGATTTCTAATTTCAATTCTGCTATAGCATCATTCACCAAACACTTATATTCTGGATGCTCAAATCTCACTGTTGTTATCTCTCCAAACTCTTTATTTTCCACTGGAACAACAGCCAACACAGTACTCGGCATACCATCTAAATAATTATTTGAAGTATTAATCTGTTCCAAATGAACATACAATGATTTATAAACAGCAAAATCTACAGCTCTCTCACCATAATGAGTTTCATTAACAGCAAACTTTCGCTTATTTCCAAACCCCAACATTTGTTTTAAGCCCTTGCTTATCTTCAATTCATCCGGTGTAATTAAAGAAGCAATTCCATTTGTTTCATTTACAGATAATGTAATATTATTACTTTGAAATAAATCTGCTATTTGTTGGAAACTATAATAACCATCTATAATCTTATGAGGTCTCTCTTTAGTCTTCTGCAAATATTCATCAACAACATTATACCATCCAACACCATATGTTATAGATTTCAAACCAATACGTTTATTCCCATCTCTGTTATCAATGTATTGTTGCAAGTTTATTGTCTTGTCAATATTCGAAATTGTATGATACATTTTTATTTTTTATATATAATCAATAATAAAAATGATACCTAAAGAATTCAAGTACAATCCCAATGCATCATATAACCCCAATACTAAATATACCGAAAAGAATATTGAACTTATAAAACAAACGATTTATGTTAACAAAGACGACCATTTTCCAGTAACGTTTCCCGACTTATTTCAAAACTATCAAAATCCAACATTACACACCAATGAACCGTGGAATACATGGCTTCATTCATCATTTGACTGGTGGCAATGTCAATTAAATTTTGCTGTCTGGTGTGCCACTGCAGGATGTGGAGTAAGTTATCAAGACCATTTGCAAAACACTTCAGGACTAACTAAAACAGTATATACATTTCATGTTTATTATTGTATTGCTCGTATTTTGAAAGAACTTCAAACACCTTTACCAACAGATGCATCATTTTGTTATTACAAAAACCCATACGACAAAGCAACCTATCAAAAGTTATGCAATGAATTCAATGTTTCACCTAATACAGATTGGCGTCAAAAATTAGAAAGTAGTTCTAAATGCAGTGGTCTAGGGAGTTACACACAATATTTTAAACCAAGTGGAAAATATAGACAAGATCATAGAAGTGATGGACCATTCTTTAATCCAAATGATAAAATAGAACATACAGTAGATATAAGTGACGCCTGGACAATGTTTATATTAGACAAATCAAAAGGATTAACAAAAACAGGTATTGAACGAATTAACGAAAGTATTAGAATGTTTGTATGGGCACTATTAGCAGCACAATCTCAAACACGTGTAGAAATTCTAAAAATAGGCACAGGATTTGATGCTCAGAAACAATTTCTTGCTAACATTGAAGATGCTATTAATAGTCCAGTTGATTTACCAAGTCAAATACAAAGATATCAAAACACACTCAAATATGCAAGAAGTAAAGTAGATTTTGTTTATGGTTTTGGATTATATATGTCTCCCAGTGATATGGTTTTACAAGTTGGCACTATCGCTGGATATAATAATAAAATTGTAATTGCAACAGAAAATCAAACACTTGGTTTCAATAGTGATGTAAATGTTAAACCTGTTGCACCTACTACACAACCTGCAACTATACAAGGCACACCAACAAAGAAATCTCTACCAGAACCAAAACATCAGGAAACAAAGAAATCTCTACCAGAACCAAAACATCAGGAAACAAAGAAATCTCTACCAGAACCAAAAATCAAATCTCTACCAGAACCCGTTGAAAAAAAAGAAGCAATACAACACGAAGACAACAAAACAGCATTAATAGTTGGTAGTATTGCAATTGGACTATTAATTATGTATGAAATTTATTAAGTTCTTTTTTTTCTTATAAACTCTCTCGCAGATGCATATAACAATCCAGCAACTAATACAACTAATGCCCATAAATGTTCTCCAAACCAACCAACAACTTTACCCGCAGAAGACAACAACCAAGACACAATAGAACCAATAACACCTGGTAATGCAGTAGCTACTTTTCCTGCAAGGGTAGAAAGTAATTTACCAAGATTTGATAATTGTTTCTTAACCCAATCTTTAACACCACCTTTTGGTGGAGAAGGAGGGGTTGAAGTAGTACCACCACCAGTAGGAATAACAGCCTCAACAATAACTCCAATAATCATTCCAAAAGCGGTTAAAATACTAACAATTGTAATGCCTTGTTCTCTGAATAATGTTCTAATTCTTTCACCCAATGTAGTGTCTTCTTTTAATACTTTGTTTATAGTCTCTTTGATTCTATTTACCTGACTACGTAGTTTATCTTTATTAACATTAATAACTTCCAATCTTGCACTTCTCTCACTTTCTAACTCTTTGATTCGACTACTTATCCTTTCTATTTGAAATTCATCATTGTCTGCTTTGGCTTGTTCTAATTTTGTATTTTCTTTTGCTAAGTCTTTATTTGTTTCATTCAGTTTTGCCAATTCATTTGCTATCTCTTCTTTGACTGTTGTCATTGCATTTGCTATTCCATCAATCTCTCTTTTTGTCCAATCTGTTTGTGTTTCTTGTTCATTAGTAAATGATGTCTCCAATGTTTTCACAGCAGTTTCTACATCAACTGTTGTATTTAATAGTTCTTGAGTTTGTTCTTGTGATGATATATCTTGTAAAGGTATTTCTTCTTCTGTTTGTGTTATTTGAGTTCTCGTTTGAAGTAATTGTGCGAATGCTGTTCTACCTTCTTTAAGTCTTGTAACAGATGGTTTAAAATCATCTACACCTAATACATTCCTAACAAAATCAACACCATATTTCCTTTGCAAAGTATTAAATGATAAAAATGTTGCTATTTCATCTGGTGCATTGGAACGATAATATGTTAATGCAATATCCTTTCCACCTTCATCTTTAACATATAACATTGGTCTCCCTATATCATCTTTCTTGAGAGACAAACCTTTGATTTTACGTTTAGGTTCATCATTCCTTTCGTAAAATCTATCTATCATTTTTTGACCTATGCTATTACGCAGAGTTTTCCTATCATCACCGGTTAAATCATTCAAACCAGCAAACTGACTATTTAATGTTCTCTGAAACTGCTCTTCATCTGTAAAAGATGTTTCTGCTTCTTCATCATAATCCTCCCTGTCATACTCAGGATTTTCATATTCAGCCATTATTTATTTATTATTTAAAAATAGTTTTTATCTTTTAATAAAAACATGTCAGCTTACGGAGATAAACTAAACCCTTACAGAAAATTAAGAGAACCACGTGGTGTAAAAGGCATTCGCCAAAGTGTAGTGATAACAAATAACCCTTCAACTATTGACCAAAATCAACAATTGTTAGTGAGATTTCCTAATCTAAGTGGTAATGATGTTATTGTTCCCGGAACAGTCAGATTAGCATTTGAAATTGAACTAACCTCTAAAGATGCAAATGCAACTATATTTCAAAACATAGGAAGAGCAATAATTAAGAAAACAACAATTAGAATAAGTGGAAATGAAGTTATGTCCATTGACGATAGTGACATCTATCATTGTTATATTGATTTATGGAAGACTATTACAGAACGTGTAAATATGGTATATCAAGGCGTTGGCAAAGAGAACATGTTGAAACATAGAGTGGGTGCAGGAAACGCAACAGCAGATAAAGAAGATCAAGCCATCGCAAAAGCATATGGAAACAGGTTTTGCATCCCACTTGATTTTGAATTATTGGAAACCCATATGCCTTTTTATCAAGCTGGATTAGGAGATAGACTTGAATATGAACTTACATTCAATGATTATAATAAAGTAATTAAATCAGGCGATGCAACTTCATCTTATACAATCAAAAATATTTGTTTGGAATTTGATATTGTTTCTGATACTGAATTAGCAAGACAAATAAGACAGCAAGTTGATGGTAAAATGGTTATTTTGTATGACAGAATACTAAGACACAGAAAAATAACTAAAAACAAATCTGATACACTATGGAATATCAATCTAAATGTTCCTGCAAGAAGTATGAAAGGAATTCTTATGCTATTCGAAGATCCTGAAAGGGCCAGCACAGAAGAATATTATAATCCAGAAATTACAAAAGTGGAAATGACAATAGAAGGGATTCCGAATCAATTGTATAGTCAAGGAATGAAGTCCCACCAACACTGGGACGAAATAAATAAATTCTTTGCTTTGAATTCAAAAAGAAACAAAGAAACAAGTATGGTTGTTAAAGATTTATATTTTACTGATACAACAATAGAGAAATATCTAACGAACAGGTATGCTTTATGGTTGGATTTACGTTCAACTGATGATAATACACTTCATGGTTCTGGAAGAAGAATTGAAAATGCATCAGAAGGTATCACAATACAAATAACGAAAGAAGCAGGAGCAGATGAACCAATCAATCTTTATTTGTTTGTTATACAAGATGCACAAATCAACTTTGAAGATGGTAGATTTAAAGAAGTCAGTTATTAATATTTTTTTTACAAATAAAAATGGAACTACCAAAATATCCTCATTGTGCTATTATATGTGGTCAAACTGGATGCGGGAAAACAGAGTTTGTCCTTGACCTTTTGGAAGAGGAATATCGTCAAGTATTTAAACATATTGTTATACTTTGCCCAACCATTCAATGGAACAAGGCTTATAAAAATCGTGAGTGGATTGGTGATGTTAGAAAGCCTAAAACAAAAAATATAACAATTGTTAATCCTATTGTTAATGGAGAAGAAAAACTACAAGAACTATTAAGAATGTTCTTTAATAAATATGCTGGTCATTCTACTCTCTACATTATTGATGATTGCAGTGCAACGAAAGAACTAACAAAGAAAAAAGATATGTTATCAGAATTAGCATTTTCTGGTAGGCATGCAGAACAATCAGTGTGGGTTATTTCGCAGAGATATAATTCTGTGTTAAAAGATTTAAGAGAACAAACAAAATGGCTATGCATGTTCTACACAAAAGATAGAGATAGTTTTGAAAATTGTTTAAGAGAGAATGATGTTATTCCTACTTTGGAAGAACGACAGAGAATAAAAGAAGAACTGAAAAAAAAGAAGCATCGTAAGTTAATTTTGAAGACTGACCAGCCTACTGGTTATTGGTTGGTTGATTGATTATTTTTTTTAGCAATGATTAAGTAATGCTTATTCAATGCTGTAGCAAATCTTAAGTAATGCTTATGCAATGTTTTAAGTAAAATAGCAATACTAAAAAACAATGCTGTTAGAAATATTATCAATCACTGCAATCTTATCAATAATCATAACAAACACTGCAATCTTATCAATAGTCGGATATGCGATGTTTTATTTTTTAAAAATAAAAAATAAATTACATAAAATAAAAATGAATGCTGAAGAATTATTACAAGACATTGAATGTGAAAGCACTTATGTAGAAAATAATGAACAAGAAACAAAACGTGAGCGATTATCAGCCATTGTTGCTGGTGGTGGTAGTAAGCAGTATCTTGGTAAAGACTTACAACTATCAGACATCGATACAATGACAGCAGAACAAATAAACAAACTTTACTGCAGATATGAAGCAAGATTGGGAGCAAGTATGACTAAGACATTAGGTAATTCTTTTATTAGCTTATATGTGATGGGTGTATCAAAGTATTTCAATGTTGTTAATCCACCTAAACTGATACAAGACTTAGAGGAAGACCCTTTTATCAATCACGCTTTGACAAGTTCGTGTTGTGAATTGTATTATAGATATGGAATGTATCTTGCTCCTTTAACTACAATTTTAACAACAGCAAGACATATTGATTTTAATAAAAAAGAAAATATCCCCTTAGAAAAAAATGAGTGATACTGAAGTTAAAACAAAAGACCCAAGACGAGTATCTGCTGGTAAGAAAGGTGCAGAAGCAAGAAAAAGAAATGCAGAATTAAGAAGAAAGGAGACTGAAACTATAAAGAAAGAAAACATGGAATTAAAATCTATAACAAAAGATGATGAAGTCGGCTCTCCAAATTCACAGAATATAAATATATACAAAAATTATATACCATTATGCATAACAGTTGGAGTTGTTGGAATAGGATTGTATATGTACAAGTCTAAACAAGTTGTACCACAACAACCTATGATGCAACAACCTATTATACAACAAAAAGAAATTGACCCATTTGAATTTAATTAATTTAAAAAAATAATATTCTCATTAAAAAAAAAAATGACAACCTCAATAGACGGAAAACAAATTGCAAACATGTTATATCATGCTGGAGTGGAAACTGTATTAACTGTTGGATATTCAGAATTAGGTAGAAAACTATTGAAAAGACCACCACCAAAAGTAGATTTTAATATGACAGATATTGGTATGTTGTCCATTGATATATTACTTGCAATGGCAACAAAGGATATGCTTGTTAAGCAAGGTATTATTCCTGCAGATATTATGAAGTAATTTTAATATTTTTTTTTTCCATTATATAAAAATGGCAAGTGCAGTAGCATTAATGGTTGGAGGAGCAATTACAAACGCCTTAGCCTTTTCAGGTAGTAATTATTTATTTTCACATATGGGTAGTAATAGTGATGAAGAGAGAAAAAGACATGATAAGGCGATGGAACAATTAGAATCAGCAACAACTGCGTGGAATGAGAAGAGAACAGAAAGATTGGATTTTATTAATGAACAGTTAAAAAAGGAACATCATGCTTTGAATGAGTTCAGTGATGCTGATACTGCTATGAGACAGTATTACTATATTACAGGAAAACAATTGCCAGATAATTTATCCACACCATTACCACCAAAACCTACATTAAGTGATTTTTACACTCCATCAGAAGACCAGAAAAATAGAGAGATTGCATTTGTTGTTGGTGGTATGGCATTGACAGGATTTGTTGCTTGGAAGTTGATGTAGGTAAAAAAAAATTATTTTTTGACATAATCTTTCTTTGGAAAAACTAAATCATAAGCATGATATTTATTTTTTTTATTATTCTTACATGGTTTCAAACCAAGTGGTCTTACATAAAATGGTGGTTCTTTACCTTCTATCTTCTTTGTGAGATGTGCAGGACTCCATACTTCACCATTGTCTTTGAGAGTTAAAATTACACTCACACCATTTTCTGTGTTAATTTCTCTGTAGTCAGTGATTGTATAAATGTTGTTGATTTCTAAATCAGTCCATTTCTTTGTGTCAAATTGACTTTGTTCCTTTAACAGCTCTTCAAACTCTTCTTTTGTAGGTGTATAGTCATCATCAAGCAATTGTGCTATATTTTGCGTTTGTGCGTTCTTTGACATCTTTTTATATATAAATATTTTTTCTTAAATAAAAATAAATGGAGAAGATATACTATAGTCCAAAAGGTTTCTGGAAAGGACACTCAGCTGTTGGTAAGTTAGCAAAAGAAGCAAAGGTTAGTCAGAAACAAGCATTAGAGTTCTTAAAGAAACAAGCAGTATGGCAAATATATTTACCTGCACCTAAGAAAATAATAAGACCTAAATTTGATGTGTCTGCAGAGAATGAAGTTCATCAGGCTGATTTGTTGTTTTTACCTCACGATACTATTGGTAGGAAGACATACAAGTATGCATTGACAGTGGTTGATATTGGAACAAGATATAAAGAAGCCGAACCTTTGACGTCGAAAGATAGTAAAGAAGTTGCAAATGCTTTTGAGAAGATTTATAAAAGACATTTGAAGTATCCTAAACTATTGCAAGTTGATCCTGGTAGAGAATTTATGAGTTCCGTTTCAACTTTGATGGAAAAGCATAATACCAAAATAAGAAGAGGTAGAAAAGAAATACACAGAGACCAAGGAATAGTAGAAAGATTTAATAGAAC
The DNA here is from genome assembly GCA_963580285.1 of Lucinisca nassula. Lineage (NCBI taxonomy): Eukaryota > Metazoa > Mollusca > Bivalvia > Lucinida > Lucinidae > Lucinisca > Lucinisca nassula. The sequence continues at coordinate 81,218,757 of OY757022.1, read as the reverse complement.
CTTAGCAGAAAGATTGTTTGGTTATCAGTATGCTAAAGAGATTGATACTAAAAAAAGAAACAGAGAATGGGTTAAGAGATTATCTGATGTTATTAAAGCGTTAAATAAGGAGACGAAAAAACCTCCTCCAATTATAACAAGAAAAGTTGATGCTGAAATTTGTCCTTATGCAAATGTTAGATATTTGTATCAACCTGGAGAATTAGAAGGTGGTGGAAAGAGAAGGGCTACTGACCCAGTATGGTCTGTTGATATTCATAAGATTGACTATCATATTATAACGCAGGGAATAAGAGTTTATTATTTGAAATCTCCTGCACCTAAGAGAGGGTTTGTCAAAGAGGAATTACTTATTGTTCCGGCTGATACCCATACGCGTATGTCGTGATTCCATCTGGTGCTATGTATCTTTTTGTGTCTAAAGGAGAAAGTGTAGTCTTATTTACTTTTAATCCATATATGTTGTGATGCATTGAGCGTAGCATGTTCATTGAGTGTGTGTATTTCTTTTTGTTGAATAATGCATCTCTGTAGTTTTCAAAATTGATTTGTTTTTTGATTACATATTTTTTTGTTCCTTTCGCTTTTTTGATGACTTGTTCATCTGCTCTTAATACTGAATATAATTTAGGACGAAGACCAATATATTCTGATATTGAAACACCATCACATTCATCCTTCATCTTACCTATGACCTTCTTGTTTGTTTCATCGTATAGTGGATGTTCTTTTGGATAATCAGAGAAATCGTATTCATCTTTCATTTCAGACATATCTTTGTAAGCATCTTTGGTTTTGATATCTACTAATAAACTATCGGTGTCGGTGTACAGCAAGGTGCAGTTATCACCATACTTCTTTTTCAATGTATTATAATACCAATCGTATATAAGATGTTTTGATAAATCTAAAACACAGAAGCCAACATATATTGGTTTATTTAGAGTTAATCTTGTTTTATTCACTTGAATGGCAGATAAATCATCAGAGAACTTTATTCTACGATTGAAGTTTGGCTTGGCTATTATCTTGCGGATTTTTTCATTTTCGCTGCCATCTGTTTTGACTAATTTAATATCAACTCTTTTACGTATGTTTTCCATTGTTTTGCCAAATACTGAATTGTTCATAAGTTTAAAGAAATCTTTTTCAAATGTAGTCTTTGCTTTTTTACGTAATTCTGTATTCAGACGTATGTAAGGTTCCATCCAAGGTTTCTCATCAAATTCTAATATTCTGTGTATTTTTGTTATTTTCATACCAAGTTGTTTGTATAGTCTCAAGTTCTTGTAATGTACTACATATTTCTTCTTATCCATTAGATTGGGGACAAGTTTTTCTGTTTTTAACATACTATTTTCAATTAGTTCATTTTGATAGTCGGATAACCATTCTTTTTTAATTGCTAATTTTTCAGGTGCAAGTGGATAGTCATTATGTAGTTTATGTAAATGTTTAGGATATTCTAAATCTACTTCATATATTCTTCCTCTACCTTTTTTTAGTGGTTGAAGTTCTCCATCTATTAAATCTTTATTAGTTATCCATTTGAAACCACCATATGGAAGTGGTTGGCTCATTGAATGACCATATAAATTATTTGCATCTAAATACATTATGTAATTGTCTTCTTCATCTGGATTATAATCTGCGACATATTTATTGTTTGCTTTTGCGTGTCTTTTAGAAACCATACTTATTCCACCACGCATACCTTTTTCTATAAACAAATGCATATCCAAATCTGATAGAAGTTGTAATTCTATTTTTGTGTATTTTAGAAGAGCATCCCAAGATAGACCAGGTGCAGTGTAGTAATGTAGAGGGTCAAGTTTATAGTTATTCATACAGGTTTCTCTAAACTTTTGAAAAACATCTGCAAGTAAGAGAACATCTGTTTTGAGGTATAAATCATGATAATCACCAAGTGTTTTACAGTTAAATTGTTTCCATACTTTTTGAGCGTGTTCATAGTCTTTTTGTTTGATACTTTTATCTGTTAGAGAACTGTAGAATTTGTCTATTGGTGGTAGTTCAGTTTCATTGAATCTTTCTTGACTGTCAATATATTCGTATGGATAGATACCTTTACGAGCAAGAAGATGTGAGTTAGTTGTATGTTTTACAGTTAATGGTAAGTCTGATTTGTTGAGTTTTTTATATCTTGTATTGTGGCATTTTTTACATTTTGCTGTTAATAACCAATTTTCATTGATGTTTATTTCTTCTGTACCTTTACATTTTTCACATTCAGTTCTTACACCAATTGCTCCATCTACTAACTTTTCAAGAGAGGAAGCCATAAATTGAAAACTGTCTAAGAATTTTAGCTGTCCAATGTTGAATGAGATGAATTTCTCTGAATTATTTGCAATACAAGTAATGTTTCCACTTGCTTTGTGTATTTTCTGCATTATTAGATGACTATCATAACCTTTTAAGTTGTGGAAGATAACTGGAATTTTGGTTTTATTTGGTTTGATTGCAAGTTTGAGATTACAAGATTTATGTGCTGGTCCTCTATATTCTCCTGTGAAATGACAGTGGTCTTTTACTTTTGGGTTGTTTTTGTTATTTCCTATTTCTTGTTCGCATATCCAACATTTAGTGGCATTTTCATAGTCTTCAGTGTTTTGCTCTGTTAATGGTTTGGGGTGAGCAAAAATGTTATTGATATTGCTAACCTCACATTTTAAGTGATTCAAAAATACTTCAACAACATCTTTACCTCTGTAGATAACAGGTTCTTCAGCTTCACCATCATATCTGACAACTTGATAACCAAATCCACACGCTTCGTGTTCGCTTGTTATTTCTGATTTATCTCCTTTTTGTTCTGTTTTAGGTTTGATTATGCTTTCAAAGTCGGCATAAATGACATATGGAACGGGCATTTGATTTTGATGATTTTTAAACTTGATAAGACCTTTTAATGGCATTTCTATTCGCATTGGAGATTTATTTATGCCTTCACAGTCTTCTTTGTGTTTGATTAGTAGGTCTTCTCTTGTAAAACCATAAAGACATCTATCACAGAAATGTGTTTTATGTTTGTGTTTATTGTTCTGATTGTAAAGTAATCTATTAAGGTTTTTAATAAAACAGTAGTGATATTTTGTTTTTGACTCATCAGGAGGATAGTCATCAGGATTATAATCTTCATCTATCATTTCTTCTTCACTATCATCAATTTCCTCTTCAACATCTTCAGTTATCAAAAGCAGATTAATTCGTTCTTTATCATTTGGTTGATTTGAAATATGATATGGAAATATAGTAAGTTTCTCTGTCTTTTTTGTTAATGTGTATCCATAAACATTGATTGCTATATTGTTTTGTTTCTCAACTTTTGGTATTTGTGAGATTGGTGTGGGAAAGTCTATTCCTTCCATATTTAATGTGCCTAAATATTTACGATAACTTGATAACTTACTTGGATTGTTTTTGTTTGGGTATTTAGAAGCAAGTATATGCCATTCTAAACATCTATCATCATCATTTGATAAATTAATTATTGCTTTTTTATTTGCTATTGCACTTGGAAGAGAAATATACGAAGAACCTTTGAGTGGTTCATATTTTGCTATATTAAGATAAAGTTTGATACAATGGTCAATTTCTAAACCCGTTGCGGTATTTGTGAATTTTTCAATCCATGTTTGTATATAAGTTGTTTGTTTGTTATAGTTTTCATCTAAATTATTTCCATCAAGAACTGCACATTGTTCTCCGTGTGATGCACCGGTAACTTCTTTTCTTTCACCATTAAGTTCATCTTTAAAAAACTTTATAGATAACCCAATTGAAAATTTAATACCATTGTATTCTTTAATGTTTTCATTAATTTTATCTATAATGACAGATTTTTTATCATTAAACAAAATATTTGGGTCTTTATATTTATGAGCATCTATTTCATACGCTTTGAAGTAATTGCATAATGGTTTATCAACCAGTTTCAGAACATTTTTCTCTTTAGTATCTTCATCATTAATTTTTTCACTTGTTTTAACAGCATTTTGTTGCTGTCGTTTTCTTATCTTTTTATCTCTACGTCTTTTACGCAGATTTTCCAATGTAGAAGTTTGTTGTAGTGCATCACTCTTCTGTTTCTCAATATCTAAGGATTTAAGACCCTTGTCTAAAGCCTCATCACTAATTCTTCCTTCACTATGCAATTGTATTAGTCTCTCTACAGAACTCATTTTTTTGTTTTCTTTTAAACTATAAAAAAAATTTTTTAAATATAATAATAAAAATGGATATAGAAAAAGCAAAGATGCAAAATATATGTGCTATGTTGCCGTTAGGTTCAAATAAACCATGTAAAAACAAATCAGTAAAGCATTCTATATACTGCAAGGCTCATAATTTTATTATAAAACATAACAAAAGTAAAGTAGTGAAATGTTTACAATGTGGTAAAGGTACTACAGCAAAATATCAAATCTGTGATAAGTGTGGTGGAAAGAATTTTAGAGAAAAACAGAGATATTTTAACTCTATAAAACCTTTTAAGCAGGAAATTGCAAGATTGAGTATGATAGAGTGTTGAGGATGATTCAGGACTGAAAGAGAACATACATTCAAAACATTCAAAACTGAGTGAAAGTGAGAGAAAGAAACTTATTGAGGAAGGTAAGGCTCAAGCGAAGAATGAAATGAAAAAAAAGATAGAAAATGCTTGATTTTATTCAATAAAATTACAATAGTAAATGACCCACCACCGAAATATGAAATTTAATATTTTTTTTTGCTTCACTTCCGACCTACAATGTTGAAAATTTATAAGAATGTGCATTTTGTATGTTGAAACATATGTACAAAGTTTGGTGGTAATTGGTTGAACCAATGTTATTTTACAACAATTCAAAGACTTGCAGGAAATTCCAAAATGATGCTAGAACTTTGAAATTTTGTGATAATATGTATATATGCAACCCAAATACATATGCAAAAACTGGGACAAATCGGTTGATGGGATTCCACTTTCAGGAAGACTCAAAGACTTTCTGAAATTCCAAAAGTTGTCATAGGAACTTGGAATTTTAATATGTTATACAGCCTTAAAGTCTTGTTATATGTGCAAAATCTGGTGGTCATTGGATTATGTAAAGGCACTTTCAGGAGGGGTTAAAGTTTTTGCCCCAAAGTGGAATTTTCAAAATTCTTTTTAATATGTTTCTATATAGTGTCTATCCGCGACTTTTATCGGAGCAGATTTTGGATATTACTTTTAATTATTTGTTGTTCTCTACGAGTTGCTTAGTAACCTTTCTTAATTAAACCGATTACAGTGTTATCAGGATTTTTTTGTATTTTTTCTTTTTTTTAACCCATTTTTATCGCTTAGAAACGCTTTTTATTGAAACCGATTACGCTTTCATCATTTTTATTCAATGTTCCATTATAAAAAGATTTTTATGTCATTACCGGGATTCGAACTCATGCCCCACCATTTACAGTCCAAACCATCTAGACCACTCGGCTATCACGGCTTGTACTAGAATAGTAAGAAATTGAACGTAAATAAATGACTAGTTTTTTGTCCAGTGAATGGTTTTCTAAATACTGAAATAGTCCGTAGGTGATTTCCCTTTTGGACTTTGATGTCCAACTATCAGTGTGGTAAAGATAAATTGACATGTAATAGTCGGTTTATCTGTCTGCTCAAAATACTGCGGTAAAATATATATGTGGTAAGATGTGTTTATATATAGATAGTGCTGGTTGAAGAGGTGATTTGTGAGGGTTTTTAACAGATTACCTCAAAACCGGCACTATCTATATATATAGTGCACACTACCTATGTTTGGAGTATAAATAAGAAAAATACCACAAATTTTCATCATAAAATGACCATTTTTGAGTAATGAAAGAATGCACTATGCCATGCGGGTGTGTAATCGTAATGATGACCAGAAAAGACTCATGCTAGCACATGGACATTAACAATTTAACCCTGATTCATAAAGTAACTTCGGGTCTGACAAAGCCCCAGATAAGAGGGGTATCCACAAATTATTTTCCTTATTCCTGTTTTTGTGCAGAAATAATGAAAATATTTGTACTTTTTGGATGAAAAATGCTATTGTTGAAAAACCTCTAAAGCATATCAGTTCAATTTTCATGTTCTGAGGTTTCTGTCTCTTTGCTGTCACATGAGGGGCCAGCCTCTGTAGCTCAGTCGGATGTGCATCTGACTGGTGATCAGGAAGGCATGGGTTCGATACCTGCCGGGGTCGGCAACATTCTTTCATGGAGATTGATCATGTCATCTTTTTTACGGACATTCTCGCCCTTCCTCTGATTCAAGAAGGACAGTTGTCAGTTTCTAGCGAAAGAATGTGCAATTTACTGGTTAACCGCTTACATACAAGCCTGCCAAGGAAAAGTGTGGATAGGTAAACTGACCTGCTCAGAAATGTCCTAAACAGTGTTGACTGAACCATTTAAGTCCAGTACAAACAAATCTTCATATGATCCTTCCAAGGCTTTCCGAGAACGATAAGCATCTGTTCTGGCCAGACTGGGTGAATATCCAGGCTCTGAATATCCAGTCTCTTCCTTGTCTTTGCAGGGAGCTTGTGTCTATCATGCCATGACACATACCTGTATATATGTTATTTCAGAAAACCTATTGATACCTCAGCTCCAGAGATTACATCTCAGACACATCCCTATTATCAAGTTCTCATGGATAGTAGAGACTCCAGTTATGTGGTGAGTATTACTACAGGTTTCAGTATTCATTTGACTTTTGAGTGGACTTAATACTCAATAACTGTCTTACTCCAACCAATGTGAACAGTGTTGCCACATCCCTTGATCACCAAAGTTCATATTATGTCACAGTCTGACAAGGCAACAATTTCTCACATGCTTTACAATGGATGATAGAGATTTCTCAGTGAAATCTAAATATATTCACTGTTTCAAACAGTGAAAAAAGGATTTATAATTTTCACTGTTTGTGAATTCGATGTATCCTAAAAAAATAACATATACTACTCAAAGTTTGATAGGGATCACTTTTTATATACCAAATTTTGCACTGAAAATTTAAAATTTCATGACAGAATTTGTACTCTGTGTATTGATAAATATCTGAAGCAGAAACTCATGTGCAATTCAGAACTCAAGAAAGTGCACACTTCTTACACATTGCAAATGAAGTCATGCACCCTAAAAATCTTGCGTAACACTGCATTCCAACAGAAAAATCAAACTTGTCAGTGTTCCTTTACCAAGGGTAAATCGGACTTCATTTGATTTGTGAAACTCTAAACTGCCTAGGGAACAGTTAAAAAACCGTCAGAGCCCCGAAGAAACAAACCGCGGCGTCTGAATGTTGGAATCTGATGTCTCTCAACGTCGTGTTGCTGAGATTTTGAATGTGTCTCAGAGCGTGGTTTCCCGAATGTGGAGTCGGCAGCTTACCCACGGAAATCCTTCACACAGACACGGCGGGAGTTGAGAAAGGGCTACAACTCAACATCGGGATCGTTTTTGTTGATTCAGTCTCGACGACAACGGTTCCTGAACGCTACGCGCTTGAATAACGAGTTTAGGAACAGAACTGGAGTACAAATTTCTACACAAATTATCAGACCCAGGCTCCACGAGGTCGGACTTAATGCCAGGAGGACTGCTGTACGTGTTCCGTTGATGGGACAGCAATTTCAAGACCGGTTGAACTTTACCAGAACTCACGTCAGGTGGACGATTCGTGACTGGACGCCAGTACTGTTTACTGAAGTGTCCAGATTCTGTCTAGAATTCACTGATAACCGTCATTTAGTGTGGTGAATGTCTAAAGAGCAATTCGACGACTTGCATGTGGCAGAGCATGATCGCTATGGAAAGGGATCAGTCATGGTTTGGGCTGGGATAAGCATGAACGGTAAACTGACTTGTACGTCGTTGACAACGGAACGTCAACGGCAGAGATGTACTGCAATGAGATTCTTGATCAGTTAGTGAGACCATATGCCGTTGCTATTGGCCCGGACTTTATTCTGATGGACGATAATGCCCGTCCCCACCGTGTCCACTACACTGATGCCTATCTGGAACGTGAGACAATCGTTTGTATGGACTGGCCTGCTCGATCACCGGACTCAAATCCGATTGAGCATGAGTGGGACATGCTACAGCGTGCTGTTTCAGTTCGACCTGTGCCAACGAGGACTTTACAGGAGCTCAAAGATGCATTTGTTGCTGATTAGAGGCTAATTCGACAAAACCGGATACAGACTCTGGTTACGAGCATGGGCAGGCGATGTCGTGCTGTAATTGATACCCCTGGACCCATTACATGTGATTAGGCACCTTTGTCTTAACAAATTTGGAAATTTGTGAAAAATCATGTGTCCAAATCCCTTCGTGTTACGGCAAATTTTGTGGGTGTCAAGACAGTTGTTGTTGTCACGCTTGAATGCAGTGCCAGTTGACAAAATTAATCACTAGTCTTTATGAAGGATATGTGTTCTATCATTGTGTATCAAATTTGGATTCAACTGATTAAGTTATCCAAAAAATATTTTGCATTAAAAAAGTGATCCCTATCAAACTTTGAGTACCGTATTCGGGTGTGTATTACCCGCATTTGCGTACTACCCGCACCCCCTTTTTTTGCCAAAATCTGGGGGAAAACTGTTATACTGTTGTATTACCCGCATGGAACATTTGCTGAAATTTTGGTGGATGCGTAAGTGAGAAAAAGTAAGAATTTGGCCAGTTTTTGTAGCACACAACGGAACGTGGGATCGTCTTCAAAAGGCGGGAAAATGCACGTGCGTGCGAGTATCACCAGAATGCATGTATTTTGATGAAAATGTTGAAAAAACTTTACCTGTTCACCAGTGTTATTTATTTATTAACCCACATATGCCCGCGGCCCTTTTTTGGGACATCGGCAAACAGTGCAGTCCCGGATCAGACGCCTCAGAAAGACGCCGCAGACGTTTCTTTTTTGGGACATCGGCAAACAGTGCAGTCCAAGATCAGACACCTCAGAAAGACCCCGCAGATGTCTGATTTGGATTTACACTGTTTATTGATTTATAACAGTTCAATTATGACACTATTGTTAATCCCTGTCATACAATTGCCACCCTGCGGTGCGTGTGGATAAGGTGTGAAAATATGGTCAAGTTATGTCTCTAATTAGCGTTTATTCCCCAATCATAAAATTTAATCCGCAATCAGTGTGAAAATTATTTAATTGCTCCTAAGACGAGTTGCTACGACTATTCTGCTATCTCGTGAATGGTTATGTTTTGGCGCCAAATAGCAGACGCTTGGCGAGAAAAGTTGAACTCTTTGTGTTAACACATCTGTATTCTGTTGTTGGTTATTGACACGGAGCTTACAGAAAGCGCTGTTTTGCTAGCGAGAATACTTTTACCGTTTCCAAACATTTTTTATGAGACAGATACGCCCCATTAAGCTAAAACAATAGACACGTGTGAGGTTGCTTGGGTACGATGACGTCATTTACCGATCGCGTGCAGAAAAAAACTAGCGGTGATTTGTGGGCGGCTGTTTGGATGCCGGAAAACTTTGATGTTCGCATTGAACTTGCTTGTTTATTTTGTTTAAAATCAGAGTTTTAGGAATAATACTCACAAAATCGGGCTTGCTAGTAATAGAAATTGTTATATTACCCATGTGTAAGTAAAATTGAGTGGACAATTAAACGTTATATATGTCGGGAATCGTAAAAGGATAGAGCATAACATGAGATGCATCGTATTTTCAGCTGTAAAAAGTAAAAATAAAATGGTCCAAAAATAATTTGGGCGGATTACCCGCACCCAGAACTTGGGCCTGTAATTTGAAGGAAAAAGACTGCGGGTAATACACGCCCGAATACGGTAGTATATATTCTCTGTTTGTGAATTGTCAATTATCTAAACGTTATTATTGTGTGACGGAAATTAGGTCACACACGTTTTCATATAATTCCGATGTTGCTGACATCACTTCTTTTAACCTATGCAACGTAAATAATGCACGCGACTCCTCCCTAAATTACTCCAAAAAACACAGAACGGCTTTTCTAGAGTTTTTCATCTGCTGCTTACTTTTAAAGTAATTTTTGCAGAGTTTGGACCTAGATCAGACTGCTTCTGTTGGAGCAGTCTGATCTGGGTCCACACTGTTTGCCTATATGCAAACATATCTTTGAAAAGTTTGCAAAATATCTTTGAAAAATCACAGCAGATGACATTTCCAGGCAACATTTTCAGATGAAAATTTTCATTGCATCAGTCAGTTCCGGTTTTATTTTTTTTCTTGCTTACAGTTTTCAAATGCAGATGCTGTGACTTTCCTTGGTGACTTTGGGAATCAGAGAGAGATGTTTGCTGTTAGAGGTATGTTATATGATAACATGTTTGTGCATTTGTTTGTTTGTACATTCATCTGATCTCTAAATCGATCAACTTTCTGAGGAAAATTTGCAATATTTTTCTTATTTATACTCTAGACATACGTTGTGAGTGCTCCTTAGAACTGTCTAAATATAGTCCTCATGCCAACTTTGGGTCCAACTGATACTGGCTTTCATTTGGACAAGGCCTGCTGTCCTTGCAGCAGGTAAGGGTAGAGGTGGGGTTGTTGTTATTTCTTTTGTTACTACACTTCCATTCATTTTCCTCTTTCTCCCCTGTCCCTCACTTTCATCTTCTCTACTATCTCTTCTATCTCTTATCTCCCTTTCTCTGAGAAACGACACAAAATGACCCACGAGGGTTGGCGTGTTGTTAAACCCAAAACAATCAGTCAGTCAACCATGCCAACTTAGGACAGGTTTGGTTTAACCAAAAACGTGCAAAGTTGCTTAAGAACCATATTGTGGCGGTTCTAACTTGTACCCACAACCTATGATAAGAGAAATAATATATATCACTATTTATCACATGACGTCACTTCTGAGAGTGTAATAACACCATGTAATATTTTCAATAATCCACTGTGGATTAAATATGCAAATTAGCTAGATACGACCCGTAACGTTACATGTACGACGTTCTTAACGTCGCATTTATTAACAACTGAATAATGACATTTTTTGTAAACAATCGTGAATAAAATGCGTTTTAAATGTCATATGATAAATAGAATCTTGCATTCGTGCTCATGTATTATTCAATTTATTAAACTCGTTGAGGAAAAGAGATAAAATGCTCGGCAAAGCCTCACATTTTATTCCTTTTCCTCAACTCATTTAATAAATTCAATAATACATGATTTGTTTGTTTGATTTGAGGTTTAACGTCCCCGTCAACACTGTAAAGGTCATTTTGGAGACGTTGCTTCCAATTTTGTGGGACTTTTACCCGACATTGAGATGAAATGACATCTCAAGCCCTGTCACCCAATGAAACTAATAGGGTTTATAAGCATGGACGGTCCGCCTCGCACCGCGGTTCCTGGACAGGCTTAGATCCTCTAAGCGGTTTACCAGTACTAGTGTGCGGGCCGGATTCAGCTCTGCGTGGAAGCATCATGCAGCCCATATATTTTTTCAAGCCCCTATAGGCGGGGGCCGGCAATAATACATGAACACTCATGTAAGATCCTCCATAAACCCCAGTTTTCTCTCTATCAAGTGGGGTTTTCAGGGATGTTCTTTACACAGACTTGTTAATGTGATGCACATACATGACTCATTAATTTATGTATGACCAGCTGGGCTTGGTTGTTCAAAGTCAAGGATGGCATTAGTTAACAGTGTACGTTTTAAATATTGATCATTTCATAGGACATACTCAAAAAAGTTTGCTGTCTAGCAAATTGTCAGAATTTTAGATATTGTCCATGCTAGAAAGTGAGCATTTTGGTCACAAAAGCATTTTAAGCCACCATACATTGAATAACTGGTGATCAGGAAGTATTGTGTTGAAGTACATTGCAACCTTTATATAAATGTAACACTCCGCCCCAGCCCATGGGGCCTTTAAGAAATAGATGGGGCTGCATGATGCTTTCATGCAGAGATGAAACTGACCACACACCAGTTCTGGTAAACTGCTTAGAAGTTGTAAGCCTGCCAAGGCAAAGAGGTGCGATTCCAGTCCATGCATATAAACCCATTGGTTTCATTGGGTGGCAGGAATTGAGATGTCATTTCATTTCAATGTCAGGTAAAAGTCCCACAAAATTGGAAGTAATGTCTCCAAAATGTCCTAAATAGTGTTGACGGGGACTATAAAACTCAAATCAAATAAACAAATATAAATATTACACTACTGTGGGGGGTCCGTAGCTGAAACCATGTTAATAAAACAACTGTGCAAACAAAGATGTATAGATTATATAGAAAAAAAATTCTGTGTAATTTCTACTTTTTTGCAGTCACATAAATGGTCATTTTTGTCGCGCCTGCTATTAGCATGGCGCAATATAGGTGCCCAGTTTTCTGTCCGTTCGTCCGTCCATTTGTCAAGGTGTCAACATTTGCGACCACCCTAGCGTTCACCCTAATGGTCAAGTTTATTTCTCAAGAACTATTCGAGCTTCATTAATGATACTTGGTACAAACTTGTATCTGGGGATGACAACTTAACATGCAAGCATCCATATTTGACCTTGATCCTCATTTCATGGTTCACTGACTTTGTAAAATATTGCGACCATCCTAGCATTTACCCTAATGGTCAAGTTTATTTCTCAAGAACTATAAGAGCTTCATTAATGATACTTGGTACAAACTTGTATCTGTGGATGGCAACTTAAATGCAAGCATCCATATTTGACCTTGACCTACATTTCATGGTTCACCGACATTGTAAAATATTGCGAGCACCCTAGCTTTCACCCTAATGGTTAAGTTCATTTCTCAAGAATTATTAGAGCTTAATGATACTTAGTACAAGCTTGCATTTAAGAATGGAAACTTTTGTGCAAGCATCTATGTTTGACCTTGACCTACATATCATGGTCGGGTGACTTTGCGCCCCCACAGGCGCGACAAAGCCTTCAGCGGAATTCTTGTTCTATATAATCTATGCATTTTTGCAATCCCTATGTAAATTGCCTGATTTTGGGGATTTTAATGAGTACACACAACATACATTTTCAAAATAAAATAAGAAAGTTCTCCCTAAATAATGCCAAATATATTTATATCTACAGTGATGGAATGTTTTTATAGGGACTCGAGAATGAGTTGGAAACCAGCAGGGTAATTGAGCCATCAGTTTTCCGAGCCATAGTTTCACTGAATACTGTCACAAATGTTTGACCTTATCCAATCAGGTAGCACATTAGATTTGCAAGTGCTTTAGAATTTGTTCAATCAGTTATCCCATATATTAATTGCATTGTAACATACTGACCTGATAAAGATATGCTATCTTAAGACAAGTGAGTTTTGTCAGGTCAACATGTTATTGCACTTTTAGGAAATGGAGTACTGGAAAAAAATGGCAAAACTGTAGGAGTGTACAAGGGGATTAACTGATGAATAGAATACCAGATTTGTATCATTTGATATCAAGTTTATCAGGCTCGGCTTCAAGAACACATGTAGAATCGCTCGGTAAGCCTTGCGATTTACAAGCATTCTCAAAGCCTTGCCTGATAAACTTGATATTAAATGACATGAACCTGCAATTCTCTATTTCATTGCAGGTCTTGACTATGTTGCTCATGAAGATGTTGTTCCTTATACCAGTACAGAGACAACCACCCCAATACACCATGAGCTGTTTGATAAGTTCCTCATGCCCAGTCAAGAAAACCGTGAGTTGATAGCATAAAATCTCAGAAAACTGGGAGTTGATAACATCACGTTGCATAAAATCATAGAAAACCCTGAGTTGATAGCATCACCTTCTTGCATAAAATCTCAGAAGACCGGGAGTTGATAACATCACCTTCTTGCATAAAATCCTAGAAAACCCTGAGTTGATAACATCACCTTCTTGCATAAAATCCTAGAAAACCTCGAGTTGATAACATCACCTGCTTGCATAAAATCTCAGAAAACCATGAGTTGGAGCATCACCTTCTTGCATAAAATCCTAGAAAACCGTGGGTTGATAACATCACGTTCTTGCATAAAATCTCAGAAAACCATGAGTTAATAACATCACATTCTTGCACAAAATCCTATTACATAGCTGTTTGAATGAATTCCTTAATGGGCCAGAACGTCATTGTGGAACTGACGTCATTGTTACGAGTATCAACACTCTGAACCAGCCACCGTGTTGGTTTTACAGTGCATTCGAAGAGTTTTGGGGTGTTTTCGTCATACTTTGCAATTGCTATCATAAGTTATGCAAGAGTAACGATCATCCATGGTTATTTCTTTGTAGTTACTTTTGCCAGGTTTCTTGAAAGATATTTGAACACTTGGCCTTGTTGCTTTGTTTTCAAACAGCTTTCTTGGAACCTGCCAAATGTTAGTGCATGAAAAACCATAGGTGATCTGTGTTATTTGTTTACTTTATAGACCTCACAGGGAATCACATCTTTGGAAGCTTTTTGTTAACACACATAACTAATGTATGTTCCCGCACAAGGGTGGTTATGATGACATTTTCTTGCACACCAGACAAGGAAATCCGTAATTTTACCCTGGGATAGAAATTTATGTTCTGACCCTGGTGTTCCCACCCAAAATCGAATATAATCGCGTGTTTGATAAATGCACTGGTTGATTACGACCTTGTATGTGCGGTCGTTAAGGTTGACGTCACAACAACGTCACTAAACATTCCTGCAGTGTCAACACAATATGGCGGACGTTGGTAACCGAAGTGACTGCAGCATTAAAAATCCGCTTTAAGAAATGGAAGGTATGCAAGAAAAAGAATCCAATATTGGTGTGAGGGGTGGATAGAAAAATCCGTCCCTCGGCAAGCCTCATGATGCCAGACAGTGTCCCTCGGGACAGATTTTCCATCCATCCCTCACACCCCTATAAGATTCTTATATTCCCCTTGTTTGCGTCACTGTCTGAAGCATCATTTAGAAAATGTCTCTATAGTGAGGATGATTGAGGCCTGAACAACTTTAGCACAAGACTTGTAACTTGTAACATAAAATTTCCAAGTCAGTGACCTTGACATTATGGACATGGGCTGCGATAAGAGTGGTGCTAGGTAAGGCTTTGGACCAATATCTAGCATCATATCCCACCCATCAGGGCTTGGAGAAAAAGATTGGGCTGCATGATGCTTCCACGCAGATCTGAAACCCACCGCACATGAGTAGTGGTAAACCCCTTGGAGGGTCTAAGCCTGCCCAGCCAAAGTGGTGTGAGTCAGACCATCCATGCAGTTAAACCCTACTTGTTTCACAAGGCAGCAGGTACGGTATTGAGATGTCATTTCATTTCAATGTTGGGTAAAAGTCCCACAAAATTGGAAGCAACATTGCCAAAATGACCTAAATAGTGTTGATGGGGATGTTGAACCTCAGATCAAACAAACAAACTAGCATCATATCAAATTTTATTTGTTTGTATGTTTGGAGTCAATACTATTTAGGTCATCAGTACAGTGTACATTCGCAAGAATCTGACAACTGTCCTTCTTAAAGCGACAGAAGGGAGAGAAGGACCTCAGAAAAGATTTTATGATCAATCTGCACGAAAGAATGTTGCTGACATGGCAACCTCCTGATCATAAATCATACAGGCATCCAACTGAAAAACGGCAGCCAATGGGTTAACCCTTAAGCTGCCATAAAAACTGCATCTTAAAAAATTTAGTCTGTTTTTGTCATCTGCTGAATCCATTACGAAAACACGCCTATACAAATATATTGTAACCTTTATCGCCGAAAAAAAAGAAAATTTTAAGATGAAGAATTGTGATATTTTAGCTCACCTGTCACGTAGTGACAAGGTGAGCTTTTGTGATCACTTTTTGTCCGTTGTCCGTCGTGCGTGCGTGCATCCGTGCGTGCATCCGTCCGTAAACAATTTCAAATAAGTATATCTCTAATACCCCATGGTCAATCTTGATCAAATTTCATGGGAAGCATCATCAGGTAGGGGGAAAGGCTGCATAAGGTTTTTGGGCTGATCAGATTGGAATTCTGGTTGCCATGGCAACATATAGCTCCCATAAACTATCAATGGGAAAAAATTAAAATATCTTCTTCTCTGAAACCACAGGGCCCAGAGCTTAGATATTAAGCATGTATTAACGGCCAGTGGTCACCTACATAATTCCTGCCAATCATGCCCCTGGGGTCCAAATTGGCCACACGCCGGGGCCCCTTCGCTCCCATAGACTCATAATGGAACAAAAAGCTTCAAAAATCTTCTTCTCAGAAACCACAGGGCCCAGAGCTTAGATATTTAGCATGTAGCAACAGCAAGTGGTCACCTATATAATTCCTGCCAATCATGCCCCTGGGGTCAAAACGGGCCACGCCCCGGGCCCTTTAGCTCCTATAGACTCATAATGGAAAAAAAGATTCAAAAATCTTCTTCTCTGAAACCACAGGGCCCAGAGCTAAAATATTT
This sequence comes from Lucinisca nassula, assembly GCA_963580285.1. Lineage (NCBI taxonomy): Eukaryota > Metazoa > Mollusca > Bivalvia > Lucinida > Lucinidae > Lucinisca > Lucinisca nassula. Next base: position 81,202,265 of record OY757022.1, on the reverse strand, counting down.
GGCATGTAGCAACGGCAAGTGGTCACTTACATAAATCCTGCCAATCATGCCCCTTGGGTCCAAATTGGCCACACCCCGGGGCCCCTTAGCTCCCATAGACTCATAATGGAAAAAAAGCTTAAAAAATCTTCTTCTCTGAAACCACAGGGCCCAGAGCTTAGATATTTAGAATGTAGCAACGGCCAGTGGTCACCTACATAATTCCTGCCAATCATGCCCCTGGGTTCCAAATGGGCCACGCCCCGGGGCCCCTTTGCTCCCATAGACTCATAATGGAACAAAAAGCTTCAAAAATCTTCTTCTCTGAAACCACAGGGCCCAGAGCTTAGATATTTAGCATGTAGCAACGGCAAGTTGTCACCTACAAAATTCCTGCCAATCATGCCCCTGGGGTCCAAACGGGCAACGCCCCAGGGCCCTTTAGCTCCTATAGACTCATAATGGAAAAAAGCTTCAAAAATCTTCTTCTCTTAAACCACAGGGCCCAGAGCTTAGATATTTAGCATGTAGCAACGGCCAGTGGTCACCTACATAATTCCTGCCAATCATGCCCCTGGGTTCCAAATGGGCCACGCCCCGGGGCCCCTTTGCTCCCATAGACTCATAATGGAACAAAAAGCTTCAAAAATCTTCTTCTCTGAAACCACAGGGCCCAGAGCTTAGATATTTAGCATGTAGCAACGGCAAGTTGTCACCTACATAATTCCTGCCAATCATGCCCCTGGGGTCCAAACGGGCAACGCCCCAGGGCCCTTTAGCTCCTATAGACTCATAATGGAAAAAAGCTTCAAAAATCTTCTTCTCTTAAACCACAGGGCCCAGAGCTTAGATATTTAGCATGTAGCAATGGCAAGTGGTCACCTACATAAATCCTGCCAATTATGCCCGTGGGGTCCAAATGGGCCACGCCCCGGGGCCCCTTAGCTCCCATAGACTCATAATGGAAAAGAAATTAAAAAATCTTCTTCTCTGAAACCACAGGGCCCAGAGTTTAGATATTTAGCATGTAGCAACGTCAAGTGGTCACCAACATAATTCATGCCAATCATGCCCCTGGGGTCCAAATGGGCCATGCGCCGGGGCCCCTTAGCTCCCATAGACTCGTAATGAAAAAACGCTTCAAAAATCTTCTTCTCTGAAACACAGAAATTTAGCATGTAGCAACGGCAATTGGTCACCTACATAATTCCTGCCAATCATGCCCCTGGGTTCCGAATGGGCCACGTGCCGGGGCCCCTTTGCTCCCAAAGACTCATAATGGAAAAAAACTTAAAAAATCTTCTTCTCTGAAACCACAGGGCCCAGAGCTTAGATATTTAGTACGTAGCAACGGCAAGTGGTCACCTATATAATTCCTGCCAATCATGCCCCTGGGGTCCAAAAGGGCCATGCCCCGGGGCCCCTTAGCTCCTTTAGACTCATAATGGAAAAAAAAGCTTCAAAAATGTTCTTCTCTGAAACCACAGGGCCCAGAGCTAAAATATTTGGCATGTAGCAGTGGCAAGTGGTCACCTACATAAATCCTGCCAATCATGCCCGTGGGGTCCAAATGGGCCACGCCCCGGGGCCCCTTAGCTCCCATAGACTCAGAATCTTCTTCTCTGAAACCACAGGGCCCAGAGCTTAGATAATTAGCATGTAGCAATGGCAAGTGGTCACCTACATAATTCCTCCAATCATGCCCCTGGGTTCCAAACGGGCCACGCCCCGGGGCCCTTTAGCTCCTATAGACTCATAATGGAAAAAAGCTTAAAAAATCGTCTTCTCTGAAGTCACAGCGCCCAGAGCTTAGATATATAGTATGTAGCAACGGCAAGTGGTCACCTATATAATTCCTGCCAATCATGCCCCTGGGGTCCAAAAGGGCCACCCCCCGGGGCCCCTTAGCTCCTATATACACATAATGGAAAAAAAAGCTTAAAAAATCTTCTTCTCTGAAACCACAGGGCCCAGAGCTTAGATATTTAGCATGTAGCAATGGCAAGTGGTCACCTACATAAATCCTGCCAATCATGCCCGTGGGGTCCAAATGGGCCACGCCCCGGGGCCCCTTAGCTCCCATAGACTCATTATGGAAAAAAGATTAAAAAATCTTCTTCTTTGAAACCACAGGGCCCAGAGCTTAGATATTTGGCATGTAGCGACGGCAAGTGGTCATCTACATAATTCCTGCCAATCATGCACCTGGGGTCCAAACAGGTGAGCGATATAGGGCCATTGGGCCCTCTTGTTCTTATTTCTGCTCAAAATATAGATTGTGGGTAGCCACAATCTATATTCGATGGGGCGGTTCTAACGAGTAGCCACAATCTATATTTTATAGCAGAAATAAGAAAAGTAAGATTTACCCCTGTAAACCCCAGTTTTACTATATAAAAGTGTGGTTCAAGGGGGTCAGAATATATAGGCGTAATTTTGTGATGTCTTGGAAACTTTTAAAACATGGTGATCAGGAAATTTTGGATTTCAATCATTGTGTTCAGCTGCTGCATTCTTTCAAGTGTATTGCAACCTCTTTATATAAATGTAACCCTCCGCCCCTGCCCATCGGGGCTTGGTGAAATAGATTGGGCTGCATGATGCTTCCACACAGACTTGGGGTAATTAAAACTGTAATTGTAATTATGCATCATATCCTGCCCATCAGAGCTTGGAGAAATAGATTGGGCTGCATGATGCTTCCATGCAGAGCTGAAACCCACCGCACATGAGTACTGGTAAACCGCCTAGAGGGTCTAAGCCTGCCCAGGCAAAGTGGTGTGAGTCGGACCGTCCAAGTATATAAACGCTATTTGTTTCATTAGGCGGCAGGTATTGAGATGTCATTTCATCTCAGTTTTGGGTAAAAGTCCCACAAAATTGGAAGCAATGTCTCCAAAATGACTTATACAGTGTTGATGGGGGACTTTAAACCTCAAATCAAACAAACAAAACGTCTTAAATTGTTGTCTGTTTTTGTTGTCTGCTGAATCTTCTTGGAAACTTTTCAAATATATTTTAGCATACAGGCAAACAGTGTGCACCCAGATCAGACTACTCCTAGTGGAGCAGTCTGACCTGGGTTCACACTGTTTTGCAAAATGACTTCTAAAGTTACCAGCAGACAGAAAAGCAGACGCCAATTGTTGTGAATGGCATGTTAAGGGTTATGGGGAATGGGAACACCTGGCAGATTTTTCCGCCATTTTTCAAGGGGAGACAACTTTCAGGACTTCAGTTCGCTTTTCTGTAAGCCATGTAGCACTGAAAAAGGGGTCTACTCTTAAAGGAAAGAATTTGCTCCTCAGGAGCAAATTCTTTCCTTTAAGAGTTGACCCCTATTGACATCGGAGACAAGAAGCCTCCGTGGTGCAGTGGTTACTCTACTCACCTTGTAAACCAGGGGTCGCAGGATCGATCCCGGGCTTCTCCAGACTTTAAGATGAGTCTTTAAACCGAGGTCCCGTCTCCATATGACCTTAGCTGTTGGTGGGACGTAAAACAAACACTCACTCACATCGGAGACAAAAAATACTTTGGCAGGAGTTGCCTCCCCTGAAGGTGTTCCCATTCCACCTAAGAAGGAAATTGTCATATCAAATAGTTTCCAATATTTCAGCCTCAAGTTTTGTATCACGAGATGCCTTTACAGAATGGCAGAGGAAACACCATTCCCGATTACGATTGTCAATAGTTTATAAAGAGACAACAGAAAATATTAGGGTAACAGTGATACCATTCTACATGGGCTGTAGGGTAAGTGTGTTCTCACAAAACCCTTGAAGCAACAATCAGAATTGGGTAGTGGATGACTTCCTATTTTTGATGCGCCTGCTTTAAGCATAGAAGGATATAGGAATCCAGTTTTCCGTCTCTTTGTCCATTTGTCAATCTGTTTACCCTTTTGGTACCAAATTGGATCTTCCACTTAATATATAGCAGAAACCCATTTCAAAATTTAGGGGTGTCAGGTTGTGTTTTCTTCGGATTTTATTAGGAAATTAGCTGAGCTTCTTGCAAACAGCGTAGGCGCTGATCAGACGCCATGTTCTGCGGTGTGTGATCTGGGCCTGCACAGAATGCCAATTACTCATTTTGGGGTTTCCAGTACAAAATAGGTTAATAATTGTGACCACCCTAATGTTTGAGTTCATTTCTCAAGAACTTTAAGAGCTTCATTAATGATATTATAAACTTGCATCTAGGGATGATAACTATTATGCAAGCATCCATGTTAAATATTGACCTACATTTCATGGTTTGGTGTAAAGGTGACTTTGCACTCTCACATTTTCGACACAGCCTTTGGCAGAATTCTCACTTTTTGTCGCACCTGCTTTTAAGCATGGCAAGATATAGAAGTTGAAATTTCCGTCTGTTCATTGGTGCATTTGTCTGACAAGCCTTCAATATTTTTTGGCACCCTAGCGTTCACCCTACTTTTCAAGTCCATTTCTTAACAAATATAAGAGTATCATTAATAATACTTGGTACAGACTTGCATCTATAGACAGCAACTTTAACGCAAGCGTCCATATTTGAACTTGACCTACATTTCATGGTCACTAACTTTGGAAACTATTTCGACCACCCTAGCATTCTTCCTAATGTTCAAGTCCATTTCTCAAGAACTATAAGAGCATCATTAATGATACTTGGTAAAGACTAGCATCTAGGGACGGCAACTTTAACACAAGCATCCATATTTGACCTTGACCTACATTTCATGGTTCACTGGGTTTGGAAACTTATTTCGACCACACTAGCATTCTTCCTAATGTTCAAGTCCATTTCTCAAGAACTATTAGACCTTCATTAATGATACTTGGTACAGACTTGCATCTAGGGATGACAATTTTAATGCAGGCATTTATAATAGACCATGACCTTTATTTCATGGTTAACTGACTTTGTGAATTATTGCGTCAACCCTAGTGTTCATTCTAATGGTCAAGTCCATTTCTTAAGGACTATAAGCGCTTCATTATTGATACTTGGTACAAAGTTGCATCTAGGGATGACAACTTAATGCAATCCTCAAGAAAATATGTCTACCATTTTCACCCCCTTAAAACACACTTTTATACAGTTAAATGGGGGGTCTACAGGCTGAGGGTATAAGTTATTTTTCTTATTTCTGCTCAAAAGATAGGTTGTTGGTACTTGAAGTGCCCACAATCCATGTTTTGAACGAGTTCCCACAATCTGTGTTTTGATCAGAAAATAGCAGCATTTTTAGCTCACTTGTCGAGTAATGACGAGGTGAGCTTTTGGGATCACTGTTCATCCGTCGTCCATGCATCCTTTTGTCCATTAGTAAACAATTTCTTCAAATGACATCTCATCCTAAAGCACTGATCAGATTTTGACCAAACTTCACAGGAATGATCCTTAGGTGGTCCCCTTCCAAAGTTGTTCAAATGGTTCAGGTCCATTACGCATCAAGGTCACGGGAGCCAAAAATAGGTTTTTAGCTCACCTGAGCCTTTAGGCTCATAGGTGAGCTTATAGTATAGCCATGGTCCTTTGCCCGTCCGTCCGTCCGAGTCCACCATTTTCAAAGATCTTCTTCTCCTATACTGCAGGGCCAATCAAAGCCAAATTTCATATGGAGCCTCAGTGGGATGGGGGAACGAAAGTTTGTTCGCGGGGTCTGGATCACATGACCAAGATGGCCGCCATGCCCATATATGGTAAAAAGCCTTCAAAAATCTTCTTCTACAGAACCATAAGGCCAGTGGCCTTGAAACTTGGCATGTAGCATATGGTACTCGGGCCCATCATGGTTTGTACAAATGGTGACCCTGGGTTGACCTTGACCTATTTTACAGCAATGTCAAATTTGCCGACTTAGGCTTTTGCATGGGGCAAAGTGAAAATTATGGATTTATAGGAAGCCATTGAAGACAGTGTCACCAAAATTTGTAGATCAGGTAAAGTAACTGAATACATGAAGATCTATGGGTGATAAAGGTCAAGGTCATTCATTGGCCTTAGACCCAAGATGGCCGCCATGCCCATATATGGTAAAAAACCTTCAAAAATCTTCTTCTCCAGAACCATAAGGCCATTGGCCTTGAAACTTGGCATGTAGCATATGGTACTCGGGCCCATCATGGTTTGTACAAATGGTGACCCTGGGTTGACCTTGACCTATTTTACAGCAATGTCAAATTTGCCGACTTAGGCTTTTGCATGGGGCAAAGTGAAAATAATGGATTTGTAGGAAACCATTGAAGACAGTGTCACCAAAATTTGTCGATCAGGTAAAGTAACTGAATACATGAAGATCTGTGGGTGAGAAAGGTCAAGGTCATTCATTGGCCTTAGACCCAAGATGGCCGCCATGCCCATATATGGTAAAAAGCCTTCAAAAATCTTCTTCTCCAGAACCATAACGCCAGTGGCCTTGAAACTTGGCATGTAGCATATGGTACTCAGGCCCATCATGGTTTGTACAACTGGTGACCCTGGGTTGACCTTGACCTATTTTACAGCAATGTCAAATTTGCCGACTTAGGCTTTTGCACGGGGCAATGTGAAAATAATGGATTTATAGGAAACCATTGAAGACAGTGTCACCAAAATTTGTAGATCAGGTAAAGTAACTGAATACATGAAGATCTATGGGTGAGAAAGGTCAAGGTCATTCATTGGCCTTAGACCCAGGTCATTTAGGATCCATATTTCAGATATTTTTTTCTCCAAAACTGCTGAGCCAATTTAAGTGAAATTAAGTAGGAAAATTGTCACCAGACAGGTGAGCGGTTCAGGACCACTGGTCCTCTGGTTTTAATGAAAACTTAAAAAATCTTCTCCTGAAACTGCAAGGCCCTGGCCTTCGATATTTGGTGTGTAGCTTCATCTAGTGGACCTCTACAAAGATTGTTCAAATTATAGTTCTGGGGCCAAAAATGCCCCCGCCCCAGGGCCCTTTGGTTTTACATAGACTTACATAGGGAATAGCTTTAAAAATCTTCTTTTCTTAAACGGGAAGGCTCAGGTGTTCGATATTTGCTATGAAGCTTCTTCTTGTGAACCTCTATCAAGATTGATCAAATTATAGCCCTGGGGCCAAAAATGCCTCCGCCCCGGGGCCCCTTGGTTTTACATTGACCTATGTAGGAAAATTGTTTCCAATATTTCTCCTCTGAAACCTCAAGGCCTAGGTCTTTGATATTTGGTGTGTAGCCTTATCTACTGGACCTCTACCAAGATTGTTCAAATTATAGCCCTGGGGCCAAAAATGGGGTCCTTCGGTTTTACATTGACTTAAGTACGGAAAACCTTTAAAAATCTTCTTGTCTGAAACCAGAAGGCTCAGGTGTTTGATATTTGGTATGAAGCTTCTTGTGGACCTCTATCAAGATTGTTCAAATTTTAGTCCTGAGGTCAAAAATGACCACTCCGGGCCCCTTTAGCTTTACATGGACTTTTATAGGAAAAATCTTAAGAAATCTTCTCCTCTGAAACCACAAGGCCCCAGTCCTTGATATTTGTTGTGTAGCTTCATCTAGTGGAACTCTACCAAGATTGTTCAAATTATAGCCATTGCACCAAAAATGCCCCCGACACGGGGCTCTTTGGTTTTACATTGTCTTATATAGGAAAAATCTTTAAAAAATCTTCTTCTCTCAAACAACAAGGCCCAGGTCTTTGATATTTGGTGTGAAACTTCATCTAGTGGACCTCTATCAAGTCTGTTCAAATTATAGCCCTGGGTCCAAAAATGCCCCTGCCCCGGGGCCCTTTGGTTTTACATTGACTTATATGGGAAAAATCTTAAAAAATCTTCTTGCCTGAAACTGGAAGGCTCAGAAGACTGTTCAAATTATAGCCCTGGGGCCGAGAATGGCCCTGCCTCGGGCCCACAGGTTTTATTTAGACTTATATAAGAAAAACCTTGAAAAATCTTCTTGTTTGAAACCAGAACACTCCAGTCTTTGATATTTGGTATGAGGCTTCACCTTTTAGACCGCTCTCAAGATAATGCAAATTATATTCCTGGGGCCAATAATGGCCCTCCCCAGAGCCCACTTGGTACACTATGGATCATGTGAGCGATCCAGGGCCATCATGGCCCTCTTGTTATCTGAAAATTTTCATTTTTAGATGAAAAAATTTCAATATATTTGAATAGGCATGTTTCCGTAAAGACAAAATTTTTCCTAGGTACTCCAGAACAAGTTGGAAACAGCCAACTTTAAAGGAGACATCACTGTTTTAGCCATCAATGTTTCACTATTAATTTAATAAACTATACAGTTGGAAAATATCAGTTGGAAAATATGAGATCTTTAAATTGTGTAGATTTTGATGCTGACAACAAGGCTGGTGCAGTTTCTCTTCCTGAACCTTTACACACATGAACTAAGATTTGAAACAGAAACTAAAAGACTGCGGCCAACAGCACAAATGTAACGGCAATAGTTCTATTGTATTTTCAATCAGAATGTTTAAAAGCAATCAATGTTTTTTTCATTTCAGAAGCCAGAAGAAAGCTATTGGGTGAGTAATGTTTTTGATCTAAATGAGCCATCACATTTAAGCTTTACAGCATCTGATAAAGTAGATACCTTGACTGTGTACTTTAATTATCAAACACCCACACACACACGTGTGCCTGCACACCCACATGTATTCTTGCACATGTGCACAAAAATATGCTGATATTAAGATCAGTCAGAGGTGGCAATTAATGTTAAAAAAATGTAGTTACATTAGTATTGAATTCTTGTTGACTGTCAACATATTGAACAAGGATACCATATTTACATGTATTCGGACAGATAGGCCATAGGAAACTGTGTAGATACAGATGAGATTCCACAGAACTTGGTGTCCCATTAGCGTCTGTACTGGTTGTCACTTATTCAGTTGTTTTTATGCCCCCGCCATTCGAAGAATGGTGGAAAGGGCATATAGCATTGCCCCTGTCCGTACGTCAGTTCGTCCGTCCGTGCATTGGAAACTTAAACGCAGTCAAAAGCTTCCTTATTTCTTGATGGATTTTAAAATTACTTGGCAGAAATGTTAACCATCATGAGACGACGTGTCTCTTGCAAAACCCAGGTCCGTACCTTTAAGGTCAAGGTCATACTTAGAGGTCAAAGGTCAAAAAAGGGTCCGAAACTTAAACGCAGCCAATAACTTATTTCTGGATGGATTTTGAAATTATTTTGAAGAAATGTTAACCATCATGAGACAATGTGTCACGTGCAAACCCAGATCCATACCTCCCAGGTCAAGGTCTTACTTAGTGGTCAAATGGCTCAAAAAGGGTCCAAAACTTAAACACAGTCAATAACTTTCTATGGATGAATACGAACATTGACATATTCTCAGGCGGGGGCATCCGTTTCCTATGGACGCATTTCTAGTTTGACACAGCATTGGGTACTTTTTCCTTAAGATGTTAAGAAAAACTACATCTGAAAATGTCGTCTGCTCAGTTTTTTGCAAACTTATAAAAATATTTTTGCATACAGGCAAACAGTGTTGGGTCAAATCAGACTGCTCTCACAGGAGCAGTCTGATTTGGGCGCACACTGTTTGCCAAAATTACTTTTAAGGTAACCAGCAGGCGGCAGAGCAGACAACAATTAATTGTTGTGATTGGCATTTCATGGGTTAATTATACTTGTTCAAATCACAAGTTTCGGTAAATACGATAGACTAGAAAAAAAATTGTGAGTTGTCATTTTTAAAACTGTCTTTGGGCTCATTTATTTGATGCATCAACTTCAAAGAGTGAGGGGACATTTGGTTCTGTCCTGTTTGACCATGTGTGTGTCTCCCCATACATCTGTTGCACTTGTCTCTAAAATGTGCCAAGAACTTGGCAAAGCCTCGCATTTTATCCCTTTTCCTCAACTCATTTAATAAATTCAATAATACTTGAACACTCATGTAAGATCCTCTATTTCTCATGACAGTGCTGAATTTATATTTTCAGTGGAGATACAGTGTGAGACTAGAAAACTTCAGTCCTCAGACAGTATATGTGATAGACAAGCACCTCAGCGTGTTCAGTAGTTCAGGCTCACTAGACAGACTTAAAGTCCGAAGTCTTATTGAACAGGTGAGTGAAAGGAAGTACCAAAATGATCCAAAGTATTGGGACATATAGGCCTAAGCAAACAGTGCAGACCCAGATCAGACTGAAAGAGCAGTCTGATCAGGGTCTACACTGTTTGCCATTACATTTACGCCTTTTGGAATCCTGGCGGTAATGTGAAACAAATATGTTAAAATTTTTGGAAAATTACAAGTCCTCAAGGTGTCGGAAATTTTAGGATTTTTATGGTACCATGGCTTCAGATAAGTGAATTAACAGCTTGCCTTTATCCTCTTCGGAAACTTTTGTGGGTACTTGTCAGGAGGTGTTTCTACCCAAAATGCAGATTTTTATGAAGATATACAAAACATTACCTTTGCTGCCATTATGAAAACACACCTGTACAAGTGTCTTGAGAATTTTACCACCAAAGAATATCAATATGAAAATTTCCAGTTGAAAGTTCTGATATTTTTAGCTCACCTGTCACGTAGTGACAAGGTGAGCTTTTGTGATCACTTTTCGTCCGTCGTCCGTCGTCAGTGCGTGTGTGCGTGCGTAAACTTTTTCTTCAAATGACATCTCCTCCTAAACCACTGATTAGATTTTGACCAAACTTCACAGGAATGATCCTTAGGTGGTCCCCTTTCAAAGTTGTTCAAATGGTTCCGGTCCATTGCACATCTAGGTCACAGGAGCTAAAAATAGATTTTTTAAACAAAAACTTTAAAAATCTTCTTCTCTGAAACCGCAAGGCCCAGATCTTTGATATTTGGTATGAAGCTTCATCTAGTGGACCTCTACCAAGATTGTTCAAATTATAGCCCTGGGGGCCAAAATGCCCCCGCCCCTGGGGCCTTTGGTTTTACATAGGCTTATATAGGGAAAATCATTAAAAAATCTTCTTCTCTGAAACCACAAGGCACAGGTCTTTAATATTTGGTGTGAATCTTTCCCTGGTGGACCTCTACTAAGATTGTTCAAATTATAGCCTTGGGGCCAAAAATGCCCCGGCCCCGGGGGCCTTTGGTTTTACATAGGCTTATACAGGGAAAATCTTTAAAAATCTTCTTCTCTGAAACCACAAGGCCCAGATCTTTGATATTTGATGTGAAGCTTCATCTAGTGGACCTCTACCAAGATTGTTCAAATTATAGCCCTGGGGGCCAAAATGCCCCCGCCCCTGGGGCCTTTGGTTTTACATAGGCTTATATAGGGAAAATCATTAAAAAATCTTCTTCTCTGAAACCACAAGGCCCAGGTCTTTAATATTTGGTGTGAAGCTTTACCTGGTGGACCTCTACTAAGATTGTTCAAATTATAGCCTTGGGGCCAAAAATACCCCGCCCGGGGGCCTTTGGTTTTACATAGGCTTATACAGGGAAAATCTTTAAAAATCTTCTTCTCTGAAACCGCAAGGCCCAGATCTTTGATATTTGGTGTGAAGCTTCATCTAGTGGACCTCTACCAAGATTGTTCAAATTATAGCCCTTGGGCCAAAATGCCCCCGCCCCGGGGGCCTTTGGTTTTACATAGGCTTATATAGGGAAAACCTTTAAAAATCTTCTTCTCTGAAACCACAAGGCCCAGGTCTTTGATATTTGGTATGAAGCTTCAGCTAGTGGTTCCCTACCAAGATTGTTCAAATTATAGTGCTGGAGCCAAGAATGCCTCCACCCAGGGGGCCTTTGGTTTTACCTAAGCATATGTAGCGGAAATCTTTTAAACTTTTCTCCTCTGAAACTGCAAGGCCCAGATCTTTGATATTTGGTGTGAAGCTTCATCTAATGGACCTCTTTCAAGATTGTTCAAATAATACCCCCTGGGGGCGAAAAATGCCCCCACCCTGGGACCCTTTGGTTTTTCATAGGCTTATATAGGGTAAACCGTTAAAAACCTTCTTGTCTGAAACCAGAAGGTCCAGGTCTTTGATATTTGGTATGAAGCTTCATCTAGTGGACCATTACCAAGTTTGTTCAACTTATAGCCCTTGGGCCTAGAATGTACTAGAGACACTAATTCTCAGGTGAGCGATTCAGGGCCCTCTGGGCCCTCTTGTTCATATTTCTGCTCAAAACATAGATTGTGGGTACTTGTTAGAACCGCCTAATTGAAACCATAAGACTTTAAACCAAGGTTCCATCTCCATATATGTTGGACATAAAAACGCACACACATTTAAGTATTGGAGAATTTTTGTGGCACAGCCTTATAGTGGTTGTGTTGTGCATTAATTAGCACATACATGCTTATTTGTTTACAGAGATATGTACATATATTCTTGCTCATTTCAGACTCTTGGTTAAGTCTTTAACTTTTCAGCTGCTAATCAAGACTAGCAGATGACATTTTCAAAATGTATTTTTCTTATTTTATTTTTCAGTGAAAATAAGGCTTGACATTATAAATGAAATGTCTAACCTGCAGACGATTCACATGATATATCAAACCTTATTTATTTAGAAAAATATATTAAAAAATTAATTTGCTGTCAGATTTAGCTTAGAACATGTGTGACATCGCTTCAGTTGAATTCTTGTCTAACCACTCAGTAGGTCAAACCCTGCCCCAGATAAGAATGGCTTGGTAAACTGACTGTCCTGACATGTCCATAGTTGTTTGCTGGGACATTAAATAAAAAAGCCAATAATAGAAATATTTCAGGGGAAATATATCCTCTCTGGGGAGACAGTGTTGAAAAAAATAGATTTTCTCCTTTAAGCCAAACCTCCAATGTCTACAGTGGAATGATGGGGCAATGGTCAGCTGATCTGCAATGTCAAGCCACAAGACACTTTCACCATCAGGTCCAGTGAACTACTCGCAGGGCTTGGTATCGAGGACCTGGACCGTATCCTGAAGGAGAGAAGACTCCAATGGTGCAGTTGAGACAGCCTATGACATATAGGCAGATGAAAAGCATGGGATGCCCAGGATGACCTGGAAGCAGCTGACAGAGAGATCGCAGAGAGTGGAAGCTCTTGGTTATCGACCCACATGATAGACACACCTGGAGATCGGGTATTAGACCTGCCATGCATGAAGCAAGCCAGCTACCTACAAGGGTGCCCGCTTATGTGGATGTCGCCCCTGTACCTGCTCCTTAATAAACAAAATCTGGGGATGATGATAATAAGGCCCACTTCGAGAGAAACACATTTTTCAAGAGATGAACAGCTGCTCCTCTTATAAACATGATTGAACTCCTTAGAGTCCTGTAGACGGCTCATTATTAAGCCGTCTCATCAGGATCAACATTGTTTGCCATTCTGTTGATGATTTTGACCTAACACCCTGTTTACAGGAATGGACTGTTCCAAATTCAAAGATGGAGTAGTCCATTTCAGAAACTCAGGGGTGAAAATGTATAACTGTTTTTCAGATACCTCCATTATGTGCCAAATCGCCAGCCTATCAGTACAGTAGTCTTGTATCACTGCAGGCTCCATCGGGACAGATATGGTAAAATCACCTGACTTCGTAATTTTTCATTCATGAACAATGCATCTTTATGTTACTGTTGCTAGGATACAAAGTAAAACCCCTGTTAAAATTAGCTTAAGAATTATGTTATATTCATTTGTTGTCGCGTTGGCAACATTCTTACATGTAGGCTGAGCATGAAATCTTTTCTGCGGTCATTCTCGGCATTCCAACTGATTCAAGAAGGGCGGTTGTCAGTTTCTCATTCTGACGAAAGAATGTGTAGTGTACTGGTAAACCGATGTATAACCTGCCAAGGAAATACAGTATTGATAAGTCTAGGGACATACATGCCTATTACGCAAACACGCCTATACAAATACATTGCCAGCTTTATCGCCGAAAAAATGAAAATTTTAAGATGAAAAATTATGATATTTTTCTTATTTCTGCTCAAAATATAGATTGTGGGCACTCGTTAGAACCGCCTCATCGAGGCGGTTCTAACGGGTACCCACAATCTATATTTTAGAGCAGAAATAAGAAAAATAAGGTATACCCCCGGAAACCCCCAGTTTTACTATATAAAAGTGGGGTTCAAGGGGGCCAAAATGATATAGGCGTGTTTTCGTGATGCTAAGCAAAGATTGCAGACCCAGACCAGATTGCTCCTGAATTAGCAGTCTGATCAGGATCTACACTGTTGCCATTCTGTCTGCACTTTTTGGACTCCTTGCTGGATCAAGAAACTATTTTGTAAAAATTTTATAATTACAGCAAGTCCTCAAGGTGTTCGAATATTTTTTGGATTTTTACGGTATGTTGTTTGGTAAATTGACTTGCACAGTATGACCTTAATAGTGATAACAGGGCCATTAAACTCCAAACAAACAGTCATATATTTAATTCTATCATGATGTTAATGTTCTCCAAAACCGCAAAATGTCCAGTAACACACGTTGCTAATGCAGAGCACGTACAAGTACATATTTGATGTCAGATAGGGTAAATCTTCTGCTTGTGGCTTTGCGTGGTAGCATCACGCATCCCATCTATTTCTTCAAGCCCGATGGACGACGGCCATTTGCTTATGTACAAGCCTGCCCAGAAAAAGTGTGGCAGGTCAACTGATCAGCCCATTATTACCTAAATAGTGTTGACTGTGTCATTACACTCCAAAGAAATAAACAACATGTACACTCAAATTTAAAATCTTGTATGTTTCAGGGGCACATTGACTATGGAAAAAGCAAACGGAACCAAGTTTGATGTTACCATGCCACCATTTGCTCTAGAAATGTGTCAAGAAGAGAAAAATGACCCCAATTATAACCTGGTGTGGTAAAATTACACATGCTTTGAAGCACCTGAAAAAAACGAAAATTGGTTTCTTAATACTCTGCATACTGGGTATATTTTCGCAGCAGACGACATTATAAAATATTTTTCTAATTTTCTAATTTTCTGGGAAAACAGGATTTGACATATGGAGACAATTTGCATGTGATGTCAAATTCTGTTTTCTGGGAAAATAAGAAATATATCAACAATTTGTCGTCTGCTCAATTAGCCTAGCATGTTCAAAAGGTTAAACCATTTTTTACGGGAAACCCCAAAATGGGTCATTATCAAACAGTTTCTTTCTTTTTCTTTTTGTTTTCCAAACAGTGATACTGATCAGATGCTGCTTTCTTTGGCCACATGACCCCCGCCCATCGGGGCTTGAAGAAATAGATTAGGCTGTATGATGCTTCCACGCAGAGCTGAAACTGACCGCACATGAGTACTGGTTAACCGCTATATATATATACACCTCAACCTCGTTATAACACGGAACTCCGGGTCCAACCAACGGACCGTGTTAGTTAACCGAATCGTGTTATAAACGCCGACCGTATTTGTCACAGGTTATCAATAGTTTCCCAAACAAGATGATGTGCGGTCCGGTTAATGACCGTATTTCCCCGACTAAAATGTGTTTAGAACTAATCAATGGCAGTAAATACCATGGCCCATCAAGTCAAACAAGTCACTTTAATCGAAACCAGCTGATAAACCATGTTTTATATCCAGAAATAGTCCGGTCTGACAGCGAGTATGACGCCATTTTGATAGCTGGTTCCCGAATAACTTTGTTGTAACTGAGCGTCCGGAACCGTACCGAACTACAGTACCGTTAATACATTTCAATGGTGAAATTACCGGTTAGGGTTCGGAACCGCACAATGATCAACACTTACAAGAAATTTGAATTACTTCCCTTGAAATGTCTTACCCTTAATATTTTAGCCATTTGAAACAATTTTTAATGGCGCACATGGTTTTTGAATGATTTTCTTAACGTGAAAATCGATCTTGAATATGTTTTATCATTTGCTTTTAAGCTGGAATAAATTTGACTTTCTTTTACATGCAGCTCTAGAAAATGAGTTTTATTGCAGTTGACCGATCACATCGTCTGCATCCATGTTTAAAATTTCTGCTGAGCAGTGATCCTTAACAGAGCGTGATAAATATTTTTTTCCGGTTGCGTAACTGAATTCTTTAATCTTTTTATCTCACTAAGCCAACACTTTTGATTGTGCCAATGGCAGTTAATGTTTATCATGCGTGTCAAGCTAAACAAGTTTATATACTGTATATTCAACTCTGCTGGAGGCCTGCAATAAATATCAAAAAGTACCGTTATGCATATAAACCTTATTGGTTTCATTGGGTGGCAAGGCTTGAGATGTCATTTCATCGCAGTGTTGGGTAAAAGTCCCACAAAATGGGAAGCAATGTCTCCAAAATGACCTATACAGTGTTGATAGGGACGTTAAACCTCAAATCAAACAAACAAATCTTTGGCCACAAAATGTTTGACAAAGTTCCAGTTTGGGGTTCCCAGTATAACAGGGTTTAAAGAAGGTGAAAAATATACCAGCTATATCCAATCAGAGGAGGTGGTGGGGGGGGGGTGGCCAAGATGTGTATTTTTCTGGCATTCAGCGTCCAGTTGATGTTGGCTTACAGCTGGGTATGGCCTGCTGTCCTTGCAGAGGGGATTTTTTTCTTCTGTTTCCCCACTTCCACTCTCTTCCCAGTCCTTCTACAGTGACACTTTGATGGCTCTGAACACCATTGGCTCAAACTTTTGTTTAGAACTCATTCTTGAATCCCCGGGGAATTCTTCCCATGGCTCCATTACGAAAGCATGCCTATACAAATACATAGTAAATTTTACCGCTGAAAAAGCGCAAAATTTTAAGATGAAAAATTATGTTATTTTTCTTATTTCTGCTCAAAATATAGATTGTGGGTACCCGTTAGAACCACCTCATCGAGGCAGTTCTAACGAGTACCCACAATATATATTTTAGAGCAGAAATAAGTTATTTTCTTATTTCTGCTCAAAATATAGATTGTGGGTACCCGTTAGAACCACCTCATCGAGGCAGTTCTAAGTGTTACCACAATATATATTTTAGAGCAAAAATAAGAAAAATAAGGTTTACCCCTGTAAACCCCAGTTTTACTATATAAAAGAGAGGTTCAATGGGGTCAAAATTATATAGGTGTGTTTTGGTGATGCAGGGGCCAGTTGTTCAAAACTAACGATGTTGATAGTTAATGACGATGTTGATAGTTAATGTATTGTTAAAACTTGATCATTTAATATAATGGCAAATATATTAAAATTTCTGCTGAAAAAAATGTGAGCAGCTTTTGCAAATGCAAAAGCTGCTCACATTTTTTTTTTCAGCAAAAATAGCAGAGTATTAGATAATGTCGCTGCTAGAACAGTTAACAGTTTGATCATTAACAAGCTCATTAAGCTAATAATGCTTTGGACAACTGAGCTGAGATATTTAGGAGAATTAAGTTATGTTTTTAGCTCACCGTCACTACGTGACGAGGTGAGCTTTTGGGATCACTTTTTGTCCGTCGTGCGTGCGTCCGTCCGTGCGTGCGTCCGTCCGTGCGTCCACAATTTCTTCAAACGACATCTCCTCCTAAACCACTGAGCGGATTTTGACCAAACTTCACAGGAATGATCCTTAGGTGGTCCCCTTTCAAAGTTGTTCAAATGGTTCCGGTCCGTTGCACATATAGGTCACAGGAGCCAAAAATAGATTTTTTCCACCGAAAACTTAAAAAATCTTCTTCTCTGAAACTGCAAGGCCCAGGTCTTTGATATTTGGTATGAAGCTTCATCTATTGGACCCCTACCAAGATTGTTCAAATTATAGTGCTGGGGCCAAAAATGCCCCCGCCCCGGGGCCCTTTGGTTTTACATGGGCTTATATAGGGAAAATCTTTAAAAATCTTCTTCTCTGAAACTGCAAGGCCCAGATCTTTGATATTTGGTATGAATCTTCATCTGGTGGACCCCTACCAAGATTGTTCAAATTATAATGCTGGGGCCAAAGATGCCCCCGCCCCGGGGCCCTTTGGTTTTACATAGGCTTATATAGGGAAAATCTTTAAAAATCTTCTTCTCTGAAACCGCAAGGCCCAGGTCTTTGATATTTGGTATGAAGCTTCATCTAGTGGACCCCTACCAAGATTGTTCAAATTATAGTGCTGGGGCCAAAAATGCCCCCGCCCCGGTGCCCTTTGGTTTTACATGGGCTTATATAGGGAAAATCTTTAAAAATCTTCTTCCCTGAAACTGCAAGGCCCAGGTCTTTGATATTTGGTATGAATCTTCATCTTATGGACCCCTACCAAGATTTTTCAAATTAAATTGCTGGGGCCAAAAATGCCCCCGCCCCGGGGCCCTTTGGTTTTACATAGGCTTATATAGAGAAAACCTTTAAAAATCGTCTTCTCTGAAACCGCAAGGCCCAGGTCTTTGATATTTGTAATGAAGCTTCATCTAGTGGACCCCTACCAACATTGTTCAAATTATAGTGCTGGGGCCAAAAATGCCCCCGCCCCAGGGCCTTTTGGTTTTACATGGTCTTATATTGGGAAAATCTTTAAAAATCTTCTGTTCTGAAACTGCAAGGCCCAGGTTGTTGATATTTGGTATGAAGCTTCATCTTGTGGACCTCTATCAAGATTGTTCAAATTATAGCCCTGGGGCCAAAAATGCCCCCGCTCTTGGGCCCTTTGGTTTTTCATAGACTTATATAGGGAAAATCTTGAAAAATCTTCTTCTCTGAAACCACAAGGCCTAGGTCTTTGACATTTGGTATGAAGCTTCAGCTGGTGGACCTCTTCCAAGATTGTTCAAATTATAGCCCTGGGGCCACAAATGCCCCCACCCCAGGGCCCTTTGGTTTTACATAGACTTATAATGGAGGTAATCTTTGAAAATCTTCTTCTCTGAAACAACAAGGCCCAGGTCTTTGATATTTGGTGTGAAGCTTCATCTAGTGGACCTTTATCAAGATTGTTTAAATTATAGCCCTGAGGCCAAAAATGCCCCTGCCCCGGGGCCATTTGGTTTAACATAGGCTTATGTAAAAAAATGCCCCCACCCCAGGCCTAGGTCTTTGACATTTGGTATGAAGCTTCAGCTGGTGGACCTCTTCCAAGATTGTTCAAATTATAGCCCTGGGGCCACAAATGCCCCCACCCCAGGGCCCTTTGGTTTTACATAGACTTATAATGGAGGTAATCTTTGAAAATCTTCTTCTCTGAAACCACAAGGCCCAGGTCTTTGATATTTGTTGTGTAGCTTCATCTAGTGGACCTTTGCCAAGATTGTTCAAATTATAGCCTTTGTTGATATTTGGTATGAAGCTTCACCTTTTTAGACCTCCCTCAACATTATGCACATTATAACCCTTGGGTCAATAATGGCCCTCCCCGGGGCCCACTTGTTACTCTATGGATCAGGTGAGCGATCCAGGGCCATCATGGTCCTCTTGTTCTAATTTGATCTTGGAAAGGTGTGTTGTGTGTACTCATTAGAATCACCTCTAAGGTGATTCTAATGAGTACACACAGCATACTTCTATTTCATAAAAGATAATATTATTATCTTTATTATTCATCCTGATTTGTTCGTTCGGGTCACATGTGAGACGCCGAGTTAGGCAATGGAAGGTCGGGGTTGGGTGGGGGGTTCTCTGGGTACTCCAGTTTTTGCCCACCTCTGATTAATGACTGGCTTGATATGAATGAAATAATCTTAAAAGGGCAGTAAAACCAAAAAACCCCAAAAAATGCATCCCGATTTGTCCCTGATTATAACCCTTAGATGCTCGAACTACCACAATCTGGAACAAATTTGTATGGTCCCAAAGGTGTTCAATCCATTGAAATTTCACTGCTATTCTATTTCTTTTCCTGTGGCAACACAAAATGGCACTAAGGATTAACATGTCTTTAAGCAACAAGACAACAGTATCTATTCAACATACAGTAACATGATAGAAAACCTTGATGATTTTGTATAGGAGACATGTTTGTATAATATTATTAATACACCACAATCTCTTTACAACACTATTAATGGGTCCAAAGCAGAAACCGTGTTAGTTAAATAACGGTGTTTTATCCAAACAAAAATGTATAGATTATATAGAGAAATCACCATTCATGCTCATTTTTCTACATAATCTACACATTTTTTGGATCCATCTTGAAACTGTGTTATATCCAAACTGTGTTATAATGAACCGTGTTTTAACCAGTTTGTGGTGTATATGTTCCTCTGGTGTGAAGGAAAATGTAGCATAATATATTCAGATATTCTTCGAATAACCCTTGGGAAATGTAGCACTATATATTCAAATATTCTTTGAATAACCCTTGGGAAATGTAACATTCTTGGGAAATGTAGCATTATATATTCAAATATTCTTTGAATAACCCTTGGGAAATTTAACATTATATATTCAAATATTCTTTGAATAACCCTTGGGAAATTTAGCATTATATATTCAAATATTCGGGAAATGTAGCATTATATATTCAAATATTAGCATTATATATTCAAATATTCAGGAAATGTAGCATTATATATTCAAATATTCTTTGAATAACCCTTGGGAAATGTAGCATAATATATTCAAATATTCTTTGAATAACCCTTGGGAAATGTAGCATAATATATCCATATATTCCTTGAATAACCCTTGGGAAATGTAGCATTATATATTCAAATATTCTTTGAACAACCCTTGGGAAATGTAGCATTATATATTCAAATATTAGCATTATATATTCAAATATTCAGGAAATGTAGCATTATATATTCAAATATTCTTTGAATAACCCTTGGGAAATGTAGCATAATATATTCAAATATTCTTTGAATAACCCTTGGGAAATGTAGCATAATATATCCATATATTCCTTGAATAACCCTTGGGAAATGTAGCATTATATATTCAAATATTCTTTGAACAACCCTTGGGAAATGTAGCATTATATATTCAAATATTCTTTCTAGTGACATAATTGTAGGAGATGTATGTTTATGGGGTGAGAAATATAGCTGTATAGCTTCGAATATTCCTTATACACAACAACCTCATTATAACATGGTTCTTTTTAACACGGTTTCGCATATAACAAGATTTAAAGATGAATCCTTTAAATGTAAAGATTATATACTAACAACAAAGGTGAGGCTCAGCCTTTGCATCTGCAGTCTTATCACATCAGGTAAACAAGTCTGTGAAATGAAGACCCCTCTGAACCCAACTTTATATAGAGAAAAATGGGGTTTATGGAGGTATTCAATATTTTCCTTATTTTTGCTCAAAAACATAGATTGTGAGTAGTCGTTAGAACTGTGGTTCTAACGAGCACTCACAATCTATATTTGGACTAGAAAAGAAGAAAAATCTTAAACATTTTCATGTGAAAAATGTTAGTTCTGCAGATTAGATAGGATGCCATTTCAGAGCAAGGGTGCATTGTGAAATATTAACCTATTGTAAACTGGTGGACTCTTCCATTGCTATATGTTGGTCAAGTCCATTTATTTAAGGAGTGTCAGGTCTGTTTTTTTTTTTTTTTCGTGTTTATTCTGTGTTTGATGAAAAATCCTGTTAGCAAACATTGCAGACCCAAATCAGATGCAGCATTCTACAGCATCTTATATGGGCCTGCACTGTTTGCCAAGGTACCCCTTCAGGGGTTTCGTGTGCTTGAAATGGGTTAATTCACAACAGCTGTTAACCTGAACTTTCTAGTCTCCAAATTGTAATTGATAAAGCTGTCTGGTTATCTGAACAAGTCTATGTAGTTATCACTCCAGAACCCCCACCATAAAGTTGTCGGGTAATCTGAATAAGTCTATGTCATTATTGTGCTGGACACCTTCTACGCCACTCCAACAAACACATACACTTTCTTGCCCTCTCCCATGGGAAAAGTTGGATATACACTAATTTGTTTATTAATGCTCCGAAACATTCAGTATTTACCGTATGTATTCAGACAGACAGGCCTGAGCAAACAGTGTAGACCCAGATGAGATGCTGCATAATGCAGCATCTCATCAGGTCCTACACTGTTTGACATTCATCCAGCTATTCTTAGACACAACATTGGGTAGTAAATTGTATAATTCAAATGTTAGAACAAGTATGGTAAGGAGTTGAGGTGTCCAAATAATTAGGGTAAATGCGGTAGACTTTGGGTTTGGATTCTGGAACTGCCTCAATAAAGCATTGAAATGTGTGTTTTGTGCATAATTAAGAAAACTGTTACGTAACTTCTTCTAAAAAATGTGCTGTTGCACTACAAATTCTACAGCAATTCTACAACAAGAGCAGTGTGACCAGTGAAGACTCAGATCAACCTGCACATCCTTCCAGTATTGTCAGTCTAAACTCATCACTCATGACTTAGATACATGTACCATGGAAGACTCATGCAAAAAAAAAAAAAAAAAAAAAAAACAGCCAAGACTTGGGTTAGACTGCGCGGGTGTGTAGGCTGAACCAAGTCTTCACTGATCATACATGTTTTCTTGTAGAGTTTGCCAATGAGCCATTAGTGTTTGAGTTTTTGAAGTCTCACTGTCATTGTTAGTTATGCTTTGTATCATGATGTTGTGCCATAAAATTGTTACATTATTGATAAGAGAACCACAGCATGAGAAAATTGATGGAGATTGATCATGAAATCTTTTCTGTGGTCATTCTCGCTCTTGTGTTGTGATGTTTCAAAAAGGAAAATTCTCCTAAAATTTTAACTAACTTGCCAGCTAGGAGTCCAAAAAGTGTAGATTGAATGGTAAACAGTGCAGACCCTGATCAGACTGCTCCTTGCTTAGGCCTGCCTATCCCATTACTTAGGATTATTACAACAGATGTCAAATAGCATGAGGCACCCTGCTGCCCTTAAGTTCAACCCCTTCTGTTCTAAATGCCTCTGATGCCCAGTGTCAAGAAGAATGAAGTTATATTAATGGTTTAAACTGTATTTATTTGACCTCACAGTAAACATTTACAATACATAAAATTATATATGTTGCAGGAATTTTTTTTTCTCTGCATAATATCTTTAATATATATATATATATTTTTTTTTTTTATTTTTTTGATTCTGGTGGTTTAATTCCATAAAACCAGAAAGATGGTTTCTAATTAATAAATAAAAAAAATAATCAGAAATTTTAAAGTGCTAACTATAATGAGATGAATAAAGTTGTTCATACAATATTTCTTGATTTAACTAAAATAATCATAGTAAACATAGCATGCATTTAAGCATATTATATTACCCATGTATGTCATGAAAATTATTTGCAATAAACAGAAATTGATATTTTTTTTTAGCATTTTCCTTCCACATAGCAGTGGTGATATTACCCCATTGTATGCTGGTGGACTCTTCCATTGCTTTATGTTGAACAAGTCCATTTGTCATATAAAGGGGGTGTCAGACCTATCTTTTTGTTTTAATTCTCTATTTTTGACCGAAAATTTTGTTAGCAAATAGTGCAGGCCCTGATCAGAAGCCGCGTTCCACGGCATCTGATCTGGGCCTGCACTGTTTGCTAAGGTACCCCCTTTAGGGGTTTCCCGCATGCATTGGGTTAAAGGAAAAAAATGTTCCCCATGGGAGCAAGAGTAGCCCCATCTTGGAGAAAGATTTTTTTCTCTAGATTGTCCTTATTATGCGAAACAGAATTGTTTTCTGGCTATGCCACTGCTTATTAGTTTCTGGTATAGGATAATGTTAATAGCATTGATTGTTGTCCAGTTCTCTTACATATTTTGTCTGTTCATGTGTGTAAAATTGAAATTTTGTTTTTGTACAGTAGATCATTGCTATGTAATTCTCATATGTCACTTTGTGTCAACAATTTATCTTATGAACATCCTTGTATAAGTTTTGTAATCCCCACATATTTGTCATGCCTGCTTTAACCCTTTTTGTACCAAATGGAATCTTCCTCCTGATATAAATAAGGAGTCCATTTCAAAATTTAGGGGTTTCAGGTTGCGTTTTCTTCAAACTTTATTTAGAAAATTACTGAACTTTTGGCAAACAGTGGAGGCCCTGATCAGACGCCGCATTCTGCGGCGTCTGATCTGGGCCTGCACTGTTTGCCGAATACCCGTTTTTGGGGTTTCTGATCCAAAATGGGTTAAGCATGGTGCATTATAGGAGTCCATCCATTCATTCATCAAGACATCAATATTTGTGACAAATGTGGTCTTCAGTTCACCCTCGTGTTCGAGTCCATTTATCAAGAACTATTAGAGCTTTATTAACCCTTTTTGTACCAAATGGAAGCTTCTTCCTTAAATGTAGAAGGAGTCCATTTCAAAATTTAGGGTGGTCAGGTTGCATTTTCTTCAAAATCTATTTAGAAACTGACTGAATGGTTTGCAAACATTGTAGGCCCTGATCAGACGTGGCGTTCTGCGGCGTCTGATCTGGGCCCGCGCTGTTTGCCAACTACCCCTTTTGGGGTTTCTGGTATAAAATGGGTTAATGGTACTTGGTACAAACTTTCATCTTGGGATGGCAACTTTGATACAAGCATCCATGTTTAACCTTTACCTTCATTTCATGGTTTGGTGACTTTTGAACCCCTGCCCCAACCCCACAGGCATAACATGGCCTTCAGCAGACGGCAGTGTACTATTACAAGAAAAAGTGGAGATTTATAGGTGGTTGTGGGGTGCAACTTTATTTTACTCATTGCTCCAAAACATAGTTTGTGGATAGACTTTAGAATTTTTATCATCAACCCACAATGCATACTTATAGTAGCTACATGTATAAGAAAGTATCCCAGATTTTCAACTGGTAAAAAAAATAAAAAATCAGAAATAAATAAAAAAAAACAATGAGTCGTGAAAAATACAGTAAAATATCGCTATTAAGACATTAACATTAGCACTTTCTCATCAACCCACAATGCATACTTATAGTAGAGCACTTTCTCATCAACCCACAATGCATACTTACAGTAGCTACATGTATAAGAAAAGAAGAAAGTATCCCTGATTTTCAACTGGTAAAAAAAAAAAAAAAAAAAGAGTCATGAAAAATACAGTAAAACTCCACTATTAAGACCACTTAAAATTAAGACTTATAAGACCACCTAAAATTAAGACTTATAAGACCACCTAAAATTAAGACTTATTCTCCTTTAAAAAGCTTTTTTAGAAGGGTGCAGTTATTCTTTTTTAGTGTTTTCTGCACACAATGTCTTCTGGTCAAGGACCACCTTTGGGACTTTTCAAAAGTGGTCTTAAAAGACCACATTTGAACAGTCCCAAAGGTGGTCTTACTATAGAAATTTTACTGTATCTTTATCTGACATGGATGTGTTGTCTGATTTATTCATGTGGGGCCAGTTGTTCAAAACTTACTATATTGTTAGTTATCATATCGTTCAACTTATAATCATTTGATACGGCAAATATACAAATATTTTTGCTGCTAAAAATGTGAGTAGCTTTTGCAAATCACATTTTTTTTCAGCAGAAAAGACCTCTCTTTAAGACACCGTTCTTGCTGGAACAGTTAATGATTCGACCACTAACTAGCTCATGAAGGTAACAATGTTTTGAACAACTGGGCCCATATTATG
The DNA here is from genome assembly GCA_963580285.1 of Lucinisca nassula. NCBI lineage: Eukaryota > Metazoa > Mollusca > Bivalvia > Lucinida > Lucinidae > Lucinisca > Lucinisca nassula. Next base: position 81,176,802 of record OY757022.1, on the reverse strand, counting down.
AGTGTAGCATTTAAATAATGTTTTTGTAGAGTGATACATTGGTATGTTATATTTACAATGCAATATTAGTGCTATATATGGTAATTAAAGGTGGAATGAAACATTTCATTGTTGTTGTTAATAAAGCCCTTGGTTCAGATGATCTTAGTTCCAGACAGATAAGCTTAGTACCACAAAAAGCACAAGTTGTGGGTACTTGTTAGAATCGCCTCATCGAGGCAGTTCTAACAGGTACCCACAAATTATAATTCTTATGTCGTGGATACTTGTTAAAATTGCCTCATTATACCCCCACAAATGAAATTTGGGGGGGTATATAGGAGTGAGCTTGTCGGTCTGTCGGTCGGTCTGTTGACTTGGTTTCCAGACGATAACTCAAAAAGCGCTTCACCGATTTTTATAATTTTTGGTACACTGATGTAAAATCATAAAATACAGGTCAAGTTCGACCGGCCCCGAAAGCTCAGTTGGTAGAGTGTCCGCTCCGGGGAACGGGAGGTCTCGGGTTCGATCCCGGGCCGTGACATACCAAAGTCGTTAAAAATGGTACTAGCTGCTCCTCGTTTGGCACTCACATTTAAGGGGTAGAGCTAGGACTGGTCGATCTAGTGTCAGGATAATGTGACTGGGTGTGGTATCATGTAATGTGTCTGGGACATGATACTTCAGTGAGGCAGCACTATAAACGTGAGCATTGAGCTCCCTGTCGTGATATGACTGAAAAAATGTTGAAAGCGACGTTAAACCCGAATTCACACACACACACACAGGTCAAGTTCGATTTCCACTACAATTCTTCAATTTTTGACATAGTTATGGCCCCTTTCAAGTGAAAAAATTGCAAAATGGCGCTGTTGTACTATCAAGGCAGTTTTTAGCTCACCTGTCACGTAGTGACAAGGTGAGCTTTTGGGATCACTTTTTGTCCGTCGTCCGTCGTGCGTCCGTGCGTGCGTCCGTGCGTGCGTGCGTCCGTAAACTTTTCTTCAAACGACATCTCCTCCTAAACCACTGATCGTATTTTGACCAAACTTCACAGGAATGATCCTTAGGTGGTCCCCTTTCAAAGTTGTTCAAATGGTTCCGGTCCGTTGCACATATAGGTCACAGTAGCCAAAAATAGATTTTTTTCACTGCAAACTTAAAAAATCTTCTTCTCTGAAACCGCAAGGCCCAGGTCTTTGATATTTGGTATGAAGCTTCATCTAGTGGACCCCTACCAAGATTGTTCAAATTATAGTGCTGGAGCTAAAAATGCCCCCGCACGGGGGCCCTTTGGTTTTACATGGGCTTATATAGGGAAAATCTTTAAAAATCTTCTTCTCTGAAACCGCAAGGCCCAGGTCTTTGATATTTGGTATGAAGCTTCATCTAGTGGACCCCTACCAAGATTGTTCAAATCATAGTGCTAGGGCCAAAAATGCCCCCGCACGGGGGCCCTTTGGTTTTACATGGGCTTATATAGGGAAAATCTTCAAAAATCTTCTTCTCTGAAACCGCAAGGCCCAGGTTTTTGATATTTGTAATGAAGCTTTATCTAGTGGACCCCTACCAAGATTGTTCAAATTATAGTGCTGGATCTAAAAATGCCCCCGCACGGGGGCCCTTTGGTTTTACATGGGCTTATATAGGGAAAATCTTGAAAAATCTTCTTCTCTGAAACCGCAAGGCCCAGGTCTTTGATATTTGGTATGAAGCTTCATCTAGTGGACCCCTACCAAGATTGTTCAAATTATAGTGCTGGGGCCAAAAATGCCTCCGCACCAGGGCCCTTTTGTTTTACATAGGCTTATATAGGGAAAATCTTTAAAAATCTTCTTCTCTGAAACCGCAAGGCCCAGGTCTTTGATATTTGGTATGAAGCTTCATCTAGTGGACCCCTACCAAGATTGTTCAAATTATAGTGCTGGAGCTAAAAATGCCCCCCACACGGGAGCCCTTTTGTTTTACATGGGCTTATATAGGGAAAATCTTGAAAATCTTCTTCTCTGAAACCGCAAGGCCGAGGTCTTTGATGTTTGGTATGAAGCTTCATATAGTGGACCCCTACCAAGATTATTCAAATTATAGTGCTGGGGCCAAAAATGCCTCCGCACCAGGGCCCTTTTGTTTTACATAGGCTTATATAGGGAAAATCATTAAAAATCTTCTTCTCTGAAACTGCAAGGCCCAGGTCTTTGATATTTGGTATGAAGCTTCATCTTGTGGACCTCTACCAAGATTGTTCAAATTATAGCCCTGGGGCAAAAAATGCCCTTTGGTTTTACATAGACATATATAGGGAAAATCTTGAAAAATCTTCTTTGAAACCAAACGGCTTACAGGTAGGTCTTCGATATTTGTTATGAAGCTTCAGCTAGTGGACCTCTATAAAGATTGTTCAAATTATAGCCCTGAGACCAAAAATGCCTCCGCCATGTGGCCCTTTGGTTTTACATAGACTTATATCTAGGGAAAATCTTTAAAAATCATCTTCTCTGAAACACAAGGCTTAGGTCTTTGATATTTGTTATGAAGCTTCAGCTAGTGGACCTCTACCAAGATTGTTCAAATTATAGCCCTGGGGCCAAAATGCCCCTGCTCAGGGGCCCTTTGGTTTAACTTAGACTTATATAGGGAAAATCTTGTTTTACATAGATTATCTATATGCAGGGTAAACCTTTAAAATCTTCTTCTCCGAAACCAGAAAGCCCAGGTCTTTCATATTCGATATGAAGCTTCATCTTGTGGACCTCTACCAAGATTGTTCAAATTATAGCCCTGGGGCCAAAATTGACCCTGCTCGGGGCCCACTTGTTATACATTGGATCAGGTGAGCGAACCAGGGCCCTCTGGGCCCTCTTGTTGTGGGGGTATTCATCACCTTTAGTGATAGCTCTAGTTGAGGTGATTCTAACAAGTACCCACAACATATGTGATATAAGTTTAATTTTAATTATCTGCCGGCCTCGGTAGCTCAGGTGGATGTGTGTCTGACTGGTGATCAGGAGGACGTAGGATCGATACCTGCCGGGGTCAGCAACATTCTTTTGTGGAGATTGATCATGGAATGTTTTCTACGGTAATTCTCTCCCTTCCGCTGGTTCAAGAAGGGCTGTAGTCAGTTTCTGGCGAAAGAATGCGAACTGAACTGGTTGACAGCTTACGTATACGCCTGCCCAGGAAAAGTGTGGATAGGTAAACTGACCGGCTGAAAAATGACATAAATGGTGTTGACTCGACCGTTAAACTCCAATACAAACAAAATAATTTCAATTATCTATCTTGCGCGTCCAAACTTGGAGCTATGGCTTATGAATACAAAAGTAATTGTTAAAGTAATGCAAATTTTTGTTATTATTATATATGGCAAATGCACATTATTCTTGCCGGCCTCGGTAGTTCAGTCAGATGCGCGTTTGACTGGTGATCAGGCCACGGGTTCAATGCCTACCGCGGTCGGCAACATTTTTAGTGGAGATTGATCATGAAATCTTTTCTTCGGTCATTCTCTCCCTTCTGCTGATTCAAGAAGGGCAGTTGCCAGTTTCTAGCAAAAGAGGTTAACTACTTACGTATAAGCCTGCCCAGGAAAAGTGTGGATAGGTAACCTGACCGGCTCAAAAATGACCTAAATACTCTTTACTGGGCCGTTAAACTCCAATACAAACAAAATTTTAATTATCTATCTTACTCATCTGCACCTGGAGCTATTGCTTATGAATACAAAGGTGATTGTTAAAGTAATGCTAATTTTTATGCCCCAGCATCGGCATGATGCCCTGGGCATATAGTTTTTCGGTTTTCCATATGTGCGTATATGTGTGCGTCCGACTGTACGTGTGTGTGTACGTATGTACGTGATCCTGTAACCTCCGGTTAAGGTTTTTGTAACAGGTAGAGCCTGAACTTTTAGAACTCATATTTTCCTAACCATTGGATAGAACTGGTTCATCTTTGGTATGATGATAGATATAGGTCCAAAGTTTTATTAAGCAATACCCCCACCCATGCCTGTGACCTCAAGGTCAAGGTCACAGACTTAGAAATTTTCAATGTTAAAGACTCAGGTTAAGGTTTTTGTAACAGGTAGACCTGAACATTTTAGAACTCATATGTTCCAAACCATTTGATGGAATCGGTTCATATTTGGTATAATTATAGATATAGGTCCAAAGTTTTATTCACCGATACCTCCACCCTTGCCCATGACCTCAAGGCCAAGGTCATGGACTTAGAAATTTTCCATGTTAAAGACTCCAGTTAAGGTATTCGTACCTGGTAGAACCTGAACTTTTATGATGGCTTTGGTTCATAAAAAAATTATGATGATAGATATAGGTACAATGTTTTATTCAGCAATACCCCCACCCATGCCTATGACCTCAAGGTCAAGGTCACAGACTTAGACAATTTTAATGTTAAAAATTTTAAAGAGCTTAAATTTTCCAACCATATTATGGATTTGGCTTATATTTGCTATGATGATAGATACAGGTCCAAATGTTTATTTGGCAATACCCCCACTCATGCCTATTGCTTCAAGGTCAAGGTCACAGACTTAGAAATTTTAAATTACATATTTTAAGAGTTGATATTTTCCAAATCGTATGATGGATTGACTTTATATTTGGTATGATACCTGTCCATTTTATTCAGCGATACCCCCACCCATGCCCATGAGCTCAAGGTCAAGGTCACAGACTTAGAAATTTTAATTAGATATTTTAAGACTTTATATTTTCCAAATCGTATGATGAGTTAAGTTTATATTTGGTATGATGATTGATACTGGTCCAATACCCCCACCCATGCACGTGCCTAAAGGTCAAGGTCACTGACAAAAAAATTTTATTTAAAGTTTATTAGAGCTCATACTCACCAAACCATATAGATTTGCTTCATATTTGGTATGATGATAATTACATGTCCAAAGTTGTATATACCCCCGCCCCTGACCTCAAGGTCAAGGTCACAGACTTAGTCTTATTATGCTTTGTAAGTTTTAGGGCTCATATTTATAGATTGGCTTCATATTTGGAATGATGATAGATACAGGTCCCAAGTCTCATTCAGCCGTACCACCGACCCTGCCCATGACCTCAAGGTCAAGGTCACACACTTAGAAAATTTTGTTGCAACATGGATTTTCGGGGAGAGGCGGGGCCCTGGGATGGGGCATCTGTGTCATCTGGACACATTTCTAGTTGTTATTAGCTTGGCTGTTTTCGAAGAAAACAACGAGGTATTGTCATAGCTCTGGTGCCGTCGTCTTGCAAAAACCTGAACATTTTCATTCTGTATCGTCGTCGTGCAAAAACTTGGACATTTTGTAATATATCTGTCATTACTGAACATATTTACTTGAAACTCGGACTAGTTGTACATTATGAAAAGGGGCTGCAGCCGAGCATTGGCACCCGTATGCGGTGCTCTTGTTATTATATATGACAAATGCACGTTATTCTTGCTGAAAAAAATATGTGTGGAGTAATTATAAAATTTGCAAAAACTTCACATTTTCCAGTAAATATCAGGTACTTCACTCCTATAGCTTTTAACTGTCGACATGCATAAAGTGTCTAGCCAGTTTTAGCCCATAAAATGCCAATCAAGACAATTGTTGTCTGCTTTGTCATCTGCCAAGTACTTTCAAATTAGTTTTTGCAAAAAGTGTGGACCCAGATCAGACTGCTGCTCTAGGAGCAGTCGGATCTGGGTCCGCACTGTTTGCCTGTTTGCAAAAATATTTTTAAAAAGTTTGCAAGCAGATTCAGCAGACAACATAAGCAGACGACATTTTCAGATGCAGCAGCATCTAAAGGGTTAATAGCAGCACACAATCTTGATAGAGCATTCATGATTAATGATGGCTGGCTGGCCTTGGTAGCTCTGATGCATGTCTAACTTGTGATCAGGAGGTTGTGAGTTTGATACCTGCCGCTATCGAGGCTGACAGGTTCAATACCTGCTGGGTCGGCAACATGCTTTCATGGAGACTGATCATGAAGTCTTTTCTACAGTCATTCCCTTCTGCTGATTCAAGAGGGGCAGTTGTCATTTTCTGGCAATAGAATGTGCACTGTGCTGGTTAACCACTTTCGTGTATGTATGAGTGCCCAGGAAAGTGGTAAGGTAAACTGGCTTGATGTGACTATTTATAAATAGTGTTGACTAGGTCGTAAAACTCCACACAAACAGTTATAATAGATGATCCATGAGGAGGCTTATTTGCATGCTCATCAGATTGGTGATAGGAAAATCAAAATAAAAAGCTACCGTAATGATCCTAAGTATTGGGACAAGATAGGCCTAAGCAAACAGTTCAGACCCAGATCAGAAGGAGTAGTCTGATCAGGTTCTTCACTACCATTCCATCTCCACTTTTTGGGCTGCTTGCTGGTACTCAGGAAAAGCCACGATCAAAGAACACAGCCATCACAAGCCACCAACAAAATGCTGCATAAAAACTTAGTGACAGGAAGTTGCAGGTTTGATCCTGGGTGTGGCAACAGTCTTCTATAGACTGATCCCCATAAAATATTTTTACAGTCATTCTTTATACCCCCGGCATATGAAGTATGATGGGGGTATATAGTTTTCGTTCTGCCTTTCGTCCGTCCATCCATCCGTGTGTCCATCTTTCCGTCTGTCCGTTAACATTTTGGTTAAAGTTTTGCGTCAAAGTTTCTAGGAGATTGTATCTTCTGAACCGTTTGATAGATTTAGTTGATACTTACACTGAAGTTACATACTGGTCTAAAGATTTCATTGATGCATGACCCAGTCCCCACAGTGACCTTGATGTCAAGGTCACAGACTTAGAAATTTTACATTTGGTTAAAGTTTTGCGTCAAAGTTTCTGAGAGATTGTATCTTCTAAACCCTTTGATAGATTTAGTTGATACTTACACTGAAGATACATACTGATCTTAAGATTTCATTGATGCATGTCCTACCCCCCACAGTGACCTTGAGGTCAAGGACGCACACTTTGAAATTTTACATTTGGTTAAAGTTTTATGGCAAAGTTTATAGACGCGTGTATGTTATAAACTCTAAGACAAATTCAGTTGATACTTGCATCATTGTACCAGTTCCAACATTTCGTGATGTATTTCCCTTCCCCCACCCAGGGTGACCTTGACCTCAAGGTCACGGACTTAGAAATTTTACATTTGGTTAAAGTTTTATGACAAAGTTTATAGATGCCTGTATGTTCTAAACTCTGACAAATTCAATTAATACTTGCATCGATGTTGCATACCAGTCCAAAGATTTCATTGATGCATAACCCACCCTGCTGCTTTGGTAACATTGAAACCCCCACTCCTTCACTAACTTTGATGCCCTCACTCCCTTGGTCCATTTAGAAATTTTATGTTTAGTTTAGCTTTTACAAGCATATTTATAGATTCTTATAGCTTCTTGATATCTTCATTCATATTAAATACAAGCTCGAAAGCTATATCAGAGTATGGCCCTGGCTGGGAGTATACGTGACCCACTGGTCGCTTTCTCTAGTTCCAATCTGCTTCCCCAAGTAGGTCAGTTGTCAGATTAATACAACTACATGTAGTCTGACAATTAAGGCAGAAAACCTATATAATTGTATATACAGCATACACTGTGACATATTTTATTGCCATGTTGTAGCACTAGGGGAGGCTGTAGCTAATGTTGGTAGAACTTGTCGACCAACCCATTGTTTGTACTTGTTTTCGTGTACAAAGGCACAAGATGTATCAAACTGGGCCTTAGTGTTTATATCTAGGGCTCGAGAAACCATTGAACTACTACACTCCTTTGGCCTCAGTGGCTCAGTCGGATGCGCGTCTGACTGGTGATCAGGAGGACGCGGGTTCGACTCCCGCCGGGGTCGGCAACATTCTTTCGTGGAGATTGATCATGAAATCTTTTCTACGGTCATTCTCTCCCTTCCGCTGATTCAAGAAGGGCAGTTGTCAGTTTCTGGCGAAAGAATGTGCACTGTACTGGTTAACCGCTTACCTATAAGCCTGCCCAGGAAAGTGTTGATAGGTAAACTGACCGGCTCAAAAATGACCTAAATAGTGTTGACTGGGCCGTAAAACTCCAAAACAAACAAACTACACTCCTTTTCAAAGGGAAACCACACATAACAAAATGCATTTCAAAATGTTGTTACACCTAACTGGAGTGAACTCGTCTCTTGAAAAGAATGTATTCATGCAAACCTTAATCTTAAAAACATAGGACATTTTCTGAATCACTCGAAACTGAAGGCCTACCTTCTATATCTACTTATATTTGCGATCTGTCATATTTGACCATTACTCGCATTAGTACATTATGTACACATCAGGTTTGCAGGATGAAAGCATATACAGTAATCAAGTAATTATGCAAGGGATCTTTAACCTGCACATGGGGTGGCTCTCCCTGCACAGGGGCCTCCAGTTATCGTCCCGATCCAATGGACCGTGCACTTTTTGACATTCATCCCTGCAAATGATGCCAATGGTGTGTGTTCGGAGACCGAAATAATCACTACCACTGGGGGTGGAACCAGGGGCCTGTAGCATCAGAGGCAAGTGAACTAACCATTGAGCTATCACCCTCCCTTCAAAATTAGTCAACCTCTCTTTTGTACATCATAAGAGAGAGAGAGATGTCATTTCATCTCAATGTCCCCCTTGGGGGTAATAAGACGTAGGGTTTCTGGTCAACTCGTACCTTAGTCAACTCGTACCCGAGTTTGGTCAACTCGTACCTTAGTCAACTTGTACCTAAGTCAACTCGTACCTTATTAAGAATAAAATTTGTTTTGGGGTAAGTTTGGCTTAAGTACACATATATACAGGTCAACTTTATGGTCTATGCAGACTCCTGATCCTTTTTCCCGACGACGAAGACGATACACAGTGGGTGCATGACGCCATCACGCACGTGCGCCAAAATGGCGCCTTTCATGTGTATGACCCCCATATCCCTTTAGCCAGACATAATTTATGGGTGCTCGCTAGAAATATCCCTGTGGGGCAGCTCTAACGAGTGCAAACAATCTATGCTTCAGAGGGATGATTGGTACATAACACCATGCTCAACATAAGACGAACTTCATATGTAAATGAAAATAATGAGAAAAATATAATTGTAGAACTTACATTTCATGCCCATTTGCAAATAAAATGTAGTTATACAATTATAATTTGTTCTCATATATGCTCAAAACATAAATGTTGGCTTACATAAATGTTGCATATTCCTTATTACTGTTACTTTACGATAACACACCCGTGCAATATAGTGCGTTTTTCACATCTCCAAAATGACAATTTTTCTTACGAAAATCCGTGTGTGTGTGTGTGTGTGTTTTTTCTTTTTCCTTTTTTTTCTTATTTATACTTCAAACATAGTCTGTGATCTTTAGTTGGAACGACTTCGTTGAGGCTGTTCTAACGAGTACCAGAAACCTATAAGGACTCGCTAGGAGCGGCATCTTCAAGCGACCTGAAACATTATCATAGCATACACATTCTATATAAAACAAATCGTCGATTTTACCTCACAATTTGCATAATTATTATTCATATTATTATCATTATTATTATTGTCATCGGTAATAACGGCTAAAGAGTATCCACAACTGAAGAATTGTTCGTTATATTTGAATAGGCGTGTTTTCGTAATGCCAGGATAATTTTCCCCTTTAATTGCAATAAATAACTAAATAAATAAACAAATAAATAAAATGAATAGATAAATAAATTGATCACTAGTCTAAAATATCTTATAAATTAAATTTGTATTACCTGTCCCACAAAGACGATGCTGCCAACGGTCGCAGACATCGCAACTTACAGCATGCTGACGTTCACCAACAACCTTACCACATGCAATGCACAAATCAGACATTTTGATGAAAGTTTTAAGCTTTGATTCTTAGTAAGAGATTTCAAAGATGAATGCTACTGCAAGGATTCTGTACTTCTCATCACGTGAACAAGTCCGTGAAATAAAGACCCCCCTAAACCCCACTTTATATAGAGAAAACTGGGGTTTAGGGGGTAAACATTATTTTCCTTATTTCTGCTCCTAGACATAGGATGTGGGTACTCAATGAGGCGGTTCTAACAAGCACCCAAAAGCTATTATTGGAGTTTAAATAAGAAAAATATCACACATTTTCATCAGAAAAATTACCTTTTTTGAGGTTTGAAAAATGCACTATACCACACGGATGTGTTATCGTAATGTTATTTATCCAGTAATCGGCAATTCAAAAGAAAATAATACACAAAAGATAACTGACCTTAAATTCCTGCGTGTCGTTAAGTTTTGTCAGAACAAAAACAGCCGATCGCCGGCAAAATTAAAGCAATTAAAAACAGTCTTTAATGAAGTACGATTAGATTAAACTAGTACCGATAATCGTTTTTACACCCACATTAATCGGTACACGATTAACTAAAGGTGTTAATTAAATTAACCAAAATGGAATCTTCCATCTTATATATTTCGAAATTTAGGGGTGTCAGGTTGTGTTTTCTTCAAAATTTATTCGGGTAGTGGCTAAACTTTTTCAAACAGCGTAGGCCCTGATTATACGACGCCGTGTTCTGCGGCGTCTGATCTGGGCCTGCAGTGCTTGGCAAGGTACCCCTTTGTGGGTTTCTGGTACTGAATGGGTTAAAAGTGAATAATAATAACAATAATAATAATAACAATAATAAAAATGATAATAACTAGAGCAGGTTGATGGCGCGCAAACGCATATCCCCGCGTTCTGCGGCGTCGGATCTGGGCCTGCAGTGTTTGACAAGGTACCCCTTTGTGGGTTCCTGATACTGAATGGATTAAAAGTGAATAATAATAATAATATTAATAACAATAATAAAATTAATAATAACTAGAGCAGGTTGATGGCACGCCATCGCATATCCCTGCTCTGTGAAAACCATGTTACAATAAAAGGACCCAAAGTACTTCTCTCTTGCCTCCAGTGAACTCAAGACATGGCTCGGGGCAAGTTATGACCCATTTCAGCCTATTGTTCGGCTAAAAAATAGAGTACCCCACCTACCCCTGGGGTACGAGTTGACCAAAATAGGTACGAGTTGACTAGGGGTACGAGTTGACCAAAGAACGGGTACGAGTTGACCAAAAACAGGTACGAGTTGACTTAGGTACGAGTTGACCAGTTACCAGACGTATTGGAAGAGAGAGAGAGAGAGAGAGAGAGAGAGAGAGAGAGAGAGAGAGAGAGAGAGAGAGAGAGAGAGAGAGAGAGAGAGAGAGAGCTTCCTTAAGGTCTGCAATAAATACAGACAGCAACACACAATAAAGCAATTCAGTCCCTACACATATTCCTCTTGAGGGATAGAGAGAGATGAAAGGGATGCTTTCAAGCCTATACAGTAATCAAGTAATTATGCAAGGGATCTTTAACCTGCACATGGGGTGGCTCTCCCTGCACAGGGGCCTCCAGTTGTCGTCCCGATCCGAAGGACGGTGCATTTTTTGACAATCATCCCTGCAAATGATGCCAATGGTGTGTGTTCGGAGACCGAAATAATCACTGCCACTGGGGGTGGAACCAGGGGCCTGTAGCATTAGAGGCAAGTGAACTAACCACTAAGCTATCACCCTCCCTTCAAAATTAGTCGACTTCTCTTTTGTACATCATAAGAGAGAGAGAGAGAGAGATGTCATTTCATCTCAATGTCCCCCTTGGGAATAATAAGACGTATTGGGAGAGAGAGAGAGAGAGAGAGAGAGAGAGAGAGAGAGAGAGAGAGAGAGAGAGAGAGAGAGAGAGAGAGAGAGAGAGAGAGAGAGAGAGAGAGAGAGAGAGAGAGCTTACTTAAGGTCTGCAATTAATGCAGACTGCAACAAATAATAAAGCAATTCAGTACCTACACCTATTCCTCTTGAGGAGTAGAGAGAGATGGTTCGGGCTTATATCAAAAAGGTACGGTTCCGCGTCCGGATATTATCACTACTATGCGCCGCTCAAAAAAACACATCAGATGTCAAAACGTGTGTAGCCAAAAATTGTGCAGTAGAAAATGTCACTTCCAATTTGCAGTCGTTTTCAGCGCTTGCTTGTGCGCGTTATTGTTCCAGTAGAGGCGTCATGTCGATGTTCAAAATATCATGCGATCAAGTGAGTTTTGTTTTCTGGATCTATCGCTAAACTTCATCTGTAGCCCTCGAGTAACCCTGAGGACCTTCAAACTCAAAGCTCACTTGAAATGGAGCAGAAATAAAAAAAATGAAATAGGCCTATACACTTCTCTATGCCCCATTTATTTCCCTCTATAAAATTGTGGGGTTTAAGGGGTTCCGGGTCGTTTCGCCCGTGGGTCGTTTCGCTGGGTCGTTTCGCCCTGAGTCGTTTCGCCCCGATTTTGGAGGTGGGTCGTTTCGCCCTTACCTGGTGGGTCGTTTCGCCCGTGAGTCATTTCGCCCGTGGGTCGTTTCGCCGCAATTATATTTCAAGGGAGTGACAAACGGAATGGATGAGTAAATGGACAGATGGATGAATAAATAAATGAATAAATGGGTGAATGGAGTTGTGCATTGGTAGATGGACGGACGTACGGATGAACGGACAGCATTTTGAATTTACGGAGATAGATAGGTTAATCAATGAATGAATGGAGAGTATTGGTAGATGGACAATCGGAAATGAATGAATGAATGAATGAGGTGATGCTTGTGTAGATGGACGGACGGACGAACGGATCTGAACTGTTCATGGTGACACGTCAAATGACACCTACGGATGGGTGATGTATGGACGGGCTCGTTTCAGAGTTCGGATAGAGAGATAAAAAGTGGAAAAAAACATTATAAACTGTGTATGTGATTTTCACAAATCCAAACAACAGTGTCAAGTATGTGATATATTGGTACTCGTTAGAATCGCTTTGCCGAGGCGGTTCTAACGACCGCCCACATTCCATGCCTAGAGCAGAAATAGCAGACTATGGGTACTACCCACAAAACACACAATGAACAAGCAACACATTGTTTTTCATATTTCCGCCCCAAAAAACACAGACCGTTGGTGATCGTTAGAACCGCTTCGCTGAGGCGTTTCTAACGAGCACCCGAGCAGAAATATGAAAAATATAAGAATCTTTGATCAGAACAATTTTGATTTTTTTTATTTGGTGGTACAATTTTCCACTATTTGAATAAGCATGTTTTCTTAATGCAAACTATTAAACAGACAAGTACGGTAACACAGCCATGCGACATAGTGCATGTTTTCACATCTCTAAAATGACTATTTTTATTATGAAAATATGTGGTACTTTTTCTTATCTATACTGCACATAGGTTGAGGCGGTTCTAATGAGTACCCACAACCTTTGTCTTGTAGCAGAAGTAACAAAAGTAATGTATACCCCAGTAAACCCGAGTTTTCTACATATAAGGTGGGGTTTAGGGGGTGTTCATTCCACGGACTTGTTCATGTGATGCTATGAATTCAATGTTATGCTTTGTTATATATTTATAAGGTAAAATATGTGTTTTGTTATGCATACAATTATGGGGAAAATTAAAAGAAAGTATAAAACGTTATGTTTCTATTCCTACACAGGATGAGCTACAGTAGAGTCTGTATAAAAATTAAACCAACTTTTTACACATGGCACTTATTAGGTGTAATATTGTTAGTACTCTTTAAGTGGCATTTTTGTAAACTTTTATTCAGACACCATTGAATTGAGGTTTAACGTCCCCGTCAACACAATTAACGTAATAATGTAACCAGTTATATCACGTCACTATTTGTGCAGAAAGAACAAGTAAATAAAACATCATGTTAGCAAGTCTATGCAATAACGTCCCCTCTAAACCCAACTTTATACAGTGAAAAAAGGGTTTTTGCATATACCTTATTTCTCTTATTTCTGATTCTAGAACATAGACAATTAGACGGTTCTAATCCAAAATCTATGTTTTGAGCAGAAAGAAAAATATGTCACATTTTAAATATAAACCGTTATTTTCACACAGCCATAAATTCCATTTTATTGCAAAGACTTGTTAACCTTATGTGAGCTCGAATATCTTTCTCAAAAAAGGTGGTAGCTCAGTGGCTCAAACCTGACGTAGAAGCCGTCAGTAGGTCGTCCAGTTGCACCACACGAGGGCAAAACCATGTCACGGTTTTCCAGAACGCCCAATACCCCCCATCAATCCCTTCACATACCAAAACAAACATAACCTCCATCAATAGGACTTGAAAAAACTAAGGGCGAAACGACCCACGGGCGAAACGACCCAGGGCGAAACGACCCAGGGCGAAACGACCCACGGGCGAAACGACTCAGGGGCGAAACGACTCAGGGGCGAAACGACCCGAGACCGTTTAAGGGGGTAAAATTTATAAAGGCATGTTTTCATGATGTAATAAAATATGTGGGGGGAATACAAATTTCTTTATCTCTGTCCCAAGACATAGATTGTGGTTACTTGTTAGAACCGCCTCAATTAGTACCCACAACCTATGTCAGGCTTGCACGCACAAATGATTACACCTACTGCAGTTTACCCTCTTTTTAACTCCTTTAACTCTTTTTTTTCGACGAAACTTCGAACACCAATTCGTGACTAAATGTCAATTTGATGATTTTTTCGACGAAAATTCTACCCAAAACTGGTTCGACGAACAGTATCATTTGATGGAAAGATACATTCAACCAACATGTCTTACGGCCCCTGCCCATCAGTGCTTGAAAAAATAGATGGGCTGGATGATGCCTCCGCCCAGAGCTGAAACCGACCTGGACACGAGTACTGGTAAACCGGTTAGAGGGACTAAGCTTGCCCAGGCAAAGTGGTTGGAGTCCGCCCATGTTTATAAACCTTATTGGTTTCATTAGGTGACAGGGCTTCAGATGTCACTTCATCAAATTGTCTGGTAAAATCCCACAAAATGGAAAGCAACATCTCAAAAATGACCTTTACTGTGTTGATGGGGACGTAAAACCTCAAATCAAACAAAACAAACCAAGTGGTTTTCAACCAAATATCATGAAAGTCTTCCAACCAGAGCTGCACGAGTACTGGTGAGCTACTCAGTAGGTTTAAGTCTGCCACTGGACGACAGGACTGGAGATGTCATTCATTTCAGTGACAAGATAAAGCCCCACAAAATTGGATGCAGCGCCTCGGAATGACGTGCTATTGACAGTGATGTTAAACCTCAGCCCACTCTTACAAAATACAGACTTTTTCTGAATTTTCTCTATTTTGTTATCAGACTTTAATCTCTAAACTAAACCATCTTTCTGCTTTTGACTGTCAGAATGGGTATTTTATTACCAGAGCTGGCAAAAATCTGGAAACACTCAAAAGAAGTTGCTACAGCTAAGGACAATACAGATGGCTTTTAACTATACAGAGGAAAATAAAAGAAACAGGTTTGAGTTGGTGAGTGAGTGTGTGAGCATGTGAGCAAGCAAGTGAGTAGGTAAGTAAGCAAGTAATCTTGCAGGCACACAGCACTGACTCAACTTTGAAACAATGTTTTAAACGTTGTTTCAACGTTGATTCAATAGCAGGTAGGTAAGTAAATAAGGTAAAGTAAGAATGTTTATAAGTAACTAAGAGGTTTTAGTAATGAGCAAAAATCACAAATAAATAAAAGAAAAAAAAAAAAGAAAAATGAATATTTTTTCCCATTTTGTACAGAATGGGATGTCCCATCCCACATTCAGAAGGGGTGCATTTAAGAGTTAAGGGGTACAAGGCTGATTAGAATTTAATCATTGATAAAAATTGGTTGAGATTTAAGCAAACAGTGAAGGCCCTGCTCAGGCGTCTTGTTCTGCAGTATCTGATACGGGTCTGAACTGTTTGCAAAGAGTGATAAGTTGTTTCCTTATTCCTTTGTCCTTATTCCAGATTTATTTTTTCAACCTGAATTTTTATAAAGGGTCATATCAGGAAAGGTCTATTTTTGGCCCCATCAAAATATGTCTACTTTACGCTTCGGCTCCGACTTTACGTAAAAGTGCTCACAAAAAAGACTTGGCAAGATTTCAACAAGCATAGAATCGACTATTCAGTTATCATAAACAATATCAAAACAAAAATCGCCCGCCTATCCTGGCTTGGAGAAACATGTTGAGCTGAATGGTGCTTCCACGTAGAGCCGAAACTGACGACATATGAGTAAGCCGCTGTGGGTTCAAGCCTGGCTGGGGTCACGTGTGAGACGCTAAGTTCTGCGTGGTTTTTCTCCGGGCACAGTGCCGCACTCCGGTTTTTGCCAACCTCTGATTATCGCTTGGCTCAACTGAATAAGTGAAATAATCTTGGGAGGGCCGTAAAACCACAACCATTACGATAACACAACCGAAACACATAGTGCATTTTTTTCACATCACCAAAATGGCTACTTTTCTGATGAAAATCCATGATATTTTTCTTATTTATACTCCAAGCTTAGGTTGCGGGTGCTCATTAGAACCGCCTCATTGAGGCAGTTCTAACGAGTGCCCACAAGCTATGTCTTGGGGCAGAAATAAGGAAAATCATGTTTACACCCGTAATCCCCAGTTTTCTCTATATAAAGTGGGGTTTAGGTGGGGGGGGGGTACATTTCACAGACTTGTTCACCTAATGAAACCAAAAAAAAGTTTTGAGCCGGCTGGTCAATGGAAACTTAATAATGTTCAACTCTGCTACAATCTGAAAAACTAATTATACTCTGCTTTTTCTAGAATTTTATCTCCTTCCTACAACCAGTGTACCTTTTTCTAGAATTTAATCAGATAGTCTGACATATTATCTGATTTATAGTCTTTTGCTAGGATCTGTTTGTTTTAATTGTTGGAGCTTGAAAAATCAAAGCCACTCAAATTGAGGAAACTTTGGTCACATTTTGGTAGGAGTGAGCCATTTTTAGCTCGTCTGTTTTTTGAAAAAAAAATTTTCGAGCTATTGTCATCACTCCGGCGTCTGCGTTGTCGTCTGGCGTCTTGCGTCGTCGTTCCAAAAAAACTTAACCTTGGCTATAACATAAAAAGTATTAGACCTAGCCTCATGAAACTTCATACACACACTCATCATCACAAGAGCTACATTTTGACCAAGGACCATAACAACATTGTTGATTTTGGCTGAATTATCTCCCCTTTTCCAATTTTTTTCTGAAACACATTTTTTGCTCTCATTTTAATACTATTCACAACAGAGCCTTCAAACTTCACATGAATGTTCCTTGGGACAAGACCTTTTCAGTGATACCACACTTTTTGATCTGTGACCTTGACCTTTGAACTTTGACCTATTTTTCGAAAATTTAACCGAAAACTTTAACCTTGACCATATTTCCAAAAGTATTTGGCCTACCTTCATGAAACTTCATACACATACTCACCATCACAAGAGCTACATTCCCTACAAGTTTTATAACTCCATCTTGCAATTTGATTGCTCTTGTTTGACTTAGAACTTTGGTTTTCTAAAAGAAACTGCAGACGAGCGTTGGCACCCGCATGCGGTGCTCTTGTTTCACTTCGTCCTGCAAAAACTTTTAGCCTGCCGGACAACCATTATGTGAACTCATGTGAGGCTTAGTAAAGGAAAGTTTTAGTAAAGAAATTAATATTCTGACCTAAAATATGCATTCAGTCCTACAGATACTGATAAATCCTACAAAAGATTTTGGGAAGATGATCTGAACCCTTGCTGAAAACAAAAACCCATTCCTTTGCAAACAGTGTAGGCCCAGATCTGATGGCTGCTTATGAAGACATTCCTATCAGGATCTAGGCATTCAGTTTGTTGTTGCTGTATATCCGTAATACATTTTACCGCTGCTTATAACCACTAGTAATATCTTGTGCACAGATATTCAGTTTGTGAGGCCGGCCTCAGTAGCCCGGTCTGATGTTTGTTTTGTTTGAGGTTTAACGTCCCCGTCAACACTGTAAAGGTCATTTTGGAGACGTTGCTTCCAATTCTGTGGGACTTTTACCCGACATCAAGCCCTGTCGCCATGGGAACCCAATCGGATTTATAAGCATGGATGGACTGACTCGCACCGCATTGTCTTGGCAAGCTTAGATCCTCTGAGCGGTTAACCAGTACTCCTGTGCGGTCGGTTGCAGCTCGTGTGCGGTCGGAAGCACCATGCAGCCCATCTATTTCTTCAAGCCCGATGAGCAGGGGTGACTCAGTCTGATGCCCTGAATGGTGATCAGGATGCGGTTTTCATACATATTAGTTTCAGGCTAATGTGCACTGTACTGGTTAACCACATAGGTATAAGCCTGTCCAGGAAGTGTGGATAGTTAAACTTATCAGATCAAATGACCTAAATAGTGTTGACTTGGCTGTAAAAATCCAAAGCAAACAAACAAAAAAAAAAACAATTTGTGAAATGAATAAATACCCAAGATCTATCGAGTAATGCATTGTTTACAGTTACATATGGGTGTAGCAAAATGATTTATTCAGGACCAAAAAAAAAATATGTATATCCGGCAAAAAAGATTATTTACATGACAAAAAGTGTGCAGAATACAGTACTGTGTGTTTGTCAGGTTCCAATTTTGTGCCGTCTTGGTTGATGCTCTTGCAGGCATTTACCCAATGTTTAAATCGTAAGGGATCCACTGGAAACAGATGAAATGTCACTTTCAGTGGATTCATCAAGTTGTGATTCGTACATCCAACTGAACAACAACTTTAAGGCATCTTTTTTAGCTCGCTAAATAGAGAGCTATTGTTGTCACCTCGGATGGTGTGTGCGTTTGCGTTCCCATCACACTGCGTTAAAGTTTTACAAATGCTTATATCTCAACAGTCACTCATCACAGAGCACTCATATTTGGAACTTTAGTACCTGGGAGGGTCTTCTGATGTTCAAAGACAAGAGACCCCTGGGTTCATGCCCCAGGGTGGGGCTAGGGGTCAAAATCTAGAACACCTTTGTAATTCTGTGTTAAAGTTATTGAAATGCTTATATCTCAACAGCCACTCATCACAGAGCATTCATGTTTATAACTTGGATACCTGGGAGTGTCTTCTGAGATTCCAAGACAATGCACCCCTTGGTTCATGCCTGGGAGTGGGGATAGGGTGGGGCTAGGGGTCAAAATCTAGGACCCCTTTGTAATTTGTTATATACCTTTCCATTATGCTAACATTGGTTCAAGTGTAAAAGGGTGAAGGTCATGGTGACCTACATTTCACGGTCCAGTGATTTTGCCTTATATCTTGAAGACTATTTGTTGGAGATATGTCATACCTGGGATATTAGTTTCATGTGACGCCACGATTGACCTCAAAATATATCTAGGTCACCGTGACCTATATTTCATGGTTCAGCGATTTTGCCTATTATCTCGAATACTATTTGATAGAGAAATGTTATACCTGGGTTATTAGTTCCATGTGACCCCATTATTGACCTCAAAATATATCTAGGTCAGTATGACCTATATTTCATGGTTCAGTGATTTTGCCTATTATTTTGAATACTATTTGAGGGAGAAATGTCATACCTGCAT
This sequence comes from Lucinisca nassula, assembly GCA_963580285.1. Classification (NCBI taxonomy): domain Eukaryota; kingdom Metazoa; phylum Mollusca; class Bivalvia; order Lucinida; family Lucinidae; genus Lucinisca; species Lucinisca nassula. The sequence goes on along the minus strand of OY757022.1, from coordinate 81,157,300 downwards.
TATTAGTTCCATCTGACCCGATAATTAACCGCAAATTACATCTAGGTCATGGTGACCTACATTTCACGGTTCAGTGATTTTGTCTATTATCTTGAGTACTATTTGATGGAGAAATGTTATACCTGGGTTATTATTTCCATGTGACCCCATTATTGACCTCAAAATATATCTAGGTCAGTATGACCTATATTTCATGGTTCAGTGATTTTGCCTATTATCTTGAATACTTTTTGATTGGGAATTGTCATACCTGGTTTATTAGTTCCATGTGTCCCGATAATTGACCGCAAAATATATCCAGGTCAGTGTGACCTACATGTATATTTCATGGTTTGGTGATTTTGCCTTTTATCTTGAATACTATTTGATGGAGAAATGTCATACCTGGATTATTTATTCCATGTGACCCGATGATTGAGCTTGAATTATATCTAGGTCAGTGTGACCTATATTTCATGGTTCAGTGATTTTGCCTATTATCTTGAATACTATTTGATGGAGAAATGTCTCACCTGGATTATTAGTTCCATGAGACCCGATGATTTACATAGAAATATATTTCATGGTTCAATGATTTTGCCTTATAATTCAGACAGAATGATTCTGAAATATAACATCTGGAACATATGTGACCTGATTATTGATCTCAAAATATATCTATGTGAGTGTGACCTATATTTCAGGGTTCATAAATTTTACCTTATAATCTTGAAGGCGCAAAACAGGCAAGCTATGCTGTCATGTGACAGCTCTTGTTTTTAATGTTTTCTTTGTGAAACCAACGAAACAAGAGTGTTAACACAGTGCAATTTGTGTACAACAAAGCGTACCAAGGTCAGTGAACTGCTTTTGTTGTCACCGTAATGGTTGGTTGCTATGGGCAATGAACATCCGAAGTAATCTGAATGAGCAAAGTGCTCGGATAACGAAAATCACGGATGAATTGTTCAGTGTTGTTCTGCTGTATGAAAATCATTTGATGTATCACCAGTAACAGTTCTGGGCTCCCAATTATGATATGCCCGAATGTAGGAAAGAAAGTTTCAGGAAAAAAAGTATCAGAAAAAAGAATCCGGAAAAAAAGTATCAGGAAAAAAAATATCAGGAAGAAAGTCTCAGTTTCATGTGACCAATTTGTGGGAATTTTACCAGACATTGAGATGAAATGACATCTCAAGCCCTGCCACCCCTTTAAACCAAATAGGGTTCATGAGCATGGAGTTCCGACTTGCACACTTTAGCTTGTTTAATTGGAGGTTTAACATCCCCATCTACACTATATAGGTCATTTTGGAGACGTTGCTTCCAACTTGTAGGACTTTTACAAGACAGCGAGATGAAATGACATCTCAAGCCCTGTCGCCCAATGAAACCAATAGGGTCCATGAGCATGGAGGTCTGACTTGCACCCTTTAGTTTCTTTAATTGGAGGTGTAACATCCCCGTCTACACTATATAGGTCATTTTGGACTTTTACCAGACATTGAGATGAAGTGACCTCTTGTCCCTTTTATAAGGTAAGGATTACAGATTACAGAGATAGGTTGCAAAAATTGATTATTAAACTGAAAAACATACAAAAGTAGCCTAATCACCGTAGCACTGATACTTTTTTCCTACCCAAAACTGATACTTTTTTCCGATACTTTTTTCCTGATGCTTTCTTTCTAATTACCGATACCCCCCCCCCCCCCCCCCCCCCCCATTCGCCCTTATGAGGTCATTCATTTCGCCCATGGGTCGTTTAACCTCAAGAATATTTTGGTATTAATGAGACAGACTGGATGGATGGGTAATAACGGGAAATAGGATGGATGGTAAACAGACGGAGTGGTGCATAGGTAGACCGGACATGTGATTATGTAAGTGAGTGAGTGTTTGAGTTTTACGTCCCACCAACAGCTAAGATCATACGGAGACGGGACCTCAGTTAATAGACTCATCCGAAAGTCTGGAGAAGCCCGGGATCAATCCTGCTATCTCTGGTTTACAAGGCGAGTAGCATAATCACTACGCAGAGGCTTCTATCAAGTTTTATGAGTATACAAACAGATGAGTTAGATAAATAGATAGATAACTCAAGAATTCAAGAATTTATTAATAGGGTAAATATAGGCCACCGGGCCAAAATACATGGTATATAAGATTTTCATAATTATGCCCCCAACTTTGAAACAGTTGGAGGGGCATATTGCTTCTGCCTCGTTCGTCTGTTCGTCCGTTCGTCCGTCCGTTACGCTTTTGATGCATAACCGTGTATGCTAGGGTTTTGAAATTTCATATATGGATTCCTCATGGAAAATTATGTAACCAACGAGGGTTTTGAGGTCGGGGTGTCTCCTGGTGGCAGGGGTGCTAAATGGGTCCCTGCCTCTTTTTTGCCCAGGCCTTGTATGAGCACACTCGCTTGGCAAAGTTTGGGGAATTAAGCTCAAGAGGGTAGCGTACAAGACCTGGTTTAGGTTGGTCCCCTAACCCAGCCTCGTGTGTGACATAAGAATCACACCAAACACAAAGACTAATGTGATGTAGAGTATATAAAGTTAGACACAACACACAGTTCACTTTCCCAAATTTGTATATTTAAATAATTTCTGTAAATTTAGTCAAAGGTTCCAAATAACGCGATTGATGCAGACTATTTTGTATATTTCAATGTCCTATTTTTCACTAGAATGTCCTAACTGTCACTATTCACTTTCCACACAATTTTCCTCTAAAATTCACATGAAATGTCAAGTCCCAAACAAGTTCTGAAATGTCAAGTTCCTAAACACAAATTATTAATGTCCTTAACGCGATGTCACCAGCATATAATTTTCCCAAAACTTAATGTTCATCAATTTACTTCATCAAATGTCTTGCAAATTTCCTAAAGTTATCTCCCTTACTTAGCTGTTTAATTTCCTTAATTTCCTTATGTTGTAGAGTCTATTTTCTTTCAGTTTGTTACTAAGATTTAGCAAAGATTTGTAAGTCTCTACACAGAACTTTGAATCAAACAGTCTGTGCAGGGTCTACGATGCAAAACCAAGTAACAGTTCAATGTTCTAGTTCAAAAGATTGTCACTTAACTGCGCCTTTTGATTTTGATTGCCTAATGTTCAGCATGTTTTTATGTTGTGTGGGCTCATCAGCCCTGTCTCAAAAATGAGCCAATAAACCGCCTTCTTTCATCCAACCAATAGATTCATGTTTTAGAAGTGTCAGTGTGACCAATCAAAAGTCGGGCCCAAAAGGGTCTTAAAAGATTTTGCTCAAAATTATAGACTAACACCTGAGAAAAGAAGCCAATTATCTAAAGATCACAAGTTTCTTTGAACAATAGAAGTGTGCCACCTCAGAGTGACTACTGTTTCCCTAATTTCTAATTAGGCTGTCTGCTAAGTTCCAGTTTGTAACCCAATTTGTAACCCAAGGAGTGACCTATGTTTTCTTAGTTGATTGAATCTTTTTGTTCCGCTTGATGGTTTCCAAGCTATAACTTTTAAGCAGCTTTGTTTCCTAAAAGGTGCAAAAACATTTCTCAAGCCATGTTGCTTAACATGCTTGTTTGTCAAAACAATGCCTCAAGACCTACTTTACAAAGATTTACCTTGATGAACAAAATCCTGGGAAAATATTGAAATTATGAAATTTAAACTAAAATGAAAAATTACTTTTTTTTCCTGAAATTCTGTTTTTCTGATTCAACCATTCTCTCTTACTATGACCTAAAAAAATAAAACCATTCATTCAACATTCACCCCACATCGAGATCACTTTCTCACTTATTTATTTATTTAATTTTCTGAAATGTAAATGTCCTAAAATTTTGACTGGTGACAATTAGCTGACGCGTATTTTTTTTTCTAGTCCGGATTATGCCCCCTTCAAGAGTTATTGCCCTTTGAAATTTTTTTAATAAAATCTTGTCAGCAAGATATCTCAAAAACTATTGGAGCTAGAGCCTTGAAAGTTGGTGATTATATTGGTGGTGATGAGTAGATGAACTGATTAACTTTTGACAAAATTCTGAAAAATACTTTGTGAGTTATGGCCCTTTGTCATTTTGGTAATTTGTGCCCATTGTAATGTATGCTAAAAGTGATGCATAGCATAATTTTAGAACCGTGTATGCTGGGGTTTTGAAATTTCATATATGGATTCCTGATTGAAAATTAGCTGACGCGTATTTTTTTTCTTGTCCGGATTATGCCCTTTTTAAGAGTTATTGCCCTTTGAATTTTTTTTAATAAAATCTTGTCAGCAAGATATCTCAAAAACTATTGGAGCTAGAGCCTTGAAAGTTGGTGAATAGATTGGTGGTGATGAGTAGATGAACTGATTAACTTTTGACAAAATTCCGAAAAATACTTTGTGAGTTATGGCCCTTTGTCATTTTGGTAATTTGTGCCCATTGTAATGTATGCTAAAAGTGATGCATAGCATAACTTTAGAACCGTGTATTCTAGGGTTTTGAAATTTCATATATGAATTCCTCATGGAAAATTAGCTGACGCGTATTTTTTTTCTTGTCCGGATTATGCCCCTTTTAAGAGTTATTGCCCTTTGAAATTTTTTTAATAAAATCTTGTCAGCAAGATATCTCAAAAATTATTGGAGCTAGAGCCTTGAAAGTTGGTGAATAGATTGGTGGTGATGAGTAGATGAACTGATTAACTTACGACAAAATTCCGAAAAATACTTTGTGAGTTATGGCCCTTTGTCATTTTGGTAATTTGTGAAAAACTTTGTCATCATTCTAGCGCCTACATTTCTTCACCAATTTCAATATAACTTCACACAAATGTTCCTTATAAAAAAAACTCGAGCGAGTTCGACTTTCAAGGTCATGACCTCAAGGTCAAGGTCACTGTGGCTTTTTTTAGAAAAACTTTGTCATCGCTCTTGCGCCTACATTTCTTCACAAATTTCAATATAACTTCACACAATTGTTCCTTATAAAAAAATCTCGAGCGAGTTCGGCTTCAAAGTCATGACCTCAAGGTCAAGGTAACTGTGGCTATTTTTAGAAAAACTTTGTCATCACTCTAGCGCCTTCATTTCTTCACCAATTTCAATGTAACTTCACACAAATGTTTCTTATGACAATATCACAGCGAGTTTGACTTTCAAGGTCATGACCTCAAGGTCAAGGTCACTGTGGCTATTTTTAGAAAAACTTTGTCATCGCTCTAGTGCCTACATTTCTTCACCAATTTCAATATAACTTCACACAAATGTTCCTTATAAAAAAATCTCGAGCGAGTTCGACTTCAAAGTCATGACCTCAAGGTCAAGGTCACTATGGCTATTTTTAGAAAAACTTTGTCATCGCTCTAGGGCCTACATTTCTTCACTGATTTCAATATAACTTCACACAAATGTTTCTTGTGACAATATCTCAGCGAGTTCGACTTTCAAGGTCATGACCTCAAGGTCAAGGTCACTGTGGCTATTTTAAGAAAAACTTTGTCATTGCTCTAGCGCCTACATTTCTTCACTGATTTCAATATAACTTCAAACAAATGTGCCTTATGACAATATCTTGAGCGAGGTCGACTTTCAAGGTCATGACCTCAAGGTCAATTTCACTGTGGCTATTTTTAGAAAAACTTTGTCATTGCTCTAGCGCCTACATTTCTTCACTGATTTCAATATAACTTCACACAAATGTTCCTTATGACAATATCTCAAGTGTGTTCGACTTTCAGGGTCTTGACCTCAAGGTCAAGGTCACTGTAGCTATTTTTAGAAAAAAAATTGTCATCGCTCTAGCGCCTACATTTCTTCACCGATTTCAATATAACTTCACACAAATGTTCCTTATGACAATATCTCTAGCGAGTTCCACTTTCAAGGTCAAGGTCACTGTGGCTATTTTTAGAAAAACTTTGTCAATGCTCTAGCGCTTACATTTCTTCACCGATTTCAATATAACTTCACACAAATGTTCCTTATGACAATATCTCAAGCCATTTCAACTTTCAAGGTCAAGGTCACAATGGCTATTTTTAGAAAAACTTTGCTATCGCTCCAGCGCCTACATTTCTTCACCGATTTTAATATAACTTCACACAAATGATCCTGATGACAATACCTCGAAAGAGTTCGACTTTCAAGGTCAAGGTCACTGTGGCTATTTTTAGAAAACCTTTTTCATTGCTCTAGCACTTACATTTTTTCACCAATTTCAAAATCGATTCACACAAATGTTCCTTATGACAATATCTGTAGCGAGTTCCATTTTCAAGGTCAAGGTCACTGTGACTATTTTTAGAAAAACTTTGTCAATACTCTAGCGCTTACATTTCTTCACCAATTTCAATATAATTTCACACAAATGTTCCTTAAGACAATATCTCGAGCGATTTCGACTTTCAAGGTCAAGGTCACTGTGGCTATTTTTTGAAAAAAACTGTCATCGCCCTAGCGACTACATTTCTTCACTGATTTTAATATAACTTCACACAAATGTTCCTTATGATAATACCTCAAGTGAGTTTGACTTTCAAGGTCAAGGTCACTGTGGCTATTTTTAGAAAAACTTTGACATGGCTCTAGCGCTTACATTTCTTCACCGATTTCAGTATAACTTCACACAAATGTTCCTTATGACATTATCTCGAACTATTTCGACTTTCAAGGTCAAGGTCACTCGGGCTATTTTTAGAAAATCTTTGTCATCGCTCTAGTGCCTACATTTATTGATGGATGTTAATAGAACTTCACACAAATGTTTCTTATGGTAATATCTCGAGTTGCTTGGTCATGACCTCAAGGTCAAGGTCACTATGGCTATTTTTAGAAAAACTTTGTCATTGCTCTACCGCCTACATTTATGATTTTAATATAACTTCACACAAAAGATGCTTATGATAATATCTTGAGCAAGATCTACTTCGCGGCCATGGCCTCAAGTCAAGGTCCCTATGACTATTTTTAGAGAAATATTGTCATCACTCTAGAACCTACATTTATGGATGGATTTTTGAACAAACTTTACACGAATGTTGCATATGATAATATCTCAAGCAAGTTGGACTTTTGCCATTTCAGTGTTTTCCACACACGAAGTTGTCTTGTGCGAGGGGATTTGTATCGCATGCGATGCCTTGTTTTTTTAATAAAATCTTGTCAGCAAGTCCATATCTTGAGAACTATTAGAGCTTCATTAATCATTCTTGGTACAAACTTGCATCCAGGCATTGCAACTTCAACGCAAGCATCCATATCTGACATTGACCTATATTTCATGGTTCACTGACTTCGTGAATTTTTGCGACCACCCTGACTTTCACCATTTTCTCGAAAACTATCAAAGCTTTTTAAATTATAATTGGTACAAACTTGCATCTAGGAATTCCAACTGCAACGCAAGCATCCATATTTGACTTTTACCCATATTTCATGGTTCACTGACTTTGTGAATTATTGCGACCACCCTGACTTTCTATCTAATGTAAGAGTCCATTTCTCAAGATCTATTAGAGCTTCATTAATTGTATTTGGTACAAGCTTGCATTTAGGAATTGAAACTTCAATGCAAGTATCCATTTCTGACCTTGACCTACATTTTATGGTTCACTGACTTTGTAAAATAGTGTGACAACCCTAACTTTGATCCTGATGTAAGAGTCTGTTTTTAAGAGTTACTTGGTACATGCTTGCAACTAGGAGTGAAATTTTTATGCAGGCATCCATGTTTGACCTTGACCTACATTTCATGGTTTGGTGACTTTGCGCCCCCAAAGGCGCGACATAGCCTTCGGGGGAATTCTTGTAGTATGTTTTTGAGTCTTTAACAATATTTGTTGAATATTTTGCCAGCTAAGGTCAAGCAAAGGTTGGGGGCATTGTGTTTTACAAACACCATTTCTAGTTAATAGTTGTGCCAACCAGAATAATTTCACTTTGAGAAATTGATTTTATCTAGGCCTAGAATATTCAGTCTTTGATTTTAAGTATCTCGTTTACAAATATGAAGAGTTTTTTTAATAATCTCCGGGTTTGTGTCCTGCAACAATCTGAAAAACTCAGGCCTGCTATCACCTTGTCTGTACCAGGGAGACAGATACATTCCACGAATTGTATTAATGGATGGAATGGTGTATCAAGGGTAGCCTGACAAACTGATTGGTGAATGTGCGGACGGAGGGGATGGAAATAAATAAATCATCATGTTAACAAGTCTATGCAATGAACACCCCCTAAGCTCCATTTTTTTTTCTTATTTTGTTCTTAAACATAGATAATAAGGCCTTTCTAGCCCACAATCTATGTTTTGAGCAGAACTGCGAAAAATATCCCCTTTACTCATTACAAATTGTCATTTTCACAGCCATAAAAGCATCTATAGGCATGTAAAGGTAATGTGGACTCGCATCTCTTTCTCAGACAGTTTTTTGCCTCTGCCAATCGGGGCTAGGAGATATAGAATGGGATGCATTATGCTTCCATGCAGAGCTGAAACTGACTGCACATGGGTACTGGTAAACCACTTAGAAGGCCTTAGCCTGCCCAGGCAATGTGGCGCATGTCGCACTTTCTTTATTGGTTTCAATGGAGCGACAGGGCTATAATTGTCATTTCATCTCAATGTTGGGTAATAGTCCCACAAAATTGGAAGCAACGTCTCCAAAATGACCTAATTACTGTTGAGGGGGGCGTTAAACATCAAACAAAATTCTCAAACATTTGGAAGCTCATGTGCCTAAACCTAACGTATAAGTCATCAGTAGGTCACCCAGCTGCACCAAACGAGGATATTACAATATAAAGCTCATAAGCAATTGATTCTGAATAAACAGGCCAGAGCACACCGACTCCCCATATCCCTGCTCGAGTCCTTTATAAACCAAAACATCAGGTCATTATTCACACCACTTTACCATGGCAGGCTTCCTGATCTTTGCTTCCCTCTTTAATTCCACGCCGGTGGGTCAGACCTCAGATTCTATGACGGCTCCAACGTAAAGGCTTATTGAGAATTAGAGAGATCTAATTCTTGGTAATGTTGGTTGGTGCCTGATGCTCTGTCTCTGGTCGGGCCCATCGGAGTCTAACTGTTGGTTTTCTTTTGCTCCAGCATTTCAGTGGTTTCTTGCTGTCGAGTCCTCACCGTTGTCTCATCTCTGTGGTTCTTTGATTTTTTGTGTTCACGGAGATGTTGCACTGATGAGTTAGGAGGCCTTTATGCGGACGGAACAAATTATTTGTCTAAATCGCGGCGGAAGTTAGGGCGAGGATTGTGGCCACGTAAAATCGATTTAAGCCCCCCAGTGGATATCTTTCCACTGACCATTCCAAGGCGGTTCTTCTGTGACGATTTATTTATGTTGTTGTTTGTTACTTACTGTATGTATCACTTGTGTCTTTTAATTTTGGATGGCCATATGGCCATTTTCTGGGAAAGTAACTGTCCTTATGGCCTTCCTTTGTTTAGGTTTCCATTATGGTCTGGTCGCTTAATGTTTGTATTTCTTTCCCTTTGGTGTCTTTGATGGGTGGAGTAAGTTAATTGTATCGATGCCTGATCTTTGTTTTACTTCTACTTTTCATCATTATGATGTTGCATTGACATTGATATGGATGTGTCCAAGCATTAGGCAAATGACATAAATAAGTAAAGCTACGTCACATCTTCGTCAATGCAATGTTACGGGGAACTTATGGCATTGCTTTGACTTAGTGATAATTTTATGATGACCATGAGGGAGATTTGCTTCTCAGATGAGGGAGATTGGGGTCTCAATGGGGGATACTTTTTGAAGACACATTCAAGTTATTTTTCTTATCATTTTTCTATGGTTTAGACTTTCAGAGGAACTAGAACTACTTAATTAAAATGATAGGAACATATTTTTTTTCAATTTTAATTTCAAAACAGTAAGTGTAAGAATTCTGTAACTACAAAACCATCTGGTATGCCTCATCAATGTGATATCAAGTACCCACAACATGGTACTCTTTAGAATCACTTGATTGTTGCAAGTACCCACAACAGGCTTTGACACTCCAGCTGTTGTCAGGTTAGTCTCACAAGGTACTGGTTAAACTTTTATATGATCCAAGTCGTCCAGGAACTGTGTGGGTAACAGCATGACCATAGCTGTTTAATGGGCCAGAAACCACAACACAAATTATCATTTTCAAGATCACATATAGGTACATGTCATTACTGCTTGGATTTTATTATAAATGTGAACTTACTGAGGCATTTTTTTATATATATAACTCAAAGCTGCTTTACTTTTTAGGCATATTGGCACCTTTACATAGGTGTCAAATACCAGTAGTGCCACCCTGTAGTGCTTTGATAAAGCACCAAATTTGAGATGGCAAATTAGTGGCTTCATTTTCCACTAGTACTAACATATTTATCATGAGTACACCTTCTACACCATATGATACCATACTTTTTCTAGCATTTTAAATTTTAACAGTTCTACATGTATTTACTACCTGATGCTGTGTCAAAAATAGCTGGATGTAGACCATGATGAGATGCAGCATTCTGTGGTATCTCGTTTGGGTCTACAGTGTTTGCTCAGGTCTGTCTGTCCAAATGCAAATATGGTCAAATGGTTAAGTGACTTTGAGTCCTAAAGCTAGACTCTTTATCCCCATACAGTAGCTTGGGTAGGATGGTTTTACCTGCAACTGGTACTTAAGGGGAATGGGAACACCTGGCAGATTTGTCCTCCATTTTTCAAAAGGAGACAACTTTCCGAACTTCCTGGCCACTTTTCTATAAGCTCTGTCCCACTGAAAAGGGGGTCTCCTCTAAAAGGAAAGAATTTTGCTAAGAGCAAATTCTTTCCTTTAAGAGTTGACCCCCTATTGACACGGGAAACAAAAACGCTTTTGCAGGAGTTGCCTCCCCAGAAGGTGTACCCATTCCCTTTGATAATTGCTATTTTTGTTGCACTTGCTGGCACAATATAGGAGTCCGGTTGTTCGTCAGTCAAGCCGTCAACAAGTATGTTCACCCTCGCGTTCACCCTAATGTAAGAGTCCAAGAACTATTAGAGCCTCATCAATGATACTTGGTACAGACTTGCATCTTGGGATGGCAACTTAAGCGCAAGCATCCATATTAAACCTTGACCTGCAAATATCCATATTTGACCTTGACCAGCAGATTCACTGACTTTGTAAAAATTTGTGTTCATTGCGTTCAGCCTAGTGTTAGAGTCCATTTCTAAAAAAACTATAAGATACTCTTTCATGATACTGGGCACAAGCTTTGGCAATTTTAATGCAAGCATCCATATTCCATATTTGACCCTTACCTATATTTCATGGCTCACTGACATTGTAAACATTTGCATTCACCTTAGCGTTCATCCTAATGTAAGAGTTCATTTCTGAAGAACTGTAAGAGGCACATTCCTGATATTGAGTACAGACTATCATCTTGGGATGGTAATTAAACTATAATGCAAGCATCCATATTTGACCTTGGTGTACATAATAAGGGTACATTTTTCATGGTTCACTGACTTAGTGAACTACAGCATCAACCTTAGCTTTCACCCTAATGTTTAAGTTCATTTCTCAAGAACTACCTACAAAAGCTTAATTAATGATACTTGATACAAGGTTCCATCTTGGAAAGAAAACTTTTATCTAAGCATCCATGTTTGGCCTTGACCTAGATATGGTGACTTTGTACCCCATACGTGTAGGTGCGACATCAGCCTTCGGGGAATTCTTGTTAACCGAAGAAGCTCTGCATAGAATGTCCACAAGGAGGTGGTAGTATTTGCATAAATAGGCTGATACCAGCTGGTTTGGCTTGTAAATTTAAGCAGCCTCGATAGCGCAGTGGTTAATGTGTTCAACTTATGATCGAGATGTGCTTTCGAATCCGGCCACTGGTATCGAGGTGTGTCCTTGGGCAAGACACATAATCATACTGCCCCACTCCACCCAGATGTAAATGGGTAGCAGTGGTATAAAAGCCAGTGCCTGTCTCTCGCATGCGTGAAAACACCCGGAATGAGTGTTCAAGAGCGATTCAATAAGCTTGAAGCTTCCATCGCAATCGAACTAAAGTAAATTAGTATAAATAATCAAAAACATCTGCAAGGCGTATCCATTCATCTTAACCTATGGCATGCAGGAAACCCCTAAAGGGGTACCTTGGCAAACAGTGCAGGCCCAGATCAGACGCCCCAGAATGCAGCGTCTGATCAGGGCCTGCACTTTTTGCTAACAGATTTTCCGTCAAAAATAGAAGAAAAAAAATGAAGAAAAAGGCCTATCATCCCTGATATAACAAATGGACTTATCCAACATATAGCAATGGAAGAGTCCACTGGTATAGTATATAATGGATTAAAGAATTTTAGGAAACATGGCTCATAGAAACAGATATTGTAAGGTGTTTTGAAGAATAACTTTATCAATTATACATAAAAACCTATGTTGGGGATATTCATTAGTAAGGCTGACACAATTAATCGTATAATCGATTCATCGATCGATAAATTCAACAAAAATGATTATCATTTCCAGTTTGCTTTACTTGATAGGTACAATTTACTACCCAAAGTTATGCCTAAAATAGCTGGATGAGTGGCAAACAGTGCAGACCCTGATGAGACGCCGCATCTGAGTCCACACTGTTTGCTCAGGCCTGTCTATTCAAATATACATATGGTATAGTGCAGCATATGGTAAGAGTCATGCTCAGACAGAAAGCCAGACAGGTAAAATAATGACAAAAATCTTAGCCATTACTAATCGATTATCGATCGCAATGACAGGACTGATAATCGATTATCTTTTCAGCTACGATTAGCCAGCCCTATTCATTAGAACAGACTCTGTGAGGCAGTCATATGGAGAAATAAGGAACATGATCCTTCATTTATCACCAAATGCTATAAAGAGGATCATCTAGTAAATTAGTAACTATATTGATAGTAATCCAAGTTTACTGTTTATTTTCAGACTATGTGAGGTTGGTAAACTGGAGCAACCCAAAGATCAGACAAACACATACCCGACAGGACAGGTACTTATATGAGGCAGTTCACAAGAAAATATGTCTTTTGGGCTGTCTGACTAATCTAGGCATGGGTCAGTCTTTATAAATGTTTATTGACCCTTAAGATGCTGAGAAAAACTACATCTGAAAATGTTGTCTGATTATGTCGTCTGCTGAATCTTCTTGCAAACTTTTTAGAAATATTTTTCCATACAGGCAAACAGTGTGGACCCAGATTTGGTTACTCTGATGTGGTCCACACTGTTTGCAAAAATAACTTAAAGTTAACGGTAGACGACAAAGCAGACGACAGTTGTCGTGATTGGTATTTTATGGCTTAAGTATAATATATGATTTCAGTGCATCCTTGTTGGAAAGCCTTGGGTCCATAAGAACTTCACAGAGACAGTGAAGGCTATGGCATAACTTGTGCTGTGTGAAGCAAACATTTGTATTGTAATGATTACATTAAGCAGAGGTAAAATCGATTTAAGTCTACTCCCCCACCCCCCATGAACATTTCAACCAAGACATTTTTCTGTTGTGGTTTATTTATATTGTTGTAGTTCGTCTTTGCATGAATGTATTGTTTATACATGTATATTTTTATTTTGGATAGCTTTTTGGCCATTTTGTGGGAAAGTAACTGTCCTTTTGGCTTTCTGCTTGTGAATTTTTCATTATGGTGAAGTTGTTTTATATTTGTGTTTCTTTCCCCTTAGTGTCTTGTATGGAAGGTGTGAGGTATTGGTATCAATTCCTGAACATTGCCTTCACTTCTATTTTAAATCATCCAAGGTGCCAGCTCTGTCACGGTAATAAAACTGCTTTCTCTCTCTGCAGGAAGAAACTGGGTCATCCATATACATGTACATATCCAAATATTATTTTTCTTATTTCTGCACGAAAACATGTTGTGGGTACTCATTAGAAGGGCCTCAACCGAGGTGCTACTAATGAGTATCCACAATGTACATGTATGTTTTCATGCACAAATAAGAAAAATATCAGTACTTTTTGGATGAAAAAACCCGCCTAATCTGGAGCTATGAATTATAGCGCACAGGGAAGACTGATCAGACCGTGCTAATGCACATGCAGATCTGAATCTTTGATGTGCACTCACCTAACAACATAATTTGTCTTGTCACAGTTGAACTGCTCATACATGTATGTACATTTTTGTACTTTGATTAAAAAGACTTTACAAATGTTCTGTGAAATTCCATAAAGTTTTGCGAATCCCAGAAAAAAATACAATGTAACTTGAAAAATGTACCTTAATGGCCTGCATTGATGGGTTATGCAGTGTCTGTGATGCTTTTATCTTTTGCTTCAAATGTTTACTTAAGGGGAATAGGAACACCTGGAATATTTTTCCGCCATTTTTCAAAGGAGACAACTTTCGGGACTTCCTGTTCACTCTTTAGCTCACCTGACCGACAGTCATGGTGAGCTTTTGTGACTGTGAGATGTCCGACGTCGTCGTTCGTCGTGCGTGCTTAAACTTTCTTGTTAACACTCTAGAGGCCACAGTTTTTATCCAATCATCATTAAACTTGGTCAGAATGACCATCACGACAATATGTCGATCAAGTTCGAATATGGGTCATGTTGGGTCAAAAAATAGGTCACCAGGTCAAATCAATGGAAAACCTTGTTAACACTCCAGAGGCCACAATTTTGGTCCAATCATCCTCAAAGTTGCTCAGGATGATCATCTTGATAATATCTTGGTCAAGTTCGAATATTGGTCATGTCCTGTCAAAAAGTAGGTCAGTAGGTCAAACCACAGAAAACCCTTGTTAGCACTCTAGAGGCCACAGTTTTGGTCCAATCATCCTCAAACTTGCTCAGAATGATCATCCTGACAATATCTCGGTCAAGTTTGAATATGGGTCATGTGGGGTCAAAAAGTAGGTCAGTAGGTCAAATCATAGAAAAACCTTGTTAACACTTAGAGGCCACAGTTTTGGTCCAATCTTCCTCAAACTTGGTCAGAATGTTCATCCTGACAATATCTCAGTCAAGTTTGAATATGGGTCATTTCAGGTCAAAAAGTAGGTCAGTAGGTCAGATCATAGAAAAACCTTGTCAACACTCTAGAGGCCACAGTTTTGGTCCAGTCATCCTCAAACTTGCTCAGAATGATCATCTTGACAACATCTCGGTCAAGTTCGAATATGGGTCATTTTGGGTCAAAAAGTAGGTCAGTAGGTCAAACCACAGAAAAACCTTGTTTTCACTCTAGAGGCCACAGTTTTGGTCCAATCATTCTCAAACTTGCTCAGAATGATCATCCTGACAATAACTCGGTCAAGTTCGATTATGGGTCTTGTCGGCCGTAAAAATAGGTCAGTAGGTAAAATCATTGAAAAACCTTGTTAACACTCTAGAGGACACAGTTTTGGTCCAATCATCCTCAAACTTGCTCAAAATGATCATCCTGACAATATCTCAGTCAAGTTCGAATATGTGTCATGTCGGGTGAAAAAGAAGGTCAGTAGGTCAACTCGTAGAAAAACCTTGTTAACACTCTAGAGGCCACAGTTTTGGTCCAGTCATCCTCAAACTTGCTCAGAATGATCATCCTGACAATATCTCGGTCAAGTTCGAAACTTCGAATATGGGTCATTTCTGGTCAAAAAGTAGGTCAGTAGGTCAAACCACAAAAAAAACCTTGTTAGCACTCTAGAGGCCACAGTTTTGGTCCAATCATCCTCAAACTTGCTCAGAATGATTATCCTGACAATATCTAGGTCAAGTTTGATTATGGGTCATGTCGGCCAGAAAAATAGGTCAGTAGGTCAAATCATAGAAAAACCTTGTTAACACTCTAGAGGCCACAGTTTTGGTCCAATCATCCTCAAACTTGCTCAAAATGATCATCCTGACAATATCTCGGTCAAGTTCGAATATGTGTCATGTCGGGTCAAAAAGTAGTTCAGAAGATCAACATAGAAAAACCTTGTTATCACTCTAGAGGCCACAGTTTTGGTCGAATCGTCATCAAACTTTCTCAGAATGATCATCTCTACAATATCTAGGTCAAATTCGAATATGGGTCATGTGGGGTCAAAAGTAGGTCAAATCATAGAAAAACCTTGTTTACACTCTAGAGACTGCAATTTTAGTCTAATTATCATCAAAGTTGCTCAGAATGATCATCTTGACAATATCAAGGTCAAATTCGAATATGGGTCATGTGGGGTCAAAAAGTAGGTCAGTAGGTTAAGTCATAGAAAAACCTTGTTAACATTCTAGAGGCCACAGTTTTAGTCCAATCATCATCAAACTTGCTCAGAATTGGCCTTTTTTTGTAATACCTTGGTCAGGAGGGGCATTTTATTGTACAGAAAATGCTGTAAGCAAACAGTGCAGACCCTGATCAGATGCAAAGTTCTGCGATGTCTGATCTGGGCCTATGCTGTTTGCCAGGCTACCCCTTCAGGGCTTTCCCGCCTTTTAGGGGTTATTATAACTTTAAACAAATATTCTGTATGATAATACAGTATCTCCATCAATTCAGACTTTCAGGGTGTTTGGATCAAGGTCAAAAGTCTTTTGGCTATTTTTAGAAAAAAACATTGTCATCACTCGACCTACTTTTATTGTCGCACCTGCTTTAGCAGGAAGACATAGGCGTGCAAGTTTTTGTCCGTCCGGACAAACATGTCAGGTTTAGCGGCTAGTGTCCAGATTGATAACAATAGAAAATGATGGAAAATGATTGTTAAACAATAGATTTATTCCGTAAATAAAAGGTTTAGGAGGTTAGCCCCTAATCCAAACAAAAGAAAAGAACAAAAGAAATAGCCCTTAATTCTGACATGTTGGAACGTTCGTCCGTCCGTCCGGTTGTCCTTCCGTCTTTCCATCAACATTTTACACTGGGTGTCTTGTCATCGCAACTCCTACAGTTTCATACCGATTATTTAGAAACTTTGCGTGTGTTTTTTGCCATGGTATGAGGATGTGCATGTGGTTTGGACTTTATCGTCCGATCAATTTTTGTCACTTTTTCCACATTGTAAACTTAGTCATTTTTAACCTACAATTGATATATGATAGGTACCTCTTGTTATCGCAACTGCTCTTGCAGTTTTTGTAGCACCTGCTTTAGCAGGAAGACATAGGCGTGCAAGTTTCCGTCCATCCGTCTGTCCGGGCAAACATGTCAGGTTTAGGAGCTAGTGTCCAGATTGATAACAATAGAAAATGATTGGTAAACAATAGATTTATGGGCCTCCGTGGCCTAGTGGTTAAGAGCGCTGACTCTTGATCATTAGGTCTCTCACCGCTGTGGTTTGAGCCTCGCTCAGGTCACATGTGAGACGCCAAGTTCTGCAACGGAAGGTCAGGTGGTTTTTCTCCGGGAACTCTGGTTTTCGCCCACCTCTGATTAACGATCGGCTCGATATGAGTGAAATAATCTTGAAAGGGCCGTAAAACCAAAACCAAAAAAAAAAAACAATAGATTTATTCCGTAAATAAAATGTTTAGGAGGTTAGCCCCTAAACCAAACAAAAGAAAAGAACGAAAGAAATAGCCCCTAAACCTGACATGTTGGAACCAGGGCTCGAGAAACTGAAGAATCCAAATCGGTCCAGCCCGATTTCGCCAAAAAATAAGGAAATTGTCGATCGGTTTCGGTAATTTCCGTAAACGTCCTTGGTGATTTGCAATTTCAAAATGTGTTATTAGCGTAATGAATGACATACCAATATTGCTCTTACACTTGTCAACGAATATAAGCACCAGTATCTCGATTATAAACAGCAATTATTGCTCACATAGTTCAGATTTCATCAACTTTCATTTTCTACGCCTGATTTCATCTACTTTCATTTTCCCAATATCCGGGTCACTCAGCACCTGAAGACCGCTGGCGTGGTGCAGTCAAAGATCAGCTTGATGGTCACTATATTTTTTGCCCCTTTTAAAACCTTTAAAATATTTCTCTTATTTCACTCATCTTTATTTTGCCCAAATTGCTTTGTTTACAAAAGGCGACTGATATTACAGCCACGTGGTCGGAAAATGACGTCATACCGTTTCTGTTTACCGGTACACAATACACATTAATACAGTCCCGGACGTAACACACACACACACCTGTTCTATGTCATTGATTTTAATAGAGCGGATTTCTAAAAAAAAAAATATCGTTTTGAACGGATTAATTTGTTTGTTTGATTTGGGGTTAAACGTCCCCGTCAACACTGTAAGGGTCATTTTGGAGACGTTGCTTCCAATTTTGTGGGACTTTTACCCGACATTGAGATGAAATGACATCTCAAGCCCTGTCGCCCAATGAAACCAATAGGGTTTATTAACATGGATGGTCCGCCTCGCACCGTGGTTCCTGGACAGGCTTAGATCCTCTAAGCAGTTTACTAGTACTAGTGTGCGGGCCGGATTCAGCTCTGTGTGGAAGCATCATGCAGCCCATATATTTCTTAGTTAAAAAATCCAAAAACATTTCTTTACTCTCAAACCAAAACATGGCCGAACGAGAGTCATTGAAAATCTTACGTGGCTGAACCGAGTTCTAAAGAATATAGATTACACAAGCCTGAAAGAAATCGCTGTCTACAAGCGGCGACCGATATTGATGCCATGTGATAGGAAAATGAAGTCATGCGGTTTCATTTTAATTCATTCAAGGGCGCATTACACATGTGGTTTATGTTATTGGTTTCAATGGAGCGTATTTCTTAAATAGAAATATCGTTTAGAATGGGTGAAAAAAGGGCATTTTCTCTGGAAGGCTTAACAAGACATGACAGGTGTATATTGAAAATTGCGCCCTGTGAAAAAAAACAACAACAAAAAAAAAACAATTATATATTTAAATACCGCTTCTATAGTAAGCCATAAATTAATGACTTGTGTTAACAAACTAGCGTATGTCCTGCATTGATTGACATAATTTTCTCACCCTGCTAGCATGCGGATAACGCCTGAGGCCATTGTTCACGGTTAAATAATTTTAACACACACGTCAAATTTCGCTGCGAGAAGATCAAAGAACCCGACGTGGACTTGTCCGATTTTCACCTAGTTAGATAATGAACCAGTCTAACACCTTGTGCTGCAGGCGATTTTGTATACATGCTTGGATTATCAGTGGCAAACGGTCAGCTTCTTTTTACAACAATGATTTAGCGAAAATTTTCGAACCGATTTTTTGAAGATTTTATTGCATTATGGACCGATTTTTAGCTCACCTGTCACGTAGTGACGAGGTGAGCTTTTGGGATCACTTTTTGTCCGTCGTCCGTCGTGCGTGCGTCCGTGCGTCCGTCCGTAAGCAATTTCAAATAAGTATATCTCCAATACCCCATGGCCAATCTTGATCAAATTTCATGTGAATCATCATCAGATAGGGGGAAAGGCTGCATAAGGTTTTTGGGCTGATCAGATTGGAATTCTGGTTGCCATGGCAACATATAGTTCCCATAGACTTATAATGGGAAAACATTTAAAAATCTTCTTCTCTGAAACCACAGGGCCCAGAGCTTAGATATTAAGCATGTAGCAAGGGCAAGTGGTCAACTACATAATTCCTGCCAATCATGCCCCTCGGTGCCAAATGGGCCACGCCCTAGGGCCCCTTCGCTCCCATAGACTAATAATGAAAAAAAAAACTTCAAAAATCTTCTTCTCTGAAACCACAGGGCCCAGAGCTTAGATATTTAGCATGTAGCAATGGCAAGTGGTCACCTACATAATTCCTGCCAATCATGCCCCTGGGTTCAAAAATGGCCACGCCCCGGGGCCTCTTTGCTCCCATAGACTCATAATGGAAAAAAAAGCTTCAAAAATCTTCTTCTCTGAAACCACAGGGCCCAGAGCTTATATATTTAGCATGTAGCAATGCCAGGTGGTCACCTACATAATTCCTGCCAATCATGCCCCTGGGTTCCAAATGGGCCACGCCCCGGGGCCCCTTCGCTCCCATAGACTCATAATGGAAAAAAAAGCTTCAAAAATCTTCTTCTCTGAAACCACAGGGCCCAGAGCTTATATATTTAGCATGTAGCAATGGCAGGTGGTCACCTACATAATTCCTGCCAATCATGCCCCTGGGTTCCAAATGGGCCACGCCCCGGGGCCCCTTCGCTCCCATAGACTCATAATGGAAAAAAAGCTTCAAAAATCTTCTTCTCTGAAACCACAGGGCCCAGAGCTGATATATTTAGCATGTAGTAACAGCAAGTGGTCACCTACATAATTCCTGCCAATCATGCCCCTGGTGTCCAAACGGACCACGCCCAGGGGCCCATTAGCTCCTATAGACTCATAATGGAAAAAAAGCTTCAAAAATCTTCTTCTCTGAAACCATAGGGCCCAGAGCTTAGATATTTAGCATGTAGGAAGGGCAAGTGGTCAACTACATAATTCCTGCCAATCGTGCCCCTGGGTTCCAAATGGTCCACACCCCGGGGCCCCTTTGCTCCCATAGACTCATAACGGAAAAAAGCTTCAAAAATCTTCTTCTCTGAAACCACAGGGCCCAGAGCTTAGATATTTAGCATGTAGCAACGGGAAGTGGTCACCAACATAATTCCTGCCAATCATGCCCCTTGGTTCCAAATGGGCCACGCCCCCGGGCCCCTTCGCTCCCATAGACTCAAAATGGAAAAAAGCTTCAAAAATCTTCTCCTCTGAAACCGTAGGGCCCAGAGCTTAGGTAATTAGCATGTAGCAACGGCAAGTGGTCACCTACATAATTCCTGCCAATCATGCTCCTGGGGTCCAAATTGGCCACGCCCTTGGGCCCCTTAGCTCCCATTGACTCATAATAGAAAAAAGCTTCAAAAATCTTCTTCTCTGAAACCACAGGGCCCAGAGCTTAGATATTTAGCATGTAGCAACAGCAAGTGGTCACCTACATAATTCATGCCAATCATGCCCCTGTGGTCAAAACGAGCCACGCCCTGGGGCCCTTTAGCTCCTATTGATTCATAATGGAAAAAATGCTTCAAAAATCTTTTTCTCTGAAACCACAGGGCCCAGAGCTTAGATAATTAGCATGTGGCAATGGCAAGTGGTCACCTGCATAAATCCTGCCAATCATGCCCCTGGGGTCCAAATGGGCCACGCCCCGGGGCCCCTTAGCTCCCCTAGACTCATAATGGAAAAAAGCTTCAAAAGTCTTCTTCTCTGAAACCACAGGGCCCAGAGCTTAGATATTTAGCATGTGGCAATGACAAGTGGTCACCTGCATAAATCCTGCCAATCATGCCCCTCGGGTCCAAATGGGCCACACCCTGGGACCCCCTTAGCTCCCATAGACTCAAAATGGAGAAAAGCCTCAAAAATAATCTTCTCTGAAACCATAGGGCCCAGAGCTTAGATATTTAGCATGTAGCAACGGCAAGTGATCACCTACATATTTCCTGCTAATCATGCCCCTGTGGCCCCTTAACTCCAACAAACTTATAATGGAAAAAAGCTTCAAACATCTTCTTTGAAACCATGAAATACAGACCTTAGATATTTAGTATATAGCAACACAAAATGATCACCTACATAAATCCTGCCAACCATGCCCTTTGGGTCAAAATTGGCCAAGCCCCAGGGCTCATTAGCTTCTATAGACTTATACTGGAAAAAAAACTTAAAAGAAAATCTTCTTTTCCAAAACCATAAGGCACAGATTTTGTTTGATTTGAGGTTTTACATCCCTGTCAACACTGTATAGGTCATTTTGGAGATGTCTCTTCCAATTTTGTGGGACTTTTTACCCGACATTGAGATAAATTACATCTCAAGCCCTGTCGTCCAATGAAACCAATAGGGTTTATACGCATGGACACCGCTTTGCCTGAGCCTAGATATTTAGTATGTAGCAATGTCAAGTGGTCTCCTACACTAATGATTTTCTGGTACACAGGTGAGCGATATAGGGCCATTGGGCCCTCTTGTTTAAACTTCTTTTTCAGTTAAAATCGGTTCAGTAAACCCAAAATCGGTTCAGAACCGGGAAACCGACATTTTCTCGAGCCATGGTTGGAACGTCCGTCCGTTCGTCCGTCCATCCGTCTAGTTGTCCGTCCATCTTTCCGTCAATATTTTAAGCTGGGAGTCTTGTCATCGCAACTCCTCCTACAGTTTCATACTGATTATTTTGAAACTTAGCATGTGTTTTTGCCATGGTATGAGGATGCGCATGTGGTTTGGACTTTATCGTCCGATCAATTTTTGTCACTTTTTTCACATTGTAAACTTAGTCATTTTAACCTACAATTGATATATGATAGGTACCTCTTGTCATTGCAACTCCTCTTACAGTTTTATACCAATCATTTTGAAACTTTGCGTGTGCTTTTGCCATGGTTTGAGAATGTGCATGTGCTTTCGACATAATTCTCAGAATATTTTTTTTTCACTTTTTACACATTATGAACTTAACCATTTTTTATGCTTTAGATGATATGCAATAGGTACCTCTTGTCATCGCAACTCCTCTTACAGTTTTATACTGATCATTTTGAAACTTTGTGGGTGTTTTTGCTATGGTATGAGGATGTGCATGTGGTTTGGACTTTAACTTCGGATCAATTTTTATCACTTTTTCCACATTGTGAACTTAGTCATTTTTAACCTTCAATTGATATATGATAGGTACCTCTTGTCATCGCAACTTCTCTTACAGTTTTATACCAATCATTAGCTCCACTGGCCGAAGGCCAGCGGGGCTATTGTCATGGCCCTGTGTCCGTCGTGCGTCTGTGCGTCCGTGCGTTAACTTTTTCTTTAAACATCTTCTCCTCCTAAACTACTGGGCCAATTGTAACCAAACTTCACAGGAATGTTCCTTACATAGTCCTCTTCTAAATTCCTTCAAAGAATTTTGTTACACCCAGAACTCTGGTTGCCATGGCAACAAAACCATAAAAAATTAAAAATCTTTAAAAATCTTCTCCTCCAAAACCACCTGTTGGATTTCATTTTTATTTTGCATAACTGTTCCTTGGGTTGACCTCTTACAGATTC
This sequence comes from Lucinisca nassula, assembly GCA_963580285.1. NCBI lineage: Eukaryota > Metazoa > Mollusca > Bivalvia > Lucinida > Lucinidae > Lucinisca > Lucinisca nassula. Next base: position 81,134,316 of record OY757022.1, on the reverse strand, counting down.
CTTGAAGAAATTTTGATCTGACAAAAAACATGGCCGCCATGGGCGGGGCTTATTTTCCCTATTTAACAAATAGTGTAATGCTAAAACATCTTCTCCTCCTAAACTATTGGGCCCATTGTAACCAAACTTCACAGGAATGTTCCTTACTTAGTCCTCTTCTAAATTCCTTCAAAGAATTTTGTTACACCCAGAACTCTGGTTGCCATGGCAACAAAACAACAAGAAAAATTAAAAATCTTTAAAAATCTTCTCCAAAACCACTTGTTTGATTTCATTTTTATTTTGCATGAATGTTCCTTGGGTGGACCTCTTTCAGATTCCTTGAAGAAATTTTGATCCGACAAAAAACATGGCCGCCATGGGTGGGGCTTATTTTCCCTATTTAACATATAGTGTAATGCTAAAACATCTTCTCCTCCTAAACTACTGGGCCAATTGTAACCAAACTTCACAGGAATGTTCCTTACTTAGTCCTCTTCTAAATTCCTTCAAAGAATTTTGTTACACCCAGAACTCTAGTTGCCATGGCAACAAAACCACACAAAAAAATAAAAATCTTTAAAAATCTTCTCCTCCAAACCCACCTGTTGGATTTCATTATCCCCTCGCACAACATAGTTGTGAGGGGGGATATAGCATTTGTCCCATACGTACGTACTTACTTTTGTCATCGCTCTAGCCCTTACATTTCTTGACCGATTTTAATATAACTTCACACGAACATTCCTTACGACAATATCTGGAGCAAGATCGACTTTCAAGGTCATGACCTCAAGGTCAAGGTCACTCTGGCTATTTTTTGAAAAACTTTGTCATGGCTCTAGCGCCTATATTTCTCCCCAAATTTCAATATAACTTCAAACAAATGATCCTTATAAAAATATCTCGAGCGAGTTTGACTTTCAAGGTCATGACCTCAAGGTCAAGGCCACTGAGGCTATTTTTAGAAAAACATTGTCATCGCTCTAGCGCTTACATTTCTTCACCAATTTCAATATAACTTCACACAAATGATCCTTATAAAAATATCTCGAGCGAGTTCCACTTTCAAGGTCATGGCTTCAAGGTCAAGGTCACAGTGGCTATTTTTAGAAAAAGTTTGTCATCGCTCTAGCTCCTACATTTCTTCACTGATTTCAATATAACTTCACACAAATGTTCCTTATGACAATATCTTGAGCGAGTTGGACTTTCAAGGTCATGACCTCAAGGTCAAGGTCACTGTGGCTATTTTTAGAAAAACTTTTTCATCGCTCTAGCGCCTACATTTCTTCACCAATTTCAATTTAACTTCACACAAATGTTCCTTATAAAAATATCTCCAGCGAGCTCGACTTTCCAACTCATGGCCTCAAGGTCAAGGTCACTGTTGCTATTTTTAGAAAAAACTTTGTCATCGCTCTATCCCCTATATTTCTCCACTGATTTCAATATAACTTCACACAAATGTTCCTTATGACAATATCTCAAGCGGGTTCGACTATCAAGGTCAAGGCCTCAAGGTCAAGGTCACTGTGGATTTTTTTAGAAAAACTTTGTCATCGCTCTAGCGCTTACATTTCTTCACCAATTTCAATATAACTTCATACAAATGTTCCTTATGACAATATCTCTAGCGAGTTCCACTTTCAAGGTCAAGGTCACTGTGTCTATTTTTAGAAAAACTTCGTAATCCCTCTAGCGCTTACATTTCTTCATCGATTTCAATATAACTTCACACAAATGTTCCTTATGACAATATCTCGCCATTTCGACTTTCAAGGTCAAGGTCACTATGGCTATTTTTAGAAAACTTTGTCTTCGCTCTAGCGCCTACATTTCTTCACTGATTTCAATATAACTTCACACAAATGTTGCTTATGACAATACCTCTAACGAGTTCGACTTTCAAGGTCAAGGTCACTGTGGCTATTTTTAGAAAAACTTTGTCATTGCTCTAGTGCTTACATTTTTTTCACCAATTTCAATATTACTTCACACAAATGTTCCTTATAACAATATCTCTAGTGAGTTCCACTTTCAAGGTCAAGGTCACTGTGGCTATTTTTAGAAAAAACTTTGTCATGGCTCTTGCGCTTACATTTCTTCACCCATTTCAGTATAACTTCACACAAATGTTCCTTATGACAATACCTCGAGCGAGTTTGACTTTCAAGGTCAAGGTCACTATGGCTATTTTTAGAAAACTTTGTCATCGCTCTAGCGCCTACATTTCTTCACTGATTTCAATATAACTTCACACAAATGTTGCTTATGACAATACCTCGAACGAGTTCCACTTTCAAGGTCAAGGTCACTGTGGCTATTTTTAGAAAAACTTTGTCATTGCTCTAGCGCTTACATTTTTTTCACCAATTTCAATATTACTTCACACAAATGTTCCTTATAACAATATCTCTAGTGAGTTCCACTTTCAAGGTCAAGGTCACTGTGGCTATTTTTAGAAAAACTTTGTCATGGCTCTAGCGCTTACATTTCTTCACCCATTTCAATATAACTTCACACAAATGTTCCTTATGACAATACCTCGAGCGAGTTTGACTTTCAAGGTCAAGGTCACTATGGCTATTTTTAGAAAAACTTTGTCATTGCCTTAGTGCTTACATTTTTTCACCAATTTAAATATAACTTCACACAAATGTTCCTTATGACAATATCTCGAGCTATTTAGAATTTCAAGGTCAAGGTCACTGTGGCTATTTTTAGAAAAACTTTGTCATCGCTCTAGCGCCTACATTGAATGATGGATTGTAATAGAACTTCACACAAATGTTTCTTATGATAATATCTCGACTTACTTCGACTTTCAAGGTCATGACCTCAAAGTCAAGGTCACTGTGGCTATCTTTAGAAAAACTTTGTCATCGCTCTACCGCCTTTAACAGATTTTAATATAACTTCACACAAAAGATGCTTATGATAATATCTTGAGCAAGATCTACTTTCGTGGTCATGGCCTCAAGTCAAGGTCACTATGGCTATTTTTAGAGAAACGTCATCACTCTAGAATGTACATTTACTGGAGGATTTTTAAACAAACTTTACATATTAAACATAGAACATATTTAACTTCACTACAGCTGGTGTGTGGGAATGTGTGGCGGCGGTAAAACGTCTCCCTGCCCTACACCATAGTGTAGATTATATTTTCTTGTCCTTTTGGGATCATTGATTCCATTGTGGAATTTCGAAAATATCTGAGGGTCACTATTGAGGCCTAATTGGCCGAAACTAGCTAGTCTGGCCCAGAAAACATGTACACTCCACATTTTTCACTTCTGTGGTGTATTCCTTGCTTCCAAAGGATAACCCTTTTATAGAACATATTTACACAAATGTTGCATATGATAATATCTCAAGCAAGTTGGACTTTTGCCATTTCAGTGTTTTCCACACATGAAGTTGTCTAGTGCGAGGGGATTTGTATCGCATGCGATGCCTTGTTTTTATTTTGCATGAATGTTCCTTGGGTGGACCTCTTTTAGATTCCTTGAAGAAATTTTGATCCAACAAAAAACATGGCCGCCATGAGCGGGGCTTATTTTCACTATTTAACATATAATGTAATGCTAAAAAATCTTCTTCTGCAAAAGTACTTGTGGGATTTCATTGTAATTTGCATGAATTGTCCTTGGGTGGACTGTTGTCAGATTCCTTGAAAAAAATTTGATCTTACAAAAAAACATGGCCACCATGGGCGAGGCTTATTTTCACTATATAACATATAGTGTAATGCTGAAAGTATTTTCTGCAAAAGTTCTTGTTTTATTTCATAGTTATTTGGCATGCATGTTCCTTGGGTGGACCTCTGTCAGATTCCTTGAAGAAATTTTGATCCGACAAAAACCATGGCTGCAGTGGGCGGGGTTTATTTTCACTATATAACATGTAGTGTAATGTTAAAAAAGTCTTCTCTTCTTCAAAAGTTCTTGCTTATTTATTTATTTATTTAAAAGTACCTTCCTGTATCTGAATTAATCTCCTCCAATTTTGCTGACTATCACATATCTATAGAGGTCCACCTACAAATTGTCATTCTAAAATTCAAAACATCAGAAATTTCACTTGCCCATCACACTGGTGATAGAACTGATGTTTTCAACACAAACTCTATTTATACGACTTGATGTTTCAAAATAAATTCAAAATACTGAGGGAGATTGATTTATTAGACCTAATTATACTACAGTGTCAACAGTTCTCCAGATCCCTGAGGGTTAAAATGGCTTAGTTGAAAAGGGAGGCATACCGAATCTGATGGAGGAAAGGAAAAAATAAATAAATAAAGAAATAAAAACATAAATCTGTTCATTTATTAGCTCCACTGGCCAAAGACCGGCGGGTCTTATGTTATATGTTATGGCCCTGTGTCTGTTGTGCGTCTGTGCGGTTGTGCATCCTTGCGTTAACTTTTTTCTTTAAACATTTCTTCCTTTACTACTTGGTCGATTGTAACCAAACTTCACAGGAATGTTTCTCACATAGTCCTCTTCTGAATTCCTTCAAATAATTTTGTTACATGCAGAACAAAATGGCATCAAAACCAAAAAAAAAATATTTAAAAATCTTCTCCTCCAAAACCGCTCAATGGATTTTATTCTTATTTTGCATGAATGTTCCTTGGGTGGACCTCTGTTAGATTCCTTGAAGAAATTCGGATCAGACAAAAAACATGGCCACCATGACCATGCCCCACACGACTGCCATGGCCATGCCCCTTGGCTCATTAGCTTTCAAAGACTTATATGGGGAAAAGTTTTAAAAACCTTCTCCTCCAAAACCGCTCAACTTAATGGATTTCATTCTTACTTTGCATGAATGTTCCTTGGGTGGACCTCTTGTCAGATTCCTTGAAGCAATTTTGATCAGACAAAAACATGGCCGCCATGGACACGCCCATTGGCTATTTAGCTTCCATAGACTCATAAAGGGATCTTTTTTTTTATGCCCCCGGAATCTAAGAGATTCGGGGGCATATAGTTTTTGGTCTGTCCGTCTGTTTGTCCGTTTGTCCGTTTGTCCGTCTGCAAAAACTTTAACATTGGGCATAACTTTTGAATGGTAGTAGATAGAGCTTTCATATTTCACATGTGTATACCTTATCACAAGACCTTTCCAGTGGTACCATAATTTTTTATCTCGTGACCTTGAACTTGACCTTTGACCTATTTTTTTCAAAATTTTTAAAAACATTAACATTGGCGCTGTCCGGGGGCATCAGTGTTTCACAAACACATCTTGTTTTTTTTAATCTTCTCCTCCAAAACCGCTAAATTGATTTCGTTCTTAATTTTCATGAATGTTCCTTGTGTCTACAAGCAGGCATTCAGTTCCCAAGAAAGGCAGATGTGTTAAATTTCACCTGTATTAAGCAAGAACCTGTCTTAAGCAAGCATATTTTGACTATCCCTTAGGCACTTGCTTAATACAGGTTGAACTGTAGTATGTAGCAAAGTTATGTGGTCACCTACTAAGTCCTTTGAACTATGACTCTTGAGTCCAAATTGGCAATACCCCGGTGCTTAGTAGCTCCCATAGACTTAAAATGACAAAATCTTGAAACTTTTCTCCTCTGAAACCATAAGGCCAAGAGCCTAGTATGTAGCAACTTGAAGTATTCAACTGCATAAATCCTGCCAACTATGCCCCTGGGGTCCAAATTGGCCACACCCTGAGGCCCATAAGCTCCCATAGACTTATACATGTACTGGGAAAAACTGACAAAAATCTTCTCTGAAACCATCAGTGCCCAGAGCTTAGATATTAAGTATGCAGCAACGTCAAGTGGTCACTCAAATAAATCCTGCCAACAATGCCCCTGGGGTAAAAAATTGGTCACGCCCAGAGGCATATTAGTTCCCATAGACTTATAATAGGAAAAACTTAAAAAAAGTCTTCTTCTCTGAAACCATAAGGCCCAGAGCTTTAGATATTTAGAACGGAGCAATGCCAAATGGTCACTCACATAAATCCTGCCAACCATGGCTCTAGGGTCCAAAAAATATAGAATGGACATTCCTTGGGTGGATCACTTGTTTCTTTTTTACCCATTGCATGCGGGAAAACCCTAAATGGGTACATTGGCAAACAGTGCTGGCCCAGATCAGACCCCACAGAACACCATGTCTGATCAGGGCCTGCACTATTTGCTAACAGAATTTTCCATCAAAAATAGAAAGAAAATAGGCCTGACACCTCTTATATGACAAATGGACTGGTCCAACATATAGCAATAGAAGAGTCCACTAGTATACAATTGGTTAATGTAATAAATATGACAATTGTCTGAAGTTAGCCGGTGGAGCGAGAGGCCCTCTTGGGCCTCTTGTTTTGAAACTTTGCATGGGCTTTTGCCATGGTATGAGGATGTGCATGTGATTTCGACATAATTCTCAGAATTTTTTTTTTCGCTTTTTGCGCATTGTGAACTTAGTCATTTTTAAGCTTCATGAAACTTTGCATGTGTTTTTGCCATGGCATGAGGCCCTGCATGTGGTTTGGACTTAATCTTCGGATCAATTTTTGTCACTTTTTCCACATTGTGAACTTAGTCATTGTTAACCTCCAGTTGATATATGTTAGGTACCTCGTCATCGCAACTCCTCTTACAGTTTTATACTAATCATTTTGAAACTTAGCTTGTGTTTTCTCCATGATATGAGGATGTTCATATGCTTTGGATATAATTCTTGGATCATTTTTGTTCATTTTATCACATTGTGAAATTAGTCAGTTTTTTACCTCACATATATAGGCTATGGATTCTTCTCAAAGCCCTATATTCATCTCTTCTGCCTTAAATAAACTTTTATTTTTTGTGTTGAGCAAGTGGGGAGCAGGTGCGACATCAACTTCACCAAAGTTGAATTTCTGGTTTCATAATTTCCCCACCATAAGCATGCTACAAATTAGAAATGATTGAAATCAACCTTCAGGCTGCAGAAATATAAATGCTGTCAGACATGAAGGGGCGGACCTTTCATCTTAATGTCGGGTAAAAGTCCCACAAAATTGGAAGCAACATCTCCAAAATGACCAAAATAGTATAAACCTCAAATCAAACAAACAAAATTGGTCAAATCATACTTGAGACTGCATTTTTGGTTCAAGCTTCATGAAACTTGCCATGAATGTTTGCCTTTATAAAATCTTGATTATGTTTGAATATGACTCATGTGGGATCAAAAACAAGGTGATGAATAGACTCAGGTGAGCGATACAGGACCATCATGGTCCTCTTGTCTACAAGCCCTGTCACACTGAAAAAGGGGTCTACTCTTAAAGGAAAGAATTTGCTCCTCAGGAGCAAGTTCTTTCCTTTAAGAGTTGACCCCTTTTGACATGGGGGACCACCGGCCCCGATAGCTCAGTTGGTAGAGTGTCCGCTCCGGGGAACGGGAGGTCTGGGGTTCGACCCCGGGCCGCGACATACCAAGGTCGTTAAAAATGGTACTAGCTGCTCCTCGTTTGGCACTCAGATTTACGGGGTAGAACTAGGACTGGTCGATCCAGTGTCAGGATAATGTGACTGGGTGGGGTATCATGTAATGTGTCTGGGACATGATACTTCAGTGAGGCAGCACTATAAATGTGAGCATTGAGCTCCCTGTCGCAACCAGACACCGTCGTGATATGACTGAAAAATTGTTGAAAGCGACGTTAAACCCGAATTCACACACACACACACACACACACACATGGGGGACCAAAATACTTTTGCAGGAGTTGCCTCCCCTGAAGGTGTTCCCATTCCATGATTCCCTTTAAATGCATACAGTGGACTGAAAGCTGGTTTCAGGTATTCACTATTTCAGTTCTACAGTTTATTGAAAACTGGCATTGATTGATACTTATTAAATTTTGAGTGGTACATTTCTTTTTTTCCTTTCAGTTTTTCCTTCACAGAGTATTTTGTTATAGAGGTGTAATTCTTTTCCCATGGATGGCCAGTATTTCTGAGAGAGATCCATCAAAAAATCCAGATGAAAAGTAAGTTCAGTTTTATTTTGGCCACAAGGTCTTGTTACAGTATATGGGCCTGAGAAAAACACCTGAACTTGTCGAACTTGACTGTCAGAATGCAAGTATCATAGTTTATCAGTTATCCCCTATATTACACCTCAACCTCTTTATAACACGGAACTCTGGGTCCAACCAAGGGACCGTGTTAGTTAAGCGAATCGTTTTATAAACGCCGACCGTATTTGTCACAGATCAACCATAGACTCTATGATGATCAATAGTTTTCCAAAGAAGATGATGTGCAGTCCAGTTAATAACTATACTTCCCGACTAAAATGTATTTAGAACTAATCAATGGCAGTAAATACCATGGCCCATTAAGTCAAACAAGTCTCTTTAATCCAAACCAGCTGATAAACCACGTTTATATCCAGAAAATCATCTGATCTGAGAGGGAGTATGCCGCCATTTTGATTTTTGATAGCTGGTTCCTGACTAACTTTGTTGTAACTGAGCATCCGGGACTGTACCGAACAACAGTACCGTTAATAGATTTCAATGGTAAAATTACAGAGTTAGGGCTCGGAACCGCACAATGGTCAACGCTTTTGGAGAAATTTGAATTACTTCCCTTGAAATGTCTTACCCTACATATTTTAATGGTGCACATGGTCTTTGAATGATTTTATTTAACGCGAAAATTGATCATGAATATGTTTTATCATTTGCTTTTAAGCTGGAATAAATCTGACTTTCTTTTACTTGTGGCTCTAGATAATCATTTGTATTGCAGTTGACCGATCACATCCTGCATCAGTATTTGAAATTTCTGCTGAGCAGTGATCCTTAACTGAGCGTGATAAATATTTATAGCCCCGCTTTGAAAAAGTGGGGGCTATATTGGATTTGGCTTGTCCGGAATTCCGTCTGTCTGTCTGCCTGTCTGTCTGTCTGTTTGTCAGTCTGTCTGTCTTTCTGTCTGTCTGTCTGTAATATTTGATAGTGGGTACCTTGTTACCGCAACTCCTCTAACAGTTCTAGGTCAATCCTTTTGAAACTTTACAGGTGTTATCATATAGGTTTGAAGATGTGCATATTCTTTTTTCATTATCCTTAAATAATTTTTTTCACTTATTTCACCTTTTTTAACTTAGACAATTTTTGAGATCTACTAATGTTAAAATGTATAGGGAGTAGCTACCTTGTTACCGCAACTCCTCTTACAGTTCTAGGTCAATCCTATTGAAACTTTACAGGTGTTTTCATATAGGTCTGAAGATGTCATATTCTTTTTTCATTATCCTTAAATAATTTTTTTCACTTATTTCACCTTTTTAACTTAGACAATTTTTGAGATCTACTAATGTTAAAATGTATAGGGAGTAGCTACCTTGTTACCGCAACTCCTCTTACAGTTCTAGGTCAATCCTATTGAAACTTTACAGGTGTTATCATATAGGTCTGAAGATGTGCATATTCTTTTTTCATTATCCTTAAATAATTTTTTTCACTTATTTCACCTTTTTTAACTTAGACAATTTTTGAGATCTACTAATGTTAAAATGTATAGGGAGTAGCTACCTTGTTACTGCAACTCCTCTTACAGTTCTAGGTCAATCCTTTTGAAACTTTACAGGTGTTTTCATATATGTCTGAAGATGTGCATATTCTTTTTTCATTATCCTTAAATAATGTTTTTCACTTATTTCACCTTTTTTAACTTAGACAATTTTTGAGATCTACTTATGTTAAAATGTATAGGGAGTAGCTACCTTGTTACTGCAAATCCTCTTACAGTTCTAGGTCAATCCTTTTGAAACTTTACAGGTGTTTTCATATAGGTCTGAAGATGTGCATATTCTTTTTTCATTATCCTTAGATAATTTTTTTTACTTATTTCACCTTTTTTAACTAAGACAATTTTTGAGATCTACTAATGTTAAAATGTATAGGGAGTAGCTACCTTGTGACCGCAACTCCTCTTACAGTTCTAGGTCAATCCTATTGAAACTTTACAGGTGTTTTCATAGAGGTCTTAAGATGTGCATGTGGTTTTTTCATTATCCAAAACTTATTTTTTAACTTAGACTGTTTTTCAGATCTAATAACGCGAAAAGTCTATAAGGCGTAGGTACCTTGTTAGGGATTTAACCCTCTCACAAGTCTTTACCTTTAATTCATGAGTCTTTCTCCTCTGACAGGGCTATAGCGGGGCTATAGTCAGATTCTCTGACAGTTCTAGTTTTTTCTGGTTGCATAACTGAATTCTTTAATCTCTTTATCTCGCTAAGCCAACACCTTTGATTGTGCTGATGGCAGTTTATGTTTATCATGCGTTTCAAGCCAAACAAGTTTATAAATTATTTGCTATAGGAGGCCTGCAATAAATATCAAAAAATTTTTATAGACCATGTTAGCTACCGTATTACCGCAGTCAAAAGTGGGAGGAAAATAAAGTTGTTGTGCTTAAAGCCTGCTGATAGAATGCTTGGATAATATTTATAAATGTTGGTTGGGGAAAAATAGGGTCCAAACCAAAACAGTGTTATATCCGAATTCATGCTGTAACAAATCATGCTATAACGAGGTCCGGGTGTATTTGCATTCTAGCACATTGACCTGATAAAGATATGCTACCTCAGGACAAGTGACCTTTGTCAGGTCAGTGTGACATTGCACTTTTATGAATGAACTAGACTACTAGAAAACTTGGCAGAAATGTTATTATTACAGGAAAAAAATGGAAAAATTACTTGAAAAAAAAAATATCATAGGAAAAAGTATGGTCGGCTGATACTAAATATCTCAATCATTGGAATGTTGGAATATACTGAGGCCCATTGATAACTGATCGTAAATTGCTTACTTAAGAGTGTACAAAGGGATATACTGATAAATAGAATACCACATTCGTGTCATTTGATATCAAGTTTATCAAGCTCGGCTTCGAGAATGCATGTACAATCGCTCGGCAAGCCTTGGCATTCTACAAGCGTTCTCGAAGCCTTGCCTGATAAACTTGATATCAAATTCTCCATATACGTGTATATGGTTAGTATGATTTTTCGTGTCAATATCACAGGTATACATTTCTGTTTGGATGTAACACGGTTGTTTAACTTACACGGTTTCTGCTTTGGACCCCAACTATAGTGTTATAAAGAGGTTGTGGTGTAGTCTGATTACTTTATACTTTTTAATTTTATTGTAACTGAAATTTACTTAACCCTTTCAACCAAGTAAAGATATGAAAGGTTCATGGCTGAAAATTTCCTGTCTCTATCCCTGAACATTAATCCTGACCGGTCAGAGAGTGTGTAGCTGATAGATCTCATGTGTTTGAGGGCATCGTCTGGTAGGTTGGAATGGTTTGCCACCGGCGTATCCCGTTTTTTTTGGATGTCGCGCTGGTGTTCTGTCATTCAAACCATCATTTCCCTAAGCCTCGATAGGATTCTTCTGGCTTCTTTATAGGCCAGTTGAATCTGTGCCAGTAACTCTATAGTGTCTTCCTCTTCTTAGACGGCTTCTCTTCCGAAGTGTTCTCCCTGGTCCTCTTCTTGAAACTCTTCTCTTGGGGGTTCTTCTGGCTTCTTTATAGGCCGGTTGGATCTGTGCCGGTAACTCTAGCGTCTTCCTCTTCTTAGACAGCTCCTCTTCCAAAGTGTTCTCCCTGGTCCTCTTCTAGGAACTCTTCTCTTTGCTATGAGTCACAATGAGCATGGCGCGACCAATCCTAGTCGTCAGCCACACACCTCCAACCAAGTAAAGATACCTATGCAAACAATGTTACAAGCTGTCTCATCAGGATCTTCAGGTTAACAAGTCCATTCAATGAATACCCCTTTTGGCCACTTTATGTAGAGAAAACTGGTGTTAATGGGGGTATTCATTATTTTCCTTCCTTTTGCTTAAAACATAGATTGTTGGAACTGGTTAGAACCACCTTAATGAGGCAGTTATAATGAGCACCCACAATCTATATTTGAACTAGAAATAAGAAAATTACGAATTATTTCTAGTAAATTTAAAAATATATGGGATACATGCCATTTTTGCTCTCCACAGGGGGGTGGGGTGGGGTGGGGGGTTGTAACACTGTTTGTCATGATGATAATGATTTTGACTCCAAATTTACAAGAATGGACATGTGGACATGTTCGAATTCAAAGATAGAAGAATCCACTTGAGAAACCCAAAGATATAAGTTTTAAAGTGTACAGTAAAATTTTTGCTCTCCACAGGGGGGTGGTGGTTTGTAACACTGTTTGTCATGATGATAATGATTTTGACTCCAAATTTACAAGAATGGACATGTGGACATGTTCGAATTCAATGATGAAAGAGTCCACTTGAGAAACCCAGAGATGTAGAAATGTACAGTAAAATTCCGCTATTAGGACCAAAGCTAAATTTAAACCCTTATCTTGCTGTTCATGACAACCCCTATCTTTGCAGAAGAAGCCATCTGATCAGGATCTACACTGTTTGACATTCAGTTTATGAATTTGTAGCAGTAAATTACATCAAGTAATTTGATTGGTTGATAGACAGAAATGGGTGTGGCTTAAATGACTATTCAGCAAGAAAAGGGTTAAGACTAAATCTGCTTTCAAAAGCTTATTGCAAAAGTTTCAGTTTAATATTCTTTCTTCGTGTTTTCTACACCTAGAGTCTCCTATTAAGAGACCACCTTTGGGACTGTTCAAATGTGGTCTTAAAGACCACTTTTGAACAGTCCCAAAGGTGTTCTTAGCCCTTATCCAGCTGCATAAATTAACTAAGCCATGCCCATTGCTGATTGTCAACTAATCAAACTACTTGAGATAATATATTTGTTCAATTCACAAACTGCTTGACAAACAGTATCGATCCTGATCAGATTCAGAAGCCATCTGATATGGATCTACACTGTTTGCAAAGGTAAGGGTAGTCGTGAACAGCAGGATAAGGTTTAATATAGGAATTTTACTGTACATGGACCATAGAAAGCCAAAAAAGCATGTGCACACAGCAAAGTCTCAAATCGGTCTCGCAGTCTGAAGAAAAACTTTGTGCTGAAAGAGTTATCTCTCTTGACTAGATATCCATGTTCATTAAAAGATTGAAAATTGTGTGGTTTTGCATTTCAGGAATTCTAGCAGTGATCAGAACATCTCAGGTAAAGAGACAAGAAGCAAGAAACATCCATACTACACTGTGCTAATGGATAGCAGAGACTCGCCACATATTGTAAGTAAGACTGACACGATTAATCGTATAATCGATTAATCGATCGATAAATTCCACAAAAATGATTATCATTTCTGATTTTCTTTTAATCGATTACTTGATAGGTACAATTTACTACCCAAAGTTATGCCTAAAATAGCTGGATGAGTGGCAACACAGTGGAGACCCTGATGAGACGCCGCATTCTGCGGCGTCTCATCTGAGTCTACACTGTTTGCTCAGGCCTGTCTGTTCAAATCTACATATGGTAAAGTGCAACATATGGTAAGAGTCATGTTCAGACAGAAAGCCGGATAGGTAAAATTATGACAAAAAAAACAAGTCAGCAATTACTAATCGATTATCGATCGCAAAGCCCCCTCCCATAGGGGCTTGAAGAAATATATGGGCTGCATGATGCTTCCACGCAGAGCTGAATCCGGCCCGCACACTAGTACTGGTAAACTGCTTAGAGGATCTAAGCCTGTCCAGGAACCGCGGTGCGAGGCAGACCGTCCATGCTAATAAACCCTATTGGTTTCATTGGGTGACAGGGCTCGAGATGTCATTTCATCTCAATGTCGGGTAAAAGTCCCACAAAATTGGAAGCAACGTCTCCAAAATAACCTTTACAGTGTTGACGGGGACGTTAAACCTCAAATCAAACAAACAAAACAAAATTATCGATCGCAATGACAGGACTGATAATCGATTATTTTTCAGCTCCGATTAGCCAGCCATAATTGTAAGTTAGCTATGTTATGGTGAAAGAGATCCTTTGACTATAAGGCCAATTAAAAAAAAATGTGTGTTTATAGTTTCCCAACCCTGACTAATTTTTTGGTGAAACCTAGAATTTTTTTTTTCTTCATGGTTTCTGAAAAAAAAAATTTTGATGTATGCTTTTCTGGGGTACATTTGGCTCTTTTATGCTAATTTTATATATATCTACATAAGCTTTATCTGCATGATGCTCTGTTTCTGGTCGGGCCCATCGGAGTCTAACTGTTGGTTTTCTTTTGCTCCAGCATTTCAGTAGTTTTTTGCTGTCGAGTCCTCACCGTTGTCTCACCTCTGTGGTTCTTTGATTATTTGTGTTCACGGAGATGTTGCACTGATGAGTTAGGAGGCCTTCATGCAGACTGAACAAATTATTTGTCTAAATCGCGACGGAAGTAAGGGCGAGGATTGTGGCCACATAAAATCGATTTAAGCCCCACAGTGGAATTCTTTCCACTGACCGTTCCAAGGTGGTTCTTCTGTGGCGGTTTATTTATGTTGTTGTTTGTTACTACTCACTGTGTGTATCACTTGTGTCTTTTTATTTTGGATGGCCATTTGGCCATTTTGTGGGAAAGTAACTGTCCTTATGGCCATCCTTTGTTTAGGTTTCCATTATGGTCTGGTCGCTCCATGTTTGTGTTTCTTTCCATTTGGTGTCTTTGATGGGTGGAGTAAGTTAATTGTATCGATTCCTGCTCTTTGTTTTACTGCTACTTTAGATAAAAAGAAGTACTAAGGATATTAATTTAGGCATAATTAGGGCCCCGCACTGAAAGTGTGGGTGCCCTATAGTAATCACTCTGTCCGTCCGTCTGTCTGTCCGTCCGTCTGTCTGTCTGTCCGTCCACAAATTTTTTTATCCTCCATAACTTTTTATTATTCCTGGATGGATTTAAATATTACTTGGCATCATTCTGTCTGTCTGTCTGTCTGTCCGTCTGTCCATCCACAAATTTTTTTATCCTCCATAACTTTCTTATTCCTGGATGGATTTAAATATTACTTGGCAGAAATGTTAACCATAATGTGATGGAGTGTTGCGCGCAAGACTCAGGTCCGTACCTCAAAGGTCAAGGTCATACTTAGAGGTTAAAGGTCAAAAAAGGGTCTTTCCTGTTTCCAATTAATAACTTTGTTATTATTCCTGGATGGATTTAAATATTACTTGGCAGAAATGTTAACCATAATGTGATGAAGTGTCACACGCAAGACCCACAGCCGTACCTCAAAGGTCAAGGTCATACTTAGAGATAAAAGGTCAAAAAAGCGCCTTTTTCATTGTGTCCAATCTATAACTTTCTTATACCTGGATGGATTTAAATATTACTTAGCAGAAATATTAACCATAATGTGACAGTGTGTCACGCGCAAGACCCAGGTCCGTACCTCAAAGGTCAAGGTCATACTTAGAGGTGAAAGGAAAAAAAAACGTCTTTTTTAACATCAACATTTTCCTACTCCTCTGATAGCGCTGCCGGGGCCCTAGTCAGTTTCACTGACAGCTCTAGTTTTTCTTATTTCTCCATTAAAACATACCTTAATGGTATTTGTTTGAATCACCTCATTCAGGCAATTTTAACAAGTATCCACAACATACATGCATATTTCTGACAAGAAATAAAGAATATTATCTTCACTATACCTGCTTATCTGGAGCCATGTTTCCAGCTAATTTAATATTTTTCAAAAAAGAAAACAGACAATCTGTGCCTACCCTGCCTGGTTTTGTCTCAAATCTGCGTGTTTTCAAATGCAGGGTATTCTGATAATGGATAATTTTCCCATAAGTTATATAATCAAACTAGAAGTGGAGGCAATGATCAGGAATTGATACAATTAACCCACAGCTCCCATCAGAGACACCAAAGGGAAAGAAACACAAACATGAAATTACAGACCCTAATGGAAACATCAATAGCGGAAAGCCAAAAGGACAGTTACTTTCCCACAAAATGACCAATAGGCTGTCCAAAATAAAATAATATAAGCGACACAAACACACAAAGGCAAACCATAACAAAAATTAACAAGCCTTGTAGTCAGTCAGATTCCTGGCAGTTGGTTTTCTTGTTCCCATAAGGTTTAATGCCCTGTTAGGGCTAATCAGCCTTGTAGGTCATATTCGGAACAAAAATTTCAGTTCCTGGAACAAATGCTTGGGTAATTTAGCATAACAAATATTCCCCCTCTACCCTTACCTGCTGCAAGGACAACAGCCCTGGCCCATCTGGAAGCCAATATCAGCGAGACGTGAGATTTATCATATGACGTCGCATCCGAGAATGCAATAACACCATGTAATAAATTCGATAATCCACTAGTGGATTAAATATGTAAATTAGTTAGATACGCTCCGTAACGTTACATGTACAGCGTCCTTAACAACGTCGTGCTTACTAAGTTACTAATGGCAGAAAATCGACATTTTTGTGAAACAATCGTGAATAAAATACGTTTTAATTTCATATGATAAATAGAATCGTGCATTCGTATTCATGTATTATTGAATTTATTAAACTCATCAAGGAAACGGCATAAAATGCTTGGAAAAGCCTCGCATTTTTTCCCTTTTCCTCAACTCGTTTAATAAATTCAATAATACTTGAACACTCATGTAAGATCCTCTATATACAACACCTTCGCCTTACACAACCATGCCAGTTTGTACATGTATAAGCAAGTTTTCAGCAGAATTCAAACTGAGGTGATAGAACTATCCACCAGACATTTAACACAGATTCTTAATCCTCACTATGCTGAATATTATAAGAATCTTATATGGGTGTGAGGGGTGGATGGAAAAATCCGTCCCGAGGGTCACTGTCCGGCATCACGAGGCTTGCCAAATGATGCCGGACAGTGATCCCGAGGGACGGATTTTTCTATTCTCGCCTCACACCCATATTGGATTCTTTTTCTTGCATACCTTCCATTTCTTAGAGCGTATTTGTAATGCTGCAGTCACTTCGGTTACCGACATCCGCCATATTGTGATGACACTACAGGAATGTTTAGTAATGTCACATAACATGCATGACGTCAACCTTAACAACGGTGCATCCTGGCTCGTATTCAACCAGTGTATTTATCAAACACGCTAGAATGTTCAATTTTGGGTAAGAACACCAGGGTCAGAACATAAATTTCTATCCCAGGGTAAAATCACAGATTTCCTTGTCTGGTGTGCAAGAATTCAATATTCTACACTTCTCCCTGCTTTTCAGCCATTTATGTTGCATGGTTTCAATTTTTATTATGGATTCAGAAACAGAATGGAAAACAGTATAGATCCTGATCAGCTTGCTGATCAGGATCTAAACTGTTTATCAGAAATGGTGATATTCGTGTTTAGCAAGGTAAGAGTTAATGGAAATTATGCTCAATTTTCATCCGAGTGTTGGTTTCTTTTTTTTTTTTTTTTTTTTTTTGGCTTTATGACCCTTTCAAGAGTATTTCACTTATATCGAGGCAATCCTTAATCAGAGGTGGGCATAAACCAGAGTACTGGAGAAAAACCACCTGACCTTCAGTTTGCAGAACTTGGCGTCTTACAAGTGACCCGAGCCAGGCCCGAACCACAGCGGTGAGAGACCTAATGATTATGAGTCAGCACTCTTATCCACTAGCCCATGGAGGCTCGCTCATCTGAGTGTACATAAGGAAAGAACAGTTATTATACAGTACAATACCTTTTTCACATCAGCTGATGCTAAAATACATGTACAGTAGAACTTCAATGGCTCGAACAACTTAGGGACCTCGAAAATCTGTTCGAGACAGGGGTAGTTCGAGCCACTAAGCGTGACTGCCAAGACGCATAACGAGATACTTTTGGGCATCTTTTTCTGTATTCTATAATGAAAATGTATGCTGTGTATACTCATTAGAATCGCCTCATTGAGGCGATTCTAATGAGTACACACAGCATACATTTGTGATATAAAAGACGAAAATCTTCTAAATTACTCTGCCTATTTCTTATATAGAGGATTTCCCTAGGGGCTTGGGAACGTGTTCGACTCAGCCATGGTAAACGAGCCATCAGTGTTCGAGCCATCGAAGTTCTACTGTATGTTAATATTGCATCGACTTGTTTCTTCAGGCAATTACAGAGGGTTTGATACATCTCGGTGATGTGGGAAACTATAAAGGCCATTATCCTATTAAAGGTAAGGCTGACACGATTAATCGTATAATCAGTTAATCGATCGATAAATCCCACAAAAATGATTATCATTTCTGATTTGCTTTTAATCGATTACTTGATAGGTACAATTTACTACCCAAAGTTATGCCTAGAATAGCTGAATGAGTGGCAAACAGTGCAGACCCTGATTAGACGCCGCATTATGCGGCGTCTCATCTGGGTCTACACTGTTTGCTCAGGCCTGTCTGTTCAAATATACATATGGTAAAGTGCAACATATGGTAAGAGTCATGCTCAGACAGAAAGCCAGAAAGGTAAAATTATGACAGAAACCTTAACGATAACTAATCGATTATCGATCACAATGGCAGGACTGATAATCGATTATGTTTTCAGCTCCGATTAGCCAGCCCTAATTAAAGTTATGTTTGATAATGCTTTAATAATTGTATAGCAGATGGTGTTGTATTTTTAGCTCACCTGTCACGTAGACTTATACTGGAAAAAACTTCAAAAAATCTTTTTCTCCTCATAAGGCACAGATTTTGTTTGATTTGAGGTTTTACATCCCCGTAAACACTGTATAGGTCATTTTGGAGATGTCTCTTCCAATTTTGTGGGACTTTTACCAGACATTGAGATGAAATTACATCTCAAGCCCTGTCGCCCAATGAAACCAGTAGGGTTTATAAGCATGGACACCGCTTTGCCTGAGCTTAGATATTTAGTATGTAGCAATGTCAAGTGGTCTCCTACACTAATGATTTTCTGGTACACAGGTGAGCGATATAGGGCCATTGGGCCCTCTTGTTTTTGTTTCAAGCAAATCAGGCTTGACATTTCATTTGCCATCTGCAATTTAAATAAAATGTCAAGCCTTATTTTCTCTGAGAAACCATATAATAAAAGAAAACGTCATTTGCTTTTTCATGATTTAACCCTCCTTCTGAATAAAATAATTTTGCCACACCCATATCTGACTACCAACCAATCAAATTACTTGATATAATATGTTACTTCAAATTTGCAAACTGAATGACATATAGTATAGATCCTGATCAGATGGCCTTCGAAAGCCATCTGATCATGATTTACACTGTCAAGTAGGTATATATGATCATCATCATCACCGTCATCATGTTGCAACAATTGATCTCATTTGTGATGATCATATCATCCCAGAATATATGATAAGTACATTACATTTTTGTTTCAGGTTTAGATTATGTTGCTCATGAAGACATCCTCCCCTACTCCAATACAGAAGTGCCTCCTCTAGAACATGATTTGTTCGACAAACTTTTCGCACCAGATCCAGTCAATGGTGAGTTTATGCCAGATCAAAAGTTGAGAAAACAGTTAACTGGGCACAAAAGTCACAAGAACTAGCAAGCACCATTTTTGTCATGCCTGCTTTCAACATGACATGATAAAGGAGCCTGGTGTTCTGTCCATTTGCCTGTTTGTCAATTCATCAACATCTGCATCCACCCTAGCTACAACCCAAATGTTGTTAAACTTTTTTTTTCAAAGAGTACAATCACTGATGCAACATAAATTGGTGGAATTGTTGTCTTAAAAAAGACAACAGAAAAATACATTTTAATAGCTAATATTGTTTCAAACAATTAAAGACCAACACAATGTCCCACCTATTAGCTTTTGCCAACAATTGCAATATAAGGATTGTCAGGTTTATTAGGGTCCCGCAAAATGTTTGCTGGTGCCCTGTAGTAATCACCCTGTCTGTCCATCCATCTATTTGTCTGTCTGCCCATCTGCCTACATTCATGTTCGTTTTTTTTTCATAATAACTAAAAACCATTGAACGCATCGACTTTAACACAAACTTTAAACATAAGGTCACAACAACAATGAACAATTTCATGGCAAGTTATGTAACTCTAGCTACAATGTTGTCAGAGTTATGGCCCTTTGAAAAATATATAAATCCAGCATTTTATGGTTTTGAATATTACATCAACACCATGTTACAATGGACAGTATTATATAGAGGGTTATTTATATTACATTGCAGCAGGAGCTTATGTTCCAAAGAAAATTTTTCCAGAATGGCAAAAGAAGAGTTTTCCGTGGTCATGTTTGTGGAAAGTTTATAAAGACACAACAGAAAATATCCGAGTCACAGTCATACCTTTTTATATGGGCTTTAGAGTAAGTAACAGGCCTCATATTTTTCAGGCATTTGCAGGATTTCTGGCTTTTAAAGCTTGATTTTTTTCTTGATTTCAGGCTTTTAGATTTTGATTTTTCTTCCTCATATATTCTGTTTAAAATGACTATTTAACACTTATCCTGCTAAATGAAATTATTTAGCAACACCAATTTCTGACTAATCACCAATCTAATTACTTGATATGATGTATTTGTTCAATTTTCAATCTGCATTACAAACCGTGTCGATCTTGATCAGGTGGCCACCTGATCTGGATCTTCACTGTTTGAGTCTGTTTGCAAAGGTAATGGTTGTCATATTCAGCAGGATGAGGGTAAAGGCTGCAAAATTGGGCCTTTCAGGCATGAAAAAGCTTGGTCAGTATGAGGCCTGAAGTAATGATGTAAATTCATGGCATGATTTTGCAGTGTAGAATATACAAGCCAGCTCATGAAAAAAGGCACTTTCTTGCACAGTATGCACACCAGATCAGGAAATCCATAGTTTTAGCTTGACATAGAAATTATGTTCCAACCCTGGTGTTCCTACCCAAAATCGAATATTCTTGCTTGTTTGATAAAGGCACTGGTTGAATACAACCTCATATGCGTGGTCGTTAAGATTGACGTCACAATCGAAAATTCTTGCTTGTTTGATAAAGGCACTGGTTGAATACGACCTCATATGCGCCATCGTTAAGGTTGACGTCACAGCATGTTACGTGACGTCACTAAACATTCCTTTAGTGTCATCACAATATGGCGGACGTCGGTAACCGAAGTGACTGCATCATTAAAATCCACGCTTAGAAATGGAAGATATGCAAGAAAAAGAATCCTATATCGGTGTGAGGGGTGGATAAAAAAATCCATCCCTCCGGATCACTGTCCGGTATCACGAGGCCTGCCGAGTGATGCCGGACAGTGATCCTCGAGACAGATTTTTCTATCTACCCATCACACCCATATAAGATTCTTATATTCTACATAAATGACCAGCAAAGACTTGGGCAAGCCTCCGCATAAGCACAGTCTCACCCGAGTATTTCCTGCTTCAAAGACTCAGGTAACCTCATGCAAAAGAGCAGTCTCCCAGAGTATTCGCTGCTTCAAAGACTCTGGTAACCTCATGTATAAGCGCAGTCTCTCCAGAGTATTTGCTGCTTTCAGACATGTAGACAAGATTTTGAGGTAACTTCATGGATGAGATCATGCATCAAGCTAGCCCTATAGGTTGACTGTGCATACACTCGATAACTTATATCTGTGGAAAGCTTAAGGGGAATGGGAACACCTTCAGGGGAAGCAACTCCTGCATAAGTATTATTGTCTCCCATGTCAATAGGAGTCAACTCTTAGATGGTTGGTTGATTTGAGGTTTAACGTCCCCGTCAACACTGTAAACAGCGATATTTTTACAAATTTTCAACTATGCGTCCTGGGACTCGCTCAACCAAAAAAACTATGCGTCCCAAATCTAAAAGTATGAGTCCCAATATTTAGAGGGTAAAAAAAAAGGAAGAACAAAAAAGATCAGTTCAGTATAAAATGCCATTATTCATAGTTAAAAATAATGCAGTCTAGCATCTATTATTTGCAATGAACAGAATCAATCATCAACTTGTATTGTGGACAAGCCCAAAGAAATCCTGCTAAAGTGTACGTTTTTGAGTCTATTTTCCGCAATGTTTTCTACTTTCGTTTTCGATAAATGCACACCGCAACATGTGCGTGAAATTTACTTCATGCACAATGGAGATAATATTCCGAACCATTATCGACAAACGTTTCCTCCCCTGATTGGGATACCAGCTATCTAAATCCATTGCCTGGCCACCCAGAACAAGTCTGAAATCGCGTCGGGCAGGTGCACTTTGACCTTACGACACCCGGTCGGGCAAGTGCAAAAAAAAAATCGTCTACAGCTGTCAGTCTTTTGAGTCCTTAAATACAGTAAAACTGGAGTAAGTAAATCACAATAATTGCTGCACTGTCCTGCTTTGTCGACAATTCAGACACAAACCGTCTGTGTATTTATAATGGTTCAATTATGACACTATTGTTAATTCCTGTCATATTATTGCCAAGTAAACATGATTGCCCTGCGGTGCATGTCTTTCATTTCTGGCGATAAGCGAACTTGAGCGAGGTGTGAAAATATGGTCAAGTTATGTCTCTGATTTGCGTTTATTCCCCAATCATAAAATTTAATCCACAATCAATGTGAAAATGATTTAATCGCTCCTCAGACAATTAGCTACATCTAACGGTAGATGTATGCATAATAAAAATGGATCGTGAATGGTTATGTTTTGGCGCCAAATAGCAGACGCTCGGCTTGGCGGGAAAAGTCAAACGCTGTTGTTGGAGCTGCTTGGGATAATTTGGGAGCTGTGCAAAGCGCTGTTTTCTATCCACCTCTATTCACAACCGTTTTGCTATCGAGAAAATATTTTTTATCGGGTCCAAACATTTTTTTTAAGAACGGGATACAGCCCATTAAAATAAAACAATGGTATTAAACACGTGTGGGGTTGCTGGAATCGGATGACATCATTTGACTCATTTACCAATCACGTGCAGAAAAATGGTAGAGTTGGTTTGTGGGCGGCGATTTGGATGGCGGAAAACTTTGATGTTCGCATTGAACTTGCTTGTTTGAAAGTTTGGGCTCATTTTGGATGGAGGGGATTCTCGTCTTGTGGTTGGATCATTAAATTGTACCTGTATCGATTTTTCGGTGACTCGTTTGGCAGTTGAAGGTTCGGTAAAAGAGCGGTATTTTATCACTCTGCGGATATTTACACCAGTGAAAACGAAAGTTGGATTTGCATCTGACGGACACACATATTTTATGTTCGTGCATCCTCAGTCCTATTTGTGTGTCCTGGACGCAGGACGCAGGGGTAAAAAATCACTATGTTAAGATCATTTTGGAGACGTCGCTTCCAGCTTTGTGGGACTTTGAACCGACATTGAGATGAAATGACATCTCAAGCCCTGTCACCCAATGAAACCAATAGGGTTTATTAGCATGGACGGTCCGCCTCGCACCGCGGTTCCTGGACAGGCTTAGATCCTCTAAGCGGTTTACCAGTACTAGTGTGCGGGTCGGATTCAGCTCTGCCTGGAAGCATCATGCAGCCCATATATTTCTTCAAGCCCCTATGGGTGGGGGCAAGAATAAAATTTGCTCCTGAGGAGCAAATTCTTTCCTTTAAAAGTAGACTGCTTTTTCAGTGGGACAGGGCTCATAGGTCATGTTATATACTGTAAAGTCTGTGACTGCTAAGAGTCTTATTGAGGTAGCTTCATGGAGTCTTATTAAAACCTGATATACCGGTAATGAGACAAGTGTTATGTCCATAATAGAATATACCACATGGACCAGTATCAAACCCTTTACAAGAGTATATAGGCTCGTAATTAATGTATATCTTTTAAAAATATGTTTTATACTGGGAGATTTCGGTAATATATGTCTAACAGAAGAACCCTGTCAGTAGCACTGGATCCAGTTTTGGATTTTCAAATGATATGAATTATGTCCCCCACCGAAGGGGAGGGGAGCATATTCTTTCTTGGTGCAGATCCCTTTGGCGTCTGCGTATGCGTCAGGGTGACACTTTCTTGTATGCAAGGTATCTCATGAACTACATACTGGGTGATTTTTAATCAAATTTGCATGGATATAACATTGGGACGGGATGAAGAACTGATTAGGTTTTAGTGACCTTGACCTTATTTTCCAGGTCACAGCTGTGAGGTCAAATTTAGGCAAAATTTAGGTTGTGTGCAGTATATCTCATGAACTACTGGGTGGATTTTAATGAATATAACATTGGTTAGATTTTGGTGACCTTTACCTTATTTTCAAGGTCACAGTCATGATAAATAGGTCAAATATAGGCCAAATATAGGTTGTGTGCAGTATATCTCACGAACTACTGAATTAATCAAATTTGCATTGATAGAGCATTTGGTCAGGATGAAGAACTGATTAGGTTTTCGTGACCTTGAACTCATTTTCAGGGTCACAATGGTGCTGTTAATTAAGCATGTTTTGAAGGGGGTATATGGTGGGGACCCATCTGTTTTCTCAGAAAACAAGTCTAGTTAAGTATATAGGAGGACTGTGTCATCAACAATGCGCATGTCTTCACCTTTCAGCATCTATAGAGATAAGTGTTTTCAATATAAAATACATAAAAAGAATATGAAAAATTACAAACTCAAATAGCTACAAAGACAAAATGTTGTACATGGAAAAGAGACTTATTAGGCCATATATGCCCATAACAAATTATACTGAGTTTTTTTTTTTTGGCTTTCACCTCTTTTTCAAGTACACAGGCTCCAAAAACATTCAAATTTGGGCCAGAAATTGCTTTTCTGTGACCTGTCTCCAACAATATATAAATTGTTGTACAAACAATATATCCTTGCAACATACTAAAGACCTGATTTGACTTTGGTGACTTCAGGGTCACAGACTCACAAAAACTGTGAAAGTTTGGCCAGAAATAGCATGTCTGCACCCTGTCTCATGAATGAATTCATAATTTATGATCAAACTTGGTTTAACATATCAATGGAACAACCTAGTAAAGACCTGATCAGATTTTGGTGACCTTGACTGAATTCTCAAGGTCACACAAATGCAAAGACTAATTTTTGCCCTGCCTGCACTATTATTTTTTTTCTGACAAATTGATGAATTCTGGCCAAATTTGATGTAATGTGTCAGTTCAACATTCAAAAGATTTAAGTAGATCTTTGTGACCTTGACCTACTTCTCAAGGTCACATTGATCAAAAGATTGTTCATTTATTATCTTGAACTCATTGAAGAATTCTGGTGAAACATGGTAGAGTACACAATGTGGCAGCTTAAGGGGCTTGATTGGTTTTGTTGAACTAAATCTAAAGGTCATATTTATGGTCATGGGACATAGTATTCTTCTGAAAGTATATCTAGTAAGCCTTTGCCTCATTTATAAAATTATTCATTTTGCCATAGCAATAGATAATTCCCATTTCTTAATATTTCAGAAAGCAGAAGAGAGCCATTGGGTAAGTTACGAGTAAGGGGAATGGGTAGACCTTCAGGGGAGACAACTTTTGCAAAAGTATTTTTGTCTCCCATGTCAATAGGGATCAACTCTTAAAGGATAGAATTTGCTCCTCAGGAGTGAATTCTTTCCTTTAAGAGTAGACCCCTTTTTCGGTGGGACAGGGCTGATAGAAAAGCGATAAGGAAGTCCAAAATTTGTCTCCCTTTGGAAAATGGACCTCATTTTAGACCTCATTTTCGGTGGGAGCGAGCCTATAGAAAAGCGAAAAGGAAGTCCCAAAAGTTGTCTCCCTATGGAAAATGGACCTCATTTTTGGTGGGACTCATCCTGTAGAAAAGCGAAAAGGAAGTCCCAAAAGTTGTCTCCCATTGAAAATTGGTGGGAAAAAATGTGCTAGGTGTTCTCATTCCCCTTAAAAAATGATTCAGTCTAAAGTGAAACTTCAAGGAAAATGGTGTCTTTGAGCATCTGCACCCAGGAAAGACTCATTTGAATCAGCCTGCACATCCACACAATCTGTTCACATACTTAGGTTGTGCACTATATGGATGCCCCAAAATTTCTTCATTCAGACCAGGAAGGCTGTTTATCACTTACCCCTTAGATTAATATATTGAGATTATCTATCATATATTTCCCAACCTTTTTAAAAATTGTTGAATTATGGTTTTATGTTTATAGTTCGTCTAAAAAACAAAGCAAAGTTTTAGGTGAAAAAGAAAGCAATAGTTGACTCCAGGGCTCGAGAAAATGTCCGTTTTGCAGGTTCCGGACCGGTTTTGGGTTCGTTGAACTGATTTTGACTTCAGAAGGAGATTCAAAAAGCGGTCTATAATTCAATATAATTTTTAAAAATCGTTTCGAAAAATTTCGCCAAGTCATTATATTGTAAAAAAAAACAACCAAACTTTTGCCACTGATGGTCCAAGCATGTATACAAAAAATGCCTAGAGCAGAAGGTGCTAGACCGGTTCATTATCTAACTAGGTGGAAATCGGATAAGTCCACGTCGGGTTCTTTGATCTTATCCCTGCTAAATTTGATCCATGTGTCAAAACTATGTAATCAGATTTATCCAATTCTATGAGCAGTGAGGCATGGGACGTTACAATATCGGTGTAATTGATAAAATGATTGATGTGTTAAAACAAAGTGTCTTGTGTTACATAAGATGTATACACTCTACACCTGCTTAGTCACGCATTACAATAATAAATGATATTTTTTCTCTGTTGTTAATTTGTTCATCTGTACGAGGACTGTTCAAATATGAATGCAACGAAGCACATAAAAATGATTCCGTAGATTTCTATGAAAAAAATTATTTTGTCCCCTCAAAGTATTCCCCTTTAACAGATATACAAACTTTCAGTCTTCTGATCCAATCATTGAATGCATTTTGGTAGTCTTTTCAAGGTATACTATGAAGGCACTGGAATATTGCAGAACCGAGGTGTTTGCGCTGTACAAATTTTCGACCAGAAAGGTATTTTTTCAGCCGCGGGAACAAAAAAAGTCACACGGGGCAAGGTCAGGGGAATACGGGGGGTGAGGGAATTCAACAACCTTTTCCTGCTACAGATAGTCTTGCACAATGAACGCCTTGTGCGATGACACATTGTCATGTAGCAATCTGACATTGGCCAAACCAGTTGCGGGTCTTCGTTCTTTGAAATATTCAATTTTCGAAGAACTTTATTCTTGTAAAACTTCGCATTTGCAGATTTGCCTTCAGGCACAGCAACCTGAATAGCAGGGCCCTGATTTGAAAAGAATATGGCATACATTGCCTTCGTGACGCTCATGGTCCGCTTTGCAATGCATGGTCTTTTGCAATACTTTGTTGCCCATATTTTGTTCTGAATCTTTCGTTATGGCTCAAAAAAGTGAACCCATGTCTCGTCACCTGTGATGATATTAGCGAAAGACCGTGCATTGTAATTTGGAAACTTTTTAAGCAACTTCTTGGCGCACTGAACGCGTGTCTTTTTCTGCTCATCTGTCAACAGATGGGGAATCCATCTAGCACAGATCTTTCTCATTTTCAAATCCCGTTTCAGAATTGTATGAGCTGCTCCTAATGAGATGCCAACCATACTAGCTATTTGCCTAGTGGTGTACCGTGCATCGGTAGCAACTATTTCTTTCACTCTAGCAACCATCTTGGCAGATGTTGCTCTTTTCGGCCGACGATCATGCGGTGCATCTTCTGTTGAGCCTAGCCCACAGCTGAATTTCTTACACCAACGAAAAACTGTCGGAAAAGACATTTCATTATGCCCATAAACCGAACATATTTCATCAAAAATGTCTTTGCACCGTATTCCAAGAATGCAACGATTCTTAATATAGGACCTTATTTCAACAGCGTACTCTGACCTTCTTCCAAACATGTTTTGTATTAGTATACAAGAGTAGACAGTGTTTATTGAACGATATACATGGCTAAAGTGCACGGATTTTAACAGGTTTGGTATGAATGTATAGGTAAAATGTTTTTCTACGCTGTGATATTTATTTCCAGGTGATTTTCGCATTAGTGCATGAGAAAACGTTCTACTTGCATTCATATTTGAACAGTCCTCGTAATTGCCAATTATCCGACATGCGAAATTTCAATTAAGGGCATAAGGTTAGAGTTTGATTTTTATTCGTCTAATTCAAAGAAAAGTGTTAAAATCGGTCCTGCTCATCACAGAGTAACAGCTTTAGTTGAAAGTTCATTTTGTATTGTCTTTCTGTTTTAGAAATGGCACACCATAATATTTTTTGTATATGTTGCAAAAGACAAATCATGATCAAAACCGGTTGGGCAATCTGGTTCAGTTAGCTGGAGGACTGACTAAAATGAGCAAACAAACCAGATTGGCCAACCGGTTCAGTCAGCTGAAAGACTGGACTAACTGCAGCATAACGTGATCCGCACCATGCTGGTTGTTTCCCTTTAACGCTCATCAGTTACTGAGTGACCTGGATATTGGGAAAATGGAAGTAGATGAAATCTGGCATGTCTGAGCGATGTGAGCAATAATTGCTGTTTATAATCGAGAATTTACCGAAACAAGTTTGGCACTTTCGGTATTTTTAGATCACCTGAGCACGAAGTGCTCAAGGTGAGCTTTTGGGATCGGTCTTTGTCCGTCGTTTGTGCGTCCGTCCGTGTGTCCGTCGTCAACTTTTGCTTTAAACAACTTCTTCTCCAAAACTGCTGGACAGATTTTGATCTAATTTCACAGGAATGCTCCTTGGGTGATCCTCTACCAAAATTGCTAAAACTGTTCCGCTCGGGTGAACAAGATGGCCGCCAGAGCTAAAAATAGAAAAACCTTTAAACGACTTCTCCTACGTAACCAGTGTATGGATTTTGAAATTATTTCACAGGAATGTTTCTTGATGACCCTCTATCAAAATTGCTCAAACCGTTCCGCTCGGGTGAACAAAATGGCCGCCAGAGCTAAAATAGAAAAACCTTTAAATGACTTTCCCTCCTTAACCAGTGGATGGATTTTGAAATTATTGCACAGGAATGTTCCTTCGGTGCCCCTCTACTAAATTGCTCATACCGTTCTGCTTTGGTGAACAAAATGGCCACCAGAGCTAAAAATAGAAAAAACTTTAAACGACTTCTCCTTAACCAGTGGATGGATTTCGAAATTACTTCTCCTTGGGTGACCCTCTACCAAAATTGCTCAAAATGTTCCGCTCGGGTGAACAAGATGGCCACCAGAGATAAAAATAGAAAAACCTTTAAACGACTTCTTCTCCTTAACTAGTGGATGAATTTTGAAATTACGTCACAAGAATGTTCCTTGGGTGACCCTCTACCAAAATGTGCCGCCCCCGCCCATAGGGGCTTGAAGAAATATATGGGCTGCATGATGCTTCCACGCAGAGCTGAATCCGGCCCGCACACTAGTACTGGTAAACCGCTTAGAGGATCTAAGCCTGTCCAGGAACCGCGGTGCGAGGCGGACCGTCCATGCTAATAAACCCTATTGGTTTCATTGGGCGACAGGGCTTGAGATGTCATTTCATCTCAATGTTGGGTAAAAGTCCCACAAAATTGGAAGCAATGTCTCCAAAATGACCTTTACAGTGTTGACGGGGACGTTAAACCTCAAATCAAACAAACAAACATCTACCAAAATGCTCAAACCATTCCGCTCTGGTGGACAAGATGGCTGCCAGAGCTTAAAATAGAAAACCTTTAAGCGACTTCTCCTTAACCAGTCGTTGGATTTTGAAATTACTTCACAGGAATGTCCCTTTGGTGGCCCTCTACCAAAATTGCCCAAACCGTTCAGCTCGGGTGAACAAAATGGCCACCAGAGCTAAAAATAGAATAACCTTTAAACAACTTTTTCTCCTTAACCAGTGGATGGATTTTGAAATTATTTCACCAGACTGTTCCTTGGGTGACCCTCTACCAAAATTGCTCAAACAGTTCCGCTCAGGTCAACAAAATGGCTACCAGAGCTAAAAATAGAAAAACCTTCAAATGACTTCTTCTCCTTAACCAGTGGATGGATTTTGAAATTATTTCACAGGAATGGTCCTTGGGTGACCCTCTACCAAAATTGCTCAAACTGTTCCGCTTGTGTGAACAAAATGGCCACCAGAGTTAAAAATAGAAAAACCTTTAAACGACTTCTTCTCCTTATCCAGTGGATGGATTTTGAAATTACTTCACAGGAATGTTCCTTGGGTGACCCTCTACCAAATTTGCTCAAACCATTCCACTCTGGTGAACAAGATGGCTGCCAGAGCTAAAAATAGAAAAACCTTTAAACGACTTCTTCTCCTTAACCAGTGAATGGATTATGAAATTATTTGACAGGAATGAGGTTTGAGGTTTCTAGCTGTGGTGGCCATCATGCTCAATTAAGCAAAATATTTTGAGCAATTTTGTTAGAGGGTCACTCATGGAACATCCCTATAAAATTGCTTCCTTTTAAAGACAGATGGCTTTTGAAAGTTTTGGCCCCCACCCACCTTGGTTGCAAGGTGCTTCTACAGGAGTATTGGTAAACCACTTTGAAGGTCTTAGCCTGTCCAGGCAAAGTGGTGCTAGTGGAACCATCAGTGCATTTAAACCCCATTGGGTTCATTGGGTGGCAGGGCTTGAGATGTCATTTCATCAAAAATGACTTCTACTTCTCAAAATGACTTCTACTCCTAAACAGGCAGACTGATTTTGAATTAATTTCAAAGAAATGGTCATTGCTCAAACCCTCCACACCACCATATATTACCCACAATTCCGTTTGTACAATATGGATCTGGTGAGCGATCCAGGGCGTAATTATCTGGCTTGACCGATTTGGTTTCTTCAGTTTCTCGAGCCCTGGTTGGCTTTGTTTAAACTTTTCTTAGTGCAAGAAATTTCTGTATATGTATATGTATTTAATCAGAACCAGCTATGGATAATTACAAAAAGAGAGAAAATGCATTTACACTGCACAGGTCAGATGGTGCCGAATGTGACATCTAATCAGGGCCTTCACTGTTTGTGTCCTGATAGGAAGACAGCCGTGTGTTCCGAAGATTGTTACGGTAGAGCTATGATAAACAGTGTGTGATATGGATTTTGGGGTGTGATATGGGAATGTGATACGGCATCATGTGCTTACGCCTCTGACAGTGAACTTTTTTTTTTTTTAAAACTTGCTCATTTTATTTTCTATAATCCCATTACAAAGATCTCTCAGAGATCTGGGCAATCTCTGGGAGGTGTACATATTACATATAAGTACATTTTATATTAGGTTATTAGCTTTCATTCTTCAGCTCTCGCTATCCATCAAAATCAATGATACTTATTTTTGAAACCCCTATCCTGTTTAATGTATTGGTTAAGCTACACCCATCACCAGCCAATAGCCAATCGGACCACATGATATACACCACAACCCCCTTATAACATGGTTCATTATAACCCTGCTTTGGATATAACACATTTTCCAGATGGATCCCAAAAAATGTATAGATTATACAGAAATAAATGGTCATTTTTCTATATAATCTATACATTTCTGCTTGGACATAACACAGCTATTTAACTGACACAGTTACTGCCTTGAACCCCATCAATAGGGTTACAAAGAGGCTATATTATACTATATTCATTCAGTTCACCAAGTGCTTGATCAGATGGCCACTTCAATAGCCAGCCTATCTTGGTCTGCACTGCCCACAAAGGCAGAGGTGACAGCGAACTTGATAGGCACATGGATTTTACGTCGGTATCGCATATTCGAAAACAAAGTATTTTGTAGTAAATATATAATAAAACCAGTTATGATATTAACCCATTTCATACTGAATTCAATCTCCTTTATGTAGCAGCAGTCCATTCAAATTTAGGAGTGCCAGGTTCAGTATTTTAGAAATTTATTTTGAAAACGGTTGAACTTTCTGCAAGCAGTGCAGGCCCAGATCAGATGCTGCAAAATGCAGCATCTGATCTGGGCCTGCACTGTTTGCCATTGACCTGTTTTGGGGCTTTACCCATATAAAATGAGTTGATAGTTGGCATGAGAGGAAAACAACACCTTGCTATGTATTAATTTACTTTCAGTGGGGCTATTTTGTGAGATTAGAAAACTTTGGTGATCAAAGAGTGCAGTTGATAGATAGACATTGGAGGATCTTCAGCGGCCCTTCAAAGACAATATTTACATTTAGGGCACCTGGTGTTAATGGTCAGGTGAGTAGTTGCCTGACAATTGGCCTGCCTGTCAATGTTAGGCGATTTTGGTTAGTGCTCTTTAATCGATTGGTTGATTTGGAGTTTAACGTCCCTTTCAACACTATTGAGGTCATTTTGGAGACATTACTTCGAATTTTGTGGGACTTTTACCCGACATTGAGGCTGGCCTTGGTAACTCAGTCAATGCGTGTCTGACTGGTGATCAGGAAGACACGGGTTCGATAGTTGCCGGGGTCTTTCTTTTGTGGAGATTGATAATGACATCTTTTCTACTGTCATTCTCTCCCTTCGACTGATTCAAGAAGGGCAGTTGTCTGTTTCTGGCGAAAGAATGTGCACTGTACTGGTTAACCGCTTACTTTTAAGCCTGCCCAGGAAAAGTGTGGATAGGTAAACTGACTGTCTCAAAAATGACCTGAATTGTGTAACACCAAAACAATGAAACAAACACCCTACATTGAGTCAAGCCCTGCCACACAATGAAACCAAAAGGGTTTATATGCATGGACTGTCCAACTCGCACAATTTTGCCTGGGCAGGCTTGGAGCGTCTAAGGGGTTTACCAGTACTCATGTGCGCAGTGGGTTGCCGCTCTGCCTGGAAGCATCGTGCAGCCTAATCTATTTCTTCAAGCCCCGATGAGCGGGGCGAGCTCTATAATCAAGCCAACTTTTTATCGGCTTTGAAGAAACATCTAGATATTGGTCATTTCTATGTTCTACAGAAAATACCTGCTTTTCATTGGTCACGGTCGCAATGCTACAAATAAAAATCAAAAATGAGTTCCTTTAAGAGCAATGAAAACATTCATAAGGGCTATTCCAGTATAATCTATTAGGGTGGGGCGGACGGCAACTTTATTATTAATTGGCCGTAGGCTATGGTTTTAGAAAAACAAAATTGGCCGTAGGCTGTACAACAGATTTTTTAAAATTTACCGTAGGTTGTACCACCGTTTTTTTCAAAAATCCCGTAGGCTATGTTGAAAGAAAATAAATAATTGTTGTAGGTTGTCAAATAACAACAGGGCCCAGACATCTGAATCGTTCAGTTTGAAGTTCCGCGGAAATTTTAGACAAAAAGCAACGCTGAAATTGCGAAAAAAAGAAAGGTTCGGCGATTTTACAGCTGTTTACAGGTCAAAGGTCGTTTGCGCACGACACAAATCAATATCCGGTAACGGGACGCTTCGCCCGGTAAAAAGACGTTTCGCCCCCAAGACGTTTCCCCCCTGGTCGTTTCCCCCCTAGTCGTTTCGCCCCCTTTTTTGGCCCCTAGTCGTTTCGCCCCCTAACCCTAGTCGTTTCGCCCCCAAACCCTAGTCATTTCGCCCCCAAACTATTTTACTATATTTTATATATATATAAAAGATTCATACATGTTTATATGAGAGAGAGAGAGAGAGAGAGAGAGAGAGAGAGAGAGAAGAACCTGTTCTTTGAATGAAAATGTTAATTAGGAATTATGATAAGTATTACCTGTTTTGATCAATACCTTTAATCACATTGATTATTTGATTTGACACATTAATCAAGCAATCAATGCCCTTAATGATAAGGTGTGAAAACGTGCGCTCTTTGCAAAGTTAAACGTCTTTAATTATCGCTTAAGCACCTTTACCAGTTTTGTTTTAAGTTGGTCGGTTCGTTCGTTAACAGAGTCGGCCAGTAAATCATTGTTGAATATTGCCGCAAATGCCGTCTACGCAACATCGCGTCAACGCCGATGCAACGTAATAAAGTTACATCGGCGTTGATACTACGTTGCATACACATTGTGTGCCCACTAGGTAATACATGGTTGAGTATTGCCGCAAATGTCGTCTACGCAACGTTGTGTCAACGCCGATGCAACGTAATAAATAGAAGTGGAAGCAATGATCAAGTCGATTGCTTTCATCAATGTTCTGTCAGCAATTTGTGTATACTCTGGTCAGATTTGCGGCGTCCGACCCAGTCATTCCTGAACTGTAAGCAAATAGTGCAGACCCTGATCAGGCAACGCGGTTAGCTTGATACATTCAAGTACAGCTTCTTCCCTAGGACTATACCCGATTGGAATTCTTTATCAGCATCTGTTTCTGAGGCCCCTGACTTGGTATCCTTCAAGCAGGGACCGTCTACTCTGTCGTTTTAACAGCTAGGTAGGGGCCGGTCTGTAAGTAAAGTCTGAGGAATTTTTGAACCTGTGCCGGTTGGGCGACGCTTCTGTAACCGGAAGGGTCTGGTTTCCAATGATGATTTGAAAAAGCAGGCAGGAACCTTTCC
Source organism: Lucinisca nassula (assembly GCA_963580285.1). Lineage (NCBI taxonomy): Eukaryota > Metazoa > Mollusca > Bivalvia > Lucinida > Lucinidae > Lucinisca > Lucinisca nassula. The sequence goes on along the minus strand of OY757022.1, from coordinate 81,099,988 downwards.
TTTCTTTTCTTTCTTGTCTGTCCACTATTTCTCTTTCTTTCTAAAATTTCCCACTTTCTCTTTTTCACGCGCCATCAGAGACATACTGTTCAAGTATGAATGAAGTCCCTTAACGAACAGATACAGATACTTAGGCTGACGTGACAGGGCGATGATGCTACTTAAATATTTGCCTCTTCTCACCTCTAATAAAAGTTCAACATTGAAAATTAGCTTAGATTGAAAAGTGGGCGAAACGACTAGGGGGACGAAACGACTAGGGGGACGAATCGACTAGGGGGGCGAAACGACTAGGGGGGAAACGACCAGGGAGGAAACGTCTTGGGGGCGAAACGACTAGGGGAGGAAACGGTTTGGGGGCGAAACGTCCCGGATTCGCTTCGCCCCCGGTCCATAGAAACACCCCAAACCTATACCAAAATACCCGAAACCTCTCACAAAACATCCTAACCACTTCAAAACCACTTATCCCACCGTACCCTATCCTATCCCCATCCAACCACACCTACCCACTTACCCTACCCAATCAAACAGTGACCTTACCCTACTCCACCACACCCCACTTTCAGTTATGCCGTTAACCTACAGTATCCTACGCTACCCTATCCAACCCCACCCCTAGGCCACGGTACCCCACACCAACCACCCTACCCTATCCTATGAACGCCTACTGTACCACACCCTGGCTCAATCGACACACCCAAACCTAAGCTGGTTTTGTGATAGTAAACTTACACTAAACTGTGTTTTGGGGTGATATGTAAGGCGGTTCGGAGTTTGGTTCTCTACAATCACCACCATCTCACCTTACCTAAAATGATTCTAACTTCTTTAAATCTACTCTAGCCTACTCTCTGAAGGTGGTTTGGGGGGTTTTAAATGGTGGTTTGGGGTGTTTTGGAGGAGGTTTGGGGTGGTTAAGTCATGAAGCAAGTTCTATATTGGTATTTTTCACTTGTTGTTGTTTTTAGGAGCATCACCTGTTGCTCATTTGAGGACCAGTCTGATCAGGGTCTGCACTGTTTGCCCAGACCAGTCTTTCCGAAAACTAGCTCCTTATCAGGCATTTATTTCTTCCGTTTAGAGAAATGGATTGGGTTGCATGGTGTTCTATGGCCTGCGGGTTAAGAGCATTTACTCTTACAGGGGATTCAAGCCTTGCTCGGATGATGTGGGATACCAAGTTCTGCAAAATAATGTCAGGTGGTTTTTCTCTGTGCACTATGGTTTTCGCACACCTGATATGCAACTGGCTTGATATGTGTGAAATAATCTTGAAATGGCCATAGAAACATAAAAGGAAGATTGCTTCTAGCAGAGCTAAAACAGCAAACAATTCACATACTGGTAAACAGTGGTGCTAGTGGAATCTCCTATACACTTACCATTGCGGTTTGTTTCATGAGGTATTGAAGGGTCAGGCGTCATGTTATTTCACAGCCTAATAAAACCCCACAAAATGCAATGGATCATCTCCACAATGACCCAAAGTATGTTGACAGGGATAAACCTCATCACAAATTTAGTGTTAGGACTTTGTTTCATGAAACTGTGGTCCAATAGGCAAAAAAAAAACACCTGTCTTTCAGGTAACCTGGAATACCGTCGGAAGGTAAGATATTTTTTTTGGCTTGACCTGAAATTTATCAAATGGGGAGGATAAGGAAACAGTATTTTTGAATGGAAAAGTCCCAAAGAATCCTCGTAAACCATTTAAAATAGGATTGAGGGTAAAAATTAGGCACAGTCGGGTTACCTGAAACACATTTTTTTTAGCCTTGTCTGAATATTCTTTTCTTTTTTTTTTAAGTAAACAAAAAACAACTTTCATGATAAAATTTATTCATTTTTTTTTTTTTTTTGGCATCCAATAACCAATATAAAGATGCCAACTGTGACAATGTTTTTTACACATGATCCAGGATTTCAATTTATAAAGAGGGAAAGATTTTAATTGCAAGATCCTTTATGATGAATATATCTAAATATATATTTAATTACCCGTGGGTTGTCTCTACCTGAAATAGTTTTACCCCGTTGGTTATATCTAGAAAAAAATACAAATGTCTGTTGGTTATATCTAGAAAAAAATACAAATATCTGTAGGCTGTATTGAAAAAAAATTGTATTAAAGCGTAGGCTATGTGAAAATCTAAGTGCCTTCCTCCCCCACCATATAGATTTTACTGGAACAGCCCTAAGAAAGAAGATGGGTCATACTACGTAGTTTCGGCTAATAAAGCCTCATCAGTGACCCTGTTTCTACATAGTTACAGTTGAAGAGGAGTAATGGGATAGTTTTTTCTTATTTTGACAAAAATATATGTTGTGGGTACTTGTTAGAATTGCCTCATTGAGGCAATTCTAACATGTACCCACAACATACATTTCTACAATATGGACAGTTATCCCTTATTTATCCTCAACACTTTTCATCTAAAGCTATGTACATGGTACAGGAAGTACGTTTTTATGCATCAATTTTTTCTCGGAAAATCTTCGTTCAATCTTCCCTACAGTAAAATTAAGTATTTTTCCTATTAATACTTTTAGTATTGAATTCTTTACTCAACATCTGTATAATTGAGGACACAAGTTCTTCATGATCAAGTGTCATCGTTATCCACATTTAAAAAAACATTTATTGTGGAGTAATCATTTATAAAGTTGTCATTTTCTTGCATTTAAGCTAAAATTTCATTGATTTTTTAGAGGTGCACACTGTCCATTTAGAGACAGCTTCACATGAAAAAATAATAGTGTCCAATGTTTACAGTAAAACCTGTCTTTGTAGCCCCTCTATTAGGCAAGCAACCTGTCTTGAGCAAGCATGTATTTGGGTCCCAAAAAAGAAAAATGCTTTAAAATCCACCTGTATCAAGCAAGCACCTGCCTTGAGCAAGCAAATTTTGATTATCCAAAGGTCCTTGCTTAATACAGGTTAGGTTAATCTTAAGTAATTTGTTTCTCATGAGAGAAAATACTTTGAATTATAGCTCCTATTGATAAAGGATATAAAAATATTTTTGAAAAAAATGCCTCACTGAAAGCATGTTCATCTCCTTTCAGTTTCTGGCCAGACCAAGTAGTTGTGTATAAGATTTTTGCCAGTGAAAATTGGGCTGACATGTAGACCCAGATCAGACTGCTCCTGAAGCACCCCCAGAGGGACCAATATGGTGCATATTTGATGATAATTGGATGATAATTTTCTTTTTATGCCCCGCCATTCAAAAAATGGCGAGGTATTATGTTATACCCTCCGAAGTTTTGAGTGTCCATTTGTCCATCCGTCTGTCAGCGCCCCATAGGTTCATGTCTGCTCCATAACACTGATACCATCTGAGATATTTTCATGAAACTTCACGGATATGTAGAGCACTATGAAACGACCTGCAGAACATATGAACCGTAACTCAGATTTCCTACTTTCGGAGTTGTTGCCCTTTGAACATAGCCATTTCTATCATAGTTTCGTGTCCACTCCATAACTTTGATACCATTTGAGATATTTCCATGAAACTTCACAGATATGTAGATCACCATGAGCCAACATGCAGAACATATGAAGCGTAACTCTGATTTCTATACTTTTGGCGTTATTGTCCTTTGAGATTTGAATATAGCTGTGGCTAGTAATTTCGTGTCTGCTACATAACTCTGATACCATTTGAGATATTTTCACAAAACTTCACAGATATGTAGAGCACCCTGAGATGACATGCAGAACATATGAACCATAACTCTGATTATCTTACTTTTGGAGTTATTGCCCCTTGAACATTGAACATAGCCATTTATATCATGTAGTCTGTTTGAAGCACTATATCTCCTGAACCTAATGATTGATTCTAACCAAACTCGCATGGTTACATCACTAGGATGGGGGGGAAAACAACCATTAGGTTTTGATGACCTTGACCTTATTTTCAAGGGCACAGGATCCCAAAAGCTGTCAATTTTGGTCCAAAGATGGCTTGTCTGCACCCAATCTCATGAACACATCAATGAAATGTGGTTTAACTTGGAACAATATATCATTGCAATTGACCAAAGAATTGATTAGATTTTGAAGACCTTGACTTTATTTTAAAGGACACAGGCCCCCAAAAACTGAAGATGAGAATTGTAATTCTGGTTTACTTTCTTTTGGAGCCATGTCTCTGATTATTGAAAATAGTCATCGAAGTCATGTGTTCTTGCCAACTTTATAAAGGGATGATTAAATTTTGAAGACTGAGTTTATTTTAAAGGGCACAGCCCCCAAAAACCGAAAATGAAAATTGTAATTCTGGTTTACTTCCTTTTGGGGCCATGGCTCTTTGAACATTGAAAATAGTCATCTCAGGCATGTATTCCTGTCAACTTTATTAAGGGAAAGAGTAATGCATCCTTACTTTGAATTCCTTTTTGACTGTGATATGGCACCTGCTTGGTGTAATTGTAGTGGCGGGGCATCATGCAGTGCTTGCAGCTTTTATTTTTCTCCATTATATCCTATCTGGTCGGTATTCATTAGAATCGCCTCAGTGAGGCAATTCTAATCAGTACCCTAAGCATAGATTTTTGTGATGCCTGCTTTAAGCATGGCGAGATATTGGAGTCCAGTTTCCATCATTAGTTTGTCCATCCGTCAGGCCATCAACATTTGTGACCACCCTAATTAACTTTCACCCTAATGTAAGAGTCCATTTCTCGAGAACTGTAAGAGCTTAATTAATTATACTTGGTACAAACTTACATCTAGGAATGGCATCTTCAATGCAAGCATCCATATCTCACCTTCACCTACATTTGATTGTTCACTGACTTGGTTGATTATTGTGACCACCCTATTTTTCACCTTAATATAAGAGTCCATTTCTCGAGAGCTGTACGAGCATCATTAATGTTACTTGATACAAACTTGCTTCTAGGAATTTCAACTTCAATGCAAGCATCCATATCTCAACTTGACCAACAGTCTATGGGTTAATGACTTTGTGAATTATTGTGACCACCCTAACTTTCACTCTAATGTAAGAGTTCATTTCATGAGAATTAGAAGAGCTTCATTAATGATATGTGGTACAGACTTGCATATAGGAATTACAACTTAAATGCAGGTGTCGTTGTTTGACCGTGACTTAGATTTCATGGTTCGGTGATTTTGCAACCCCACAGGCACAACATAGCCTGCGGTGGAATTCTTGCGATGAAGAAATTTGGGAAAATTATCCATAGATTATCACCAAATGTGCACCATATCTGTTGCTCTGACAATTTTAACACATCACATTTATCATGATTTTCTAGAATCCTGTGTTATCAAAGACAACACCAGCCTTCCAGTACAGTAGCCATATTTCACTCCAAGCTTCATCAGGCCATATGTGGTAAGTTTCCCAGTAAAAACTAATTTGAGACTCATCTTTAGAAAACATGCCTTGGGGATTTTTGACCAGGTAAGACTCAAACTGTCCCCCTTAGCTACTAAGAATAGCAATACTACCATAATGATCCTAAGTATTGGGACAGATAGGCCTAAGCAAACAATGCAGACCCAGACCAGACTGCAGTCTGATCAGGTTCCACACTGTTTACCATTTCTTCTGCACATTTTGGACTCCTTGCTTGATCTTATTTGGGACAGATAGGCCTAAGCAAACATTGCATCACAAAAAAATAAGATCACTTTTAACCATGGAAAAATCTCCCTATTTGAGACCCCAATCTCCCTATTTCAAAATCAAAATCTCCCTGATTGGGTCCAAGAAAATACCACATGTATGACTGATGTAGGACAGGAGACTTTTTACGGCCGTCTCACATTCCCTTAACTCCAGCTATACTGTTTGTTGGTTTGTGTTTGAGTTTAATGGCCCAGACAACACTATTTAGATCATTTTTGAGCCGATCAGTTTACCTACCCACACTTTTCCTGGGTCGGCTTATACGTAAGCGGTTAACCAGTACAGTGCACATTCTTTCCCCAGAAACTGACAACTGCCCTTCTTGAATCAGTGGAAGGGAGAGAATGACTGTAGAAAAGATTTCATGATCAATCTGCATGAAAGAATGTTGCGGACCCCGGCAGGTGTCAAACCCGGGTCCTCATCACCAGTCAGACACGCATCTGAGCTACCGTGGCCAGCACCAGCTGTAGTGATGTTAAATATGTTCTATAAAAGGGTTATCCTTTGGAAGCAAGAAGTAAAAAGTATTGAGTGTACAAGTTTTTCTGGGCCAGAATAGCTAGTTTTGGCCAATTTGGCCTCATCAGTGGCTGATCAGACAGCATGGATACAGCTAATCTGAGTATTTGCTGGTTGCACATGCCACCTTGCACCTGTCCATGTGGAAAGGCATATATAGTCTTCCAATTGAAAAACAAGAGGGCCATGATGGCCCTGGATCGCTCACCTGATCCATAGAGAAACCAGTGGGCCCCGGGGAGGGCCATTATTGACCCCAAGGTTATAATGTGCATAATGTTGAGGGAGGTCTAAAAAGGTGAAGCTTCATACCAAATATAAACAAAGGCTATAATTGTCCACTAGATGAAGCTCGATACCAAATATCAAAGACATGGGCCTTGCAGTTTCAGAGAAGAAGATTTTTAAAGATTTCCCTATATAAGTCTATGTAAAACCAAAGGGTATCAAGGCAGGGGCATTTTGGCCCCAGGGCTATAATTTGAACAATCTTGATAGAGGTACACTAGATGAAGTTTCACACCAAATATCAAAGACCTAGGCCTTGTGGTTTCACAGAAGAAGATTTTTAAAGATTTTCCCTATAGAAGTCTATGTAAACCCAAAGGGCAAGGAGGCGGGGGCATTTTTGGCCTCAGGGCTGTAATTTAAAATCTTGGTAGAGGACCAATAGCTGAAGCTTCATACCAAATATCAAAGACCTAGGCCTTGTGGTTTCAGAAGAGGATTTTTCAAGATTTTCCCTATATAAGTCTATGTAAAACCAAAGGGCCCCGGAGCGGGGGCATTTTTGGCCCCAGGGCTATAATTTGAAAATCTTGGTAGAGGTCCACTAGATGAAGCGTCATACCAAATAGCAAAGACCTGGGCCTTGCAGTTTCAGAGAAAAAGATTTTTAAAGATTTTCCCTATATAAGCCCATGTAAAATCAAAGGGCCCCTGGGCAGGGGCATTTCTGGCTCCAGCACTATAATTTGAACAATCTTGGTAGGGGTCCACCAGATGAAGCTTCATACCAAAAATCAAAGACCTGGGCCTTGTGGCTTCAGAGAAGAAGATTTTTGTAGATTTTTCTATATGAGCCCATGTAAAAACAAAGGGCCCCGGGGCAGGGGCATTTTTGGCCCCAGCACTATAATTTGAACAATCTTGGTAGGAGTCCACTAGATGAAGCTTCTTACCAAATATCAAAGACCTCGGCCTTGTGGTTTCAGAGAAGAAGATTTTTTAAGTTTTCAGTGAAAGAATAAATCTTTGGCTCCTGTGACCTATATGTGCAACGGACCGGAACCATTTGAACAACTTTGAAAGGGGACCACCTAAGGATCATTCCTGTGAAGTTTGGTCAAAATCTGATCAGTGGTTTAGGAGGAGATGTCGTTTGAAAAAATTATTTACGCACCGATGACAGACAAAAAGTGATCCTAATATAAAACACAAGAGGGCCCAGAGGGCCCTGGTTCGCTCACCTGATCCTAAGCATAACAAGTGGGCCCCGGGCAGGGTCAATTTTGGCCCCAGGGCTAAAATTTGAACAATCTTGGTAGAGGTCCACAAGATGAAGCTTCATATCGAATATGAAAGACCTGGGCTTTCTGGTTTCAGAGAAAAAGATTTTAAAGGTTTACCCTGCATATAGAAGTCTATGTAAAACAAGATTTTCCCTATATAAGTCTATGTTAAACCAAAGGGCCCTGGAGCGGGGGCATTTTTGGCCCCAGTGCTATAATTTGAACAATCTTGGTAGAGGTCCACTAGCTGAAGCTTCATAGCAAATATCAAAGACCTAAGCCTTGTGTTTCAGAGAAGATGATTTTTAAAGATTTTCCCTATATAAATCTATGTAAAACCAAAGGGCCACATGGCGGGGGCAATTTTGGTCTCAGGGCTATAATTTGAACAATCTTTATAGAGGTCCACCAGCTGAAGCGTCATAACAAATATCGAAGACCTAAGCCTTGTGGTTTCAGACAAGATTTTTCAAGATTTTCCCTATATAAGTCCATGTAAAACCAAAGGGCCCCAGAGCGGGGGCATTTTTGGCCCCAGGGCTATAATTTGAACAATCTTGGTAGAGGTCCACAAGATGAAGCTTCATAGCAAATATCAAAGACTTGGGCCTTGCAGTTTCAGAGAAGAAGATTTTTCAAGATTTTCCCTATATAAGCCTATGTAAAACAAAAGGGCCCTGGTGCGGGGGCATTTTTGGCCCCAGCACTATAATTTGAACAATCTTGGTAGGGGTCTACTAGATGAAGCTTCATACCAAATATCAAAGACCTGGGCCTTGAGGTTTCAGAGAAGAAGATTTTTCAAGATTTTCCCTATATAAGCCCATGTAAAACCAAAGGGCCCCCATGCGGGGGGCATTTTTAGCTCCAGCACTATAATTTGAACAATCTTGGTAGGGGTCCACTAGATGAAGCTTCATACCAAATATCAAAGACCTGGGCCTTGCAGTTTCAGAGAAGAAGATTTTTAAAGATTGTCCCTATATAAGCCTATGTAAAACAAAAGGGCCCTGGTGCGGGGGCATTTTTGGCCCCAGCACTATAATTTGAACAATCTTGGTAGGGGTCCACTTGATGAAGCTTCATACCAAATATCAAAGACCTGGGCCTAGCGGTTTCAGAGAAGAAGATTTTTCAAGATTTTCCCTATATAAGCCCATGTAAAATCAAAGGGCCCCCGTGCGGGGGCATTTTTAGCTTCAGCACTTTAATTTGAGCAATCTTGGTAGGGGTCCACTAGATAAAGCTTCATACCTAATATCAAAGACCTGGGCCTTGCAGTTTCAGAGAAGAAGATTTTTAAAGATTTTCCCTATATAAGCCCATGTAAAACCAAAGGGCCCCCGTGCGGGGGCATTTTTGGCCCCAGCACTATAATTTGAACAATCTTGGTAGGGGTCCACTAGCTGAAGCTTCATACCAAATATCAAAGACCTGGGCCTTGCGGTTTCAGAGAAGATTTTTCAACATTTTCCCTATATAAGCCTATGTAAAACAAAAGGGCCCCCGTGCGGGGGCATTTTTGGCCCCAGCACTATAATTTGAACAATCTTGGTAGGGGTCCACTAGATGAAGCTTCATACCAAATATCAAAGACCTGGGCCTTGCGGTTTCAGAGAAGAAGATTTTTTAAGTTTTCGGTGAAAAAAATCTATTTTTGGCTACTATGACCTATATGTGCAACGGACCGGAACCATTTGAACAACTTTGAAAGGGGACCACCTAAGGATCATTCCTGTGAAGTTTGGTCAAAATCCGATCAGTGGTATAGGAGGAGATGTCGTTTGAAGAAAAGTTTACGAACGCACGCACGCACGGACGCACGACGGACAAAAAGTGATCCCAAAAGCTCACCTTGTCACCACGTGACAGGTGAGCTAAAAAAAAGGCATGTAATTGAGTAATTGTGTTTAACAGCCCAGTCAACATTAAATTAACCCATTGCATGTGGGAAACCCCTTAAGGGATACCTTGGCAAACAGTGCAGCAGGGCCTGACAAAAAGTTTTAACCACTTGCCCGGCCGTCCACAGCATCTTGAAAATGCCTCGGAAATAGAATATTTCCTATATATTCTATACATTTTCTGGGCAAGTGAAATAAAAAATCACTTGCCTAGCCAAAATTTGGACTTGTACCGGGCAGCTGGGCAATGGATTTGTCAGGCCCTGGTGCAGGCCAAGATCAGATGGCTGCACTATTTGCTAACAGAATTTTCCGTCAAAAATAGAATGTAAACAAAAAAAAAAAGGCCTGGCACCCCTTATATGACAACTGGACTTGTCCAACTTATAGCAGCAGTGGAAGAGTCCACAATGTGTTAACCCTTTTTGTACTAAATGGAATCTTCCTTCTTATATAAAGCAGGAGTCCATTTCAAAATTTAGGGGTGTCAGGTTGTGTTTTCTTCAAAAACTATTTGGAAATTGGCTGAGAATTTTGCAAACAGTGTAGACCTGATCAGATGCCATGTTCTGGGCCTTCTGATCTGGCCTGCACTGTTTGCCAGGGTACCCGTTTTGGGGTTTCTGGTATAAAATGGGTTAATGAGTATAATGTGTTTAAGTTGTGTTTGTGTGTTTCAGGGGTACCTACACAATGGAGAGAGAAGATCAGACACAGTTTGAATGTAGAATACCACCGTTTAGTCTGGAAAGCAGTGGTGAAGAGAAGATAAATCCTCCAGAGCCACTTTATCCACTTTAATTACCTCCCCTAGCCTTTAATCTCAAAGCAAAGTAGAAGCCGGTGACACTTTTTTTTTAAATTAGAAGACTATAAGAATTGAAATATCATGTGAATTGTCTGCCTAACAGACAATTCGCATGAAATGTCAAGTCTTATATTATATATTAGTCTTATATATAATGTCAACTGCCAGAGCTGTGCTTGGCAATTAACAGATTTATGCATTTTAATAAAGTCATCATCATTACTTCCCAGACACATGCTGTGGTTTGCAAAAGTGGCTTGATCTGGTCCTGCACTGTTTTCAGGGTTTCTGGTACAAAATGGGTTAATCATAAGAAAAAAGTGACCACAGATAGTAACTGATAGTTACCTCAGCAACAGGTCGTCATTAGAAAACTGACATTAACTCCAGCAACAGTGATAACGTCACAACCAATGAATTGTTTTGTAACATATAATGAGCAGCTAAGTATCATGTGATTGTACAGTACAAGTTTTAGGTAATGTCATTATGATATCATATCACATGTGACTTCTGACAGTCAGATGATGTTAAAACGATATACCAGAGTGATTGGTATCCATTAACCCTTACCCTGCTGAATATTTTAATTGGCCACACCAAGTTCAGATTATCAGCCAATCAGATTACATGATACAATGTTTTCTTTCAAATTCACAAACTGAATGATAAACTGTATAGATCCTGATCAGATGAGATGGCTTCAGAAGCCATCTGATTTGGATCTACACTGTTTGCAAAGGTAGCGGTTGCTGTGAACAGCAGTATAAGGGTTAAGACTCTTCCCATCAAATGGACTCATTCATTCATACTCTCACAAGATCATCCATCCATATTAAATGTTTATCATGTAAAGTCGCAGTTATTTATTGGATAACTATATGTCATAAAAATGATATATCACATGTAATAACACATTATTACCGTTGCGTGACATGATGATATTTGACAACCCTTGGGCCAGTTGTTCAAAACTAACTACACTGTTAGTTAACAAATTGTTAAAACTGAGTAAAACTTAGATTATTTAATATGGTAAATATACTAAAAGTTTTGCTGAAAAAATGTGAGAAGCTTTTGCATATGCAAAAGCTACTCACATATTTTTAGCAAAAATACCAAAATTTCTGATATTGTACTTGCTAGAACAGTTATCAATATAACTAGTGGAGCAGTCTGATCTGGGTCCACACTGTTTGCAAAAACTAATTTTAAAGTACTTGGCAGATGACAAAGCAGACAACAATTGTCGTGATTGGCATTTTATGGGTTAAAGGAAAGAGTTTGCTCCCAAAGGAAGCAAACCTTTATGAGAAGTGCCCATGATATGTGAAGATTCGTTTGTTAGTTTGGTCTTAAGTGGAACAACCCAGTCAGCACTATTTAGGTCATACTGATCCAGTCAGTACACCTAACCACACTTCCTGGGCAGGCTTATACATAAGGGGTTAACCAGCAAAGTACTCATTCTTTCATTAGAAAACTGGCAGCTGAGATTTTCTTTCAGATATGACCTTTGTCTGAAAGAGGAATTACAACTGGGTTGAAAAAGGATCAAGATTACAGAAAGAAAGCTGGCAACTGCCCTTCTCGAATCAAAGGGAGAGAATAGCATTAGAAAAGGTTTCATGATCAGTCTCCAGAAAAGATATAATGTTGCAGACCCAGCAGGTATTGAACCTGTGACCTCCTGCTCAAAAGTCAGACCCGCATCTGAGAGATAAATCTCTGGGAGCAAATTCTTTCCTTAATGAGAAGCCGCCATGATATGTGAAGGAAAATGGTAATATTTACTGTCGTTAATTGCTCTTCATTGCATATATTTTTCACTACATGCCTGTTTGTGTTGTTTTACATCCCCATCAACACTATTTAGGACATTTTGGAGATGCTGCTTCCGATTTTGTGTGGCTTTTATTAAATATCAGGCTGACATGAAATGACATCTCAGGCACTACCGCCCAAAGATACAGATAGAGTTTATAACCAGGAGCAGTCTGACTCGCTCCGCTTTGCCCGGGCAGGTTGAGACCTTCCAAACCGTTTACCAGTACTCGGGTTTGGTTGGTTTCAGCTCTGCGCGGAAGCACCATGCAGCCCAATCTATTTCTCCAAGACCAAGTGGGCAGGGACCCAAACCGACATGCACCACTTTGCCTAGGTAGGCTTAGACCTTCTAAGCGCTTTACCAGTACTCAAGTGTTTGGTTGGTTTCAGCTCTGCGCGGAAGCACCATGCAGCCCAATCTATTTCTTCAAGCCCAAATGGGCAGGGTTGCAAACTACATGCCTGTGTGATATGTGCAGTGAGCACTACACCTATGCCCAACTTGTTTATTCAGTTGCATATGAAATGACTACTCATGTCTGTGAACAATCTATCTATCTACCTTCTTATACTGAGTCGGTCATATTTGGCCATTACCTCAATGTACTGGTTATGGAATTGAGTTTATTTTTAAGTGATATGTAATCCGTAATCTTGAGTTGTATACGAAAAATATGCATGTGTTGTTTATGAAAAAATAAATATAATACTTAAAATACAATGTTTTATTGTAATTTAGCACACATTCTTTATGTTGCCTGTATTGGCAAAGTGGTGTGTTATAGAGGATCTTACACGAGTGTTCATGTATTATTGAATGCAAGATTCTATTTATCATATGACATTTGAAATGCATTTTATTCACGATTGTTTACAAAAATGTCAATATTCCACCGTTAGTCAACGCGGCCTCGTTAAGGATGTCATACATGTAACGTTACGGGACGTATCTAGCTAATTTGCATATTTAATCCACTAGTTGATTATCGAAAATATTACATGGCGTTATTACACTCTCAGATGATGAAATAGTACTGTTGTGTCAGCAGTTGCCTTTTCTATCACAACCAAAATGAGTATGAACATCATTCTATTTGGTGGTTTCTGTTAACCCAGTTAGTACCGAAAACCCAAAAACGGATACCAGGGCAAACAGTGCAGGCCCAGATCAGACGCCGCATTCTGCGGCGTCTGATCAAGGCCTACACAGTTTGCAAAACCTTTAGCCATTTGCCTAATTTATTTTTGAAGAAAAAAAAACCTGACACCCCTAAATTTTGAAATGGACTCCTGCTATATATAAGGAGGAAGATTCTATTTGGTACAAAAAAGGTTTAAGGTGCTGAGAGTGATTTATGGTCCATTCAACACTATTGCATTGAGCTGATCATTTATCAAAGTGGGCAATAGACCCCACCCATCGGGGCTTGAAGAAATAGATGGACTGGATGATGCTTCCAAGCTGAGCTGAAACTGACCACACACGAGTACTGGTAAACCGCTTAGAGAATCTAAGTCTGCCAAGGAAATGCAGTGCAAGTCGGACTGTCCATGCTTATACACTCTATTGGTTTTATTTGGCGGCAGGGCTTGAGATGTGATTTCATCTCAATGTCGGGTAAAAGTCCCACGAAATTGGAAGCAACATCTCCAAAATGACCTTTACAGTGCGGACACGGACGTTGAACCTCAAATCAAACAAACAAATCAAAGTGGGCAAAAACCAGACTACATGTACCTAAAGATAGAACACCTGAATTACCATTGCAGAACTCAGCATGGCCTGATTGAGGCTTGAACTGACAATGGTGACTGGTGAGAGACCTCATGTTTAAGAGACGATGCTCTAAACCACTAAGCCACAGAGGTCCTTTTTATTAGCTCGCCAGTACAAAGTACATGGAGAGCTATTGTTGTCCCCTCATTTGTGTGCGTGTGCATGTGCGTTCCCGTCACACTGCGTTAAAGTTTTTCAAATGATTAGATCTCAACAGTCACTCATCACAGAGCACTCATATTTGGAACTTAAGTACCTGGGAGGGTCTTCTGATGTTCAAAGACAACAGACCCCTGGGTTCTTTCCCTGGGGTGGGGCTAGGGGTCAAAATCTAGAACACCTCTGTAAAACTGTGTTAAAGTTTTTGAATTGCTTTTATCTCAACAGACACTTATCACAAAGGGTTCATATTTTACAACTTGGATACCCGGGCGTGTCTTCTGAGATTCCAAGACAACACACCCCTGGGTTCATACCTGGGAGGGCGGATGGGGGTGGGGCTAGGGGTCAAAATCTAGGACACCTTTGTAATTTGTTATATATGTTTCCATTATGCTAACAAGTAATAAACACAATTGGTTATATATCAGCCAACCATGTGACATTGGTTCAAGTGTAAAAGGGTGAAGGTCATGGTGACCTACATTTCACGGTCCAGTGATTTTGCCTTATATCTTGAAGACTATTTGTTGGAGAAATGTCATACCTTGGATATTTGTGCAATGTGACCCCATGATTGACCTCAAAATATATCTAGGTCACTGTGACCTATATTTCATGGTTCAGTGACTTTGCCTATTATCTTGAATACTTTTCGAAGAAGAAATGTTATACCTGGATTATTAGTTCTGTGTGACCCGATAATTGACCACCAAATATATCTAAGTCACTGTGACCTATATTTCATGGTTCACTGATTTTGCCTATTATCTTGAATACTTTTTGATAAAGAAATGTCCTACCTTGATTATAAGTTCCATGTGACCTGCTGATTGACCTCAAAATATATCTAGGTCAATGTGACCTATATTTTATGGTTCCCTGATTTTGCCTTTTATCTTGAATATTTTTTGATAAAGAAATGTCATACCTTGATTATTAGTTCCATGTGACCTGCTGATTGACCTCAAAATATATCTAGGTCATTGTGACCTACATTTCATGGTTCAGTGATTTTGCCTATTATCTTGAATAATATTTTGATAATGAAATGTTATACCTGGGATAGTACTTCAATGCAGCCGGATGATTAACCTGAAAATATATCTAGGTCAGTGTGACCTATATTACATGGTTCAGTGACTTTGGCTTACATCTTGAATACTATTAGATGGAGAAACTTCATATCTGAATATTCAATTCCATGTGACCAGATGATTGGCATAGAAATATATCTAGGTCAGTGTTACCTATTTTCATGGTTCAATGATTAGCCTAATAATTCAGACACAATTTGATTCTGAAATGTAATATCTGGAATATAATTATGTTCCATTTGACCTGATGATTGACCTCAAAATATATGTAGGTGAGTGTGATCTATATTTCATGGTTTAATAGTTTTACCTTATATCTTGCAGGCGCGAAACAGGCGAGCTATGCTGTCATGCGACAGCTCTTGTTATAATAAGTGGTAATATTTGCATGATTACGAGTGAATTAAATAACATAAATTATCTGGTTCTGTGATGGTTCTCACCCTTTCTTTGATAAAATGATCCAAAATACAACACCTGTAAACAATGTTGATGTTGATGGCAGCAAGATATCTAGCACTTCAATCTGTTTTCAACAAAATGTTTGAAATAGCCATCTTGTGATTGTCACTCAGAGAAGAATATCCCAATACCCAAAGAGTCTGGTCATATGCTCACAGAAGAAAGCTGGAACATGGTCATATAAGAAATAGAGAATCTTACATGAGTGCTCATGTATTATTGAATTTATTAAACGAGTTGAGGAAAAGGGATAAAATGCGAGGCTTAGCCAAGAATTTTTTTCCCTCTTCCTCAACGTGTTTAATAAATTCAATAATACATGAGCATGAATGCAAGATTCTATTTATCATATGACATTTAAAGCACATATTATTCACGATTTTTTAAAGAAAATGTCAATATTCCGTCATTAGTAAACGCGACGTCATTAATGACGCCGCAATGTAACGTTACTGGACTTATCTAACTAATTTGCATATTTAATCCACTAGTGGATTATCAAATTTATAACATGGCATTATTACACTCTCAGACGCGACGTCATATGATAAAGAAGGTTCTTCCTTCAGCTGAGGACCTATCTTGTATAGAAATACCCGACTCCTTATGCATCCTGACCTGGTGCTATGACTAATCCTCTTTGGCTAGAATTACTGATGCCTTGAACAAATTTAATTTTAGTGGTTCTAAAGGTGTTCCAGGAAACTACCAAAGTTCGTCTGTACAAAGAAAACTAACAAATTGCCTGTAAAAGCAGATTTTATTTTCAAACAACAGTATTTCTGTTTATTACTAAATACAGGCATGAAAAAAATAATAAATTCTTGTTCCTAATAAATAGCATGGACTACATTGTACTTCAGACAAAGGATCACAAAACCAAATTATTTCATTTCAACAGTACTTCCCTCAAATCTGGACTTACTTGTCACCTCATACATGGGTCTTAACCCTTATCCTGCTGAATAAACTAACTTAGCCACACCCATTTCTGACTATCTGCCAATCAATTACTCGGAATAATGTATTTGTTCAATTCACAAACTGAATGACAATCAATGTAGATCCTGATCACATGGCTTCTTCAGAAGCCATCTGATCTGATTCTACACTATTTGCAAAGATAGGGGCTGTCATGTCCAGCGATAGAAGGGTTAAGCTACTCTTAGAGGGATAACAAGAGCTGTCACTGCAGGTGACCAATGCCCCAATTTCCGAGTTTTTGCAAAATTTCAAGGGAGATAATTCAGCCAAAAATGACAACAAAGTTATGGCCCTTGGTCAGATTGTAGCCCTTGTGATGGTGAATAAGTGTGTGAAGTTTCATGTAATAGGTCAAATACTTTTGAAGTTATGATCAAGGTTAAAGTTTTTGTGATGGACTGACAGACCAACAAAAAGACAGCAGACAGACGGCAAATACTATATGCCTCAATGAGGCAATTCTAATGAGTACACACAACATACCTGTATTCTATAGACTCTAGAAATGCCTGGCACTATAATTAACCCTCAGTGACTCAAAACTTTAAATATCTTGGACAACTTTTCATGGTCCCAAATGTGTTTAAGCCACTGAGTTTGACTCCAATATGGATGTGGTAAGGATTTTTTTTTTAACCCATTGTATACTTGTGGGCTCTTTCATTGCTAAATGTTGGACAAGCCCATTTGTCATATAAGGGGTGTCAGGCTTATTTTTTTGTTGTTATTCTATTTTTCATGGAAAATACTGTTAGCAAACAGTGCAGACCCTGATCAGCCATCGCATTCTGTGGCGTCTGATCAGGTCTGCACTGTTTGCCCAGGTACCCGTTTAGGGGTTTCCCCACCTGAAATGGGTTAATGGCGTTCTCCCTTTGAAAAAGAGTCTACCATTTGAAGGGGAATGGATTATCAAAAGGAGTTTATTTTCAGTGGAAAGACTTTGCTCCAAGGGAGCCAATTCTTTAAGAGACACCCATTCACTGTTTGTCATTGTCCCAGCACATGAGCCAAGTCAATGTTTTACAAATACCATATTCCTCCCATTTAGCATCCCTGCTAGAAGTGCCCCCTCACTGTTGTTCCAAGAACAAATTAATAAGTGCCCCTTCTGCTGTTAGAGGAAAAAAAAATTTGGCTTACCTAAACTTAAAGATTTGCCTTTCAATCACTGCTGTATCTGCTGTAAATTGTATCATGCAAGGTATTTCTACTACCCCCCCCCCCCCCCCCCCCACTATCACAGTGTCTGTGTTGACCACTTGGTACTTTACATGTCATGATTCCACCATATACTAATGGAAAACTACCGCGTGTAATGGGTTTTAAACCCTCCATGCTGGTAAGTTTTTTTTCTCTAATAAGCGTCCCCTCTTTTTCCAATTTTTTTAAGCACCTGGGGCACTAAATGAGAGGAATATGGTAGCTTTCTTTACACAGAACTCTTACCTCACAATGACTATAATTATCCATTACCTGGATTTCAAACAAATCAGTGATAGTCATGTGGATGTCAGCAATATAAAATTACTGTGCTTAGTAACTGGGTCAACTGACAAATGATCAACCCAAGAATGGCAGAAAATGTGCCAGGTGTATCAATTTCCTTAACCCTTGACCGGCTGAATATTAAAATATGCCACACGCACCACTGATTATCAACCAATCAGATTTCTTGATGAAAATTACTGCAACAAATTCATAAAATAAATGACAAACAATGAAGATCCTGATCAGATGGCTTCTTCAGAAGCCATCTGATCTGGATTTACATTGTTTGAAAGCTACGACATATCCGTGTTCAGCAGGACAAGGGTTAAAATCTGCAATGTTTGTCATTCTTCTGATAATTCTATCAAATATTGCCCAATTTAGAAACTGACTTCCATTTGAACGTACATATAATTTAAATATAAGTACATGTATATGGTATTTACTTGAGCATCCAAAGGATATTTTGACAATTTCATGGAACGTTTCCCAATACAGAAATTTACTTCCATTTGAATTTACATATAATAACTTCATTTAAGAAAATTAATATATTACAAAATGTATTCAGACAGATAGCCCTAAGCAAACAGTGAAAATCTAGATGAGATGCCACAGAACACGGTGTCTCATTATGGCTTTCACTGTTTGCCGTTCATCCAGCTATTTCTATACACAACATCAGATAGTAAATTGGCCTTATACAAATTTAAAAACAAATATGGTAAGGTGTCCAAATATTTAGGGCAAATACGGTATTAACTTGAGCATTCAAAGATTAACCAATTTTATATGGGAAACCCCAAAAGTGAATACCCACAACATATGTTTTTATGGAGAACTGACAAAAACTATCCTTCAATTATCACAAAATACCAACCTTACCGCTTGCTATGCAATAGGGACAACAAATCTGTGCAGGTCCAGATCAGATGCCACTTTCTGCTAAGTTCAATCTGGGCCTTCACTTTTTGCAAAAAGGTTCAGCCATTTTTCTAAATAAATTTCTAAATATAACTCAACCTGACACCCCTAAACTTTAAAATGGACTCCTGCTGTATATAACGTGGAAGATTTCATTCAGTACAAAAATGATTAACAGTTGGTATGCTGATTTACATCAGTCAAACTGTCTAATAACTTGTATTGCACCATTATTTAAATCAGTTCTTGAAGGATAAATCACACGGAGATTTCCTTTCTCATCCGTAATCTTAACTTGCTCCACCACCAGTTTTTCTCTGGACTGTTTCTCGAACACGACACCCTCATCGCTGTCAGAATTGTCTCCCCCAGCAGCACCGTCGACACTGCCAGCCGTTACAGAACCCACGCCCAGTTCTAACATCTTACTCAGGAACTCATCCATCACTTTCTTACATACGTCTAGACTAGTAGAACTTGTGACTTCAATGAGAATATCTGTTGTAGTGGCAGAAATCTGAATGAAATAGTAATGCCATATTTACTATTTTCAAAGTACACATAAACCGCCCTATAACAAATATAGCAGGGTTATAACATATCACTACAGCTGGTGTTTAGAGAATGTGTGGTGGGCAAAAAAAGTCTACCTGCCCTTACAGCCTTATCCACTATTAAAGGAAAATATGTACACTACAGCTGGTGTTTAGAGAATGTGTGGTGGGCAACAAAAGTCTACCTGCCCTTCATTATAGTGTAGTTTTATATTTTCTTGTCCTTTGGGATCAATGATTTATGGAATTTTGAAAATATCTGAGGGTCACTGATGAGGCCTAATTGACCAAAACTAGCTAAAGTTTGGCACAGAAAAACTTGTGCAGGCCATACTTTTCAATTCTGTGATGTATTCCTTGCTTTCAAAGGATAACATATTAGATGATAGATCACAGAATTATGTGGTAATTGGTGTCCATGAAAGTTACCTGCCATATCTGAGCCAAGAGTTTATAGAACATTTTTCAAGCTCAATTCATATGAGCATGAAAATATTAATGCTCATAAATATTAACCTTTCGACTGCTAATCGTGACTAGCAGATGCCTTTTTCAAAGTGTATTTTACTTCTTTTATTCGGTGAAAATAAGGCTTGAAATTACATTTATCATGACGTCGCATCTGAGAGTGTAATAACGCCATGTAATATTTTCGATAATCCACTAGTGGATTGAATATGCAAATTAGCTAGATACATCCCGTAACGTTACATGTACGACGTCCTTAAAGACGTTGCGTTTACTAATGGCGGAATATTGACATTTTTGTAAACAGTCGTGAATAAAACGCATTTCAAATGTCATATGATAAATAGAATCTTGCATTCGTGCTTGTGTATTATTGAATTTATTAAATTCGTTGAGGAAAAGGGATGAAATGCTCGGCAAGGCCTCACATTTTATCCCTTTTCCTCAACTTGTTTAATAAATTCAATAATACATGAGCGCTCATATAAGAGGGGGGCATAAAAATAAAACTGTCGTCTGTTCTAGGAATTTATGAAGCAGAAAAAGGATTAGTATACCAGTATCAACAATGTAACATTTGCCCTTCTGACAAAGATTTAAATATAAAGAATGTTTGGCATTTTAAAATATACGCAGTATAATGTTCATGCTTAGCTGAATATGAGCCTCTGGACCGGAGATTCAAATCTTTCAAATACTGGATTTGCAGCCAGACATTTGGCTGACTCTGCTTTGCTGACTGAAATGCCAAAATTAGGAACAGCATTTTGCAGCATCAGATCTACTTGTATGTCTGTCTGTTTTAACCCTTGTCCTGCTGAATACATTAATTTGGCCACACCCATTTCTGCCCATCAACCAATCAAAATACTTGACATAATGTATATATTCTGACATACTGAAAGACAATCAGTGTAGATCCTAATCAGATTCAGAAGTCATCTTGTTGTGGTTCAGTAGGACAAGGATTAACCCATTTTGTACCAAATGGAATCTTCCTCCTTATATATAGCAGGAGTCCATTTCAAAATTTAGAGGTGTCAGGTTGTGTTTTTTTCAAAATTGATTAGGAAAATGGCTGAACTTTTTGCAAGCAGTGTAGGCCCTGATCAGACACCTTGTTCTGCTGCGTCTGATCTGGGCTTGCAGTTTGCCAGGGTATTGGTTTTGGGTTTTCTAAATGGGTTAATACAGGGATTGCTCATTTTCCAAGATGCCTTCAAACACCTTCAGAGGGACCCAGAAAATATTAATGCATCAAAACAAACATGATTGAATGCTTTTCCTTTTAACTTGCATTTGGGTTGAAAATCTCCCCAAAATCATCATACATTTTGACAAAACTCATTTATCATAATCAACATAGTGGTAAATTCAGAACATAGGAAACAATGAATTGATGACAATATAAGTTTGAAGAAAATGCTTACTATCTAAAAGTAGTGACTCTATGCAGAATAAAGTTGTGCAATATTCATGGCCTGTTGTTTGAGCATGGCTACCAGCCCTTTCTGCAGTGGCTTCAAACAGCAATGCCTATCAGAATTTATGCAAGAAAGGGAGCATAGCATGTGTTACCCTTTCAACTGCTAATCGGGACAAGCAGATGACATTTTCTTAGTATATTTTTTTCTTATTTTTCAGTGAAAATAAGACAGGACATTACATGTGAATTGTCTGCCAAGCAGACAATTCACATGAAATGTCAAGCCTTATTTATTATGAAAAATATGAGACATCAAAATGTTGTCTGCTCCAGGAATTTAAAATGTCTTCCGCTCCAGGAATTTAAAATGTCATCTGCACCAGGAATTTAAAATGGCGTCTGCTCCAGAAATTTAAAATGCCGTCTGCTCCAGGAATTTATGTAGCAGTTGAAGTGTTAATACTAACCTTAGTCTTGTCACTGTTTGTTATTGGTGGAAATGATATAACTGTGCCTTCAGCATCTACCAGACAGGGATACTGCGTCTTGTCTGTCAGCAAATATAGGTACCTGCCAGAAAATGGACAATTACATGTGATAAGTAATACATAAATAGCCACCAGGCAAATTAACCCCTTAACCCTTTTTGTACCAAATAGAACTTCCTCCTTATATATGGCAGGAGTCCATTTCAAAATTTAGGGGTGACAGGTTGTGTTTCTTCAAAATTTATTCGGAATATCGCTGAACTTTTTGCAAAAAGTGTAGGCCCTGATCAGACTTGCATTCTGTGGCATTCGATCTGGGAGTGCACTGTTTGCCAGGGTACCTGTTTTGGGTGTCTGGTACAAAAATGGTAAAAATAGGGACCAGCAAAACTGCAAAGCAGATGATGGTTTAAATATGTTAATCCTTGTCCTGCTGACCTTGACAACCCCCTACCTTTGCAAACAGTGTAGATCCAGATCAGATGGCCATCTGATCAGGAATGGCCATCTGATCAGGATCTACACTGTCATGCAGTTTGTGAATTGGACTATTACAGTACCGGGTATATCAAGCAAGCTGATTGGTTGATAGTCAGAAATGCTAAATTAATTTACACAGCAGAATAAAGGCTAATAGCAACCAATTGCGCTACGTCATGGCCACAGCCCATTAGGGCTTAAAGAAATAGATGGGCTGCATGATGCTTTCACGCAGAGCTGAAACCGACCACACACAAGTACTGGTAAACCGCTTGGAGGATCTAAGCCTGCCCAGGCAAAGCAGTGCGAGTAGGACCATCCATGCTCACAAACGGCTTGAGATGTCATTTCATCTCAATGTCGGGTAAAAGTCCCACAAAATTGGTACCCATTTTGGGGTGTCTGGTACAAGTGTGCACACAACATACATTTTCAAGATTGAATAAGAAAATTATCTTGAACATACCAATATCAGTAATTACGGTACATTTACTAGGGACTCAAAAACGTGTTCGAAGCAACCGTGTTTGAGTCATTAACCTTTATCCCTCTAAACACAACAATCCCAATCTTTGCCAACAGTGAAAATCCAGATCAGAAGGCTTCTGAAGAAGCCACCTGAACAGTGTAGATCAAGATCAGATGGTTTCTGAAGAAGCCATCTGATCAGGATCTACACTGTCATTCAGTACAGGGCCTGACAAATCCAAAAATTTTCCACTTGCCGATCAAGCAAGTAAAATATTTTTGCACTTGCCCAGCTCAAAATCCTACTTGTACAGGATTCTGGAACTCAAAGTGGAGTTGGATGGGGGGGGGGGGGGGCAATGGTGATGATGACCGACATTTATAAATATAATCCAAGGTGGGGGGCGAGGGGGGGGCAATGGTGACGATGATGATGACCGACATTTATAAATATAATCCAAGGTTTCTGTCAAGTTTCAAGCACAACCACTTTCCATTAGGATCTAGTTACTTCATGATTGTGTTTCTTTCTCTTTGGTGTCTCTGATGCGTGTCTTTCAGGGTTAATTGTATCGATTCCTGATCACTGCATTCACTTCTATTTACTTCCCTCTGTGCGGTAATACGGTAGAAAATAATGTTGTTGTCACAGTCAATAACAGTACTTTTTCAAGTTAATTGACATAATACCTTTACCGATTAGCAATTTAAGAGACAGTTATATAAGCTCATTTAGCTTGACATGCATGACAAACAAGAGCTGCAGCCGATATAGATCTACTCAAAAGATCAGAAGTGTCAGGGCAGCGAGATAAAAGATTAAAAGAATGCAATTTATTTAGCTTGAACCACAAGACGAGGACCCCCTCGATCCAAAACGAACCCAAAATTTCACACCCGCCCTACAAGCAAGTTCAATGCGATCATCATTTCCGCCATCCAAATCCTCGTCCATAAACCACCACGCCCATTTTTCTGCACGCAATCGGTAAATGACGCATCCGACCCCAGCAACCCTACACGTGTTTAACGTCATTGTTTTATTTTAATGGGGCATATCTCTTTCATTAAAAAAAATGTTTCGAACCGGTAAAAAATTTTCTCGCTAGCTAAATGATTGTGGATAGAGGCGCGACTAATTCGTGGTTACCAACATTAAAACATTTGACTTTTCCCGCCAGCGTCTGCTATTAGGCGCCAAAACATAACCATTCACGAGATAGTAGAATAGTCCATTTTTACTACCGTAAGACGAAGCAAATCGTCTTAGGAGCTATTAAATTATTTTCATATTGATTGTGGATTAAATTTTATGGCAGGGATAAACGCAAATTAGAGCCATAACTTAATCTTATTTCTACACCTTGTCACGCTTATCGATAGCGCTGGTGGTACACACTACACCAGAAATGAAAGACACGCACCGCCGGGCAATCGTGTTTAATTGGTTATTATATGACAGGGATTAAGAATAGTGTCATAATTGAACCGTTATAAAAACATAAATTGTTTTGTCTCTGAATTGCCGACAAAGCGGATATTATTGTGATTTACTTACTGGTCTAGTTTTACCATATTTAAGGACTCAAAAGACTGACAGTTGTAGATGATTTTTTGCACTTGCCCGACCGGGCGTCGAAAGGTCAAAGTGCACCTGCCCGGCGTGATTTCGGACTTGTCCCACACGGCCGGTCAATGGATTTGTCAGCCCCTGCAGTATGTGAATTTGAATGAATAAATTACATCAAGTAATTTGATTGGTTGAAATGTAAATGGGTGTGGCTAAATTAATTTATGCAGCGGGATAAGAAGCCCCTGCCCATAGGGGCTTGAAGAAATATATGGGCTGCATGATGCTTCTACGCAGAGCTGAATCCGGCCCGCACACTAGTACTGGTAAACCACTTAGAGGATCTAAGCCTGTCCAGGAACCGCGGTGTAAGGCGAACCGTCCATGCTAATAAACCCTATTGGTTTCATTGGGTGACAATGCTTGAGATGTCATTTCATCTCAATGTCGGGTAAAAGTCCCACAAAATTGGAAGCAATGTCTCCAAAATGACCTTTACAGTGTTGACGGGGACGTTAAACCTCAAATCAAACAAACAAATAAATGCAGCGGGATAAGGGTTATAGTTTCTTTTAAGTGGGCAAACCTAATGTAAATCCTCAACATTTAACACAGCATACTGAAGTATGGCCCAAAATGAAACTTTTTATTCTGTTTTCTCATCTTTTATATCAACAACTGTTAACCTATAAAATGCCAATCATGCCAACTGTCGTCTGCTTTGCCGTCTGCCGGTTAACTTGAAAGTAATATTTTGCAAACGGTGTGGACCCAGATCAGACTGCTCCTGAAGGAACAGTCTGATCTGGGCCATCCCTGTTTGCCTGTATGCAAAAATATTTTTAAAATGTTTGCAAAAAAATTCAGCAGACGACATAAGCAGATGACATTTTCAGATGTAGTTTTTCTCGGCCTCTTAAAGGTTAAAACGGTACAGTACAGTATTTATCCAATCAATCAAACATGACCAAAATATGAATCCTGATGATCCCACGTTATTTAGGTTTTTTGGGGTTTTTTTGTTATTTTTTTCCTAGTCTTCAACCTCTTATCATAAGTTCTCTTAACACTATTTTGTAAACTTACTTATGTATGCCAGAAAATGTATTTCTTTTCTTCTCTTTCCTAAGTTCATCAGCCTCTCTTCGTAAGTCTTCAAACAACTTTTCTCCACTAACTGGCTTGTGTCGAAACAGTGGAACAATCTGAAGTACATGAATAGCAGAGCTTTAATGGCTTAAACACATTTGGGACCATGAAAATTTGTTTGAGTCATGGGTAGCTCAAGCCATTGAGGGTTTTACATAGTGTCATGTGAGAAATCCTAGGTACTGGGACAGACAGGCCTAAGCAAACAGTGCAGACCCAGATCAGACTGCTCTGATCAGGGTCTTCACTGTTTGTCACTTCATCTACACTTTTTGAACTCATTGCTTGATAGTTAAACAAATTTGTTAAAATTTTAGGAGAATTACAGCAAGTCCACAAGGTGTCCGAATTTTTAGGATTTTTATGGTAATGCTTAGAACTATAAAATTTGGTCGTTGCTACATGCTAAATATCTAAGCTCTGGGCCCTGTGGATTCAGAAGAAGATTTTTTTTTTCCATTATAAGTCTATGGTTTGCTGTGTGTACTCATTAGAATCGCCTCATTGAGGAGATTCTAATGAGTACAAACAGCATATCTTTTCATGATAAAATTTGTTGGTTTTTTGTTTGGAGTAATTATGTTATTTCTAGCCTGTCAGTTTACACTAATTATGTTATTTCTAGCCTGTCAGTTTACCTAACCACACTTTTCAGGCAGGCTTATACATAAGCAGTTAACTAGTACAGTGTGCATTCTTTGCCACAAACTGAAAACTGCCATTCTTGAATCAGTGCTGGTGGAGGAATGCTGGTAGAAAAGATTTCATGATCAATCTCCACAAAAAAATGTTGCTGACTCTGCAGGTATCGTACCTGCAACCTCCAGATCACCAGTCAGTCGTGCATCTGACTGCCAAAGCCGGCTTCATGATAAAATATATTCCTAAAGGAACTCTATTTCTTATCAGTAGCTATGGGATGCATACCCCAAGAATGCTTTGAAGCAGCCATAGTAAATGAGCCATCCATGATAGATTGTTTGTTTGTATTGGAGTTTAACCACCCAGTCAACATTGCACAGTGCACATTTGACAGAAACTGACAACTGCCCTTCTTGAATCAGCAGAAGGGAGAGAATGACTGCAGAGAAGATTCCATGATCAATCTCCACGAAGGAATGTTGCTGACCCCCACAGGTATCGAACCAGTGTCCTCCTGATCACCAGTCAGACACGGATCTGGCTGAGCTACCAGGGCCAGCCTATCCATGATAGAACCATTGAAGTTTTGCTGTATATACATTTGTACATTTATACAGATTAATATATCATAAGAGCTAAACATTATTTTGCCTGAGACTGACAACTGTCTTTTTGGAATCAGTGGAAGGGAGACAATGACTGCAAAAAAGTTTACATGATCAATCTCCATGAAAGAATGTTGCTGGCAAAGCGGGGCTGAACATGTGCCTTCCTGATCACCAGTCAGATGTGCACACTGAGCCACCATGACTGGCTAAGAGGAATGGATACCGTAAAGATCCTAAGTACGATGTATTGGGATGGCCTAAGCAAACAGTAAAGACCCACATCAGACTGCTCCTGAAGGAGCAGTCTGATCAGGGTCTACACTGTTTGGCATTCTGTCTGCACCTTTTGGGCTCTTTGCTGGACCATGAAAAATTTGTCAAAAAGTTAGGAGAATAGCAGCAAGTCCATAATGTATCTGAATTTTTCTGATATTTACAGTACTCCTTCAGGGGAGGCAACACTTTCAAAAATATTCTTGCCTCCTCTATCAATAGGGGGGCTTTTCTTAAAAATTAGGAACAAATCAGTTCCTTTAACCCTTTACCACTCAGGGATTTTGTGAATTTCACTGATTTTCACAGTGTTGCACCTGACAGCAACTTCAACTAGCCATTGTTTCATAATGGATGGTCTGTTTTACACCAAACTCGGTATGAATGTTCATTGGGCAGTAGCCTTTCAAATGCAACCTTTCATGACTTGATCATTGTTGTCATGGTAAAGAGGAGGCATCTCAATGTTGGCAAAAAGTGTGTTTTCACATGAATTTTTGACCACATTTTAATCCTCACAAAGGCATTTTTGACCCCAGACACCCTCAGTTATAAATTTTAGCGGCCGGTTGGGCATACACCCAAAATTTTTCGGGATGTGAGGGGGGGGGGGGGGGCCTTGCCCCCCCCCCCCCCCCACTTCAACCCACCCAGAATATTTTTAGTGGGGAGGCACGCGAGGTTAGAGAATAAGAAAGGAAGAAAGTGAACAGGAAGTCCCAAAAATTGTCTGATCTCCAGGTGTCCTGAAGGGGGACTTAGACGGTTTTGTTTATCCCTGAAATTTCTGTATTTTAAGGGGAATGGATACACCTGGCAGATTTTTCCGCCATTTTTCAAAGGGAGACAACTTCTGGGCCTTCCAGTTCTCTTTTCTATAAACTCTGTCTCACTGAAAAAGAGGCTTACTCTTAAAGGAAAGAATTTGCTCCTGAGGAGCAAATTCTTTCCTTTAAGAGTTGACCCCTATTGACACAGTAGACAAATATACATTTGCAGGAGTTGCCTCCCTTGAAAAACAGTGTATACCATGATCCAATGCCAAATTCTGCTGTGTCTTATCTAGGTCCACAATGTTTGCCTAACCCAGCATATGAGAGTCCAGATTTTACAGATAACCCCTTTATATAGAGGATCTTACATTCATGAGTGTTCATGTATTATTGAATTTATTAAACGAGTTGAGGAAAAGTGATAAAATGCAAGGCTGTGCTAGGCATTTTATCCCTGTTCTACAACGAGTTTAATAAATTGTTGACATAGAGGTCCATGTATTATTGAATTTATTAAACGAGTTGAGGAAAAGGGATAAAATACGAGGCTGTGCCGAGCATTTTATTCCTTTTCTTCGAGTTTAATAAATTCAATAATACATGAGCATGCATGCAAGATTATATTTATCATATGACATTTAAAACGCATTTTAGTCATAATTGTTTTACAAAAATGTCAATATTCCTCCATTAGAGGACATCATGCAAGTTAAGTTAGGGGGCATATCTAACTAATTTGCATATTTAATCCACCAGTGGATTATCGAAATTGTTACATGGTGTTATTACACTCTCAGTTGCGACGCCATATGATAAACACAAATAACTCACACTGGGATTTCCTACAAATGCTTTGTGTGTAGTCAGTGGTCTACATGTGGACATAATTAGCAAAATAGCTTAGATTCATATTGCCACTTTGGGTTGATTGTTTATCAATAAATCCAAGAACATTGAGTGTGTATCTGACAATTTCTCATAGTAATACCTGTCATCCCACCTTATCTGGAACTGTATGAAAACCCTACTAGATTTGTGCAGTGGAAAAGGGAATTACAGAACAAATTTAAACTAGGTTTAACCCTTATCCTCTGTTCATGACAACCATTTTCCTTTGAAAACAGTGTAGATCCGATCAGATGACTTCTTATACTACTGTTCATGACAACCCTTTTCCTTTGAAAACAGTGTAGATCCGATCAGATGACTTCTTATACTACTGTTCATGACAACCCTTTTCCTTTGAAAACAGTGTAGATCCGATCAGATGACTTCTTATACTACTGTTCATGACAACCCTTTTCCTTTGAAAACAGTGTAGATCCGATCAGATGACTTCTTATACTACTGTTCATGACAACCCTTTTCCTTTGAAAACAGTGTAGATCCGATCAGATGGCTTCTTATACTACTGTTCATGACAACCCTTTTCCTGTGAAAACAGTGTAGATCCAGATCAGATGGCTTCTGAATTCAGAAGCCATCTGATCAGGAACCACACTGTAATTCAGTTTGCTAATTTGAAAGAAAACATTATATCATAAAATCTGATTGGCTGATAATCAGAAATGGGTGTGGCGAATTAAAATTTTCAGCAGGATTGCAGGGTTAAAAACTCAACAGTAACAAATCACAACAGAGCATGTGTAGGCCACCACTGAAGCCTGACACACGCTCCTGTTCATTATGATGTATTCAGAGAGCAAGTGTTTCTAGATTTCCACCAGCCAGGGGTACAGATTGCCATAAATCCAAATTTTACATTAACTCTTATCCTGCTGTTCACGACAACACCTATCTTTGAAAACAGTGTAGATCCAGATCAGATGGCTTCTTATACTACTGTTACCGACAACCATTTTCCTTTGAAAACAGTGAAGATCCGATCAGATGGCTTCTTAT
Source organism: Lucinisca nassula (assembly GCA_963580285.1). Lineage (NCBI taxonomy): Eukaryota > Metazoa > Mollusca > Bivalvia > Lucinida > Lucinidae > Lucinisca > Lucinisca nassula. The sequence continues at coordinate 81,070,049 of OY757022.1, read as the reverse complement.
ACTACTGTTCATGACAACCCTTTTCCTTTGAAAACAGTGTAGATCCGATCAGATGGCTTCTTATACTACTGTTCACGACAACCATTTTCCTTTGAAAACAGTGTAGATCCGATCAGATGGCTTCTTATACTACTGTTCATGACAACCCTTTTCCTTTGAAAACAGTGTAGATCCGATCAGATGGCTTCTTATACTACTGTTCATGACAACCCTTTTCCTTTGAAAAGTGTAGATCCGATCAGATGGCTTCTTATACTACTGTTCACGGCAACCCTTTTCCTTTGAAAACAGCGTAGATCCGATCAGATGGCTTCTTATACTACTGTTCACGACAACCCTTTTCCTTTGAAAACAGTGTAGATCCGATCAGATGGCTTCTTATACTACTGTTCACGACAACACTTTTCCTTTGAAAACAGTGTAGATCCAGATCAGATGGCTTCTGAAGAAGCCATCTGATCAGGATCCACACTGTAATTCAGTTTGCTAATTTGAAAGAAAACATTATATCATTTAATCTGATTGGCTGATAATCAGAAATGGGTGTGGCGAATTAAAGCTTTCAGCAGGATTGCAGGGTTAAAAACTCAACAGTAACAAATCACAACAGAGCATGTGTAGGCCACCACTGAAGCCTGACACACGCTCCTGTTCATTATGATGTATTCAGAGAGCATGTGTTTCTAGATTTCCACCAGCCAGGGGTACAGATTGCCATAAATACAAATTTTACATTAACTCTTATCCTGCTGTTCACGACAACACCTATCTTTGAAAACAGTGTAGATCCAGATCAGATGGCTTCTGATCAGGATCTACACTGTTTGACATTCAGTTTATGAATTTGTAGGAATAAATTACATCAAGCAATTTGATTGGTTCAAAGTCAGAAATGGGTGTGGCTAAACTGAATATTCAGCAAGAGAAGGGTTAAGTTAATAGGCATTTTTATTCAAAACTTAGGCACACAGGCAAAAATTTAGGCACCTGTTAGTCTGTATCCCTACCAGCAGTGATCTATCCAGTTCCACAAAAACAAAGCTTGATACTACAATCACAAATACTTTGGACTTACCTGTAAAAGCTGTGGAAACTGTGCATCATACTTCAAAGGTAATTTTACAGCCTTCAGATCATGTGTGGCTATTGTTGCAACCTGTCGTTTGTCACATATACCATCATGAAGCTTGGTCTGAAGAAAAATAAATCGGCCAACATATATAAGAAAAGAGCCCTTAACACTTTTTGTACCAAATGGAATCTTCCTCCTTTTATATAGCACAAGTCCATTTCAAAATTGCGGGGTGTCATTTTGTGTTTTCTTCAAAATTGATTCGGAAAATGGCTTAACTTCCTTGCAAACAGTGGAGGCCTTGATCAGACGCCGCATTCTGCGGCATCTGATCTGGGCCTGCACTGTTTGCCAGGGTACCCGTTTTGGGGTTTCTGATACTCAATGGGTTAATCTTCTCCAACTTCAGTTCTTAAAATCTGAGAGTGCAGCCAACAATCTATGTTTGCATCAGAAATTGGAAAAAATTAAATAGTTTAATCTTCTCAGCTATGAAAGAATGCACTCTCATCTTAGGGTGTGTGTGTGAATTCGGATTAAACGTCGCTTTCAACAATTTTTCAGTCATATCAAGATGGTGTCTGGTTGTGACAGGGAGCTCAATGCTCACTTTTATAGTGCTGCCTCACTGAAGTATCATGTCCCAGACACATTACATGATACCACACCCAGTCACATTATCCTGACACTGGGTCGACCAGTCCTAGCTCTACCCCGTAAATCTGAGTGCCAAGCGAGGAGCAGCTAGTACCATTCTTAACGACTTTGGTATGTCGCGGCCCGGGATCGAACCCGTGACCTCCCGATCCCCGGAGCAGACACTCTACCAACTGAGCTATCGGGGCCGGTCTTTCATCTTAGGTGTGTTACCTTAATGGTCAGGGCTAAAGCTGGCACAATTAATCGGATAATCAATAAATTGATCAATTGTTTGTTTGATTTGAGGTTTAACGTCCCTGTCAACACTGTGAAGGTCATTTGGAGACATTACTTCCAATTTTGTGGGACTTTTACCCGACATTGAGATGAAATAACATCTCAAGCCCTGCCGCCCAATGAAACCAATAGGGTTTATAAGCATGGACGGGCCGACTCGCACCGCTTTGCCTGGGCAGGCTTAGATCCTCTGAGTGGTTTACCAGTACTCGTATGTGGGTCAGATTCAGCTCTGCGTGGAAGCATCATGCAGCCCATATATTTCTTCAAGCCCCGATTGACAAGGGTCGCCACCCAATGTTGTGTCTTAAATAGCAGGATGAGTGGCAAACAGTGCAGACCCTGATGAGATGCCGTGATCTGTGGCATCTCATCTGTGTCTACACTGTTTGCACAGGCCTGTCTGTCCTAGTACATACGATAATGTATAACATATAATAAGAGTCAAAGCCAGAAATGTAAAATCATGATCAAATTTTCAGTGATTACTTATCGATCACAATGACAGGACTGATAATCGATTATCATTTCAGGTCTGACTAGCCAGCCTTAGTCAGGGCTAAACTAATGAGCCATGAAGCAGACTCTATCATGTCTGACATGGTAGATGAATCAATTGTGTGTCACACTGATAAATATAGAATTTCAAGTGCATCTTAACCTTTATCCTGCTCCATAAATTAATTTAGCCACACGCATTTACATTTCAATCAATAAAATTACTTGATGAAATTTATTCACTCAATTTGCAAACTGAATGACAAACAGTGTAGATCCTGATCAGAAGCAATCTGATCTGTATGAGTGGATCTACACCATTTGCAATGGTAGGGATTGTCGTGAACAGCAGGACAATAGATTACACATAAATGATCATTTTTCTCTGTATAATCTATACATTTTCGGTTGTAAACCATTACCATAACACACCTGTGCGACATAGTGCATTTTTTTCACATCTCCAAAATGACTATTTTTCTGGTGAAAATCTGTTATTTTTTTTTGTTTTTATACTGCAAACATAGGCTGTGCATGCTCGTCAGAGCCACCTCATAGACATGGTTCTTACTAGCACCCACAAATTATGACTTGGAGCAGAAATAAGAAATGTCCCCGTAAACATGTTTTGTCTATATAAAGTGAAGCTTAGATGGTGGGGGGGGGGGGGGGGGGTCATTTCAGACTTGTTCATGTGATGCTAACACAATTTCTGCTTTGGATATTGGACCCCAATAATAGTTTTATAAAGAGGATGTGGTCACAATGTGGTGTAATATGTATTTTCAAAGTTGCTTAAATTGTATATATGCTTTGAAGAACATTTTGTAGAACTTGACAATTTTGTTTGTTTGATTTGAGGTTTAACATCCCCGTCAACACTATTTAGGTCATTTTGGGGATGTTGCTTCCAATTTTGTGGGACTTTTACCCGACAGTGAGATGAAATGACTTCTCAATCCCTGCTGAAACCAATAGGGTTTATAAGCAATTTTCCTGGGCAGGCTTAGACGTTCTAAGCGGATTACCAGTACTCATGTGCGGTCGCTATCAGCTCTGTGTGGAAGCATCGTGCAGCCCAATCTATTTCTCCAAGCCCAGATGGGCGGGGGCGGCTTAATCTCTTAATGACACTATTGTTAGGTCATGACCAAAACTGTGTCTGTTTAATAATCAAGTTATATAGGCGTGTTTTCGTAATGTACTCCGAGTGACTGTTGACTTTCCAATCACTTTACCCATATCATAACACTATACAGGGTTGGAAAATTCTTCAAAATTTCATTGTCTGGTGCTGCATGAAGAAGGGCATGCAGATTTTGATAGACATCATGAGAATGCGCCTATATAATTTTGACCCCCTTGAACCCCACTTTTATACAGTAAAACTGGGGTTTACAAGATAAACCCTATTTTTCTTATTCTTGCTCTAAAATATAGATTGTGTAAAATATAGACAACAAGTACCCATAATCTATATTTTGAGCAGAAATATGAAAAATATCATCATTTTTCATCTTAAAATTTTTTTTCAACGGTAAAGTTTAAAATGTACATGTATTTGTATAGGCATGTTTTCATAATAGAGTGCACAGGATGTGACAAAATTTCTACTTGTCCTCCAACATTAGGCGACTGCCATTGCAACTGGATTTTTCCAGCCCAGCACATGACAAACTATCAGTAGCCATTACGAAAACAAACTGTAAGACATAGTGCATTTTTTCACATCTCCAAAATGGCTACTTCTCGGATGAAAATCCATGGTATCTTTCATATTTATACAGCAAACATAGTTTGTTTGTCCTCATTAGAACCGCCTAACGAGTAAACACAACCTATGTCTTGGAGTAAAAATAATGTTTATCCATTTAACCCCAGTTTTCTCTATACAAAGTGGGGTGTAAGGGGTGTTCATTTCAGGGACTTGTTCAAGTGATGGCAAAAGAGTCTAGTCCTTGATAAGCTAGGAAAAAATCTTGATACCTGCAATGTGATAAAATTTTTGAACATCTGTGGTGTTCTCTGCAAATCAAGGTTGTGAACAGCGCAACAGACTATGTACTGACGAACAGTCATGACTGCGGGCAACACTTCTATTACGACCCCTGCATCACTGTGGAACTTCAGGACAGAAATCATGTTCTTTTGAATCTCTTCAATCTCATCTTCAATTGCCTGGGCTTTTGTTTTCTTCTTCTTTTTCTTCTTGTCTTTTTCTGTTCCTTTCCCTGATTTCTCTTGTTCTTTCTTCCAAATATTCTCAAGATAGTCTAAAACAGACTTTGCTGCCCGCTGTTCAACCAGTTTACCAAACCTTCTGTCTTTAAACTTGTTTCCTTTAAAGTTGATTTCTTTCAGTTTTGGGCAAACACAGAGTACAGCAGGAAGCTCGGTCAATTTGTTGTTGGATAAATCAAGCGTATTGAGGTGGGGTAAATTTTCAACATCTTCAGATAGTTCTGTTATTTGGTTATCACTTGCAAGAATTTGGCTCAAATGGACAAGCTCAGCATCAAAGATTCCTACGGGTAGTGAAGAAAGTTGGTTGTTTGAGATGTTGAATACATGAAGGTTGGCTAACTTGTTGACCACGGGTAATTCTGACAGTTTGTTCATGCTAAGATTCAGCGTATCAAGATCACCGAGACCAAATATTTCTTCAGGTATAGTTTCAATGGCATTGTTTGAGAGATTTAAAATCTTAAGCTTCTTCAGTTTCCCAATGTCTTGTGGTACACCAGTAAGCCGGTTATTGCACAAGAGCAGAGCTGTCAAATTTTCCAGAGCACCAACCCCAGATTGAAGCTCTGACAGCGATGTACTCGATACTTCTAAGTAATTCAGATGAATCAACTGATAAATTGCAGCATCTAGACCGTTTTTATCTATCCGTTTACTTATTTCTTTTCCCTGCAACACCAGTTCTCGCCTTTTATCTTGTTTTGCTTGAGACACTTCTTCCCATGTGGCCGACATTTTTGGGGAATCCCAGTAATCAGATTACCTCGGACTCTTTCGTATTTATAAGAAATAGACCGAAATTGCCAGCAAGTATCGGAATGTTAACGTGTTATTTGCCTCGGTGTCCCGCGATTTGGAGTTTATAGATCATTCATTATCATCATCAACGGATTTTTTTATTAACGTGCAGGTACAGGGACAACGTACACTTAAGTGGGCCCCCTTCCAGGTTTTAAGAGTTCTTTTTTCCCCAGGACAATTGCAACTTGGAATGGCCTTAGAATCGAAGCTGTCTCTTCTGAGACAGTTGATGGGTTTAAGGCCAAAATATAATATCCTAGGGTTGGGCAGGGGATAGGCATGGATTCCTTCCCCTGATGGCTTCTTGTAAATAGTTTTAATCTGCTGGTGGCTGTGTCACAAAGCTCTTTTTGGGGGTGGGGATTGAAAACATTTGTGCCACACCCCAAACCTGTTATCATGGTCAGAATTGACCGAAAACAGTATCGGGAGAAAGAAAGAAAGAAAAGCTGGCTTGCTGCACGCATGGCAGATCTTACACAAGATCTCCAGGCTTGTCTGTCATGAGGATCGATAGCAGAGAGCTTCCATTCTCTGCAATCTCTTTCTGTCAGCTGCATCCAGGTCATTTTTGGCCTACCTGTATGTCACAGGTAGCCTTGACTGCGCCGCTGGAGCGTTCCACATGTCCATACTTGCAGAGCCTTCTCTCTTTCAGGATGAGGTCCAGGTCCTCATCGTGAAGCCCATCGTGAAGCAGTCTAAAGAAGCTAAACCAAAGACCAAAAAGGCGGTCCTTAACCATCCCCTTAGAATATTGATTATGAATTGTCAGTCAATAAAGAATAAAAAGGCTGAAATTCAAACAATTATCGACTCGGCAAAACCAGACATCATTTTTGGGAATGAGTCCTGGTTAACCCCAGAGATTAAAAACTCGGAAATTTTCCCAGAATCATTTGATGCAATCCGGAAAGACAGAGTTGGGGATGCACATGGTGGTGTCTTTGTTGCTTTTAAGCGAGACCTACTCTGCACAGAATCTCCGGAGTTGGACACCAACTGTGAATTAGTTTGGTGTAAATTGAACATTTTTGGATGTAGGAATCTGTACCTTGGTTCCTTTTACCGCCCACCAGATCAGATTGATCCATAATATCTTGAGGCGTTCAATTCATCTTTGTCTAGGATAATGTCAAATGCAAGTGCTCAAATTTTGGTTGGAGGAGACTTCAATTGTGGAGATATAGAATGGAGCAACATGCAGGTACCCCATGGGGTGTCTAAAAGGCAGACGCAGCAACAACTTTTGGACATAATTAAAGATCACTGCCTGACCCAAGTAGTAAACATACCCACCCGGCAAGATAAAACCCTTGATTTGTTATTCACGAATTCTCCATCCCGTGTTAGTCGAGTTAAGGGGACGCCCCCGATCGGCAAGGCTGATCACGACATAGTCCTTGTAGAATATGATATAAAAGCTAAACGAATCAGACAAGCCCCGCGTAAAATATTTTTATACAAACGTGCGGATATGGATGGTCTGCGAGACCATATAGCGCGATTTAAGGATTCGTTCCTTTCCTCTGACCTCTCACGCATGTCCGTCAACGACATGTGGGTCAGTTTTAAGCCCGAATTAATCACGGCAATGGAAAGGTTTATTCCAACAAAAATGACGAAAACCAAGTATAGTGCACCATGGATCGATAACACGATCAAACACCTCATTAGAAGACGTAATAGGATGTATTTTCGTGCTCGCAAGTCTAGCAGCCCTGACATTAAGAAACATTACAAAAGGTTCAGAGCACATGTACAAAAGGTAATTAGAGATGCATATTGGAGGCATGTTTCCAGCATATTTACCTTCGAAGATGACAACATAGATCCCGATAGCCCCCAGAAGAATAGTAAGGTTAAAAAGTTTTGGTCATTTGTAAAATCCCTAAAAAGGACGCATTTGGGATCACTTCGTTAAGGGAAAATGGAATTTTGAAAACAGACTCGCGCGATAATGCCAAAATATGCAACAAACAGTTTCAATCTGCATTTACGTGAGAAACTGACTGTGAGCTACCATCTAAAGGCAATAGTACGTTCCCTACTATGGGGGACATAACAGTTGACTCTAAGGGGGTCGCTAAACTGTTGGGTAAGCTCAAAATACATAAGGCATCTGGGCCAGATGACCTGAATGCCAGGGTCCTTAAGGAATGTAGTGCTGAAATTTCTCCTGTGCTGGCCTTTATTTTCAATGAATCACTTGCCCAGGGCACTGTACCAGATGATTGACGACAAGCCAATGTTACCCCGGTCTATAAAAAAGGTGAAAAACATGATGCAGCAAATTATAGACCAGTGTCGCTAAAATGCATCTGTTGCAAAACCCTGGAGCATATATTAGTCAGCAGCATTAACAAACACTTAGCCTTTGAGAGCATTCTTGCTGACTGTCAACATGGTTTCCGAAGTCAAAGGTCTTGCGAAACTCAACTAGTTCAATTCTTCCATGACATTGTGAGTATTCCGGATGGGGCCATAAATCGTGGCCACAAACAGACTGACTTGATCATCATGGATTTCGCCAAGGCCTTTGACAAGGTACGTCACAGAAGGCTATTGTTCCAATTGGACTACTATGGGATAAGAGGATCCACACATAATTGGATTAGCTCATGGCTCTCCGGGCGCTCTCAACAAGTTGTACTTGACGGCCAAGCGTCTGATCCAGTCCCTGTTCTATCTGGTGTCCCACAAGGTTCGGTCCTTGGACCGGTCCTCTTTTTGATATTCATCAATGATCTCCCTGATAACATCAGGTCATCTGTCCGTTTGTTTGCTGATGATTGTGTCCTGTATAGGGACATATATTCTTCTTCTGACTGTCGCATTTTACAAGATGACCTGGATCGACTTGCACAATGGGAAGCAGATTGGCCGATGAAGTTCAATGTAGCCAAATGCCATTCAATGAGGGTGTCACGACACCTTCGGGACAAGCAATTTAAGCATGATTACACACTACACCAGCAAACTTTGGAGCAAGTTCATTCCGCCAAATATCTTGGTATCACCATCACTGACGATCTCGATTGGGGTCAACATATTTCTGAAATAACATCTAAAGCAACTAGGACCTTAGGATTCCTTAGACGTTATTTGGCTTTTGCACCTCGGCAGACAAAGGATGTTGCATATAAAACATTGGTTCACCCTCAGCTTGAATATGCATCACCCATTTGGCACCCATATGTTAAAACTCAGATTCAGCAGGTGGAGAAGGTGCAGAGGACAGCTGCTCGATGGACCTGCAGACGATGGCGAAATAGAAGTAGCGTCGGTGACATGCTTGATGAACTAGAGTGGCCATCCCTGGAGACCCGTCGTGAGCAGTCCTCCTTAACCTTCTTCTACAAGATACATTCTGGTACAGTATCAATTAACAAGGATAGGTATTTGACCTCTGCAACAGTGTCAACCCGGACAAGGGCATCAAGAGCAAATAACTCACAGTATCGTAGGTACCAGTCCTATAGTGATGCCCTGAAAAACTCTTTCTTCCCTAGAACTATTCCTCAGTGGAATAGTCTTCCATCTTCTGCCGTGAATGCCAAGACTGCAGAGGAGTTCAAAGCCCGCACAGTATAAGATTGAGACTCAGAGGTATGCGTTTTAGGATACCTCTGTGCTTGGATTGTAAATAGTTTTAAGGACCCATCCAGAGATGATTTTTTGTTTTATTATTTTTATTTTATTTTTTTTTTTGGTGTTAAATTCTAAATTTAGCCACCCACCCAACTGAGGTAATGGCCAAATATGACCGACTCAGTATAAGAAGATAGATAGATAGATAGATAGATAGATAGATAGATAGATAGATAGATAGATAGATAGATAGATAGATAGATAGATAGATCCTCGGATGAGGTCCAGGTCCTCAATGCCAAGACGCTCAAGTAACTCACTGGACCTGATGGTGACAGCGTCCTATGGCTTGACATTACAGATCTGTCTGATAATTGCCCTGTCATTCTGCTGAAGACGTTGGAGGTTTCGCTTTGCCAATGGCCATGTCTCACTAGCATGGATCATTGCGCTCCACACACAAGAACTTTACACACGGCCACGTGTCTTGAACGAGAGGCGGCGGGAAGAGAGAACTGGTATCAACTCCTTGAATGTCTTCAAGTCACTTCCAGGCTGTTTTCACACGTGATGTGATTGAAAGGTCGCAACCTCCCGATGCTAAGTGCATATTGCTACAGTATGGGACTTAACTCTGTACCTTTGTGTACCTTAACACCTTAATAGCTACACTCATTGCCTACAGTACATATATACTGCATGCCTCTCTGATACAATCCCACTTGTAAGTTAGCACTCAAACAATAAACTCAACGTATTTGTACAGTCTTATTTAATGTGTTTCACCGGACACTAGCCATACCATAACACATATTATTTAGGTAGCAAAAGGAAGCTACAACCTCCAGCGTGTCGGATCCGACTTGGACTTCCCTCTCTGGTCTGCCATATAACGGTCGTGCAGTTCCTTGGCACCGTGTACACCTGTAATCAGGGTCCTCTATCAAGCGCTTGAGCCCACTGCATTTCTTGTGCACTCAGAACTTGCAGCCATTACAAAAGATACTGTTGCTGCCCACTCCAGTGCTACATATAGCGCATGGGAACTGGCCTGTACTATGCAGGAGGTCCAGACATGAACCACAGATCATGAGCTTTGTCTTTCCTGCATTCACTCTCAACCTTTTCGCCTCCATTGCGTCTTTCCATGTTAAGAGCCTCCTGACACATTCCTCAAGGGATTCAGCTATGATGACAAGGTCATCGGCATACAGGTCCTCCCTGGGGACTCCAGAGCGGAACTCGCATGACAAGGCTTCAAGCACGATTATGAAAAACAGTTGGCTGAGAACAGAGCCTTGATGAACACCCATCTTCACTTCGTATTCTTCACTGTAGCCATCACCAACACGGACACGGACACGGCTCCGAGCATTAGCATACATCCCTTGGACCAGTCGCACAATCCACTCGTCCATCCTAGTTTTCTTAGTGCCCAACAGATGACTTTCCGAGGCACTCGATCAAATGCCTTTTCCAGGTCTACAAAAGACATATAGAGTCTCCTGTTGGTCACCAGATACTTCTCTTGCAGCTGCCGTACAACAAAAATTGCATATGTTGTGCCTCTTCCTGGGACGAAGCAAAACTGGGAATCGTCGATGGACACCAACTGCCTGCTGAGGGCATCAACAATCCAGGACTTTCATGACCTGTTCTGTCAGCTTGAGACCACGGTAGTTGCCCCGTTCCAATGCATCACCCTTGACCTTGTAGAGACAGACAATGAAACTCTGTTTCCAGTCAGAGGGTACCTTTCCACCACGGATGATTGCAGCTGCAAGGTCGCGGATCATCGAGGCACCCGCAGGTCTTATCATCACCGCCACTTTGTCAGAAGGGCCCGGTGCTTTGCCAGTCTTCATCTGAGAGATAGCCTTATTAACACTATCAATAGTGATTGGGATGGGGGGCCCTACCACAAGTGGTTCACCAGACAGGTGGTCTGGGTCCCAGTCAAACTCAACATTGAGTAGCCTTTGGTAGTGTTCTAACCAGGCCCTCTGCTTTGAGTCTTCACTCATTGACATCACCCCTGCATCATTCTTTACTGGTTTGTCACCTACAACATCGGGATTCTCTCTTCTGATCTGGTTAGCAAGGCGGTATACTTCTAAGGACTTAAAGACAGGACTGGACTATATAAGGGAGCACAGGAAAACCTAAGTCATTCTTTGTCTGACCTCTGAAGGGTTAACATCAAATTCTATTTATCCGATTGGCTGTAAATGGAGAGCTATTGTGACATCGCAATGATTGACGTTTTTATAATAAGTGATTGACACCTCTGCTCTGTTTGAAGCTAACCATGTTATCTCAATTATGTAACAGCAGGCACACTCCATAATTGGTTTCCATAGAAAAACAAAACAATTTAATCATGATTAATGTATTTATTTTTAAATTACAAAGAAACAAATAAAAAAACAACATATTTTTTAAAGGTTAATTATATAGCATATTTAGTTCTAACAAACCAACAAAAAACAACAAAAAAAAAAAAAAAAAAAAAAAAATAATAATAATAATAATAAAAGCTTCAAATTTGTTAAAAAATTATTTGTTGACACTATAAATCAAAGTACTGAAAGTACTGAGGAAAGTTGATTTATGAGGTATATTCACCATGATAAAATGGTAGTGGTAGATTAAACAGTTCTCTAAGTATCTTTTTGACAAGGTTGAAATAGAGTTTAACCAGGTTCGACTAAGATAAAAATTCCTGTTGCTTATTATTGTCCTCGTGACAATCACTGACCATCTGACTGGCGCCAACCCTGAACAAAATCCAGGTATTGGTTATTGATAGCACCCCTAAGATGTCAGAGCGGAACGTCAGAAGAAAATTCTGGACTATGCTTGTTTGTTTGTTTGTATGTTTGTTTGCTTGTTTTGACGTTTAACATCCACGTCAACACTGACTAGGTAATTTAGAGACGTTGCTCCAATTTTGTGAGACTTTTACCCAACACTAAAATGAAATGACATAATTATCAAGCCTGTCGCGCAATGAAACCAAATAGGCTTGTGTCATGGATTCGCACCACTTTGCCTGGGCAGGCTTAGATCCTCTAAGCGTTTTACCAGTACTCATGTGCGGTCGATTTCAGCTCGGCGTGGAAGTATCTTGCAAGCCGTCTATTTCTTCAAGCCCTGATTGGTGGGGGCGGTAGGATTGTGCTCTTGCATTTGGCCATTGGCAAACAGAACCTTCATAATCAGACGCCACATAATGCAGTGTCCGATCAGATCTAATGTACCTGCTTAAATGAATAGTCTGATTCTCAGTTCATGACTATTCTCCAAACTTACATTCAGAGACGATCGATCCACTAGTTCTCTCAGCACTTTGATTAATTGAGTATTTACGCAAATACGCTGTTTATCTGGAGCACTGGACGGGAGTGAACTTTAAACCGTATTGCTTTCTTTCGGCGAGTCATGGGTCTCCAAAAATGAAGTGTACATTGCTTTCAGAGACGTTACAGCAGGGCCCTTTAATTTCTACATTTTAAACAGTGGAGACGCTTCGACTTAGATTCGCCTTCCCAAGTGTCTATAAAACGAGTGCACATGCACCCAAAAATGCACAGCTTCCTTTTATAACACTGAAGGGTCTGATTCGAGATCACAGAATGAGGTGTCTGATCAGTGGCTTCTGAATTTGCTTAACCAATATATGACAATGGAATCTTCCAACAAATAAATTCGGAACAGGATTGTCAGATTTGTTTTCTTAAAGGTAGGTTTTGCAAGAATATATGTTTTTTTAGCAATCAATGCAGACTCGGATCAGACGCCAAGTTGTGCTGCGTCTGATCTGGGCCTACAATACTTACATGCCAGAAAAAGTGACGCTAGTTATATATGGGCTAATGTCCAGTCCAGAAAGGGAAGGAACACCTGTGGAATCAAGTCCGCCTTGATATAAAAGGATACACCGAGTAGCAAAGCTGGAAAACTCCAGTTCGGCAACTGAGGGGTGAAAGGGAAGAATCACCTGTGGAATCAAGTCCGCCGTCAGCGCAAATGTTAAGAAATCAATGCGCTGGAAAAGGAAATGAGGCAAGTGCTTAATTTGGACTATTTTATGCAACGAACGAACAGCGGAAGTGTAGTAACGCGGTCCAGTACCGGAAGTAGAAATGCAATGACATAGAAACTTGATACCAAGTATCAACTTTCAAAAACAACTTCTTCTGATAAATAAATAAATAAATAAATAAATAAATAAATAAATAAAAATGTTTGAATGAAAGAATTGCTTTTTAATAAATTTTGATATAATAGAAAGATCTTTCCAGTCTTCTTTTTATTTTTCTTCTTCTATAGAAGAAGAAAAATAAAAAGTAAAATGAGTTATACACAGGGGTCTTAGTAAAATAAATAAAATAAAATTGGCACAGCTTAACCAATGATGGAATGACTGAATAAATCAGATGTCCAGACTTACCTCATTCTAATCTCAGTTTAGTTTTTCTTAAAATAAAATAAAGATTTTGGCTGTTCGTTAGAATGGTCTCAATCAGGCAGTTCTAACGAGCACCCACAATATACTATCAAGTGAGGATATGCATTTGCATGGCCTCAATGAGAGAATTCAAATGAGCCCCCGCAATATAATATAGAGTACTGGTACTTGGTCTACTTCTAATGAGTACTAGGACTAGCATTTTACACATACAAATGTTCAATGAGGCGGTTCTAACGAGTTGAAACTCTGTAATATCACAAAATCTTTTTACAATGAATCGTGCTACAGAGAGGTTAATGTTTACAGAGAAAAATATGGAAACACACATAATATTCCTTCCAAATTCAGATATCAGTCAAGTATGCCATTTTATTTTCTGTCACACAAAACCAGCCTCCAATAAACGCCCACTTTACTTCGATGTTGATTCATAGGAACTTTTTTGTGACATTGTGACGGGGTCGGAAATTAAACAGGTCAAACAAAATGACTTCAGGTTTTACGTATTTTGCCATGTTAGACAAGAAATGAGAAAAACGTTAATGGTGTTCCCTTTAGTGAAGAAAGGGGAGGTAACTACTATTCTATTCTTAGACAAGGCTATTGTATCACCAGTCTTTTTCTGAGAAACAAGATCGCAGCCATAAGAAAGAAAGTGAGTGTTTTGGACCAGCGTATGCGAATTGCAGGTTTCTAAAGCCTCTAATAAACGCCCGCCCCGGTCTTTAGGAAAGGTAATGATTCTAATAAACGCCCAGGCGTCTATAAGAGATTTTACGGTAATTTATGTTCAATTTTTGGAGGTATTTGTTTGATAAATATATGGACAGTAGCTGATTATTACAGTCAATTATATCCTGTAATCTTTATCAGTTTTATGGCCCCTATAGGTAGCCAGCCCACCAAGACCAAGCCACACATACTTTTTTCTGCTGGTTACCGGTACAAGTTTCAGCTGGGAACCAGACCCCCTCCCCCCGGCATGAAAATCCTGTCTTTAAGGTCTTAAGATAGATAGATAGATAGATAGATAGATAGATAGATAGATAGATAGAGTATAACTTCGATGGCTCGAACAACGCTGGCTAGTTTACCATGGATGTGTCGAACCCATTCTTGAGCCCCTAGCGAAATCCTCTACATAAGAAATAGTGGGGGATAATTAAGGAGATTTTAGTCTTTTATCTTGCAAATGTATGCTGTGTGTACTCATTTGAATCGCCTCGAGGAGCGATTCAAATGAGTACACACAGCATACATTTTCATTACAGAACACCGAAAAGATGTCTAAAAGTATCTCGTTATGCCTCCTGGCAGTAGCCCTCATTGGCTCGAACTACCCCTGTCTCGAACAGATTTTCGAGGTCCCAAAGGTGTTCGAGCCATTGAAGTTCGACTGTAGATAGATAGATAGATAGATGTTATTGTTTTGACAATAAGTATAATTGGTTAAGTGGTAAAACAAGTGCAAATTAATAGATTGTTGCTTTGACAAAGACGGAAATCATTTAATTCTTATAGTCACACATTTACATTTTCGGAGGCGAGAGAGAAGCCTCCGTGGTGTAGTGGTTATTCTACTCGCCTTGTAAACCAGTGGTCACAGGATCGATCCCGGGCTTCTTCAGACTTTCGGATGAGTCTTTAAACCGAGGTCCCATCTCCGTATGACCTTAGCTGTTGGTGAGACATAAAACTCAAACACCCACACTCACTTTACGGAGGCGAAAATAATCGTGATAGTTGATCAAGGACAGACCTTAAAGCCTTTTTCAGCAGGCCGTCCAGCTGCACCAGACGATGAATAATCAGAGTAATTGATAAGGGTCGTATCGCCGTAAATACGACTCTAAAATCGAGCAAATACGCCTAGAAATGAACAAGAAGTCGTACCAAATACGACCGTCAAATTGGCGATACGCCAAGGTCGTTCCATCGCAGTCGTGTCGGCAATGGGGGAAAAAAAACGTGACGCCTGACAAAAAGCAATCGAAATCGAGGTAATTTTCGCCGCATCATAGTCTTCAACAAAAACGGTTCCAATCTTCAAGAACGATTCGAAATTCATCCATTCATGAATGATGGCATTTGTTTTAATTACGCTGAAACACTTCAACCTTACCTTTTGGCGATAATATATTGAATACAGCCTCGATAGCGCAGTGGTTAGCGCGTTCGACTTATGATCGAAAGGTTGTGCGTTCGAATCCGGCCACCGGTATCGAGGTGTGTCCTTGGGCAAGACACGTAATGACACTGCCCCACTCCACCCAGGTGTAAATGGGTAGCAGTGGTGTAAAAGCCACTGCCTCTCTCTCTCGCGCGCTTGAAAACACCCGGAATGAGTGTTCGAGAGCGATTCAATAAGCTTGAAGCTTTTATCGCAATCGAACTAAAATAAATTAGTATAAACTAATACCGATCCGCTTTAATCAGCCCCAAGTTATGACATCTATCAACATGATTAGGAAACCGATTATTGATGCGTGATTACATAACGGTATTTATTATCTAAGGGAAAGCCGCCCACATTATTAACTTTATTAACAACAGTAACTTTATGAAAAGCGTGTATAAAATACGATGCTGAATATTGTTAGGCAACCACATTGACTTCTACCGAATGTCATCTTCGAGAAAAAAAATTGGGTTCGACAGATCTATAGATTCACATTGTCATGTAGTTAGGTATTAAATATCAAAACAGACGCGCAGACGATAAAAAGTAAAGACCACTTTTTCTTTTTGTGGAGAACCTGACAAAGTTTCTCCGGAACAACGCAAGAAAAAAAATCAAACGCAGGAGAAATTTCTGGCGGCTATTTCTCCCAAATCGCAGAAATTCACGCTGAAATGGATTACTCTGTATTTTGTGGAAAAACAAAACAGAAACAACAACAACTGGGCAAGGAAAGTTATAATTAATGTAACAGCGACTATATATCCGACCAGGCAGCGTCAGCGCTAGCTCTTTCTGCTTAGCGTTCGCAGGCCGCAGATGCAAGAAAATTTGCGTCCATGACTCACTTTTTTCACGTCCTTTGGCCATTGGCGAAAACTCTTAACCGGAGGTTTAAAAACCTTGTTTATTGCCGTTTTCCGACACGTGTATATCGGCCCCTTTGATTATTGCATCATGGTGGTTGTTTACTTTTGACTCCACTTCTAATTTTCATACTTTTATCATCCTGACGTATTTTTTTCTCGCAACATTGTCGTCAATGCACGTCTTAGATAGAACCACCGCTGCACAGACTGATCTCTTTGTCCGCCGAGTTTGACCAAAATTATATTTATTGATTTGAGTCACAATGGCAGGATTAACCTGTAATACTTGGGTACTCATATATCTAATTGTGAATCACAGGTGGTCAGCATGCAGTGCATGCTTATTTACCGCTATCTATCAAGTAGCCGATTAAATTAACACCCTAAGTTGACTCGCTGGCGTCTTTGAACATTAAGCAGAATGACTGGCAGCGCATCATAAAAGAACGCAAACACAGCAACCGGGACAGACTGATTAGCTTTCACAGATGCGCTTGCTGATCTGAGTCTTCACTGGTCGCTCGTTTTATTGTATTTTTGCTGAGCGCTGAATTTCTCACCTTTTACCAATCGCATGCAGTTGCTACAATTCGTGGAGATTTCCCGCCTTTGAACGCGTAGCACATAAGGCCACTGCAGACACAAAACATGGGTTTGAAAACGTTTTGATGACAATATGATCTGTGTGACGGCTGAAGACTCCGACCAGCCTGCACAGTCTGATCAAAACGAGCATTCAATGGCGTCTGGGAAATTCCAAAAACACATGCGAAGTAGACGACCACATTGGCTGGATTTACATTCTTTAGAAGAAAAAAATATTTTTCATTTTGCTGTCCGCTAGCTTATTAACATGAAAATGTATATCGGTATGTTACGATGATATAATATGTGTTTAACGTCTTTTACATATGGCCATTGCCACGTCTGACATTATTATAAGTGCACTTAGCAGCCATCCTGTGATGACAGATAAAACCTAGTTTTGAATTTAGGAGTACCGATACTCTCAAAGAATCACAGGATACGCCTATGTCTTTGGTTAAAGGAGTAACAGTACTCCTCGGTCAAAAGCTTATCAATAACACTGGATGATATTTCAATACAATGTTATTTTATTGTAACGGTAATAAAACCCATACGCAATAGAGACTGAGCTATAACCAAACGCATATGTACACCGACCCCTACATCCCGACACCTTTATATACTATAACATACCTAACCTCAATAAATTTGGCCTGGATAAAGATAATGGCGAAACGACCCATAAAAATGGGCGAAACGAGCCACGGGCGAAGCGATCAAGGGCGACATTACCCAGAGCGAAATGACCCAAACATCTCACGGGTTAATCGGTTCACGGGCAAAACGACCCGTTACCTTTCACCTGTGATATAGTATCATTGTCAAATGTTTATTGTCATTGTTGTACAAAATGATTTCTGTATAATATAGTTATAGAAAATGAATTTTTCGATGAAATGTTGCACCTAGAGTAATTCGGGGGGGGGGGGGGGTGGAGGAGGAGTTTGGTCAGTTTGTTTGAGTTGAGGTTTTACGTGGAGGTCATTTTGGAGACGTTGCTTCCGATTTTGTGGGACTTTTACCCGACATTGAGATCAAATGACATCTCAAGCCATACCGCCCATAGAAACCGCTAGGGTTTAAGGAGCGGTCCGACTCGCATCACTTTTCCTGGGTAGGCTTAGACCTAAGCTGTTTACCAGTACTCAAGTTCGGTTGGTTTCAGCTCTGCGTGGAACCACCGTTCAGCCCAATCTATTTCTCCAGGCCCTGATGGGCGGGGGCGCAAACTGGTCAGTTTGTATCGATGATTGAACAAGTCGTTGCGAAACACATCATGAAAAGTGTGGTCGAAACACGGACGTTGTTGTCTCGAAAATTAAAAATGATACATTTTCACTGTATTCTCTTAAGCAAGAAACCCTTTGCACCGGGTTCTCTGATTAAGGGGGAGGCCGCGGTTTACAATTAATGAATTTCATACCATGAAACTTGCCAGTTTGATCGATGATAATTCAAAATAAAACTAGAAATGTGTTAATAGTATTCGATGATACGGATGCCCCAGCCAGGGATCAGAGACTCCCGGAAACAATTTTGCTAAAAGATGAAGTTGAAAAGGGCCATAACTGTCATAATAATCGCATATTGTAAGTTAAATCAAACTTAATCTAGATTTCATGATTATATAGAAAATGAATTCAATGTGAATGATAACTCCCAGAATAGCTGGTAGATTTTATCTGAAGTCAAACTTGACCTGTATTTTCTGATTGTATACCAGTGTACAGTTCGAACAATTTGACCTGAGACTAATCTTTATGAATGGAATAAGTTTGTCAATGTTATCGCCTAATACGTCGGCTTTCGTAAACTTCTCGTGAATTTTCGGTATCACGTGAATTGCGACCCATTTACCGACCGCTATGTATTGAATAACAATATCGCCATTTTCGGGAAACGGCGAAGATAAATACATGCATTCAGTCGGGTGTGAAATTATGTTAATAGAGTTCACCAGTCTCAATTCAATTTGTTCGAACTAAATGAAATATGAATCCAATCAACCCTCGTTTTCAAAAGATACTGCGTGGAAATCATTTTTTTTTTCATTTAAAAATGAAGTTGAAAAGGGCCATAATACTAAAATTAATTAGCGGATTTTACCTGAAATCAAACCTGACTGTATTTTATGATTTTATGAAATATGAATTCAATCCACCAAAAGTTTCAAAAGATATCACACGGTAAAAAAAATCAAGAAAAAAAATGAAGATAAAAAGGGCCATAACTCTCATAATAATTTGCGATTTTTACCTATAATCGAAACTGACCTGTATTTTATGATTATATACCTGTGTATGAAATATAAATCCAATCCATTGAGGTTTTCGAAAGATATGGCACGGAAACCGTTTTTGTTTTTTTTTTCATGTAAAAAAATAAGTTCCAAAAAGGGTCATAACTCTCATAATAATTGGTGGGTTTTACCCGAAATCGTTCTTGAATTGCATCTTATGATAATATACCTGTGTATGAAAAGTAGAAGTAAAACAAAGACCAGGAATCGATACAATTAACTTACTCCAGTCATCAAAGACACCAAAGGGAAAGAAACACAAACATTAAGCGACCAGACCATAATGGAAACCTAAACAAAGGAAGGCCATAAGGACAGTAACTTTCCCACAAAATGGCCATATGGCCATCCAAAATAAAAAGACACAAGTGATACACACAGTAAGTAACAAACAACACCATAAATAAACCGCCACAGAAGAACCGCCTTGGAACGGTCAGTGGAATGATTTCCACCGGGGGGCTTAAATCGATTTTACGTGGCCACAATCCTCGCCCTTACTTCCGTCACGATTTAGACAAATAATTTGTTCAGTCCGCATGAAGCCTCCTAACTCATCAGTGCAACATCTCCGTGAACACAAAGAACCACAGAGGTGAGACAACGGTGAGGACTCGACAGCAAGAAACCACTGAAATGCTGGAGCAAAAGAAAACCAACAGTTAGACTCCGATGGGCCCGACCAGAGACAGAGCATCAGGCACCAACCAACATTACCTTGAATTAGATCTCTCTAATTCTCAATAAGCCTTTACGTTGGAGCCGTCATAGAATCTGAGGCCTGACCCACCGGCGTGCAATTAAAGAGGGAAGCAAAGTTGCCAACCGTGATTGGGTTAACTACCATGCATGCAGTCTGTCGTATAACATCCATGTTGTACCCAATCTTTTTATATCGCCGGGTGCTTTTAGCTTTATGAGTGTTACCATATATGGGTATTGCGGCCAATTTGGTCATGTGACCTGGACCTAAAACGGTTCCCCCAATAAATGCGCCTTATCGTAAGGAGCAAAAATATATCTTATACTTTAGTACTGTATTCTGAATCGTTTGCAGGATAAAATGTATTCTCACATTTTCCAATACAAAAGCATATGTGTCAAAGTTTGACCTAGGCACAAAGAAGGTCAAGGTCAACACAGGGTCACCATTTTAGCAATATATGATGGGCCTTCGTCCAAGATGCCATTTATCAAGTTTCGTGGAAAACTGCCCAGTGGTTCTGGAGAAGACTATTTTTGAAGGGTTTTTACCATATATAGCTTGGCGGCCATTTTGGTTATGTGACCTGGAACCCATGAGCAAATTTTGGTTTCCCCCCATCCCATAGAAGCTCCATATGAAATTTGACTTCAATCGGCCCAACGGTTTCCGAGGAGAAGCAGTTCGAAAATTTTCACATTTTTCGCCTCTGCGAGGCTATACTAAATGGAATGCAATATTTCGCAAGTTCATTGGTTAGATCTCATTGATATCTACCAGTATGCCAAACATTGTTTAAATATTCCAAGCGGTTAAGTCACTATCACCAATTTTCACAAACGGGTTATGGACGGACAGACAGACAGACCATATATGGCTTGGCGGCCATTCTGGTAATGTGAGCTGGACCCCATGAGCAAATTTTGGTTAGCCCCATCCCATAGAGGCTCCATATGAAATTTGACTTCAATCGGCCAAACGGTTTCCGAGGAGAAGCAGTTCGAAATTTTCACATTTTCGCCTCGGCGAGGCTATACTAAATGGAATGTAATATTATGCAAGTTCACTGGTTAGATCTCATTGATATCTATCAGTATGCCAAAAATTGTTTAAATATTCAAAGCGGTTAAGTCACTATCACCAATTTTCACAAACGGGTAACGGATTTTTTTGCCTCAGCGAGGCAATACTAAATGGAATTGAATATTTCGCAAGTTCATTGGTTAGATCTCATTGATATCTATAAGTATGCCAAAAATTGTTTAAATATTCCAAGCGGTTAAGTCACTCACCAATTTTCACAAACGGGTTACAGACAGACAGAACGCCATATATGGCTTGGCGGCCATTTTGGTCACGTGATCTGGACCCCATGAGCAAAATTTGGTTTCCCCCATCCCATAGAGGCTCCATATGAAATTTGACTTCAATCGGCCCATCGGTTTCCGAGGAGAAGCAGTTCGAAAATTGTCACATTTTTCGCCTCGGCGAGGATATACTAAATGGAATGTAATAGTTTGCAAGTTCATTGGTTATATCTCATTGATATCTATCAGTATGCCAAAAATTGTTTAAATATTCCAAGCGGTTAAGTCACTATCACCAATTTTCACAAACGGGTTACGGACGGACAGACAGGCAGACCATATATGGCTTGGTGGCCATTTTGGTCATGTGACCAGGAGCCAATGAGCAAAGTTTGGTTTCCCCCATCCCATAGAGGCTCCATATGAAATTTGACTTCAATCGGCCAAACGGTTTTCGAGGAGAAGCAGTTCGAAAATTTTCACATTTTTCGCCTCGGCGAGACTATACTAAACGGAATGTAATATCTCGCAAGTTCATTGGTTAGATCTCATTGATATCTATCAGTATGCCAAAAATTGTTTAAATATTCCAAGCGGTTAAGTTACTATCACCAATTTTCACAAACGGGTTACGGATTTTTCGCCTCGGCGAGGCTATACTAAATGGAATGTAATATTTCGCAAGTTTATTGGTTAAATCGTATTGATATCTATCAGTATGCCAAAAATTGTTTAAATATTCCAAGCGGTTAAGTCACTATCACCAATTTTCACAAACGGGTTACGGATGGACAGACACAGACCGTATATGGCTTGGCGGCCATTTTGGTCATGTGACCTGGACCCCATGAGCAAATTTTTGTTTCCCCCATCCTATAGAGGCTCCATATGATATTGGACTTCAATCGGCTCAACGGTTTCCGAG
This sequence comes from Lucinisca nassula, assembly GCA_963580285.1. Taxonomy (NCBI): domain Eukaryota; kingdom Metazoa; phylum Mollusca; class Bivalvia; order Lucinida; family Lucinidae; genus Lucinisca; species Lucinisca nassula. Next base: position 81,047,563 of record OY757022.1, on the reverse strand, counting down.
GAGAAGCAGTTCGAAAATTTTCACATTTTTCGCCTCGGCGAGGCTATACTTAATGGAATGTAATATTTCGCAAGTCCATTGGTTAGATCTCATTGATATCTATAAGTATGCCGAAAATTGTTTAAATATTCCAAGCGGTTAAGTCACTATCACCAATTTTCACAAACGGGTTAAGGATGGACAGACAGACTGACAGAATGACCGATTGACCGAATGACAGAATGACACGGTGATTTTAGGGCACTGTTAGAAAATCAACCGACTTCAGTCGGTCGCTTTTTCTGCGGGTCGTGCAATGGCGTCTATAAAATTTTGAAAAGGCTTTGCGTAGTTTATGGTACCGATAACCCTGATTAAGGAGTTTAGCCGTTAATAATTTATTACGAGTGTTGAAGTCAGTTACATGACTACGCACTCTAGCAAATCGAATTAATTGCGAAATATAAACGCCATAGGATGGCACACGAGGAACATCACCATCCAAAAAAGGAAAATTTACAATCTCAAAATCAAAGTCATCGCGTTTATCATAAATTTTGCACGAAACAAATCCATCTACAATAGATAGATGTAAATCCAAAAACGGGGCCTCGGTATCAGAAGAATTTGCTTTATTTAACTGAAGTTCTGGGGGGGGGGGGGGGTAAATCTGACTGATCAAACCATCGAAATAGGTATTATCAATATTTAATAAATCATCTGAATATCTAGAAAAGCTTCAATAATTTCAGATTGGTTATCAGTGGAAAGCGACAACATGAAGTCTCTTTCATAACAATACAAGAACAGATCAGCCACAAGAGGTGCGCAATTCGTACCCATCGGAATACCCACAATTTGTCTAAATAACTAAGTACCGAATCTAATATAAATATTGTCAGGTAGAAAGGTGAGGGCATCACACACTTTCTGACATGACCAAAGTGTATAATTCTTATGCTCTTTAGAAGTGAAAAATGCATTTCTGACATTACATGCAAGATAGAGAGAATCTTCTCTGTGAAAAGTCCATTCAATTAAATCATTAAGCTTTTCTTTTATAAGATTATGAGGAAGTGTAGTATGAATAGTGGAACAATCGTAAGTAGACAGACTTGAAGCACGAAAATGTCTGGATTTCAAGTTATTTAAAACCTCATTCGAATTTTTTATAGACCAAAACAGATTTCTTCCTGATCTTTCAAAGACTTTATCACAATATTTAATCACATACGTTTTAATAGCAATAAGACAGGAAGTTAATAATTTAGAATGTTCAGTGGTAGTGCAAGAGCTAGAATTTGCAATAAACCGTGCTTTGTAAGGTCTTTTATGAAGTTTTGGTAACCAGTATAGCGTAGGAAGCTTGTCTTGGCCTTCGTTAACACACACAGCAAACTTGGTGGCTGAATGACAAACATGTTTATCTACTATAGCTCTCTCTTCAGCTAAAGGCTGAAGTTCATAGGCCTTAGTACCACCAAGCTCCTGCTTAAGCGTGTTAACATAGTGGAGCCGTCATACGACGACGTTGTTAGCGGCCTTGTCTGCAGGGGCCAAAACAAACTTCTTATGAAATTCTTGAATACCTAGTTTAAGATGACGTAAACACGTCTTGGGCTTAGGAGGTAATAAGTTAGTATTTTGAGAATAGAAAGAAATGCGTTTATTCACTAGTTTTAAAATGCTAAGTTTCCGGTCCTTAAGGGCTTTATGCTCAACATACTCTCGCTTACACCATCGATTACCGAATTCATTCAAGGAAGCAGCGATTTCATCTCTACATTTACTGAAATCAAGTTAAGAAGGAAACCGATATTTCGGTCCTTTAGAAATTATATTCCTTATCCTAGAATCAGGATAAATTTTTTAAATTGCCAGTAATTACATGACCAGGAGCAGGATAGCAATACTTTGAATTTTTACAATCACATGAATCAGGAGTATTAGTATCAATATCAAGATCTGAAACAAGTTTATTGAAATTAAAAATGATAGATCTAACAGGTTTGTTATATTTATAGCAAATTATAGGTGTTTCAGTATTTTGAAAATAAGCAGGAATGGAAGAAAGCACCGATCTGTCACGGAAGATACTGGGCAAATCTATAAAATCCAGACCCTTATTAATGAAGGATATTTTGAAGAAAAAACGTCTCCCCGTACATCAACCATAGTGCAGTTTATATTTTACTTTTGGTCCTTTGAGATCAGCGTGAATATTCTGAGAAATCAGAAATAAATTATTGGTTTAGACTCATATTCTAGACAGGTTTTTAATTATTTGGACCCTATTTTGATTTATATCAGTCTTTGAATCGACTGCCTATTCGAAATTCGCAAAATTGCAGTATGTTTCCTCTGGCTTTCTTTGCCGGATCATTACAGGGTCACTGATGAGGCTTTATTAGCCGAAACTACGTAGTATGACCCATCTTCTTTCTTATGAATGTTTTCATTGCTCTTAAAGGAACTCATTTTTGATTTTTATTTGCCTTCACTGCAGCTGGTGTTGTGCCGTGTGGCGGCCGTAAAACGTCTCCCCGTACATCAACCATAGTGCAGTTTATATTTTACTTTTGGTCCTTTGAGATCAGCGTGAATATTCTGAGAAATCAGAAATAAATTATTGGTTTAGACTCATATTCTAGACAGGTTTTTAATTATTTGGACCCTATTTTGATTTATATCAGTCTTTGAATCGACTGCCTATTCGAAATTCGCAAAATTGCAGTATGTTTCCTCTGGCTTTCTTTGCCGGATCGTTACAGGGTCACTGATGAGGCTTTATTAGCCGAAACTACGTAGTATGACCCATCTTCTTTCTTATGAATGTTTTCATTGCTCTTAAAGGAACTCATTTTTGATTTTTATTTATGATTAATTTCAGAATCAATGTAAGGACGGAGAGTATGCTGAGTATAGCCTCTAGTTAAGAGAGCCGCATCATATAACTGATGAGAACTATTGTAGAATTTATTCGCCTCGGTGTCCAGAAGACGTAAAACAGAAACGGGTAATGAACTTAAAAATGAAAGCATAGAGTGGCGTCCATGATTTAATAATATAATTGACAGTCACTTCAGTCTAGTATTGTTTCGTTTAAACGCACGTGATTTACGTTTAAAGTTACCATTTTTCCTGGTGCCGTGAGATCTAGTTCTGCGTTTTCGACATTCCAGGAGCGAGAAAATATCAAAGTCCGGCATTCTGGAAATATTACCCTCATGGTAAATGTTGTCATTAAATCCCAGTGGAAAAGGGGTCTGTAAAAATTTAATCCATTTCAGTTCAGCTTCATGTCTTTTGATTATTTTGAATCTAGATGTAGAATTTGCATCGTAATAAAGTTTTTCCACTGGTTGTATAACAATGTTATTTACAGAATGACATGTACGTCGAAAGTGACGGTACAAGAAAGTGTCAGTTTTCTTAGGCTTACTCATTCTACGATAATGCTCGTTCAATCTAGTTTAAAGCATGCGGTTAGTTTGACAGACGTACTGCATATTACAGTTTGCAGCACGTCAAGTAATTAGATAAATTAAATCTGTAGACTGTCATGTCAAATCAGACACGTTAACTACAGAGAAGCGTCTACCTTTTACAGATGAAGTAACGGTAGACGCAGTGCTTAAATGCGAACAACATCTGCACCTCTTGGCAATTGCACTTAGAAATACTAGGATACATTCCACTTCTTTTCCACGGTATATTTTCGAAGGATGGGCGATTTTAGAGGAGATAGTCTTATACGAAGACTACTCCCAAAAACATTGGTATTGCCTGCTCCATTGAGATTAACTGAAGTTACAGAATACAAATTTAAGGGTCTAACCAATACCGAAGGCAACATAGTATTAAGTTCTTAATAGAATGGGGAATCCGTACAGAAGAAGCAGAGTGTAACCTAAGGGGTGATATTGATATTTTAAATGTATTTGTGATACTCATGTGGGTTTAGAAGGTTTTGATACCGTCAAACCTAAAGCGATCTTCATACCGGTCATTATGTAAAACAGCATATAAAATTACTGAAAATAATTCCTTCGAATAGAAGGAAGGTACAACAAAAGCCCACAAAACATCTAATAAAAATCAAAAATGAGTTCCTTTAAGAGCAATGAAAACATTCATAAGAAAGAAGATGGGTCATACTACGTAGTTTCGGCTAATAAAGCCTCATCAGTGACCCTGTAATGATCTGGCAACGAAAGCCAGAGGAAACAATCTGCAAATTTGCGAATTTCGAACAGGCAGTCGATTCAAAGACTGATATAAATCAAAATGGTGTCCAAATAATTAAAAACCTGTCTAGAATATGAGTCTAAAACAATCATTTATTTCTGATTTCTCAGAAGATTCACGCTGATCTCAAAGGACCAAAAGTAAAATATAATCTGCACTAAGTCTACTTAAAGTTCAGGGATGTCAAACAAGCAGTTGTTATACAACGAGGAACGAACATCGGTTTAATAATGACCTTCAACAGGTATCTAAAGGATGTAAATTGATGGAACAGTGAAAAGCAATTGCATAAGCAATCCCTGAGGATTGGAAAAAATAAGAGCATTAAATGTATGTACGGGGAGACCTTTTACAGCCGCCACACGGCACAAACAAAACAGCCCTGATATGCAAAGTAGAAGTAAAACAAAGATCAGGAATCGATACAATTAACTTAATTCTGAATCCAATCAACCAAGGTTTTCAAAAGATATCGCACGGAAACCATTTTTCAAGTAAAAATGAAGTTGAAAAAGGACCATTACTCTCATAATAATTGGCGGGTTTTACCCGATATTCAACTTGACCTATAATTTATGATTATATATCTGCGTATAAAATATGAATCCAATCCAACAAAAGATATCGCACGGCAACAAATTTTCATGTAAAAAATAAGTTGAAAAGGGCCATAACTCTCATAACAATCAGTGCCAGTATTAGGTCAAAAAATTTCTGGTGAAGATTTTGGACTCTTTTTGTGCAATGGAATTATATTTGCAAGTTTCCAGTCGTATATCCTAAGTAATTAGGAATACTATATAAATGTGTCCGTCAGGTGGTCGTAAAACCTACCCTTGCCACGGACAAAGAAAGACTGACAAAGGCTAAGGTAAGTATGTGCGCATACGGGGTTAATCAGTGAGGTGAAAAGCGCGCGAGACTTATATAAGGACACCGGAAGTTGATATACTCTGCTCAGGAATGCTTAATGAAAGATGAAATATACGAGTATATGATGTATGAAAAACGACGATCAATAAGGGAAAATAACTGGAAACGACTAGAAAGTCCTAAGCGCAAGCGCTCCTCCAGTTTCCATTTTTTCACTCTGTGATATTCTCCCCCTCTTCGGGAAATGTCGTCCCGACATTTAATTTACTCAACTAATTACTTGCTTGAGTCTAAAATCGTTTCACTACACCTTTTCAATTAATTATTTAAATTTACCAGATGTATATTATGTTTATCAATACCAATCTGATAATAAAATAGGAACCATAGCTGTTGCTTCCAATGTTTGTCGAGCTAGTGGAGTTAAACATATCTAACACTTTGCTAGGTAAACCCTTATCAAAATACGCTGCCATTAACGCTGCACGGTATGTACAGCGCAAAAAAATAAAACTTTGTATACAGAACTTAGAAGAAAAAACATTTATTGGTTGCGCGTCCATAAGAGACACTCCTTTTTGGTTTAGACTGAAACTGCTAAACATTAAAAACAGGCTAAAATTTCTTAATGCCCTTATCCTAAAAACACAACTGAAGTGTCATATGAAGCAAAACATAGTTACGCGCTGGACTGGAGAGAGGTGAAATAACAGAACTATTAAATTTTTAATGAAAACAATTCATCTCTTCACGAAAGCGCAGGTCAGAAGCACGAAGCGGTCACGGTCTGATTGGGATAGTGCCCCCCCCCCCCGGGTTGTTACCAACCCATGTCCCTAGCAAGCACGAAATTATGACAAGGCGAATGTTTTAATTACTAGAACTTTATTAACAGTTTGCAGTCAAGTGCACCACGTATCAACGGCACTCTAACAACCACCCGCTCTCTAGAGACGCCATGCCAAATCATGCACCGTCAACCAACTGCAACCCAGCAGAAGACGGAGTTTTTAAAAACAATGGGTCACCAGAATTGCAGGCCAGCGCACCACCCGCCAACGGCACTCTGACAACACACCGGCTCTCCAGAGACGCCATGACAAGCAATGCTACGCCACTCGACTGCAACTCAGCTGCCCCTTTAGCTGAATTAACATTTTATAAGCCTCTCTCCAGAATACATTTTAGCGTTACTGCCACACGCTCCCCTCCCCTCTGTGAAAAATGTCGTCTCGACATTTCAATTTAAAAAAATATAAAATACACGCACAGGAAACCATGTCAGCTGTTAAGTCAGTTTAAAACATACGAAAATTTAAAATAACCAGTCCCCTCTTGCCTGCCACCTTGGTTTCTGTCTTTGCCTTGTTGGACGTGTTTGAGGTCGCAATTCTGTTTGAGACCCCGGAGCAGGACTGAAGGGTTTCGCCAAAGGATCCAATGACGATCTCTCTGGGGGTATCACCACACTATGAGATACCGGTGCATCCAGCATGTTTGCACTATCTGGAACTGCAGAGTCTGGTGCAGGTGAGGCTGCACTACCTGCCGCTCCACTTGGACATTGATATCACCGGCTGTTGTACCCTCAACCGGTGACGGTTGAGAACTGCTATTTGGTGATATATCTATATCCAAGGAGCGTTGTTTGGATTCTGGAAGGGCCATAAATGGAAGCAGGAGATTCCTGTGCAGCATCCTTCGGATGCTCCTCCCATGTTAACGTTTGACAACGTACACAGAAACCTCTGTATTTGGCTGTTTGTCAACCTTGCCATGCTGGCTGTCATTGACAGACGATGTCAAACTTGACATCTGCTTAGTTGTAGCAGATGTATTTATATCCTATTCTATGGATCTAATAGACTTCAGCAGGCTGTTGAAGTTTTTTTCAACTTCAAACTTAAACCTGCTGGAGTTCTTTAAAAGTGGGTCTTCCAGGCCATTCCAAAGTTTAGAACAGAGCATTTCATTTTTGAAATGTTGGCGCCAGTTGTCAAGGGATGTTTTTCACGGGTGATGAATTTAATTTAAGGTGGCTGTGGCCATACGATGTTGATTCAACGTTATGATCTTCTCCCGCTTTCTCGAGGGAGTTCGGGGTTCAAAGGATTACAACTCTGTTTGATGATTTCATGTTTTGGAGCTGTAATGAACCTTCTCTCTCTCTCTCGACCTCGTCATCTGAATAAATATTATAAATATCCTAAGAAGTTAGGAATACTATATAAATGTGTCCGTCAGGTGGTCGTAAAACCTACCCTTGCCAGGGACAAAGAAAGACTGACCCGAGGTCGAGACATCGAAATGGCAAGATATGAATATTCATGAAATAATGACAATTATGATAATTTAAAAATGTTCAACATGATAATGAAATATAGTAAACGCATACCTGAATAAATATTATAAATATCCTAAGTAATTAGGAATACTATATAAATGTGTCCGTCAGGTGGTCGTAAGACCTACCCTTGCCAGGGGCAAAGAAAGACTGACAAAGGCTAAGGTAAGTATGTGCGCATGCGGTGTTAATCAGTGAGATATGAAAAGCGCGCGAGACTTATATAAGGACACCGGAAATTGATATACGCTACTCAGTAATGCTTAATGAAAGATGAAATATATGAGTATATGATGTATGAAAAACGACGATCAATAGGGGAAAATAACTGGAAGCGACTAGAAAGTCCTAAGTGCAAGCGCTCCTCCAGTTTCCATTTTTTCAATCTGTGACACATACACGTTGTGCGCCCGCTGCGATAGATTGTAAACTTGTAAAACCACATTCTTGCATAAATATCTATGCGCATGGCTGTTTGAAGCCATTGTCAAATGGACCGAAAGCCGTGCTCAAACAGCAAAAACCATGTTCAAATCATAACATTAGCACACTATTTGAACATGGATTTTGAGCTTTTGATATCACAAGAATGGCCTTGCTTTGATTACGTTACGTTAAGCGACGTAACGTTATCGCCCTGAACGTAGCGTTTTAGGGTTCTATGATGACGACGTAACAACGTCATTGTAAATAACATTATGACCTGGGCGCCATGTTGGTTCGCCGGTCGCATTTGAGGTGTTTATATTGAGTTTATATGGAGCTTTTCGGCGTTTTCGTCAAAATTTGCTGTCGGAATCGTAAGTTATGTAAGAACAACGATCATCCATGGTTATTTCATTGCATTAACATCTGCCGGATCCCTCGGAAGACATTTGTACATTCGGGCTGGCGGCCTCATGTTCTAACAGCTTCCTCGGGCCCGGCGAATGTTAATGCATGAAAAATCATATACACATAGCCAAAATATTGCAAAACCAGTTAAAGTAAATTAAAAGAGAACAAAAAACATTACAAAAAGAAATAATAATACTACAAATAAGCAAAAGTCTACAACACCCGGTATTCCCAGTCGGTCAACCATCCAAGTACTAACCGGGCTCGACGTTGCCGTAAAATGTACAATCGCAGCCGTCAAATGACTTCTCAGCAACACCGACTCAACGTCATGAAGTTGCATGGACGTTGGTAGTAGTTGCATACACGTTGTGTGCCCGTTGGGATAGGTTGTAAAATTGTAAAACCACATTCACGGACTTCAAATCATGAAGATCGTTAACAAAAATATAAGTGTTTGCGGACATTACTTCGTGCAATCCAATTTTCTGAATCATATGTGATTTTAAAGATATATACATAGCCAAAATTTTGCAAAACCATATAAAATAAATAAAAGAAAGAAAAAAAAAAACATTACAAAAAGAAAAAAAAAAAGCAAAAGTCTACAGCACCCGGTATTCCCAGGCGGTCACCCATCCAAGTACTAACCGGGCTCGACGTTGCTTAACTTCGGTGATCGGACGAGAACCGGTGTTTTCAACGTGATATGGCCGTAGACAATATCGAGTGCAATTCTAGCATTTATAAACCTTTCTGTTTGATCTAAAAATAGATTAATTGTCATTGTTTTTCTCCAAAAACTGTTTCTGTTTTTCTTTGCTCTTGAACTGGTCTTTTTTTGCTAAAATACTTTCCCAAAATTTATTTCAACTTAATGGACGATAATTCTGAGTATGTTTATTTAGTCACAATACAAGCTCAGCTTTCTGCAAAAATTATATGTTTTTACCGGGGATTTTCTTCTTCTGGTGCGCCATATTGTTCTTCATTCATAATTGCCGTAATTCGGATATTAGTTTTATCCCAGGGTTAGGTTTCAACCATGCGTGTCAATTTTCTACTGTTATTTTATAGAGGACGAGGATTAAATGTTCCTGTTCGTAATCTCAGGAGGTGAAGTCACTCCATGCACTATATTTCTTCTGCTTCCCGTCCCTGTACGGTAGCTCGTTTGCAGTTTCTAGCTAGCTGGTCAACTCCAAGGAAATTCGGCGTATGCTCCATATTTTTCAGTTATACAGCTGTAATTTTAGATATAGAAGTTTGAGGCGTTGTTCTTTTCTAACAGCTAACACCGTTGAAGTTGCAGATTGGACTGTGCAAATGTGCTGGCTGAGATGTTTGCAAATGGCAAAAACATTGTTTCTCGTCACTACAGAATAAGAATTGAATCGTTACTGGTAAAGCGTCCAATGCCATTCATTCCCAGGAACTGCAATATAGCAAAGTATAGTCCTTATATATAGCTCTCCCCAAATACAAAATTAAAGCTGCTCAATTTAACGTATTTTGAAATATACAGAGTGTCCGTAAAATGTTCAATCGCAGCCGGCAAATGACTTCTAAGCAACGTCGACTCAACGTCATTATGTTGCATCGACGTTGATACGACGTTGCATACACGTTGTGTGTCCGATAGGATAGGTTTTAAAATTATAAAAAAAAGAAAACACATTCACGGACATCAAGTTAGGCCGTTTACAAAATTTACGTGTTTGCGGTTATTACTTCTTGCAATCCAATTTTCTGAATCGTATTAAAAAAATCAGTTAAAATAAATAAAAGAAAGAGAAGAAAAAACATTACAAAAGAAATAATAATAATAAAAAAACATAAAAAAGCAGAAGTCTACAGCTCCCGGTATTCCCAGGCAGTCACCCATCCAAACGGGCTCGACGTTGCTTAACTTCGGTGATCGGACGAGAACCGACGATTTCAACGTTATCTGATCGTAAACATTCTAGCATTTATAAACCTTTCTGATTGATCTAAAAATAGATCAATTGTGATTGTTTTTCACCAATTTTGTTTGCCCCTGAACTGGTCTTTTTTTTTGCTAAAATACTTTTCTACTTAATGGACGATCATTCCGAGTATATTTTATTTATACACACAGAATGCAACGTCAGCTTTCTGCAAAAATTATATGTTTGGATATCCGTGGTTTTCCGGGGATTTTCTTCTTCCTGGTTTCATTAATTGTCCTTGATTCATGATTGCTGTAATTCGGATATTTGTTTTATTTCATTGGGCACACTATGTTAGGTTTTTATCCATGCGTATCAATTTGCTACTGTTATTTTACAGAGGGCGAGAGTTAAATGTTCAAGTTCGTAATCTCAGGAGCTGAAGTCACTCCATGCAATCTATTTCTTCTGCTGACCGTTTCGTTTGCAGTTTTTAGCCGGCTGATGGGGTCCAGGCAAACTCGGCGTATGCTCCAAACTTTTCAGTTATATGGCTGAAATTTTAGATATAGGATTTTGAGGCGTTGTTCTTTTCTAACAGCTAACATCGTTGAAGTTGCAGATCGGACTGTGCGAGTGTGCAGGCTGATCTGCATATTCGATGTTTGCAATTGGCAAAAACATGTTTTTTCGTCAGTACGGAATAAGAATTGAAACGTTACTGGTAAAACGTCCAATGCCATAAATTCCCAGGAACTGCCATTTAGCAAAGTAGTCCTTATATAGCTCTCACCAAATATTAAACTGCACAAGTTAACGTATTTTGAAATATACAGAGTGTCCGTAAAATGTTAAATCGCAGCCGGCAAATGACTTGTAAGCAACGTCGACTCAAATATATTATGTTGCATCGACGTTGATACGACGTTGCATACACGTTGTGTGCCCGCTGCGGTAGGTTGTAAAAATTGTAAAACCACATATTCTTGCATAAATATCTATGCGCATGGTAGACTAGCTACTAGTCGGATATCATATTTTAAAGTTAATAAGTAATATTCTTCTATATATTTTTACTTCTTTTTCCCTCTCTGATAGCAACTTGTTTTATCTTGGGAAGTTATCTTAATGTCTGAGACAAGATTAAAGATATTTGATAAACACACCAGGAAGGTTGGTCATTGGTAAATATGCCATTAAGGTCTAGGAGCTAGACTATGCGCATGGCTGTTGAAGCCATTGTCAAATGGACCGAAAGCCGTGCTCAAACGGCAAAAACCATGTTCAAATCATGACTTTCGCATGCTATTTGAACATGGATTTTGAGCTTTTGATATCACAAGACTGGCCTTGCTTTGATTACGTTAAGTTGAGCGACGTAACGGTATTGCCCTGAACGTAGCGTTTCAGGGTTCTATGATGACGTCGTAACAACGTCACTGTAAATAACATTCTGACCTGGGCCCCATGTTGGTTCGCCAGTCGCATTTGAAGATTTAATATGGAGTTTATATGGAGTTTATTTTGAGTTTCTGGGCGTTTTCGTCAAAATTTGCTGTCGGACTCGTAAGTTATGTAAGAACAACGATCATCCATGGTTATTTCATTGCATTAACATCTACCGGATCCCTCGGTAGATATTTGAACATTCGGGCTGGCGGCCTCATGTTCTAACAGCTTCCTCGGGACCCGGCGAATGTTAATGTATGTGTGTGTGTGTGTGTGTGTGTGTGTGTGTGTGTGTGTGTGTATTCGGGTTTAACGTCGCTTTCAAAAATTTTTCAGTCATATCACGACGGTGTCTGGTTGCGACAGGGAGCTCAATGCTCACGTTTATAGTGCTGCCTCACTGAAGTATCATGTCCAAGACACATTACATGATACCACACCCAGTCACATTATCCTGACACTGGATCGACCTGTTCTAGCTCTACCCCGTAAATCGAGTGCCAAACGAGGAGCAGCTAGTACCATTTTTAACGACTTTGGTATGTCGCGGCCCGGGATCGAACCCGAGACCTCCCGTTCCCCGGAGCGGACACTCTACCAACTGAGCTATCGGGGCCGTTAATGTATGAAAAACCATGGTCGATCCCTATATTCGCAGACAACAAGTAAGGTCGTTTACAAAATATACGTGTTTGCGGACATTACTTCTGGCAATCCAATTTTCTGAATCATGTTAATTTGGATTTTAAGATATACACATAGCCAAAATATTGCAAAACCAGTTAAAATAAATAACAAGAGGGCCATGATGGCCCTGGATCGCTCACCTGATCCATAGAGTAAGAAGTGGGCCGTGGGGAGGGCCATTATTGACTCCAGGGTTATAATGTGCATAATGTTGAGGGAGGTCTAAAAAGGTGAAGCTTCAAACCAAATATCAAAGATCTGGGCCTTGCGGTTTCATAGAAGAAGATTTTTAAAGATTTTCCCTATATAAGCCTATGTAAAACCAAAGGGCTCCGGGGCGGGGGCATTTTTGGCCCCAGCACTATAATTTGAACAATCTTGGTAGGGGTCCACTAGATGAAGCTTCATACCAAATATCAAAGACCTGGGCCTTGTGGTTTCAGAGAAGAAGATTTTAAAGATTTTCCCTATATAAGCCTATGTAAAACCAAAGGACCCTGTGGCGGGGGCATTTTTTGTCCCAGCACAAAAATTTGAACAATCTTGGTAGGGGTCCACTAGATGAAGCTTCATACCAAATATCAAAGTCCTGGGCCTTGTGGTTTCAGAGAAGAAGATTTTTAAAGATTTTCCCTATATAAGCCTATGTAAAACCAAACGGCCCCGGGGCGGGGGCATTTTTGGATCCAGCACCATAATTTAAACAATCTTGGTAGGGGTCCACTAGATGAAGCTTCATACCAAATATCAAAGACCTGGGCCTTGTGGTTTCAGAGAAGAAGATTTTTAAAGATTTTCCCTATATAAGCCTATGTAAAACCAAAGGGCCCCAGGGCGGGGGCATTTTTGGCCCCAGCACTATAATTTGAACAATCTTGGTAGGGATCCACTAGATGAAGCTTCATACCAAATATCAAAGACCTGGGCCTTGTGGTTTCAGAGAAGAAGATTTTTTAAGTTTTTGGTGGAAAAAATCTATTTTTGGCTCCTGTGACCTAGATGTGCAACGGACCGGAACCATTTGAACAACTTTGAAAGGGGGCCACCTAAGGATCATTCCTGTGAAGTTTGGTCAAAATCCAATCAGTGGTTTAGGAGGAGATGTCGTTTAAAGAAATTGTTTACGGACGGACGGACGGACGCACGGACGACGGACGACGGACAAAAAGTGATCCCAAAAGCTCACCTCGTCACTATGTGACGGTGAGCTAAAAAGAGAACAAAAACATTACAAAAAGAAATGATAATACTACAAAAAAGCAAAAGTCTACAACACCCGGTATTCCAAGGTGGTCACCCATCCAAGTACTAACCGGGCTCGACGTTGCAGTAAAATGTACAATCGCAGCTGTCAAATGACTTCTCAGCAACGTCGACTCAACGCCATGAAGTTGCATCGACGTTGATACGACGTCGCATACACGTTGTGTGGTCGCTGGGATAGGTTGTAAAATTGTAAAACCACATTCACGGACTTCAAATAAGGTCGTTAACAAAAATATACGTGTTTGCGGACATTACTTCGTGCAATCCAGTTTTCTGAATCATATTTGATTTTAAAGGTATATACATAGCCAACAATTTGCAAAACCAGATAAAATAAAGGAAAGAGAAGAAAAAACATTACAAAACGAAAAACATAAAAAAGCAAAAGTCTACAGCACCCGGTATTCCCAGGCGGTCACCCATCCAAGTACTAACCGGGCTCGACGTTGCTTAACTTCGGTGATCGGACGAGAACCGGTGTTTTCAACGTGATATGGCCGTAGACAATATCAGGTGCAATTCTAGCATTTATAAACCTTTCTGTTTGATCTAAAAATAACTCAATTGTCATTGTTTTTCTCCAAAAACTGTTTCTGTTTTTCTTTGCTCTTGAACTGGTCTTTTTTTTTACTAAAATACTTTCCCAAAATTTATTTCAACTTAATGGACGATAATTCTGAGTATGTTTATTTAGTCACAATACAAGCTCAGCTTTCTGCAAAAATTAAATTTTTTATCCGGGGATTTTTTCTTCTTCTGGTGCGCCATATTGTTCTTCATTTAAAATTGCCGTAATTCGGATATTAGTTTTATCCCAGGGTTAGGTTTCAACCATGCGTGTCAATTTTCTACTGTTATTATAGCCCCGCTTGAAAAGTGGGGCTATATTGGATTTGCCCTGTCATTCCGTAATTCTGTAATTCCGTAATTCTGTAATTCTGTAATTCCGTAATTCCGTTATTTTTTCGTCACAGTTTTCCCCGAAACTAAGAGAGCTAGAAAACTAAAACTTTGTATACACGTGGACAATGGGTGCCTCCACGGACCTTACCGAAATTATGACCAAGGGCCCATAACTCTTGGAGTTATCTCCCCTGATAGGTTTTTTTAAATGAAAATGTTTGGTCACAGTTTTCTCAGGAACGAAAGAAGCTAGAAAGCTCAAACTTTGCATAAATGTGGACAATGGGTGGATATAGGGAGCTTACCAAAATAATGGCCAAGGGCCCATAACTGTTGGAGTTATCTCTCCTGATAGGTTTTTTAAATAAATGAAAATATAGGTTTTTTTTAAATGAAAATGTTTGGTCACAGTTTTCTCAGGAACTAAAGAAGCTAGAAACCTCAAACTTTGCATAAATGTGGACAATGGGTGGATATAGGGAGCTAACCAAAATAATGGCCGAGGGCCCATTACTTTTGGAGTTATCTCCCCTGATAGTATAGTTTTTTTTAATAAATGAAAAGGTTTGGTGACAGTTTTCTCAGGAACTAAGAAAGCTAGAATACTGAAACTTTGTATGAACATGAAAAGTGGGTGGATGTATGGCCCTTACCAAAATAATGGCCAAAGGCCCATAACTCTTGGAGTTATCTCCCCTGATAGGATATTTTCTGCAAGTAAAAAAATCATTTCACTTTTCTAACCATCAAACCATGAAAAATATTTTCGATACAGTTTTCTCAGGTACTAAGAAAGCTAGAAAGCTGAAACTTTGTATAAACATGAACATTAGGTGGATGTAAGTAAATAATGGCCAACAACATTACTCTTGGGGTTATCTCCCCAGCAAAGAAAAAAAAAATATTAAAGTTTTCTCTGGAACTAAGAAAGCTCCCCTGATAGGTTAAAAGCTTTTAGAGTCAATGTGTCTTACTCCTCTGATAGCGCTATAGCGGGGCTATAGTCAGATCCTCTGACAGCTCTAGTTTTATAGAGGACGAGGATTAAATGTTCATGTTCGTAATCTCAGGAGGTGAAGTCACTCCATGCACTATATTTCTTCTGCTTCCCGTCCCTGTACGGTAGCTCGTTTGCAGTTTCTAGCTAGCTGGTCAACTCCAAGGAAATTCGGCTTATGCTCCATATTTTTCAGTTATACAGCTGTAATTTTAGATATAGATGTTTGAGGCGTTGTTCTTTTCAAACAGCTAACACCGTTGAAGTTGCAGATCGGACTGTGAAAATGTGCTGGCTGAGATGTTTGCAAATGGCACAAACATTGTTTCTCGTCACTACAGAATAAGAATTGAATCGTTATATTGGTAAAGCGTCCAATGCCATTCATTCCCAGGAACTGCGATATAGCAAAGTATAGTCCTTATATAGCTCTCCCCAAATACAAAATTAATTAAAGCTGCCGAATTTAACGTATTTTGAAATATACAGAGTGTCCGTAAAATGTTCAATCGCAGCCGGCAAATGACCTCTAAGCAACGTCGACTCAACGTCATTATGTTGCATCGACGTTGATACGACGTTGCATACACGTTGTGTGTCCGAAAGGATAGGTTTTAAAATTGTAAAAAAAGAAAACACATTCACGGACATCAAGTTAGGCCGTTTACAAAATTTACGTGTTTGCGGACATTACTTCTTGCAATCCAATTTTCTGAATCATGTTAATTTGATGTTTAAGATATACACGTAGCCAAAATATTCAAAAATCAGTTAAAATAAATAAAAGAAAGAGAAGAAAAACATTAAAAAAGAAATTATAAAAAAAAAAAAAAAAAAAAAAAAACATAAAAAAGCAAAAGTCTACAGCTCCCGGTATTCCCAGGCAGTCACCCATCCAAACGGGCTCGACGTTGCTTAACTTCGGTGATCGGACGAGAACCGACGATTTCAACGTTATCTGATCGTAAACATTCTAGCATTTATAAACCTTTCTGATTGATCTAAAAATAGATCAATTGTGATTGTTTTTCACCAATTTTGTTTGCCCCTGAACTGGTCTTTTTTGCTAAAATACTTTTCTACTTAATGGACGATCATTCCGAGTATATTTTATTTATACACACAGAATGCAAGCTCAGCTTTCTGCAAAAATTATATGTTTGGATATCCGTGGTTTTCCGGGGATTTTCTTCTTCCTGGTTCCATTAATTGTCCTTGATTCATGATTGCTGTAATTCGGATATTTGTTTTATTTCATTGGGCACAAGATGTTAGGTTTTTATCCATGCGTATCAATTTGCTACTGTTATTTTACAGAGGGCGAGAGTTAAATGTTCAAGTTCGTAATCTCAGGAGCTGAAGTCACTCCATGCACTCTATTTCTTCTGCTGACCGTTTCGTTTGCAGTTTTTAGCCGGCTGATCTGGTCCAGGCAAACTCGGCGTATGCTCCAAAACTTTTCAGTTATATGGCTGAAATTTTAGATATTGGATTTTGAGGCGTTGTTCTTTTCTAACAGCTAACATCGTTGAAGTTGCAGATCGGACTGTGCGAGTGTGCATATTCGATGTTTGCAATTGGCAAAAACATGTTTTTGTCAGTACGGAATAAGAATTAAATCGTTACTGGTAAAACGTCCAATGCCATAAATTCCCAGGAACTGCCATTTAGCAAAGTAGTCCTTATATAGCTCTCACCAAATACGAAACTGCACAAGTTAACGTATTTTGAAATATACAGTGTCCGTAAAATGTTCAATCGCAGCCGGCAAATGACTTCTAAGCAACGTCGACTCAAAGTCATTATGTTGCATCGACGTTGATACGACGTTGCATACACGTTGTGTGCCCGCTGCGGTAGGTTGTAAAAATTGTAAAACCACATATTCTTGCATAAATATCTATGCGCATGGTAGACTAGCTACTAGTCGGATATCATATTTTAAAGTTAATAAGTAATATTCTTCTATATATTTTTACTTCTTTTTCCCTCTCTGATAGCAACTTGTTTTATCTTGGGAAGTTATCTTAATGTCTGAGACAAGATTAAAGATATTTGATAAACACACCAGGAAGGTTGGTCATTGGTAAATATGCCATTAAGGTCTAGGAGCTAGACTATGCGCATGGCTGTTGAAGCCATTGTCAAATGGACCTAAAGCCGTGCTCAAACGGCAAAAACCATGTTCAAATCATGACTTTCGCATGCTATTTGAACATGGATTTTGAGCTTTTGATATCACAAGACTGGCCTTGCTTTGATTACGTTAAGTTGAGCGACGTAACGGTATTGCCCTGAACGTAGCGTTTTAGGGTTCTATGATGACGTCGTAACAACGTCATTGTAAATAACATTCTGACCTGGGCCCCATGTTGGTTCGCCAGTCGCATTTGAAGATTTAATATGGAGTTTATATGGAGTTTATATTGAGTTTCTGGGCGTTTTCGTCAAAATTTGCTGTCGGACTCGTAAGTTATGTAAGAACAACGATCATCCATGGTTATTTCATTGCATTAACATCTGCCGGATACCTCGGTAGATATTTGAACATTCGGGCTGGCGGCCCCATGTTCTAACAGCTTCCTCGGGACCCGGCGAATGTTAATGTATGAAAAACCATGGTCGATCCCTATATTCGCAGACAACAAGTAAGGTCGTTTACAAAATATACGTGTTTGCGGACATCACTTCTGGCAATCCAATTTTCTGAATCATGTTAATTTGGATTTTAAGATATACACATAGCCAAAATATTGCAAAACCAGTTAAAATAAATAAAAAGAGAACAAAAACATTACAAAAAGAAATGATAATACTACAAAAAAGCAAAAGTCTACAACACCCGGTATTCCAAGGCGGTCACCCATCCAAGTACTAACCGGACTCGACGTTGCAGTAAAATGTACAATCGCAGCTGTCAAATGACTTCTCAGCAACGTCGACTCAACGCCATGAAGTTGCATCGACGTTGATACGACGTCGCATACACGTTGTGTGGTCGCTGGGATAGGTTGTAAAATTGTAAAACCACATTCACGGACTTCAAATAAGGTCGTTAACAAAAATATACGTGTTTGCGGACATTACTGCGTGCAATCCAGTTTTCTGAATCATCATATTTGATTTTAAAGGTATATACATAGCCAAAATTTTGCAAAACCAGATAAAATAAAGGAAAGAGAAGAAAAAACTTTACAAAAAGAAAAACATAAAAAAGCAAAAGTCTACAGCACCCGGTATTCCCAGGCGGTCACCCATCCAAGTACTAACCGGGCTCGACGTTGCTTAACTTCGGTGATCGGACGAGAACCGGTGTTTTCAACGTGATATGGCCGTAGACACTATCGACTGCAATTCTAGCATTTATAAACCTTTCTGTTTGATCTAAAAATAGATTAATTGTCATTGTTTTTCTCCAAAAACTGTTTCTGTTTTTCTTTGCTCTTGAACTGGTCTTTTTTTTGCTAAAATACTTTCAAAAAAATATTTCTACTTAATGGGCGATGATCCTGAGTATGTTTAGTTAGTCTCACAATACAAGCTCAGCTTTCTGCAATCGCCGTGATTTTACCAGGTATTTTCCTCTACTGGGGCGCCATATTGTCATTGATTCATGATTGCCGTAATTCGGAAATTTGTTTTATTGTTCTATGTTGATCTCAGGGTTAGGTTTCATCCATGCTTGTCAATTTTCTACTGTTATTTTATAGAGGGCAATGGTTAAATGTTCAAGTTCGTAAGCTCAGGAGCTGTTCAATGTCACTCCATGCACTATATTTATTCTGCTGACCGCCCCTGTAAGGTACGTCGCTCGTTTGCAGTTTCTAGCTAGCTGGTCAAGTCCAAGCAAATTCGGCGTATGCTCCATATTTTTCAGTTCTACGGCATTAATTTTAGATATAGAATTCTGAGGCGTTGTTCTTTTCAAACAACTAACATCGTTGAAGTTGCAGATCGGGCTGCGCAGACTGAGCTGCATATAAGATGTTTGCAAATGGCAAAAACATGGTTTCTCGTCACTACGGAATTTGAAATGAATCGTTACTGGTAAAACGTCCAATGCCATTCATTCCCAGGAACTGCGATATAGCAAATTAGTCCTTATATAGCTCTCACCAAATACAAAGGTGCTCAAGTTAACGTATTTTAACATATACAGAGTGTCCGTAAAATGTTAAATCGCATCCCGCAAATGACTGCTAAGCAACGTCGACTCAACGTCATTATGTTGCACTGACACCGATACGACGTTGTATATACGTTGTGTGTCTGCTTGGATAGGTTGTAAAAATTGTAACAAGAATTCCACCGAAGGCTATGTCGCGCCTGTCAGGGCGCAAAGTCACAGAACCATGAAATCTAGAGCAAGGTCAAATATTTATGCTTCCATGAAAGTTGCCATTCTTAGATGCAAGCTTGTACCAAATATCATTAATGAAGCTCTAATAGTTCTTGAGAAATGAACTAAAACATTAGGTTGAACACTAGGGTTGATGCAATAGTTCACTAAGTCAGTGGACCATGAAATTTATGTCAAGGTCAAATATGGATGCTTGCATTTAAGTTGCCATCCACAGATACAAGTTTGTACCAAATATCAGTAATGAAACTCTTATAGTTCTTGAGAAATAAACTTGACCATTTAGGTGATGTGTGTGTGTGAATTCGGGTTTAACCTCGCTTTCAACAATTTTTCAGTCATATCACGACAGGGAGCTTAGTGCTCACTTTTATAGTGCTGCCTCACTGAAGTATCATGTCCTAGCACATTACATGATACCACACCCAGTCACATTATCCTGACACTGGGTCGACTAGTCCTAGCTCTACCCCGTAAATCTGAGTGCCAAGCGAGGAGCAGCTAGTACCATTTTTAACGACTTTGGTATGTTGCGGCCTCGGATTGAACCCGTGACCTCCTGTTACCCGGAGCGGACACTCTACCAACTGAGCTATCGGGGCCGGTGACCATTTGGGTGAACGCTAGGGTGGTCGCAATATTTTGCAAAGTCAGTGAACCATGAAATGTAGGTCAAGGTCAAATTTGGATGCTTGCATTTAAGTTGCCATCCACAGATACAAGTTTGTACCAAATATAATTAATGAAGCTTTTATAGTTCTTGAGAAATAAACTTGACCATTTGGGTGGACGCTAGGGTGGTCGCAATATTTTACAAAGTCAATGAGCCATGAAATGTAGGTCAATGGCAAATATGGATACTTGCATTTAAGGTGCCATCCACAGGTACAAGTTTGTACCAAGTATCATTAATGAAGCTCTTATAGTTCTTGAGAAATAAACTTGAACCTTTGCGTGAACACTAGGATGGTCACAATATATTAAAAAGTCAGTGAACCATGAAATGTAGGTCAAGGTCAAATATGGATACTTGCACTTAAGTTGCCATCCACAGATACAGGTTTGTACCAAATATCATTAATGAAGCTCTTGTAGTTCTTGAGAAATAAACTTGAACCTTTGGGTGAACGCTAGGGTGGTCGTAAATGTTGACGCCTTGACAAACGAACGAACGGACGGAAACCGGGCGCCTTTATGGCGCCATGCTAATAGCAGGCGCGACAAAAAACCACATCAAGTTAGGTCGTTTACAAAATATACGTGTTTGCGGACATTACTTCTCTGAATTTTTAAGATATACACATAGCCAACATATTGCAAAACCAGTTTAAATAAATAAAATAAAGAGAAGAAAAAACATTACAAAAACATAAAAAAAACAAAAGTCTACAGCACCCGGTATTCCCAGGCTGTCACCCATCCAAATGGGCTCGACGTTGCTTAACTTCGGTGATCGGATGAGAACCGGTGTTTTCAACGTGATATGGCTGTACATTCTAGCATTTATAAACCTTTCTGTTTGATCTAAAAATATATAAATTGTCATTGTTTTTCCCCAATTTTCTTTGCTCCTGAACTGGTCTTTTTTGCTAAAATACTTTTCTACTTAATGGACGATGATTCTTACACACACAGAATACAAGTTCAGCTTTCTGCAAAAATTATATGTTTGGATCTCCGTGATTTTACCGGGGATTTTTTTTCTTCTGGGACGCCATATATTGTCCTTGATTCATGATTATATTTATGTCGGATATTTGTTTTATTCCATTGAGCCCTCTAAATTATGTTTCATTCATGCGTATCTACTGTTATTTTACAGAGGTCGAGAGTTAAATGTTCAAGTTCGTAATCTCAAGGGCCTGAAGTCACTCCATGCACTCTATTTCTTCTGCTGACCGTCTCGTTTGCAGTTTCCAGCTAGCTTGTCTGGTCCAGGGAAACTCGGAGTATGCTCCATACTTTTCAGTTATATGGCTGAAATTTTAGATATAGAATTTTGAGTCGCTGTTCTTTTCAAACAGCTAACATCGTTGAAGTTGCAGATCGGACTGTGCGAATGTGCAGGCTGATCTGCATCTATTAGATGTTAGCAAATGGCAACAAGAGCTCTGCGAGCGGGGCATAATACGCCCGTGGCAATTAGTAAGATGGAGTATATATATATATATGTGACCAAGGTACAATTTGCGCTCCATATATTCTTATCTGGCACTATTAATACCCCTAAATAGATCAAACTACCTGTCTCCAACAAATATTCATGGTCGGTAAAATTTGTTGAACCATAACCTAAAAATTAAAACATAGGCATAACTCTAGCAATAAGTGGTGGACTGTAACCTTGAAAAAATACGCACTGCTCCACATCATAATCTAACTATACGTAACGTTTCAGCTTGTTCACATAAGTTTTCAAAGGGGCATAACTATTATTATTTGGTGGACCGTAACCTCGAAACAATATGCGCTGCCCCACATCATGGTCTAACTGTGTATGAAGTGTCAGCTTGATCAGATGTAAATTGTAGGAGGAGTTATCCGGAAACGAAAAGTTTACAGACGGACGGACAGACGCCGGGGGCATAACATAATACGACCGTTTTTCACACGGGCGTATAAAACATGTTTTTTCGTCACTACGGAATAAGAATTCAATTGTTACTGGTAAAACGTCCAATGCCATTCATTTCTAGAAACTGCGATATAGCAAAGTATTCTTTATATAGCTCTCACCTAATACAAAGCTGCTCAAGTTAACGTATTTTGAAATATACAGAGTGTCCGTAAAATGTTCAATCGCAGCCGGCAAATGACTTCTAAGCAACGTCGACTCAACGGCATTATGTTGCATCGACGTTGATACGACGTTGCATACACGTTGTGTGCCCGCTGAGATAGGTTGTAAAAATTGTAAAACCACATTCACGGACATCAAGGTCATTTACAAAATATACGTGTTTGCGGAACCCGATTTTCTGAATCATATTTAATTTTAAAGATACATGTATATATATAGCCAAAATATTTCAAAACCAGTTAAAATAAATGAAAGAAAGAGAATAAAAAACATTACAAAAAGAAAAAAAAACATAAAAAGCAAAAGTATACAGCACCCATGAGGTAATCTAATTAATCAAAATATACCCCAATGAGACACACAACGAAGTAATTCACCATTACTTCAAGTCATACATATAAGGAGGTTTGTCTACAACATATTTACCTCAACTTATACAAATACAAGTAAACAGTTTACACATTCCAGGTATTCACCTGAAGAATGCTACTCATATACCATGAGTATCCAAAATGTATAAGCCAAATCATTATCCATACTCGAAACTCGGTAAACAGAATCATGTTCATCTACTCTAAATAGGAATAGCTTTCATGAGTCCTGTTATCAGGAATACACCATTAAACCATAAAGTTCGGCATACCAAGGTCTACCTTTGCTCAAAGCTCAAATTCCTATTTAGTGATACAAAAACATATGGTTTCATAATATTGCTTACTCTTTAACATTAAAGAGTCGCCCAAACATTTTATGCCAACTCGTAATCCTAACCATAGTCGCTAAGCGAACAATATAACACGTCAAACACCATCCTTAGAAGTCTAACATTATTTCACTGACCTGAGAAGCTGCCATACGTTTTGACCCTTCTCCGTCCTGAACAGACTGACCTCAACAAGAATGCTCAAGTGTTACAATAGTCATAAAATCCGACAATGACCATTACCTGGTCAGAATACCTATAACCTTATAATGTGTATCTGTCTAAATTAAATTTCAACCTATAAAATCACACAAAGTAAATCACACTTGAAATAAAACAGGGGTTACAATAGCTAACACTTAAATTTCTTCCGTGGCCTGTTTCTTATGTATAAAATAGGCACACCATCATCAGAATCGTAGCCTTGTAAGTAAACCCGCTTACAACCGATTCTGAAAGCCAATTCACTCAGAGATAGTTCTTCAGAATCACTATCGTTCGTGAATTCTACAAAAGTTTTAAAACTTTTCACATTTACTCGTGAAGCAATACTATTGGTAGCTAGTGAATTATTTTCAACACGTTTTTGTTCTGTTTCTACCCGAGTTTCATTAAGTTTCGACAACCTGACATTTATAGGAAGACCCAAATATCTCACTTCAGAAGTTTGCTTTGCCATTCTGAACCTAATTTCAAAGCACAAGGACTTAATAGATACTAAATTAAATATACTAATTATTACCACTCTCTATATTTTTTAGGATTCCCATCAAACTTAAAGACTGTTTGAGATTTCCTGCGCAGTCAAAGCATTTGAAACACTATTAAGTTTTAAAGTTAAATTATTAAAAACTTGAGTAATATCTGGTGGTGCTTGACCTTGCCCATCCGCCATTTTTATAATTAATTAAATAACCAAAACTAATTTTCTAAAATAATTTTTACATATTTAACATGGCTAACACAAGGCAGATTACATTTTAATCATTGGTAAACTTTCAGCAAACACATATGAACAGAAAAATGTAAACAGTAAAATGTCCTACCCTCTGTCCCGGTTGTTGCTGACTTTCCATCCTCGTGATCCTGTGTTTAACCCTTAGTTCAATCCTGGGAACTTTAGCACCAAATTAGATACCCAACTGTTACGTAGTGGGGTACCGTAGACCTATGTCGTATAGTGTTCTTGTTTAGTACTTCGCTTTTTAACACAATAAAATAAAGTCTTTCAAAAAGTTTCTAAGTTTTAATTTTCATTTCATTTCATTTCCGCGACAGCCCAAAAATTGTATCAGATTAATTTCAATCTGATACTTTCAAAATGAGATCTATTATAACCAGCATGGATCTCTTCTACATCTTAAACCCAAATTCAGATCTAACTAACGTGTTCAAAACTGGACCTTATATATGTTCTCTGAGCATTTCTAACATTTTACAATTCACGTTTACACCCTTATTATTTGTGCAAACGTCAATCATATTGCATATTTTCAGGACGCTACCACGCAATTATTTAAAGGTTATTGTTTTCCTAAATTCCTTTAAAAGCTTACTGCACCTGTTTGATTGACTTAACATTAAAACATACACCCTAATAACTGACATAAACCATAATTTGTACTCGGGTGATAGGCATATTTATATACAAATACCCCTTTTTGAGTGGCGTATCCGTATACATTTTAGAATTATGTAAGTTTTGTTTACTGCACCTGCATGTCTCTAGAAACTGATAAATACCAGGTGGTTACTGCGTAATCACATATTTCATAAGTCAAATGACGATTTGAACTCAGTCCAATTGATTTGAATCCATTCCAACATAAACAAGACATGTTAATCAAGTTTAGAAAGTACAATGCATCATTTTATAGCCTGTTAGCAAAAACCAATATTTTATAGGAAGAAAGATTCTTAATTAAGCTTTAACAGTTTAGATAGTAAAATAACTGTTAATATGATATGCCTTTACGACCCACCAACACTATAGATCATACAAGGCTAGTTTGTTACGGCCCTTCAACATTATAAGTCATACATGTTATACATGTTATATGCTCAGAGAACGACTGTGTTATATTAGACTCTGATGGGCCCGACCAAAGATAGAGTATCAGGCAGCAACCAACATTACCTTGAATTAGATCTCTCTAATTCTGAATAAGCCTTTACGCTGGAATCGTCATAGAATCTGAAATCTCCCTGACACTATCCAAAGTTAACCAAATGCTCCATCAGCAAACTCAGTGCTTTGATTACGTGTGTGTTTGAGTTTTACGTCCCACCAACAGCTAAGGTCATACAGAGACGGGATCTCGGTTTAAAGACTCATCCAAAAGTCTGGAGAAGCCCAGATCGAAACCATGGCCCCTGATCTATGAGGCGAGTAACATAACCACTACACTGTGGGGGCTTCTAACACTTTAATTATAGTAACTATTATTACAACTGAGGTTGTCTTGAGAATTCAGTTAACCATTAGATAAGCTGTGCACATAGCTTTGGGTATGTCGTGAATAAACATTCTGAACTTTTGAGCTTCCAAACCATGCCTGCTTCAGTTTTTTTCTTTCTTTTAATTTACAGCCGTTAAAACTGGTATCAATGTTTAAACCAGAGGGCCCTGAGTCGATCATCTGAGTGTCACTGTCTCAAGTACATTCTATTTTTAGCTACGGCGGCCATCTTGTTCATCCGAGCCGAACGATTTTAGCTATTTTGTAGGGAGTCATACAGGCAACATTCTTGTGAAATTTGAATCAAATTGGCCAATGGTTTTAGGAGGAATTCACATTTGAAGCAAATTTAAGTTTTTCTATTTTAGCTCTGGCTGCCAACTTTTTAATCAGAGCATAACGGTTTAGCTATATTTGCAGGGAGCCACCTAGGCAACATTCCTGTGAAGTTTGAATCAAATTGGCTCAAGGGTTTAGAAGGAATTCGTGTAATATCCTTGTAGTCTTTGATATAACAATAACCAGTCTAACGTTACAACGTAACGTATCTGACGTTGGTTTCCTAGTTACTAAATTGTTCATTCCGGTTTGCAGGCGACATGTATTAAACGCATAACCCTAGTAATAGTTGAGTTGTTACATTGGCGACGAGGAAGAAAACGGAGAAAGCAGCGTAGAAAAAGAGCATTTCAAGGACAATTCGAGAGTTTAAGAAGACTACGGCGCCTGATACAGGAAGTAGCGAAGATTTTAATGACAAATTACGTGATCGACATGGCCGAGAGCGCAGCAGTCACCGTAATAGCGACTGAAACGAGAAACTTACGTTCCAACCCACTGAAAACCAGTTGACTACAGGTAAAGCGTGGGAAGAATGGCTAGATGACATTGAAAGAGAATTTAGATACTTTCGAATCGGCAACCCGGCAGACAGAAAAGATGCGATGATAATCTATGGCGGTAAGGAAATTGCAAGACTAGAGAAAAGTCTACCAGACCCTGATGGTGATTCGAATGAATTTGAGAAACTGCGTAAAAAGCTCAATGATTATTTTGCACCAAAGCAGAACAAACATTACGCTCGATATGTGTTCTTAAAGATGAGACCCTTTGCAGGGGAGGCTACAATTGCCTACGCAGCTAGGCTAAGGGGAAAGGCATACGACTGCGAATTTGGAGACACGTTTGATGACAGGATTCTAGAACACTTGATACAGACAATCGAAAACCAACACCTAATACAGAAATGTATAGCAAAAAGCTGGGGATTGTCACAGTTTCTGTTAGAAGCAGGACAGACTGAGGATATTTCCTTGCAGATACATGACATGAAGGACTCGCTAGACGGTAGGCATATTGCAAGGGTACATATTCCTGGTACACAGAGAACTTTTCGGAACTATTATAGAAGCGACGAAGAAGATGCGGCAGTGGTGTGTAGATATTGTGGTTATGAAAGAAAACATAAAACAATTGAGGAATGTCCAGCGTATGGAAAGAAATGCCACAAGTGTCAGAAGCGGAATCATTTCGCCTCAGTCTGTAAGTCACAGAGATGCAAAGATGAAATTTTACATCAAGAGAAAAAAAGAATTCGCAGCATTAATGAAAGCAATAGAATGCAGAAAACATGCGAGGCAGATACTTCGGACAGCTCCGATGACGACTTTGTTTCAAAGTCTGCAGCACACATGCTGAGAATTAAGACACTAAAATCTGTGTCTTGCGTAGATGAAGAAAATGAAGCCGCAAATATCTGGGACCAGCATAAACAATGCAAGCAGGAAATAGCACTGATGCGAGACGAATTACAGCGGCATTCACATGAAATGGAAATGAAACTGGAACGAAAATTGGACGATTTTATTGTTCAAATGGGCAAGTTAATATGCACAGAGGCGCGTGATATTTCAAGAGATGAGACGGCAAACCTGCAGTTGAAGGACGAAATCGACAACAACAGTCTGAGAAAGAGCAATATGAGTGAAATAATTGAGCGAACAGACACTCTTCAAATCCATGGGCAAAACCAAAATGACCGGTGCCAAAATACCAGTCAGTCCATTGATTTACACAGCCAAAAGGGAAGTAAAGATGAGAGGAGGACAGACGACAGCGGCCAGGAAGATAGTTATTTTATAGAGGCGGATATAATGACTCCGATTACCAAAGTAGTTCGGGAATCGTCGGCTCGAAGAAAAAGAAAGAAAAGGAAAACCATAGTGCTGGCTGACTGAAACAATGATACGCTAATTTCAATATAATCTTTATCCACTTTAAGAACGCTCTAATCCGATTATGGAAATGTAATTTGTGCTTCAAATGATCCCATTTGACTGATCTTAACTGTTAACTCATCATTACATGGCATTTCAATTTTATTAACTTGATAAATCTCAGAGCGGAAAATTTTAATCACAAAAACTATTTGAGAATAAGGGAGATATGTAATATCATTGTAGTCTTTGATATAACACTAACCAGTCTAACGTTACAACGTTACGTATCTGACGTTGGTTTCCTAGTTACTAAATTGTTCATTCCGGTTTGCAGGCGACATGTATTAAACGCATAACCCTAGTAATAGTTGAGTTGTTACAGTTCGCATTTTAAGCAAATTTACGATGGTCTTCTCTTTTAGCTCACCGGTCATGTAGTGACGAGGTGAGATTATGGGACCTTTTTTTGTCTGACGTCATTCTTGTGTGCATGAGTGCGTCCGTCCGCAAACAATTTCTTCAAAAAAACATCTCCTAATCCACTGATCTGATTTTGACCAAACTTCACAGGAATGTTCCTAAGGTGGTCCCCTTTCGAAGTTGTTCAAATGGTTCCGGGTCGTTGCAATCTAGGTCACAGCAGCAAAAAATATTTTTTTTTTAACTATAATCTTAAAAAATCTCCTTCTCTGAAACCGCAAGGCTCAGGTCTTTGACATTTGGTATGAAGCTTCATCTAGTGGACCTCTACCAAGATTGTTCAAATTAAATCTCTGGGCTAAAAATGCCACCGCACCGGGGCCAACCAGTTTTACATAGACTTATAAAGGGCAAAACCTTTAAAAATCTTCTTGTCTGAAACCGGAAGGCGCAGATGTTTCATATTTGGTATGAAGCCAAAAACACCACCGCGACATGGCCAACCGGTTTTACAAACTAATATAGGGAAAACTTTCAAAAATCTTTTTGTCTGATATCAGGCGGCCAAGGTCTTAGATATTTCGGATGAAGCTTCATCTAGTGGACCTCTACCAAGATTTTTCAAATTATAGCCCTGGGGCCAAAAATTCCCCCGCACTGGGGCCCACGGGTTTTACCTAGAAGTATATAGGGAAAACCTTTGAAATCTTCTTGTCTGAAACCAGAAGGCCAATGTATATTTGGTATGAAGTTGTATCTACGTAGTGGACATCTACCAAGATTGTTCAAATTATAGCCCTTGGGCCAAAAAATGCCCCCGCACCAGGCCCCATCGGTTAACATAGACTTATATCGGGAAAACATTTAAAATTCTTCTTGTCTGAAACAAGAAGGCCAAAGTCTTTGATATTTGGTATGAAGCTTCATCTAGTGGACTTCTACGAAGATTGTTCAATGATAGCCCTGGGACCATAAATGCCCCCCCCCCCCCCTCCACACACACACACACTCGGGCCCCACCGAGGTTTACTTAGAATTATTTAGGGAAAAATTTAAAAAATCTTCGTTTGAAACCAGAAGGCCTAGGTCTTAGGTATTTGGCATGAAGCTTCATCTAGTGTGCCTCTATTAAGATTATCCATATTTTAGCCCTAGGGCCGACTGGTTTTACATGGACTTATATAGGGAAACACTTTAAAACTCTTCTCGTTTGAAACCAGAATGCACAGATCTTTGATGTTTGGTATGAAGCTTCATATAGTGGACCTCTACCAAGATTGTTCAAATTATAACCCTAGGGCCAAAAATGGCCCACCCCGGGGCCCACCGGTTTTACATAGACTTACATAGGGAAAAACCTTTGAAAGTCTTCTTGTCTGAAACCAGAAGGCCCAGGTCTTTGATATTTGGTATGAAGTTTCATCTAGTGGACATCTACTTTTATTGTTCATATTATAGCCCTGGGGCAAAAAATGGCCCCGCCCCGGGGCCCACTGGTTTTACTTAAACTTATATAGGAAAACCCTTTAAAAATCTTCACATTTGATTGTTCAAACTATAGCCTTTGGTACAAAGGTGGCCTTTAGAAATCTTCTTCTCTGAAACCGTAAGGCCCAGATATATGATATTTTGCATGAAGCTTCATGTTGGGGACCTCTAC
Organism: Lucinisca nassula; assembly: GCA_963580285.1. Lineage (NCBI taxonomy): Eukaryota > Metazoa > Mollusca > Bivalvia > Lucinida > Lucinidae > Lucinisca > Lucinisca nassula. Next base: position 81,017,449 of record OY757022.1, on the reverse strand, counting down.
CAAGATTATTCAAATTACAGCACTTGGGGCAAAAAAAGCCCTGCCCTGGGACCCACCGGTTTAACATAGACATATACAGGGAAAAACTTTTAAAATCTTCTTGTCGGAAACCAGAACTCTTTGATATTTGGAATGAAGCTTCATCTAGTGGTCCCCTACCAATATTGTTCAAATTATAGCCCCATAGGGCCAAAAATGTACCTACCCCAGGGCCCACTGGTTTATATAGAGTTAAGGCATTGTTATTTAGACTGAGCCGGTTCATCTCCGCCTGATGCACTAGGACCTGACCCTCAATGTCTGCAAGTGCCAAGATAGTGAAATACAAGTCAGCTCTGTATTGTCAAAGGGAACCACAAACTCTTAAATTCAACTTCTGACTCCCCCCACACCACTTGTCACCATGAGGCATAGTATGTTAGACTGATTCAGTTCATCTCTGTCTGGTACACTAGGACAAGACCCTGAATCTCCACAGGGTACCTAGACAGTGACAATCAGTAAGGATCAGGTGAGCGATTCAGGGCCATGATGACCCTCTTGTTAGCTGTGGCAGGCATTTCACTCATCAGAACGGTTTTAGCCATTTTCGTAGTGAGTCACCTAAGCAACATTCCTATGAACTTTGACCGGCCCCGATAGATCAGTTGGTAGAGTGTCCGCTCCGGGGAACGGGAGGTCACAGGTTCGATCCCGGGCCGCGACATACCAAAGTCGTTAAGAATGGTACTAGCTGCTCCCCACTTGGCACTCAGATTTACGGGGTAGAGCTAGGACTGGTCGACCCAGTGACAGGATAATGTGACTGGGTGTGGTATCATGTAATGTGTCTGGAACATGATAGTTCAGTGAGGCAGCACTAAAACAAGAGGCCCGTGGGCCACAATGCTCACCAGATCTCAGGGGGCCACTACCCACTGGCAACAATATATTTTATTTACCCATGGAAACCCTGTGCCCAAGGATGCTACAGATAAAATTTTGACCCAATCAGATTCTGATGTCGCTTGAATGTGTTGTTGCAGGACAACAGATGACAATTAACAATTTCCCACCTGTGGCAACAAATAGGGCAAAAGGAACATTTCTATGAAAGTGTGACAAAATATCTTGAAAAGCATTAATGTCATTTTTCAATTTTCCCTATTATACGTCAATGGAAACTCTTGACTTGCCATAACAAACAAACAAAAGAGTGAGTGTTTGAGTTTTAGGTACCACCAACAGCTAAGGTCATACGGACCTCAGTTTAAAGACTCATCCGAAAGTCTGGAGAACCCCGGGATCTATCCTGCGATCCCTGGTTTACAAGGCGAGTAGGGTTACCCATTACACTACGGAGGCTTCTAAACAAACCAAAGTGCCAAATTTCATAAACCAGAGCTCAGGTGGACACTGCCCAATGGCAGCCATGTATTATAACATGATTAATCTACCAATTATGAAGTCTCCCAAACAAACCCCATACCCAAAGGAGCACCCATGTGGACTATCTGATATATTAGGTGTTTTATATAGAGAGGGTGGAGCATGGACCCAATGGAGCCCTGGTTGGTGTCAATAAATGCGTCTTATCAAAAGGAACAGAGACATATATATATGTATGGTTTAGCAGTGGGGATATTTATGGTTCTGAGATGTAAGGCCTTTTAAGCAATAGAGGGATTCAGGCATGGCAGATCCCAGAAAAGCCCAAGATTGTTGTCACTGAATATGTCTTATCATAAGGACCAAGAGTATATATGGTTAAACGGTGGGGATCTGAATGGTTTCTGAGATATGAGGCCCGTTTATGAAGTGGCAGAGAAAGAAATGGCCCCCTGTGGACCCCCCCCCACCAAGCCGGGTGACTGAATGTGTCTAATGACAATGAACAAGAATATATGTGATAATGGGGTGGGGATTTGAATGGTTTCTGAGATATTTGGCCTATTATGAAGTAGAGTCTCATCATAAGGAACAATAATATATTGGTTAAGGGGTGGGGATCTGAACGGTTTCTGAGATATATGGATTTTAATGAAGTAAAGGGGTGGGGCATGGCCCATGGCACCCCGGGGGACCCGCATGCTGGTGTCACTGAATGCATGCTATCATAAGGAACAAGAATATATTTGGTTTAGGGGTGGGGCTCAGAACAGTTTCTCAGCTATATGGTCTTTTGTGAAGTCGAAGGATGGAGCATGGCCCGGGCGCACCCCTGGAGACCCCTAGGTAGGTGTCACTGAATGTGTCTTATCATAAGGAACAAGAATATATATGGTTTAGGGGTGGGAATCTGTAAGGATTTTGGAATATTTGGCCTTTTATGAAGTGGAGGGGGTTGGGCATGGCCCCGGCACATCCCTGGGGCCCCCAAGTTGGTGTCACTGAATGCAACTTATCATAAGGAATGAGAATATATATGGTTTAGGGGTGGGGATCTCAATGGTTTCTGAGATAAATGGCATTTTATAAAGTGGAGGGGGTGGGGCATGTCCCCGGCACATCCCGGGGGACCCACAGGTTGGTGTCACTTAATGCGTTTTATCATAAGGAACAAGAATATATATGGTTTAGGGGTGGGGATCTCAATGGTTTCTGAGATAAATGGCATTTTATGAAGTGGAGGGGGTGGGGCCTGTCCCAGGCACATCCCTGGGGACCTACAGGTTGGTGTCACTTAATGCGTCTTATCATAAGGAACAAGAATATATGTGGTTTAGGGGTGGGGATCTGTAAAGGGTTTCTGAGATATAAGGCATTTTATGAAGTGGAGTGGGTGGGGCATGGCCCCGGCACAACCTAGGGGACCCCCAGGTGGACATAAAAGCATATGGTTAAGAGAAGTTTACTCAAGGAACATTTCTATGTAAGTTTGGTCAAAATATCTGCAACAACTTTGCAGTAAATGCCGTTATTCCGTTTTCCCCATTATAAGTCAATGGAAACTCTAAGTTGCCATAGCAACAAAACTAAAAGGCCAAATTTCATAAAAAACACAAAACCTGTAAAGGCAAATATGGTGAATATTTTCATAAAGTCTCTGCCTCCTAGAGCATATGGTTTCTGAGAAGATGATTTTATAAGTATTTTTTTCTATTTTTTTGCATTTTGGTTTCCATGGCAACCAATAAAAATGAGCAGTAGACCTAAAATCATAAGGCAGATAGTAGATTGCCTAAGGAACATTTCTATGAAAGTTTTGTCAAAATATCTGCAGAAGCTTGGCAGTAACTGCCATTTTTCAATTTTCCCCATTATAAGACTATGGAAACTCTAAGTTGCCATAGCAACCAAACTAATGAGCCGATTTTCATAAAAAAACCCCCAAACTTTCAATCCCCCAGCCCAAGAATGCTACAGATAAAATTTGGGCCCAATCGGCCCAGTGGCTTCAGAGGAGATGTCGTTTGAAAGTGTTGACGCAGACGCAGACGATGCAGACGCCGCAGACGACGACGGACAACTGCCTATCCTATAAGCTTCCCCGGAGCCTTCGGCTCTGGTGAGCTAAAAAGTGAGCATTGAGCTCCCTGTCGCAACGAGACACCATCATGATATGACTGAAAAATTGCTGAAAGCGAAGTTAAACCTGAATTCACACACACACACACACACACTATGAACTTTGAATAAAATTGGCCCAATGGTACAAGAGTTGTCGTTTAAATATTTTACTATTTTTGCTCTAGAGGCCATCTTGATCATCGAAGCAGAACGATTTTAGCTAATTTGGTAGGGAGCCATCCAGACAATATTCCTGTAAAGTTTGATTCCAACTGGCCCAAGGGTTTAGGAGGAGTTTGCGTTTGAAGCGAATTTAAGTTTTGCTATTTTTAGCTGTGGTGCCGTTTTGCTCATTGGAGCGGAATCCTTTTAGTTATTTTGGTGGAGAGTCACCTAAACAACATTCCTATAAAGTTTGAATGAAATTGGCCCAAGGGTACAGGAGTAGTTGTTAAAAGATTTTTTCTATATTTAGCTCTGCTGGCAATCTTGTTCATTGGAGTGGACCGATTTTAACTATTTGGGTAGGGAGAGGGAGCCACCCAGGCAACATTCCTGTAAAGTTTGAATCAAATTGGCCCAAGGGTTTAGGAGGAGTTTGCATTTAAAGCAATTGTTGACAACGCACAACGGACGATGCACAACGGACATTGACTGACACAATAGCTAACCATGAGCACTTTGTGCTCAGGTGAGCTAAAATCATTCCACTTTTCATAGCATCAGATCAAATACTTTCGAGATATGACCTTGTTCTTGATTCATTACAACCACCTTGCCCCTTGTAAAAATAGAAAGTGAGATACTTAAAATTTATATCAAAGGTAGAGAGCATGGTACATGCAAACCGTAACATTGGAGCTTTTTCACGCCATCTCCCCTGCCAGAGTATATTTTATTATCAAATGATACAAAAAGACAATTAAATTACGAGGACTGTTCAAATATGAATGCAAGTAGAACGTTTCCTCATGCACTAATGCGAAAATCACCTGCAATTAAATATCACAGCGTAGAAAAACATTTTACCTATACATTGATACCAAACCTGTTAAAATCCGTGCACTTTAGCCATGTATATCGTTCGATAAACACTGTCTACTCTTGTATACTAATACAAAACATGGTTGGAAGAAGGTCAGAGTACGCCGTTGAAATAGCGTCCTATATTAAGAATCGCTGTATTCTTCATATACGGTGCAAAGACATTTTTGATGAAATATAAATATGTTCTGTTAATGGGCATAATGAAATGTCTTTTACGACAGTTTTTCGTTGGTGTAAGAAATTCCGCTGTGGGCTAGGCTCAACAGAAGATGCACCACATGATCGTCGGCCGAAAAGAGCAACATCTGCCGAGATGGTTGCTAGAGTGAAAGAAATAGTTGCTACCGATGCATGATACACCACTAGGCAAATAGCTAGTATGGTTGGCATCTCAATAGGAGCAGCCCATACAATTCTGAAACGGGATTTGAAAATGAGAAAGATCTGTGCTAGATGGATTCCCCATCTGTTGACAGATGAGCAGAAAAAGACACGCGTTCAGTGTGCAAAGAAGTTGCTTAAAAAGTTTCCAAATTACAATGCAAGGTCTTTTGCTAATGTCGTCATAGGTGACGAGACATGGGTTCACTTTTTTGAGCCAAAACGAAAGATTCAGAACAAAATATGGGCAACAAAGTATTGCAAAAGACCATGCATTGCAAAGCGGACCATGAACGTCAAGAAGGTAATAAATGCCATATTCTTTTCAAATCAGGGCCCTTCTATTCAGGTTGCTGTGCCTAAAGGCAAATCTGTAAATGCGAAGTTTTACAACAATAAAGTTCTTCGAAAATTGAAGAAATATTTCAAAGAACGAAGACCCACAACTGGTTTGGCCAATGTCAGATTGCTACATGACAATGCGTCATCGCACAAGGCATTCATTGTGCAAGACTATCTGAAGCAGGAGAAGGTTGTTGAACTCCCTCACCCCCCGTATTCCCCTGACCTTGCCCCGTGTGACTTTTTTTTGTTCCCGCGGCTGAAAAAATACCTTTCTGGTCGGAAATTTGTACAGCGCAAACACCTCGGTTCTGCAATATTCCAGTGCATTCATAGTATACCTCGAAAAGACTACCAAAATGCATTCAATGATTGGATCAGAAGACTGAAAGTTTGTATATCTGTTAAAGGGGATTACTTTGAGGGGACAAAATAAATTTTTCATCGAAATCTATCACGGAATCATTTTTATGTGCTTAGTTGCATTCATATTTGAACAGTCCTCGTATGAGACAGATTTCCCATCTCTAGTGAACGGAGCAAACATTATCTCTGAATGATAACGAGTACAACCGTAGATAGACTGTGCACACTGACATACTGCACTATCAACAGTGCTTCAGAAATCATAGCGACAGCCAGCCAGTATTTTTTTCCAGCAAAGGAAAGAAATGTATTCAAAGGGACAAAGATTGGACGTTAGGGAGTAAGCAACAATTGCTCGTCCCGTAAATACTGCTCTACAATACTGCTTTTGTCTGCAGATAAGGCAGATGCCCATAACACTGTGGTTAATTTGTTGGCGAGGTTAAACATAATATTTTCTAACAGATGTTATGTCCCTGCAAACCTTTCTAGTATTAATAAATATACAAGTACATAAATATATGTATATTTGCCAGGTGCGCTGGTATATGAACAACAACTCAGTTGTATTTGAACAATATTGTGTAAAGAACCCATTTGCAACACTGAATCTTTTTGTGATAGAGGCCATTCTTTTCATGAAATCACCCACTGGTTGTTGTTTAATCACCTTCATGTCAGCTTCTCGTAATTAATAAACTAACGTCTCATCCATGTGAGAAGTTCAATTAATCTCCTTTCAACTGCACTTTATATAAATTTTTAGAAGTTATTTGCAAAATTGCACCCTCTTTGGTAAAATGATGGGGTACTTATACTGCAAACACACATAGGTAATTCCAAGTTATTAGTCGGAATTAACACTTCCTGACGACGAAATGCTCACCAATGCAGCATTTTGGATTACTGTTCAACAGCAGCAATATTATTAGAGGATGTTGACATTTTAACACTGCATGCTGGGTATTTTTCAGCAGATGACATTTTGAAATATTCTTCTTATTTTTCCTAGAAAACAGTAAATTGTCTCCATACAAAAAAAAAACAGGACTTGACGTCTCATGCAAATTGTCTGCTATGCATAAAATGTCAAATCCTGTTTTCTGGAAAAAAAAAGAAAATATTTGTCTGCTGAATTAGTCCAGAGTGGTAAAGGCTGAGGTGCCCTACAAAAGTTAATCTAGGACTCTTGACTGCCTCTTGTTAAATACCCTTACGCCACTATAAACAGTGGCTTTGGATGGAGCAGAATCACCATAAATGGAGTCTAACTGTTGGCTTTCTTTTGCTCCAGCAATAATATTCTGTTTTTGTATGCTGTTGAGTCCTCAAACTTGTTTCATCTCTGTAGTCTTTTGATTTGTATGTTCTAGGAGATGTTACACTGATGAGTTAGGAAGCCTTCATGCGGACTAAACAAAATTAGTTTTTACCGCGACAGAGGTAAGGGTGGGGATTATGGCCATGTAAAATCGATTTAAGCCCCCCAGTGGAATTCTTTGCACTGACCGTTCCAAGGCGGTTCTTCTGTGGCGGTTTATTTTGTTGTTGTTTGTTACTTACTGTGTGTATCACTGGAGTCTTTTTATTTTGGATGGCCATTTGACCATTTTGTGGGAAAGTAACTGTCCTTATGGCATTCCTTTATTTAGGTTTCCATTATGGTCTGGTCGCTTCATGTTTGTGTTTCTTTCCCTTTGGTGTCTTTGATGGGTGGAGTTAGTAAATTGTATCGATTCCTGATCTTTGTTTTACTTATACTTTTTATATTCTCGCAGAATCTGCTTGACTGGTATTTTCAGAGAACAACAGACTTTTATGTAGAACAGTATTCCATCCTTCTTGGCGATTCCATGCTTATGGCAATAAATTACAGTGTATATGAGTAAGGTGTTTTATAACACTAGATACTCAGTTAACAATACACATTTTTTACGTCCCCGGCCATTGGGGCTTGGAGAAATAGATTGCTTCCACGCAGAGCTGAAACCAACCACACATGAGTACTAGTAAACTGCTTATAAGGTCTTAGCCTGCCCAGGCAAAGTGGTGCGAGTCACAGCGTCCATTCATATAAACTCTTTTGGTTTCATTGGACAGCAGACTTGAGATGTCATTTCATCTCATTGTCGGGTAAAAGTCCCACACAAATGGAAGCAACCTCTCCAAAATGACCTAAATAGGGTTGATGGGGATGTTAAACCCCAAATCAAACAAACAAAACTATACACATTTTATAGAAATCTTCAATATACAAGGCTACTAATCTCCCCACCCATGGCCTCCACAGCTGACTGGTGAACTAGATACCACGGGTTAAATACCTGCCGGGGACGGCAACATTCTTTCGTGGAGACTGATCATGAAATCTTTACTATGGTCATTCTCTCCCTTCTGCTGTTTCAAGAAGGGCAGTTGTAAGTTTCTAGGTGAATCTTGTTCTGATAATTTCTATGTGAATCTTGGTCAGAGTTTCTCTTGGTGATATTTAAGTCATACTCTCCTCAAGTGTTATGATACTCAGGTGAGTGATACAGGACCATCATGACCCTCTTGTTCAGAAAAAGAATCATTTACAGGAGTGAATATTATTTTTCTTACTATTATTCAAAAAAATACATGAAGACTGTAAGGCCAGTGGCTAGAACAAAACTACATGCATTTTATGTACACACAGCAGTAAGGACAAACTATAACATGAGCCCTGCCAAGCGAATTTGTGTCTTCGAGCATTCTGTCATGACAAATTTTAACTGCGCATGCCCAGCCATTCAGAGGGGCCAGCGATATGGCTTTCTGTCTGAAGGTTCCTCTTGATTCACTGCTTGTATGGGCGAGCAGCGAAGGTTCTGGCGAGACTGCGCGGATGCGCAGGCTCGCCTGAACCTTCGCTGCTCGCATAGGCGATAAAAACAAAAATCGCTTGACAGGGCCCACATATTCTCCAAACTAGGTGAAGGCTCTCAAAAGAAATAAAAGAGAACATATTCTTTCAAGGTCAGCCTCAAATGATATATACATTGTTTTATGAAGTTTCCCATTATAAAAATTCCTTTCATTACCCCTATGCATAGTGTGCCTATTTGGGTCATTTTGGAGACATTGCTTCAGATTGTGTGGGACTTTTATCTGACACTGAGATGAAATGACATCTCAAGCCCCACTGTACAAAGAAACTGCTACGGTTTAAGGAGCAGTTCGACTTGCACCACTTTTCCTGGGCACGCTCAAACCTTCGAAGCAGTACACCAGTACATAAGTCCATGCAGTCCAATCTATTTCTCCAATCCCCAATGGGTGGGGGCAATCATATTATGTTTGTTTGATTTCAGGTTTCACGTCCCCCTTCAACACTGTGAAGGTCATTTTGGAGACGTTGCTTCCAATTTTGTGGGACTTTAACCCAACACTGAGATGAAATGACATCTCAAGCACTGCTTTGCATGGGCAGGCTTAGATCCTCAAAGCACTTTACCAGTACTTGTGTGTGGCCAGTTTCAGCTCTGCATGCCCACCTATTTCTCCAAGCCCCGATGGGTGGGGGCAATCATAATATGTGTAAGAAGTATTAATCTATGTTCACAGAGGGGAGCCGAGTCTCTATTTTTCAATTTTTATTCTATTTTTGACAGAAAATACTGTCAGCAAACAATTAAGAAAACACGCCAATACAAACACAGTAAAATTTCTATACTAAGACCACCTTTGGGACTGTTCAAAAGTGGTCTTCAAGACCACTTTTGAACAGTTCCAAAGGTGGTCCCTGACCAGAGGACATTGTGTACAGGAAATTCGAAGAAAACATAACTGCACCCTTCTAAATAAGCTTTTTAAAGCAGAATTAGTCTTAATTTTAGGTGGTCTTAATAGCAGAATTTTACTGTACATTGTTAATTTTACCACCATGAAAATGTAAAATTTAAAATGAAAAATTGCGATTTTTTTCAAAGTTTTGCTCAAAATATCGATTGTGAGTACACATTAGAACTGCCTCGTCGAGGCAGTTCTAACGAGTACCCACAATCTGTATTTTAGAAATAAGAAAAATAAGGTTTACCCCCGTAAACCCCAGTTTTACTATATAAAAGTGGGGTTCAAGGGGGTCAAAATTATATAGGCGTGTTTTCATGATGATTGTAGACCCTGATCAGATGCCACATTGTGCAGCATCTAATCCGGAATTGCACTGTTTGCCTATGTCTCCTGCTTCAGTGTTGAACCAGCATTGATCCCATGTTGATAACATTCCAACACTGTCTAGACTTTCGGATGAGTCTTTAAACCGAGGTCCCGTCTCCGTATGACCTTAGCTGTTGGTGGGACGTAAAACTCAAACACTCACTCACTCCAACACTGTCTTCTTTTTGTGCCCTCCAGGACTAATCAGAGCTTCAAACAAACAGCTCCGCCCCCACCCATAGGGGCTTGAAGAAATATATGGGCTGCATGATGCTTCCACGCAGAGCTGAATCCGGCCCACACGCTAGTACTGGTAAACCGCTTAGAGGATCTAAGCCTGTCCAGGAACCGCAGTGTGAGGCGGACCGTCCATACTTATAAACCCTATTGGTTTCATTGGGTGACAGGGCTTGAGAAGTCATTTCATCTCAATGTTGGGTAACAGTCCCACAAAATTGGAAGCAACGTCTCCAAAATGACCTTTACAGTGTTGACGAGGACGTTAAAGTTCAACTCAACCAACCATTGAACAAACGGCCAGATATCTGACCACTGTAAACAGTTGGTCAGAAGCAAGGATCACTGATAGCACAATGCGATGATACCTTTTCTTTTTATTTGGCTCTGATTTACATCAAGTTGTGACACTTTGTAAAGTCAACTGATGGTGTAACAAGTTTGTTTTGTAACACTGTAAGCTACACAATGGAACACCCGTCTTCGAGCATGAGTACTTTTTGTCATTTTTACAACCAGATACACCACACTTGCTTGGTGATTTTGGCAATTCAGCCTTCTGAGCTGTGAAAGGAAATTGATATCCGGCAGGAACAGAAATGGTGATTCCTGACTGGTTGTTGCTGTAGTGATATCTGGGTACGTCGGCCTTCCGAAAACCTTTCTGAAAGAGTAAGAAAAGAATGAAAAGGTAAACAAGAGGATCAAGTGGTCTTGATCGCACCCCGGAGCACTAAGACTTAAATTATCCACAAAAAATATGACATTCAATGTGTCATGTGTTCAAAGACATATGTAAGAGTGATCATGAAAAATGACCTCTGTGATGAAATAAAACAATTGCAGAGATAGAAATCATGAAGTTCATTTGTGAGCCAAGTGAATCAGATCCCTGGATTGGATATAGGAAATTCCTATATTAGCTTGAGGTCCAAAAGTCCAAGGTCTGATATGGGTATGGTATGAAATATGTCACATCATAATCTATTTATTATATATCTCCAATTCTTTTTCTTTTTTTAAATAATGTTGAGTTATGGTTTCATGTTTAAATCTCTTCTGAAAATGAAGCAAAGTTTTAGGAGAAAAGCAAACCTATTGTTGGACTCGTTATGACAAGAAATTTCTGTGAATATATACATGTACTATACACATGGTTATTTATACACCACAACCTCTCTATAACAAAACAGAAACCGTGTTGGTTAAACAACCTTGTTATATCCAAACAAAAATGTATAGATTATATAGAAAAATGACCATTTATGGTCATTTTTATGTATAATCTATACATTTTTGGGATCCATCTTGAAACCGTGTTATATCCAAAACTGTGTTATAATGCACCATGTTATAATGAGGTTGTGGTATAATTTCCAAATAGAGAGAATACATAATTTTAAATACTTTTCCATTTTCTTTACCCATTTTATAGCTCGAGGTAAGGAGATGACCTTAATGAAGACACTTTGGGGATATTTTTTTCTTATTTGTCCATAAAAACCTATATTGTGGTTACTAGTTAGAATCGCCTCACTGAGGCGATTCTAACAAGTACCCACAACATGTTTCTCACAAGATAATAAGGAAAATTATCTCAGTCATTCTCACTACGCCTCCTTATCTGGAGAGTGAAGATATATATTTTACACTCGAAAACCCAAAATGTAACACTCAGGCAAACAGTGCAGGTCCAGGTCAGATGCTGCAGAATGTGACATCCTTCACCGCTTATGAATACAAGAGGGCCCAGAGGGCCCTGAATCGCTCACCTGAGAATCAGTGTCTCTAGTACATTCTTGGCCCAAGGGCTATACTAGGTGAAGCTTCATACCAAATATCAAAGACCTGAACCTTGTGGTTTCAGAGATGAAGATTTTTAAATATTTTCCCTAAATAAGCCTATGAAAAACCAAAGGGCTCCGGGGAAGGGGGCATTTTGGCCCCCGGGCTATAATTTGAACAATCTTGGTAGAGGTCCACTACATGAAGCTTCACACCAAATATCAAAGATCTGAGCCTTGCGGTTTCAGAGAAGAAGATTTTTGAAGATTTTCCCTATAAAAGCCTAAGTAAAACCAAAGGCCCCCGGGCGGGGGCATTTTTGGCCCAAGGGCCATAATTTGAACAATCTTGGTAGAGGTCCACTAGATGAAGCTTCATACCAAATATCGAATACCTGAGCCTTTCAGTTTCAGAGAAGAAGATTTTTAAAGATTTTCTCTGTATAAGCCTATGCAAAACCAAAGGCCCCCAGGGCGGGGGCATTTTTGGCCCTAGGGCTATAATTTGAACAATCTTGGGAGAGGTCCACTAGGTGAAGCTTTACACCAAATATCAAAGACCTGGGCCTTGTGATGTCAGAGAAGCAGATTTTTAAAGATTTTCCCTATATAAGCCTATGTAAACCCAAAGGCCCCCAGGGCGGGGGCATTTTTGGCCCTAGGGCTATAATTTGAACAATCTTGGTAGAGGTCCACTAGATGAAGCTTCACACCAAATATTAAAGATCTGAGCCTTGTGGTTTCAGAGAAGAAGATTTTAAAGATTTTCCCTGTATAAGCCTATGTAAAACCAAAGGCCCCCGGGACGGGGGCATTTGTCGCCCTAGGGCTATAATTTGAACAATCTTGGTGGAGGTCCACTAGGTGAAGCTTCACACCAAATATCAAAGACCTGGGCCTTGTGGTTTTAGAGAAGAAGATTTTTAAAGATTTTTCCCTATATAAGCCTATGTATTGGTCTATTATCTCTATATGGAGAGAAAGAAGAATGAAGGAACAAATGAACCAGACTAGCTCCAAAACCTAATGCACCTTTCCCCTTGCCCAATGGTGCTACACATAAAAATTAAACAAGATTGGTCGACTGCCTTCTGAGATATGCTTCATTGAAAGTGTGGACGACGGATGGACGGACGACAGACGACGGACTCCGGAGCCTTGGTATACTATCAGCTCACTGGAGCCTTTGGCTCAGGTGAGCTAAAAATTCAAGTCGCTATTTCTGTCACAACATTTTCCCTACGTTAAGTCTATGGGCAAATTTTTTTGTCTCTCAAGGTCACGTAACTCCGAGGTCAATATTCCGATTCGGCCCAAAATCGAACTTAACCGAGATTTTATGCCTGTCCTCGTTACCTGCAAGTTTGAAGCTGATATGAATAAAAATAAAGTTGCTATCGTGGTCACAACGTATTTTTTTATGCTCAAGGGCAGGTAACTCCAAGGCAAATATTCCGATTCGGCCCAAAATCGAACTTAACCGAGATTTTATGTCTGTCCTCGTTACCTGCAGGTTTGAAGCTGATCTGAAAAAAATTAAAGTCGCTATCGTAGTCGCAACATTTTCCCTAATTAAGTCTATGGGAAAATTTTTTGTCGCTCAAGGTCACGTAACTCCGAGGTCAATATTCCGATTCGGCCCAAAATTGAACTTAACCGAGATTTTATGCCTGTCCTCGTTACCTGCAAGTTTGAAGCTGATATGAATAAAAATAAAGTTGCTATCGTGGTCACAACGTATTTTTTTATGCTCAAGGGCAGGTAACTCCAAGGCAAATAATCCGATTCGGCCCAAAATCGAACTTAACCGAGATTTTATGTCTGTCCTCGTTACCTGCAAGTTTGAAGCTGATCTGAAAAAAATTCAAGTCGCTATAGTAGTCACAACATTTTCCCTATGTTAAGTCTATGGGCAAATTTTTTGTCGCTCAAGGTCATGTAACTCTGAGGTCAATATTCCGATTCGAACTTAACTGAGATTTTATGCCTGTCCACGTTACCTGCAAGTTTGAAGCTGATCTGAATAAAAATAAAGTTGCTATCGTGGTCACAACGTATTTTTTTATGCTCAAGGGCAGGTAACTCCAAGGCAAATAATCCGATTCGGCCCAAAATCTAACTTAACCGAGATTTTGTGTCTGTCCTCGTTACCTGCAAGTTTGAAGCTGATCTGAAAAAAATTCAAGTGGCTATCGTAGTCACAACATTTTCCCTATGTTAAGTCTATGGGCAAATTTTTTGTCGCTCAAGGTCACGTAACTCCGAGATCAATATTCCGATTTGGCCCAAAATCGAACTTAACCGGGATTTTATGCCTGTCCTCGTTACCTGCAAGTTTGAAGCTGATATGAATAAAAATAAAGTTGCTATCGTGGTCACAACGTATTTTTTCATGCTCAAGGGCAGGTAACTCCAAGGCAAATAATCCGATTCGGCCCAAAATCGAACTTAACCGTGATTTTATGTCTGTCCTCGTTACCTGCAAGTTTGAAGCTGATCTGAAATAATTCAAGTCGCTATCGTAGTCACAACATTTTCCCTATGTTAAGTCTATGGGCAAATTTTTTGTCGCTCAAGGTCACGTAACTCCGAGGTCAATATTCCGATTCTGCCCGAAATCGAACTTAACCAATGATTTTATGCCTGTCCTTATTATGAATGAAGTCGACAAGTTTGAAGCTGATCTGAATAAAAATAAAGTTGCTATCGTGGTCACAACGTATTTTTTTATGCTCAAGGGCAGGTAACTCCAAGGCAAATAATCCGATTCGGCCCAAAATCAAACTTGACCGAGATTTTATGCCTGTACTGGTTATCTGCAAGAATGAAGTCGATCAGAAAAAAATTGACGGAGCTAGAGTGATGACAAGCTTTTTCCTATGTGAAGTCTATGGGAGCTAGATGTTGCCATGGCAACCAGAGTTCCACTCAGATCTGGTTGAAAACCTAATGAAGCCTTTCCACTTGCCCAATAATGCGACACATGAAATTTGATCAAAGTTGGCCAAGTAGTCTTTAAGATATACATTTTTGAAATTCCCATTAACTCTAATGCAAAAATACACAAGGGCAGGTAACTCCTAAGTGAATGATCCGATTCTGCCAGTTATCGACCTTGACCGAGATTTCATGGCTGTACTGGTTATCTGCAAGAATAAAGCCAATCTGAAAATAATTGAAGCAGCTACGGTGATGACAACATTCTCCCCATGTTAAGTCAATAGGCAATTTTTTCAACGCTCAAGGGCACGTAACTCCTGAGTGAATAATCTGATTCAGCCCAAAATCGAACTTGATCGAGATTTCATGCCTGTCCTCGTTATCTGCAAGAATGAAGTGGATCAGAAAAAAATTGACGGAGCTAGAGTGATGACAAGCTTTTTCCTATGTTAAGAACGCTCAAGGGCACGTAACTCCTGAGTGAATAATCCGATTCAGCCCAAAATCGAACTTGATCGAGATTTCATGCCTGTCCTCGTTATCTGCAAGAATGAAGACGATCAGAAAAAAATTGACGGAGCTAGAGTGATGACAAACTTTTTCCTGTGTTAAGTCTATGGGAGCTATTTGTTGCCATGGCAACCAGAGTTCCAATCCGATCTGCCCGAAAACAGTATGCAGCCTTTCCCCCTACCTGATAATGCTTCACATGAAATTTGATCAAGATTGGCCCACTGGTTCAGGAGATATACTTCTTTGAAAGTGTGGACGACGGACGACGACGACGACAGACGCCGGCTCTTGGTATACTAATACCTCACATGAGCCTTCGGCTCAGGTGAGCTAACAATCTTGGTAGAGGTCCACTAGATGAAGCTTCATACCAAATATCGAAGACCTGGGCCTTTATGGTTTCAGAGAAGAAGATTTTTAAAGATTTTCCCTACATAAGCCTATGCAGAACCAAAGGCCCCCGGGGTGGGGGCATTTTTGGCCCTAGGGCTATAATTTTAACAATCTTGGTAATGGTCCACTAGGTGAAGCTTCAAACCAAATATCAAAGACCTGGGTCTTGTGGTTTCAGAGAAGAAGATTTTTAAAGATTTTCCCTATATAAGCCTATGTAAACCAAAAGGCCCCCGGGGCGGGGGCATTTCTGGCCCAAGGGCCATAATTTGAACAATCTTGGAAAAGGTCCACTAGATGAAGCTTCATACCAAATATCAAAGACCTGGGCCTTGCGGTTTCAGAGAAGAAGATTTTTAAAGATTTTTCCCTATATAAGCCTATGTATACACAAAGGCCCCCGGGGCGGGGGCATTTCTGGCCCAAGGGCCATAATTTGAACAATCTTGGTAGAGGTCCACTAGATGAAGCTTCATACCAAATATCAAAGACCTGGGCCTTTATGGTTTCAGAGAAGAAGATTTTTAAAGATTTTCCCTGTATAAGCCTATGCAAAACCAAAGGCCCCCTGGGCCGGGGGCATTTTGGGCCCTAGGGCAATAATTTTAACAATCTTGGTAATGGTCCACTAGGTGAAGCTTCACACCAAATATCAAAGACCTGGGTCTTGTGGTTTCAGAGAAGAAGATTTTTAAAGATTTTCCCTATATAAGCCTATGTAAACCCAAAGGCCCCCGGGGCGGGGGCATTTCTGGCCCAAGGGCCAAAATGTGAACAATCTTGGTAAAGGTCTACTAGATGAAGCTACATACCAAATATCAAAGACCTGGGCCTTGCGGTTTCAGAGGAGATTTTTAAAGTTTTCATTTTAATATATCTATTTTTAGCTCCTGTGACCTCGATGTGCAATGGACCGGAACCATTTGAACAAATTGAAAGGGGACCACCTAAGGATCATTCCTGTGGAGTTTGGTTAAAATCCAATCAGTGGTTTAGGAGGAGGTGTCATTTGAATAAAAAGTTTACGCACGCACACACGCACGACGGACAAAAAGTGATCCCAAAAGCTCACCTCGTCACTGTGTGACAGGTGAGCTAAAAATGGTACTTAGGGTAAATTAGTTACAGCAGCTGTGCCCATATATCTAGTCTCACCTGAACTTTTAATATTCATACAAGCAGAATCCAATATTATATCAATATTGTCTTTATTTCAATATTGTTGGTGTCCAAGGTAGAAACCAAAAACGCGCTAGTTAAACAACCATGCTATATAAGAAAATGTATAGATTATCTAGAATTGATTAATTTAATCTATACATTTTTGGGATCCATCTTTTAACTGTAACATCCAAAAGCCTTATAAGGAACACTGTTATAAAGCGGTCCAGGTGACAAGGCTTTACACAAACCATACAGCATTAGATCTGGGCCCAATATTATCAGACTTTTCATTTCATGCAATTAATCTGTCCAAAAAAATCAATGTACAACACAAACTCTTTATAACACTATTAACAGCATCCAAAGCAGAACCCGTGCTAGTTAAACAATCATGTTATATCCAAATAAAAATGTATAGATTATGTAGAAAAATGATCATTTATGGTCATTTTTCTATATAATCTATACATTTTTGGGATACATCTTGAAACCATGTTATATCCAAAACCATGTTATAACGAATAGTGTTATAATGAGGTTTTGGTGTATTGGCATTTTAATATTTGGACCCTGCTCTCTGAAAAGGGGTCTTCAAGAATGCGTTCCCAGTGAGGATACGGATCAGCTTGTGCATCCATGTAGTCTGATCAGACTTTTCTATGTATTAAATGGATGCACTTCGACACAGTTTATTCATACAGACTATAAAGGCTGTATAATAGCTGAGTGGACATGCAGGCTCTAATCCCTGCTACTAGGAGGCTGAAAAGTCTGGAGCCAGGGCACAGCATTTCCTACAATTTACATGTGCACCCAGCAAAGAATCAGATCAGCATGTGCATCCATATAATCTGACCAGAGATATCTGTTGCTGCATGAAGGAGCATTGGGCCCTTAGCTAACCGTAGAGCTAACAACGAAGACTCTGTTTAGACTGTGCAGATGCGGAGGCTGATCTGAGTCTTCGTCAGGTGCACATTTAAATTTTAGGAAATGCTGTGCCCTGGCTCACTTATAATTTATGAGCTATACAATTTCAAGCTCAAATTTAATGACATGGCTTGATCATATTAAAGGACAGGAAAGGGAGACTGAGAAGAAAAAGACCTTCAAACAAGGCTACATCCCTTTTTCCCTAACTGGTACTTCTGAAGATCATCTTACCTTGCCACCTTTTAATCTGCTCTCCTGCTTCTTCAAGAGCCGATCCAATGTCTGCCTCTGAAAGACATTATTAGTTGTTTTTTTTATTACAAAAATAATAGTTGAAGAAGTGCTAATGAACAAGATCTGACATAATACATTGAAACTAAAAATGACTCCATGACTGATGACTTGTTTGCCATTGCTGTTTAAACTTTTTTTTGAATTCTAAGGAATTGTTTCCATAGCTTCTGGAGACAATTTATTTTGAAACCTTGAAAATGCAGTAAAACTTCAAGGGCTGGAACATGGATAGCTTGTTTACCTTGGCTAATTCGAACTCGCTCTTTTGTCTATAGATAATTCTTCCAATACCCAAAGATATCCATATACATGTACATATTTTAGGGAGGTATTCCTGATTTTTTTTTGTTTTTAATTTTTTTATAGGTAATTCTTCCAGTACCTTCAGATATCCATATACATGTATATATTTTAGGGAGGTATTCCAGTCTTTTTTATATTTTAAAGGTATGTTGTGTGTACTCATCCGAATCGCCTCAAGGAGGCAATTGTAATGAGTATACACTACATATGTTTATTTTATGGAAGATTGTTAATATATCCTTTAGTTATTCCCATTATGCCTCATAACCTGGTTCAATGATTAAACCTCAGTAGTTCAAACTATCCCTATCTCAAACAAATTTCAAAGGTCCCAAAGATATTTGAATAACTGAAGTTTAACAGTGTTTGGCTTGGTGTCTTGATTAGAATTGCCTCATTACCTCTGAGGAAGCCTTTGAGGTGTAGTGATTAAGCTACTCGCCTTGTAAGCCAGGGATTGCAGGATCGACCCCGGGCTTCTCCAGACTTTCGGATGAGTCTTTTAACCGAGGTCCGGTCTCCGTATGACCTTAGCTGTTGGTTTGACGTAAAACTCTTAACACCCACACTCATTACCTATGAAGTACAAGGTAGCTGAGGTAATGGCCAAATATGACCGACTCAGTATAAGATAGATAGATAGATAGATAGATAGATAGATAGATAGATAGATAGATAGATAGATAGATAGATAGATAGATAGATAGATAAGATAGATAGATAGATAGATAGATAGATAGATAGATAGATAGATAGATAGATAGATAGATAGATAGATAGATAGATAGATAGATAGATAGATAGATAAGCATCCTACCTACACTTATAGAACATCAAAAAGATCCCCTTTATACTGTATTTTCTAACGAGTACCCATAATCTATATTTTGAGCAGAAATAAGAAAAATATCAAAGTTTTTCACCTGAAAATTTGTTTTTTCGGCAGTTAAGTTAACAATGTATTTGTAAAGGTGTGTTTTCGTAATGATATATATGCAGCTCAGTGGGTATACTATAAATGATACTTCAGATACCTTATCTTTTTCTCGTTTCTCATGAGCCATTTGCTTCCTTTTATTGTCTCTCTGTTGTTTCTTCTTCAGCTGCTCCTCTGTCATCGTGGTCTGACGGTAACCTGATAGGAAAATATAGACATAATCTTTTATTCTGTCATGTCAATATATAAGACATATGTTTGTTTGTTTTGTTTGATTTGAGGTTTAACATCCCCGTCAACACTGTAAAGGTCATTTTGGATACGTTGCTTCCAATTTTGTGGGACTTTTACCGGACACTGAGATGAAATGACATCTCAAGCCCTGTCGCCCAATGAAACCAAAAGCGTCTATAAGCATGGATGGGCCGACTCACACCACTTTGCCTGGGCAGGCTTAGATCTTCTAAGCAGTTTACTAGTGCCCATGTGCCGGTCGGTTTCAGCTCTGCCTGGAAGCATCATGCAGCCCATAAATTTATTCAATCCCTGATGGGCGGGGGCCGTATAAGACATATGAATCTTATATGGGTGTGAGGGGTGGATGGGAAAATGTGTGCCGAGGGTCACTGTCCGGCATCATGAGGCTTGCCGAGTGTTGCCGGACAGTTATCCCGAGGGTCGGATTTTTCTATCCACCCCTTACACCCATATAGGATTCTTTTTCTTGCATACTTTCCATTTCTTTATTAAAGCTGATTATTAATGCTGCAGTCACTTAGGTTTCCAATGTCCGCCATATTGTGATCACACTGCAGGAATGTATAGTGACGTCACGTAACGTGCTGTGACATCAACCTTAACGACGGCGCATATGAGGTCGTAATCAACCAGTGCATTTATCAAACATGCAAATATATTCGATTTTGGGTCAGAATACCAGGATCAGAACATAAATTTCTATCTCAGGGTAAAATCACGGATTTGCTTGTCTGGTGTGCAAGAATATAAGAATCTTATATGGGTGTGAGGGGTGGATTGAAAATCCGTCCCGAGGGACACTGTCCGGCATCACGAGGCTTGCCGAGTGATGCCGGACAGTGATCCCGAGGGACGGATTTTTCTATCCACCCCTCACACCCATATTGGATTCTTTTTCTTGCATACCTTCCATTTCTATTGCGAATTTTTAATGCTGCTGTCACTTCGGTTACCGACGTCCGCCATTTTGTGATGACACAACAGGAATGTTAGTGACGTCACGCATGACGCCGTCGCGCATGAGGTTGTAATCAACCAGTGCATTTATCAAAGACGCGATTATATTCGATTTGGGGTCGGAACACCAGGGTCAGAACATAAATTTCTATCCCAGGGTAAAATTGCGGATTTCCTTGTCTGGTGTGCAAGAAAAAGTATTCTGACAGGCTAAAATTATATTGTCATTCTCTAAACCCATTTTGTATAGAATGGAATCTTCCGTCTTATAGAAGAAGTCCATTTCAAAATTTAGGGGTGTCAGATTGAGCAGCTTTTAGAAATTTGTGAGGAAAATGGCTTAACTTTTTGCAAACATTGAAGGCCCTGATCAGATGCTGCATTCAGCAGCATCTGATCTGGGCCTGCAATGTTTGCTTGACTTCTGTTTTGCCTTTTTCCCATAGCTCCAGGTAAGGCACTTTTTTCATTCAAAAAGTAAATGTACTGATATTTTTATTTTTGCACAAAAACATATGTTGTGGGTATTCATTACAAGTGCCTCGCTCCCTCGCTGAGGCGCTTCTAATGAGTACCTTCAACATATGACATGTTTTCATGCAGAAAAAGAAAAATCATATGTGGAAACCCCCTCTTATCTGATGCTATGTTCCCATATAAAATGGTTTAAGGGGAATGAAAACATTTTCCAGGTAGAAAACTAATACAGGAATATTAATGTTTCACATACCAATTAGGGTCTAATCTAAACAAGACATGTAGCCAAACAGAATTCCTCACTAAATAAAACTTCTAAATTTGTGATTTCATTTTCAAGACTTCAGGCAGGGGTAAGGGATGTGCTAAACAAATCTTTAGACCAACATCTAACATATATAATCAACCTATGGAGTTGGATCTCAAAAACTTTCCACACAAAATGAAAATGTGGGGGATGTTGATGACAACACCAGTGCCAGGGGTAGTGGCATAGTGCAAAAGCTCTTTAGTTACATAAAGCCGAGCTTGAAAGGACTGATAGTCTTTGCTCCTAAAGCACATCTTTTCTCCTCTTTACGAGGAGAAACCCAAGTTTACTGAAAGGTAAACAGGAAGTTATTCAATCGTCTCCCTTACATAACTCCCCTTACATAACTGACAGTGAAAATCCCTGAGGTCTATCCATTTACCATAAAACCATGAACCAATGAATTTCTACTCAGAGTTGTCCAGTTTACAGGGGAAGAGGGGGTGGGGAGTGAAGGAGGGTCAGGATTTTGCAACATCAATTTGATTTCAATGGAAATGGGTATACCAAACATACACTGCAACCTCTTAATGGCACTCTTTATTATAACATGGTCTAGGATACAACAGGATTTAAAGACAGATCCCTTGGCCCCTGCCCATGAAGGCTTGAAGAAATTGATTGGACTGCATGATACTTCCGTGCGGAGCTTAAAGAGACTGACCAAGGGTACTGGCAAACAGCATAGAAAGTTTAAGCCTGCCCAACAAAGAGGTGCGAGTCAGAATGTCCCTGTATATAAACCCTATTGTCATTTCATCTGAATGTCAGGTAAAAGTCCCACAAAATTCGAAGCAACGTCTCCAAAATGACCTAAATAGTGTTGATGGGGATGTAAAATCTCAATTCAAATAAGCAAATAAAGACAGATTGCAAAAATGTATAGATTATAAGGAAAAAAGCTAGAATTTGTTTTTCTACAAAAACACAACTGTCTCCCCCCTTTTTGTCCTCTAAGTATGACCATGACATTGGGTCTTGTCTGCAGGTGAACATTTCTGCAAAGTAACTTTAAAAAGTCCATCCACAAATAAGAAAGTTATTGAACGTACACAAAAGCCTGATTTTACCTTTGACCTCTAAGCATGACCTTGATCTTGGAGGTACCGACCTGTGTCTTGCAGGCGACACATCATCTCATGATGATTTACATTTCTGCCAGGTTATTTCAAAATCCATCAAGGAATAAGAAAGTTACTGACCCTACACGAAAAAAAGACCCATATTGACATTTGACCTTTAAGTATGACCTTGACCTTTGAGGTATCGACTTGGATCTTGAGTGCAACACATCGTCTCATAATGGTTAAAATTTCTGCCAAGTAATTTCATAATCCATCAAAGAATAAGAAAGTTATGGACCCTACACGAAAAAAGTCCCCTTTTTTACCTTTGACTTCTAAGTATGACCTTGCCATTGAAGAAACAGACCTTGGTCTCACACACAACACATCGTCTAATGATGGTGAACATTTCTGCAAGGTCACTTTAAAAAGTCCATCCAGAAATAAAGGAGGTATTGACTGGACACGAAAAAAGACCCTTTTTTGACCTTTGACTTCTAAGTAAGAATTGATTTAGGGGAAGGGTCGTAACTAATGTTGAGAGAACGTGGGACCCAACCCCATTGCACACATATATATGTAATAGTTGCGATAAAATATGTTTATTACCAAACTGGGTCTTGCGTGCAACACATTGTCTCATGATGGTAAACATTTCTGCCAAGTAATTTAAAAATCCGTCCAGGAATAAGTGAGTGAGTGAGTTTTAGTTTTACGTCCCACCAACAGCTGAGGTCATACGGAGACGGGACCTGGGTTTAAAGACTCATCCGAAAGTCTGGAGAAGCCCGGGATCGATCCTGCGATCCCTGGTTTACAAGGCGAGTAGCGTAACCACTGCACCACGGAGGCTTCTCCCAGGAATAAGAAAGTTATAGACCAAACACAAAAAAGACCCTTTTATTTGACCTTTGACCTGTAAGTATGACCTTGACATTGGAGGAACCGACCTGTGTCTTGCGCGTAACACATCGGCTTATGAAGGTTAACAATTCTGCCAAGTAATTTCACAGCCCATCCAGGAATAAGAAAGTTATTAACCAAACATGAAAAAAGGCCCTTTTTTATCTTTGACCTCTAAGTATGACCTTGACCTTTGAGGTACCGACCAGGTTCATGCGCACGACACATCGTCTCATGGTGGTTAACATTTTTGCCAAGTAATCCATCTAAAAATGAGAAAGTTATTGACCGGACAAGATTTGCCCATACATACATGGGGTGATCAATAAATTTGAGAACTTTTGCTATAACTTTTTTAATATACAACCAATCGCAATAAAATTTATATGGTCGATAGAATAGCACGTAACGGACAACGTCATCAAGGTATTACGTTCGTAACGTTTCTAGGTTTTCAATGACGTCGTATTTTCGACGTCATACTTCACGTTCACCATTCAGAAATGGCTGACGACGTTGTTGCAGAACAGAGGACTATCATTTAATTCTACGTAAAATTAGGGATGACTATGAGCGAAATCAAAATAGATCTCCAAAAAGCATACGGAGAAGCAGCATTTTCGAAATCTTGTATTCATAAATGGTGACATCGCATCAGTGACAGAAGAACATCGACCAAAGATGACGCCCGATCTGGCCGCATTGTGAAGTATATTACAGAGGAAAACTGTGCTGCCATTGAACAATACGTAATGGAAGACTGGCGAGTGACTGTTAGAACTGTAGCGGAGGACTTTAACTTAAGTTATGGTACAGCCCAAGAGATTCTGAAGGCAAAGCTTGAATTAAGCCGCGTCTGTGCAATGTGGGTACCCCGTCCACTTCAGCCTGACCAGAAGAGAGTAAGGAAACAAATCTGTCGAGATATTCTCAACCGATATGCTGAGGAAGGTGATTGGTTCCTGAATAAAATAATAACATGTGATGAAACATGGTTCCACTTCTCTGAGCCGGAAAACAAGAAACAGAGTTCCGTGTTGATGCATGCATCGTCACCATCGCCTGTAAAAGCCCGACTTTCCAAGTCTGTGGGTAAAGTTATGTCCATCATATTCTGTGACACAAAAGGAATTGTGTTGAATCACATGGTGCCAGCTAAAACTACAGTCAATAGTGAATACTACGCACATCTAATTAAATTCCAGTTGCAGAGAGCTATTCGAGATAAACGTCCTGAACTTGTTAGGTCGGGGTTCATTTTGCACCAAGACAATGCTCCAGGGCAGGCGGGTCAACTTGTGACGTCCGCCCACAAGGAACTGGGTATTGAAACTCTACCGCATCCACAGTATAGCCCAGGCTTAGCTATCTGTGACTTTTTCCGGTTTCCAAATGTGAAGGATCAGCTGCGTGGAGTAAAATATGAGACGCGAGATGAACTAGGGGCTGCTATAATGGTGGCGCTTAGGGAGGTGTCACGTGACGGCTTACGTGACGCGTTCGACACCTGGATGAACAGATGTCAAAAGTGTATCAAGGTCAAGGGATCCTATGTTTAGACAAAACTTCTCAAATTTATTGATCAACCCTCATACATATATACACAATATTTTCCTTGGTTCCAAAGGATAACCCTTTCCAAAACATATTTAACATCACAACAGCTGTTGTCTGGGAATGTGTGGGGCCGTAAAAAGTCTCCCTGCCCTACATCATAGTTTAGCTTATATTTTCTTGTCCTTTGGGATCATTGATTCCATTGTGGATTTCTGAAAATATCTGAGGGTCCCTGCTGAGGCCTAAATGGCTGAAACTAGCTAGTCTGGCCCAGAAAACATGTACACTCCATATTTTCCAGTTCTGTGGTGTATTCCTTGCTTCCAAAGGACAACCCTTTCCAGAACATATTCCAAGGGAGATAACTCAAAAAGTATACTTAAGAGAGTTATAGTTCTTGCGCTCTGCACGTCGTCTAATGTTGATTAATATTTATTTGAGGTTTCGTGAAGATAGCTTGCATGGTTTTGCAAGTTATAGAGTGGACGCAATTTTGTGACAGACAGACGGACAGACAGACAGACGCCCGTGGGAAAAACAATGTCTCCCCGAAAAGGTGGTAGACATAATGACCATAAACAGTCATTTTTCTGTATATTTTGTCTATATATACATGATTATTTAGCTAACACGTTTCCTGCTTTGGACCCAAAACAACAGTGTTATAAAGAGGTTGTGGTTAAGGCTGACACGATTAATCCTATAATCGATTAATCGATCGATAAATTCCACAAAAATGATTATCATTTCTGATTTGCTTTCAATCGATTACTTGATACGTATAATTTACTACCCAAAGTTATGCCTAAAATAGCTGGGTGAGTGGCAAACTGCAGACCCTGATGAGATGCCGCATTATGTGGCGTCTCATCTGGGTCTACACTGTTTGCTCGGGCCTGTCTGTTCAAATATACATATAGTAAAGTGCAACATATGGTAAGAGTCATGCCCAGACAGAAAGCCAGACAGGTAAAATAATGACAAAAACATATGCGATTACTAATCGATTATCTATCGCAATGACAGGGATGATAATCGATTATCTTTTCAGCTTCGATTAGCCAGCCGTAGTTGTGGTGCATTTTTCCACCACTTTACACCATGGATGTTAAACTTCAAACAAAACCACGAACCCCCTATTTGCTTCCTAGTAAACTAAGTTCTTCCTAAAAAGAGGTGGATTTAGAAGCTGACCTGAGTCCTTGTTGATTGCAAAGGTCGTCTTGTATGTTTTGCTGTGTCCTGACTTAGATATGATGTTATATTGATTTTACCTGAGGGCAATTCCATCAATTCTTGGTCTTGTTTCCCATGTTTCATGGCTCTCTGAAAAGAAAACAAGAGGCCCATGGGCCACTATGCTCACCTGAGCTCAGGGGGCACTGCCAACTGGCAGCAATGTATTTTAATTAACCATGGAAGCCCTGCGCCCAAATGGATAGAGACCCAATCAGCCTAGTGGCTTCAGAGGTCTGATGTCGCTTGAATATGTTGTTGCAGGACAACAGATGACAGTTGACAATTTCCCATCTGTGGCTACTAATAGGCCTAAAAGAACATTATTAAAGGAACATTTCTATGTAAGTTTGACAAAATATCTTGAAAGGCAGAAATGTCAATTTCAAATTTTCCCCATTTATAAGTCAATGGAAATTCTTAACTTGCCATAGCAAACAAACCAAACAGCCAAATTTCATAAACCAGAGCTCAGGTGGGCACTGACATTGTATTTTAACAGGATATGATTTTAATCTACCAATTATAAAGTCTCCCAAACAAACCACATACCCAAATGAGCACTCATGTGGACTGTATCTGAAATATTAGGTGTTTTATAAAGTAGAGAGGGTGGGGCATGAACCCAATGGAGCCCTGGTTGGTGTCACTAGATGCATCTTATCAAAAGGAACAGAGACATTATGGTTTAGCGGTGGGGATATGTATGGCTCCTGAGATGTATGGCTTTTTAAGCAGTGGAGGGATTCGGGCATGGTGGATCCCAGAAAACCCAAAATTGCTGTCACTGAATGCTGAACGGTTTCTGAGATATGAGGCCCTTTTATGAAGTGGATGGGAGAGAAATGGCCCCTGCGGACCCCCCCCCCAAGATGGGAGTGACTGAATGTGTCTAATAACAATGAACAAGAATATATGTGATTATGGGGTGGGGATTTGAATGGTTTCTGAGATATATGGCCTATTATGAAGTGGGGACTTATCATAAGGAAGAAGAATATATATGGTTAAGGGGTGGGGATCTGAACAGTTTCTGAGATATATGGCTTTTAATGAAGTAAAGGGGTGGGACATGGCCGGTGGCACCCCGGGAGTCCCCCATGCTGGTGTCACTGATTGTGTCTTATCATAAGGAACAAAAATATATTATGGTTTAGGGGTAGGGCTCTGAATAGTTTCTCAGATATATGGTCTTTTTTGAAGTTGAGGGGTGGAGCATGGCCCGGGCATGCTCTTGGTGACTCCTAGGTTGGTGTCACTGAATGTGTCTTATCATAAGGAACAAGAATATATAATATATATGGTTTAGGGGTGGGGATCTGAAATGTTTCTGGAATATTTGGACTTTAATGAAGTGGAGGGGATGGGGCATGGCCCCGGCACATCCCGGGGGACCCCCAGGTTGGTGTCACTGAGTGCGTCTTATCATAAGGAACAAGAATATATATGGTTAAGGGGTGGGGATCTGAATGGTTTCTGTGATAAATGGCATTTTAAGAAGTGGAGGGGGAGGGGCATGTCCCCGGCACATCTGGGGGGGGGAACCCCCAAGTTGGTGTCACTTAATGCATTTTATCATAAGGAACAAGAATATATATGGTTTAGGGGTGGGGATTTGTAAGGTTTCTGGAATATTTGGCCTTATATGAAGTGGGGGGGGGGGTTGGGCATGGCCCAGGCACATCCCGAGGAACCCTCAGGTTGCTGTCATTGAGTGCCTCTTTTCATAAGAAACAAGAATATATATGGTTTAGGGGTGGGGATCTGAATGGTTTCTGAGATAAATGGCATTTAATGAAGTGGAGGGGGTGGGCATGTCCCCAGCACATCCGGGGGAACCCCCAGGTTGGTGTTCCTTAATGTGTCTTATCATAAGGAACAAGAATATATATGGTTTAGGGGTGTAGATCTGTAAGGTTTCTGAGATATAAGGCATTTTATGAAGTGGAGGGGCGGGGCATGGCCCTGGCACAACCTACGGGACCCACAGGTTGACATAAAAGCATATGGCTGAGACTCAAGGAACAGTTCTTTGAAAATTTTGTCAAAATATCTGCAAAGGCTTGGTAGTTAATGCCATTTTTCAATTTTCCCCATTGTAAGTCTATGGAAAATCTAAGTTGCCATAGCAACCAAACTAAAAAGCCGAATTTCATAAAAAACCACAAAACCTGTAAAGGCAAATATGGTAAATATTTCCATAAACTCTCAGCCTTATAGAGCATACGGTTTCTGAGGAGATGATTTTTTAAGTATTTTTTTTTCTATTTTTTCATTTTGGTTTCCATGGCAACCAATACAAACGAGCAGCAGCCCTAAATTCATATGGCAGAGAATGGATTGTCTAAGGAACATTTCTATGAAAGTTTTGTCAAAATATCTGCAGAAGCTTGGCAGTAAATGTCATTTTTCTATTTTTCTCATTATAAGTCTATGGGAACTCTAAGTTGCCATAACAACCAAACTAATGAGCCGATTTTCATAAAAAACACAAACTTTAAATCCCCCTGCCAAAGGATGCTACAGATAAAATTTGGGCCCAATAGGCCCAGTGGGTTCAGAGGAGAAGTCGTTTGAAAGTGTTGATGACGGACATACGACACAGACGGACAACTGCCTATCCTATAAGCTCCCCACAGAGCCTTCGGCTCTGGTGAGCTAAAAACAATTATAAGTCCGTGCAGACTAAGCGATACAACTTGGCATGTGCAGTCAGCAAAGTCTGAAATCTATCTGTGCACCCATGCAGCAACAGGCACATCAGATCTTTGTTCTGTCTTGTTTATTTGGAGTTTAACAGCCAAGTTAATACTACTAAGGTCATGTTCAGCCAATAAGTTTACCTAACCATGCTTTTCCTGGACAGGATTATACATAATACACTTCTACATACAAAACAGATTAACCATTACAGTAGCATTATTTTGCTGGAAACTGACAGCTACCTTGCTTGAATCAGCGGGAAAAGAGTGACTGACAACAGAAAAGATTTTATGATCAATTTCCATAAAAGAATGTTGCCTACATCAGCAGGTATCGAAAACTTTCTATCCGAATACATATGGTAGATACGGTAGCCAATGTCACACTTGACACCATTAACTGTATCAAGCCTCTGTGGCCTAGTGGGTAAGAGTGCTGACTCTTTATCATTAGGTCCCTCACCACTGTGGATTCGAGCCTGGTTCTGGTCATATATGCAAGTTCGGCAACGGATGGTCAGGTGGTTTTTCTCTGGGTAATCAGGTTTTTGCCCACCTCCGACTAATGCTCTGCTTGAAATAAGTGAAAAACCAGAGGACCATTGGTCCTGAATCGCTCACCTGACTTTTCTGAGGAAGTCCTCAAAGACTTTAATATGTGATCTTTGGCCAAGAGGGACCGAAGGTCTGTGTAACTGGGTGGGGATCTCAACTGTTTCCGAGATATTAAGCATTCAATGCAATAAAGGGAGTTGGCCCCCAGCCCCCCCCCCCCCCCCACTGGAACCGTAGGTCCAACGGTCCATTACACTGAATGCGACAAGAATATATATGGTTTATGGGTGGGGATCTTAACCGTTTCCGAGATATTAAGCATTTTGTGGAAAAAAGGGGGTTAGGCATGCCCCCCTCCCTCACCCAGGGACCCCCGGGTCCAAAGGTCCATGTCACTGAATGCGCCTTATCATAAGGAACAAGAATATATATGGTTTGTGGGTGGGGATCTTAACCTTTTCCGAGATATTAAGCATTTTGAGCAAAAAAGGGGGAGGGGCATGCCCCCCCGGACCCCTGGTACCCTAGGGTCCAAAGGTCCATGTCACTGAATGCGCCTCATCATAAAGAACAAGAGTATATATGGTTTATGGGTGGGGATCTTAACCGTTTCCGAGATATTAAGCATTTAATGCAAAAAAGGGGGTGGGGCATGCCCCCCTGGGACCCCCGGGTCCAAAGGTTCATGTCACTTAATGCGCCTTATGATCAGGAACAAGAATATATATGGTTCATGGATAGAGATCTTAACCGTTTCCGAGATATTAAGCATTTTGTGCAAAAAAAAAAAGGGGTGGGGCATGCCCCCCCCCCCCCCCCGGACCCCTGGTACCCCATGGTCCAAAAGTCCATGTCACTGAATGGGCCTCATCATAAGGAACAAGAGTATATATGGTTTATGGGTCGGGATCTTAACCGTTTCCGAGATATTAAGCATTTTGTGCAAAATAGGGGTGGGGCATGCCCCCCCCCCCCCCCCCCCCCCCCCCGGGGGAACCCCGGTACCCAAAGGTCCATGTCACTGAATGCGCCTTATCATAAGGAACAAGAATATATATGGTTTATGGGTCGGGATCTTAGCTGTTTTGGAGATATTAAGCATTGTGTGCCAAAAAGGGGGTGGGGCATGCCCCCCCCGGGGGGGGCCCAGGGTTCCAAAATCCACGTCACTAAATGCGCCTCATCATAAGGAATAAGAATATATATGGTTTAGTGGCATTATTTGTAACAGTTTGCAAGATATCAGACATTTCTACTTTTTCCCATACAAATGCCCATGTTACCAAATTTAACCTTGGCGTAAAATAAGTCAAGGTCATCCCAGGGACACCATTTATGCAGTTTATGATGGGCCCATGTCCCAGGTGCTACATGCCAAGTTTCATGCAAATCGGCCCAGTGGTTCCGGAGGAGAAGATTTTCGAAGGGTTTTTACCATATATGGGCATGGCGGCCATCTTGGTAATGTGACCTAGACCAAAAATGCAAACTTTCGTTCCCCCACCCCATGGAGCCTCCACATGAAATTTGACTACAATCGGCCCAGCGGTTCCGGAGGAGAAGACGTTTGAAAATGTGAACACACACACACACACACAATTTTTGCCTGGCCATACTATCAGCTCACCAATGAGCCTTCGGCTCAGGTGAGCTAATAATCTTGAAAGAGCTGTAAAACCAAAAAACCAAACTACTAACTGTGCAATGATTTGGGGTTTGTGTATGTGTCTGCATGTGCGTGAGTGAGTCAAACAATCTTGAGGGCTTTTAAGTAAGAACCATAATCCAACAGCATGTAAAATGCATAATTTCAAAGTGAGTTTTTGTTTAAGCACACTTTCCAGTTCATTTGCTAATGACTTAGGACTCAGACAGCTACGAGTTGATATTTATGCAATAATAAAAGTAATTTTATTCATTTGTAGCATAATAGTCAAAACTACAATATGATGCAATACAAAATAGAAGTGAAGGCAATGACCAGGAATTGATACAAGTTTTTGTTTGTTTGTTTGTATTGGAGTTTAACGGCCCAGACAAGACTATTTCGGGACATTTTTGAGCCGCTCAGTTTACCTATCCACACTTTTCCTGGGCAGGCTTATACGTAAGCGGTTAACCAGTATGGCGCACATTCTTTCACCAGAAACTGACAATTGCCCTTCTTGAATCAGCGGAAGGGAGAGAATTGACTGTAGAAAATATATTTCATGATCAATCTCCATGAAAGAATGTTGCCGACCCCGGTAGGAATCGAACCCCTGTCCTCCTGATCACCAGTCAGACGCGCATCCGACTGAGCTACCATGGCCAATTGATACAAGTACCTTCCATGCAAGACAATCAAAGGACAATCATACTTTCCATCTTGGATAATGTGCACCAAGTCACCCCACTTAGATGCAAAGGTTTTAACTATACACCAAACAGCCATCAAATAACTGCAGTATAATGATACCTGTCTAGCTGTCATTAGGTTAGGATCTTTCTCTTTGCTCAGCTCCCCATAATCATTCAACTCTCCCTTCTCCAGGGCATTTAACCATTCCTTTTCCTCGTCTGAAGTTTCATCTCCAGGTT
Source organism: Lucinisca nassula (assembly GCA_963580285.1). Taxonomy (NCBI): domain Eukaryota; kingdom Metazoa; phylum Mollusca; class Bivalvia; order Lucinida; family Lucinidae; genus Lucinisca; species Lucinisca nassula. The sequence goes on along the minus strand of OY757022.1, from coordinate 80,985,548 downwards.
TCTTTGTGACAATGGTAGGATCATAACTATCATCCACTGAAAAGAAATATTTGAAACAAAAAATGAGAATTATCCACTTTATTCCCGTTGTTTTTTTTTTTTTTTTTTTTGGGGGGGGGGGGGGGTGTGGGGGGGGTGTGGGGGTTATGGCCCTTTCAAGATTATTTCACTTATTTCTAGCCGATCATTGATCAGAGGTGGGTGAAAACCAGAGTACCCGGAGAAAAAATATCTGACCTTCCATTGCAGAACTTGGCATCTCGTATAACTACGAAAAAAGACGCCTATACATATAAATTGCAAATTTTTCGCCCGCCCCCCCCCCCCCCCAAAAAAAAATTAAGAAAAAAAATTGGGATAATTTCCTTATTTTTGCTCAAAATATAGATTGTGGGTACACGTTAGAACCGCCTCATCGAGGCGGTTCTAACGAGTACCCACAATCTATATTTTAGAGCAGAAATAAGAAAAATAAGGTTAACCCCCATAAACCTCAGTTTTACTATATAAAAGTAGGGTTCAAGGGGGTCAGAATTATATAGGCATGTTTTCGTGATGGTGGTCCAGTTTATATTCTTCAAAGGCAAGTCTGCAGCCAGTTAATATGGTTAAACACACTACAATTCAGCATGAAGCTACCTCAAGTTCTCCACTACATGATGTTTACAAGTAGCAAAGGCTCTGGAGAGACTGCAATGAAATGTAGGGTCACAACAGCCAATGCTGGTTGTCTGTGCATTACCAGGTAGTCCGAGACTGGCTATACCACAAGACAATTATAAGAGTAGGGCATACTGTACCATACTAATTCTCACTCTTTGTAGTAAAGTTTCTTGTTATCCCTGTCACACAAACATGTCTCATTCATGTCTGAATTTTGTAAAAAAAAACAACAACAACAAAACACAACACCTGTATCATGCCACTGCAGTAAATACCATGCTGATAATTTCAGTGCTTTAGCTATAGCTTGGTTCCATGTATATCTACAGTAGAGCTTCCATGCAGAGCTGAATCTTGCCCGCACACTAGTACTGGTAAACCGCTTAGAGGATCTAAGCCTGTCCAGGAACTGCGGTGCGAGGCGGACCGTCCATGCTAATAAACCCTATGGGTTCATTGGGCGACAGGGCTTGAGATGTCATTTCATCTCAATGTCGGGTAAAAGTCCCACAAAATTGGAAGCAACGTCTCCAAAATGACCTTTACAGTGTTTACGGGGACGTTAAACCTCAAATCAAACAAAAGAACTTCAATGACTTGAATACTGATTGCTCATTTTTCCATGTCCGATTTGAACATGTTCTTCCCCAAGCAATCTTTCCAGGCCTCCAGAGGATAAATTAGGGAGATCTTTCATATTTATCTTGAAAAGGGGGAATGCAAAGGAAACATTTCTTTATTTACATGTAATAGTTTTAGTTTTAACCATTAACCCTTATCTTGCTGTTCACGACAACCCCTATCTTTGTAAACAATGTAGATCCAGATCAAATGGCTTCTTCAGAAGCCATCTGATCAGGATCTACACTGTTTGGCATTTAGTTTAGGAATTTGTAGCAATAAATTACATTAAATAATTTGATTGGTTGATAGACAGAAATGGGTGTGGCTTAAATGAATATTCAGCAAGAGAAGGGTTAATTGCCTCCTCATCTGGTGCTATGATTAACCCACAGTGGCTCAAACTAACCCTATCTAGAACAAATTTGGATAGTTAACCCTTCTCTTGCTGAATATTCAGTTTAGCCACACCCATTTTTGACTTTGAACCAATCAGATTACTTGATGTAATTTATTCCTACAAATTCATAAACTGAATGTCAAACAGTGTAGATCCTGATCAGATGGCTTCTTCAGAAGCCATCTGATCTGGATCTACACTGTTTGCAAAGATAGGGGTTGTCGTGAACAGCATGATAAGGGTTAACCCTCAGTGGCTCAAACTAATTGGACAGTTAGGGCAACTGGACTTTGACGGTTTAACAAATTTGAATAACATAAAAATTCTAAACAATGGACACCTTGGGGACTTGATATAATTCTCCTAAAATTTTTACAAATTTGTTTCACGATCCAGCAATGAGTCCAAAAGGTGTAGACAGAATGGCAAACAGTGTAGACCCTGATCAGACTACTTCTTCAGAAACAAACTGGGATAATTTCAAAAGTGTTCGGCCACTGAAATTTAACTGTTGAAAAAATTAGGATAGTTCCAAAAGTGTTCAGGACACTGAGGTTTAACTGTTTTATGGTAAATAAAATAATACCTACCCCAGGGTTCATCTGTTACATTGACAATAGTATCTGTGACTTCAGGCTGCACTGTAACAACACTACAAATAAATAAGAGCATGCGAAAAAGAGTGCTAAACATGGTTAACTAATTCTGCCGCATTGTCTGCCTTCATCATCATTGTGCAGATTATATTTTCTGGTCCTTTGGGATTATCGGGTTCATTTTGAATCATTTTGAAAATAGAGTTCTGCTTTAGGCGGCGCTAGAGGGCGTGGCCGGTGTTGCACATTTCAGTACTGGTCATGAACAGACTCAATAAAACCGAGTCTGCTATTTTCGTTTATTTGGTGCATTCTTTGCTTCCAAAGGATCTGACTACAGAACTTATATACTGTTTAACACTCAATCAGCTATTTTCAGTTGATCGAATTTCAGAACAAATATAGTAAGGACTTGAGGTGTCCCAATACTTTGGGTACCTTAGGGTCACTGTTTGCAAAAAGTTCAGTAATTTCCCAAAGAAGTTTGAAGAAAATACATCAGCAATACATCATCATCATCACCGGATTTTTTTACCATCGTGCAGGTACAGGGGCAACATCCACATAAGTGACCCCCTTCCAGGTCGCTGGCTTGCTGCATGCATTGCATATCTCACACCAGAACTGCAGATCTCACACCAGGGGCCAGTTGATCAAAACTAACGACGTCGTTTGTTAACGAATCGTTAAAACTTTGATCATTAAATATGGCAAATATGCTAATATTTTTGCTGAAAAAATGTGAGAAGCAAAAGCTGCTCATATTTTTTTAGCAAAAATACCAAAAATTCATATATTACACTTGCTACAACAGTAAACAATTTGACCTCTAACGAGCTCGTTAAGCTAACGATGCTTTGAACAACTGAGCCAAGATCTACAGGTGTGTCTATCACGATGTTCGATAGCCTGTGTCCTCACTGCGATAGCCTAGGTCCTCACTGCCAAGCTGCACAAGTAGCTCACTGCATTAGATGGGGACTGTGTCTTGCGGCTTGATTTTGAAGATCTGTCTGATCATTGCCCTGTCGTTCTGCTGCAGAAGTTGGAGGTTTGGCTTTGTCAATGGCCAAGTCTCACTTTGGCATGGAGCATTGTGCTCCGCATACAAGAGCTGTGCAGGTGGTCACGTGTCTTGAATGAGAGGTGGTGGGAAGAGGGAACTGATAACAGCTCCTTGAACTTCTTTCAGGCTGTTTTCACACGTGTTGTGGCCCAAGACTGCTGATAGCATAGCTCATAGGTAGCAAAAGGAAGCTACCATCTCCAGCCTGTCACGTCTCACTTGGGCTTCCATTTGTGGTCTGCCGTCTAATGGTTGTGCTATACAGTGCAGTACCCAGACACTGTGTACACCTGTATTCAAGTAACTGAGCCTACTGCATTTCTTGTGCACCCAGAGCTTGCATGTATTTCAAAAGATGCTGTTGGTGCCCTACACCAGTGCAATAGACGGCGCATGGGAACTCGCCTGAACTCTGCAGGAGGTCTGGACCAGGCCCATACCACAGATTATGACCTTCATCTTTCCTGCATTAAATCTCAGCCCTTTCTTCTCCATTGCTTCTTTCCAAGTCAAGAGCCTCCTGAACACAACCTGACACATTTGGTCACAGAAAGTATAGAACACATTTTGATAAAAACAACACGCCAGGTATCTGTGGGTGTAATAACAGGATACAATACACATACGTCTTTAACTTTACCCATGAATCCATAACATTTTTTTCGTAGACTTACTTCTTTGTTGCTAGTGTTTCTCTTCCAATCTTAAACTTGAGTTTAATTGAGCCCTTTGGTGAGCCCCCAACATCAGATGCTTCTGTAGGTATTTTGTGTCCCTCATCTAACTCCGATTTCTTTCGCTTGTGTTTTTTCTTATGTTTCTTGTGTTTTCTAGCTGTAACTACTGGCTCTGATTCATCAGATGTGTCTTCTGGAAAATATCAAGCAAACAGAAGGGTTATGATAGCACACCCATGCCTTGTATCTAGCTCTCAAAGAAGCAGACATTTTATATGAAACTTACAAAACAAGCCTGACAGAAGTCTCACTAATTTTGTATTTCACTTTTGAGCTTCTTTTAAGCATGTTTAGCCAGTTTTTCATTGCCTCTTCTCTACAGAGGAAGCCTCCGTGGTCGAGTGGTTACGCTACTCGCCTTGTAAACCAGGGGTCGCAGGTTCGATCCCGGGCTTCTCCAGACTTTCGGATGAGTCTTTAAACCGAGGTCCCGTCTTCGTATGACCTTAGCTGTTGGTGGGCCGTAAAACTGAAACACTCACTCACTCACTCTTCTCTACAGAAAATACAATATGTATACCATTTTTAGAATTAACTTAGAGAGGTACATGTAAAGTATGGTAGTGTTGTGTTGATGATCAATAAAAAACTAGTGTTTGATTCCAATGATCGATTCGGTTCAATACTGCAATAATCACTTTGAATGGAAAATATGCACACCTGACCCTTTATGAGGTTATAATTCACATTGCAACTTTGATGTAATCTATAGGCCATCTAACCAACTAATATCCGTTCAGAAAATCCGAATCATCGATTTTTTTTTTATTTCTTGGTTTTACTACCCACTTTAGCCTATATATATCAATGGGGAAGTTTTAGGCCTGACCCTCCGCCAACTTCTCCGGCAAGTCGCATGCATTTGCAACAGTCAGGAAAGGCTGTGAGAAAATTGCAAAACAAAGAAACGAGACAACAGACTAAGTCCATTTGACGATGACTGTAAGGTGAAATAATAAATACATGTATATAAATCTATTTGACACACTAACTAAATAGATAATGCAATTACAACACACCTTCCATTCGAAAACCAAGGATGGGAAGCCTCTGGCATGACCATGCTCCTTTGTTCGTTTTTTATCCGTTCGTCCTCCCGTCCATAAGTCAGCCATTTTCAAACATTACTGAAAGCACTAATGAAGCCAAATTTCAGACAAGGCCTCCAGGCAATAGGGGAATGAATGTTTGTTCACGTATTTACGGGACACATGACCAGAATGACCACCAAGCCCATGGTAAAACATTTAGAAAAATCTTCTGTTGAACCACACAGCCAGCAACATTGCTACTTGGTATGCAGCACTCAAGATTCCTTTTCAAATGAAGTTATGTCATAAGCTTGTTTATACAGAGGTCACATGGAATGTTGGTTCGATGAAAGTGTTGTGTAGCTTTCAGTACCGGGGTGTTTATGGCTTCTGTAGGGCAATGGACTGTTGTGCTGGCATCAGGTGCAGAATGGGAGCTGTATTTCTGGGTGTCATTCTTTCTTTGCTATATTTTTTTCTTTTTCTAATGGGTCATCTCTTGGGAGACGGCTTGGGGCGGGCGGTTGCTTGAGGACATTGACCCATCGGTTGTCAGTCTGCTATTGTTAGGGAAGAGGAGGTGATCTCACTAATTGGTGGAAAATCGCTTAGATGTTCTAAGCTTTTCAAGGAACAGTGAAAGTAACTGACTGGCCCAACATGACATTAGCTGTGAAATAGGCCGTAAACCACAACACATAACAAATACAGGGGTAACATTCACTGCCTTAACCAATGAATTATCACAGTTTTCGTTTATCTTCGCACGACCGGGCGGCAGGAAACGGATTGAGACATACGGGGAGTGAGAGACATTAATCTATAAATCTTATAAGTCATCACAATTCTGAAGAAAGAAAATTGAACATGGCCATGTCCAATTTGTGCAATTTATCGCAAGGCCAAAAAGAAAACATTGTAAATGAATGTCGCTTCTTTGAATCTGAAGGAAAGCTTGAGTGCATATATAAGGGTCTGTTGATAGAACTGCTGCAGCTCATACACCAGTGTCCTGAAATCAGTACGAATTATACCGATATTAGATGTAGTGTCACAGCTTGTGATTTTCCATGAATTTCTCGTGCGTTTAAAACAGGGATGCCCTTGTGTTTTACGCGAGCAATAACCACTTCTATATATGGTTTGTTTGTTTGATTTAAGGTTTAACTTCCCCGTCAACACTGTAAAGGTCATTTTGGAGATGTTGTTTCCAATTTTGTTGGACTTTTACCCGACATTAAGATATCAAAGCGCCATAGGCACTGAAATGACAGATTCTATGAGAAAATCATAACACTGTGAAAACTTACAGAAAACCCTTCTCAAAAGAGCTAAAAATTTAGAAAGGTAGTTCTGCAAATTCCAATACTCGTATGATATGTTTGCAGATGTCTATAGACCGGTTGTATTATGAAACGCCATTCGATGTTTCAAATTTTTGAAAGAAACTATTTACGTTTTCAAAACCAAACATTAAAATTCAAGTTTTAACAATACTACTGTCCATAAGTAACAGTTTTTGTCTGGTCGGTTGTGGACACCTCTACCAAAAGATACGCTATGGGAAAGAGATCGGAGGAGAAAGGTTGGCTTGTCCAGTACATGAATTCCATCAGCTTGAAGACATTTTTGAGTAAGAACAGCACTATGAGCCCGCTCGTAATCCTGCTGGATAAGATATCCCTGATTCTGAGCGTAAACAAATAAATGGAACCATGTGAGGCCGAAGCACTTGATTGATGTAAAGTCTCGCTGTTCAATTCATGTCTCAGCTATGATCTTGAATGTTCTTAATGACACTAAGCTGCGTTCGCTAACTACACACAATAACTCGCCACACAATTATGTTTATTTCACCCGATATGTCATGCTCTGTTACGCATGCGTCGCCTCGGCACACCTTACACCTATGTGTCGAAACACCCGGAAACGACAACCGGCGTGATTCACGCTGAAGTGCGATTTGTCACTCAAACGCCTATGTCAGTCGCTTAGACGCCAATTTACGTATTTCATGCACAAGCGTAAGTGTGCCGTACGGTGTCGACCCGTTAACTTTGGTCACGACAGGGACGTCTAGCCGAGTCTCAAACGTGCATCGCATAAGGGTGGCGATCAGTGTCAGTGCTTATTAGTCGGTAAATGAGACCCCTTGTTTATCTACAGGTACAGTGTAGCAGCTGCCAGCGGAAATCTGTTTCGAATATGCATCTGACGGTCGAATCGATCTTGACATACAGAGGTCGGTCTTCGGCTACGTAGACATCCACTAGCGTCTTCTGTGTATAGTAAGATGTCGCTCCAATAGACAATAGATCACACACTTGGGGCACCCAAAATCAGAGTCAACGTCATCCGCTTTACTGTCCAGGGGAACGCTTACGATCCTTTAATTAAAAATGTTGCAATACACTCTCACTAAATGCTTTTTTGAGAACAAATTTCAGTTTCTTCTTCTCTAGGCACGACCTTACATTACACATCAAAAGTTTGATCCTGAACATGTTGTTTCTATCCGTACTGGTGTGAGGATGGTGCACAGGATCGACGTGGCCGGACTGGTAACTAGTGTGAGACGTCACGGTTGATTGATTTAACCTTTTTAGCTTAAGGGCATGCGTTTGGTTTCAGAATCAAAGCACTGAGAGTGTGGGGTGTAGGTTGGAGTAAAAGGCCTGGGCTGAGATTTAAACTGTTTCATTTAACTCTGAAATTCCAAACAAATAGTGAAGATTTTGATAAGAAGACGCGTTCGGCAGCGTCTGATCTTGGTCTACACTGTTTGCCGAGCTCACCCTATGATATAACCCTTTTCCGTCTTATGGAATACCCCGATCTCACTGCGGCTATTTTCTACAAGACAAAAAGTTATTCTGACAAGTCAGTGATAGTCACGTAGACATTAGCACTGAAGCGCTTTTCTTATAAGCAACTTCGGGTCGAATGCCAAACAATCAACCCAAACATAGCCGCGTCGTTTGTCAGTGTTGGGTACATATAAGTTTTATCTGTAAAATCTGCACATGAATCAAATGTTGGATCCGGCAAACAATGTAAACTCAGTTAAAAAGCCACACAACACGGTGCTGATCTTGTTCTACACTTTTTGCATTAGTTACTAACATCTTAAGTTTAAACGAATAAGTCCAAGTCCCCGTTCATGACCAGCCTGCATTTAGAGACAATCGGCATGAGTGTTGTCAGTGCTTTGATGTATTCACTGCCTTTGGAGTGCACTCTTCCATCACTCAAGTTGGGCTTGTCCATTCTGCTAAATATATGGCACCTAGATTATATCACAGGACCTATACTAAGTATCTGCACCATATTCCAGGGTTGGAAGGGACAGCCTTTCTTTTCAATTTCGCCATGCAAAGTCAATATACACATAAGTTGTAAATGACCTAAACTTCACCTCGAAAGTCAGAAAGAAAACCCATTAATAAGCTTGTCTACAGCTGACCTGGTCCAACAGCAGGCTGGTCTTTAAAGGCATTTATTCTTGATTATTGAGGACTATCATTCCATTACATAATATTATGTAGCCCTCAGTGCTCACTGGAGAGAAGTCCTCTGTCTTCAACAGGTAAGGGGCCGCCTTGGGGAAAATCAATAAATTACTTACTGTTGACTGGTGTACATTATTGATTTTCCCCTTAAGTGTCTCAGTCAGGGGATTCAACAAGAGCTACTAATCACCCTATTAAGGGCCGCCTTTGATCTGCTGTAGTCAGTATATCACAGGGGGCAATAAAACAATTATGGACACACGGTGTGTTTTACTGTTACAGAATAAATGCCTTTAAGGATTAAATACTGACAACACTGATAGAAAACATTGTAAAACCTGAGCAGACTGCTGAGCAGACGCCGCATTGATCTGGGTGTACCCGTCGCATGATGCAGCCGACTCATATGAAATGCTCAATCGTCAAGTCGTCTGCTTCAAAAGTTTGTATTACGCTCACAGGATAACTAATACGCTTGTACAATTTGGATTTCTGCGGCAAACCAGACTACATTTTGTGCGGACTCATATTTCTATGGCGGTCAAAGCCAGAAGAAAAATATGTAATATGGAGTGTACATTTTTTTCTGGGCCAGACTAGCTAGTTTCGTCCAATTAGGCCTCATCAGTGACGCTCAGATATTTTCAATATTCCACAATGGAATCAATGATCCCAATGGACAAGAAAATATAATCTACACTATGATGTAGGGCAGGGCGACGTTTTACCGCCGCCACACATTCCCACACACCAGCTGTAGTGAAGTTTAATATGTTCCTGAATTACTTTAAACGTGTAGCACAGCAAGAACAGACAGATGGAATCTGTCATTAAAAAAGGCATATCAAGCCTTGCCGCCCAATGAAACCAATAGGGTTTATAAGTATGGATGGGCAGATTCGCACCGCTTTGCCTGGGCAGGCTTAGATCCTCTAAGCGGTTTACCAGTACTCATGTGCGGGTCAGTTTCAGCTCTGCGTTATGTTTTATAAACGGGTGTGCCTATCCTGTCAGGATGTCTTAGTCTGTGAAAGTAAATTTAGATTTCGCTAATTCCTCCACATAATCACAGCCTTACCTGGCTGTCGTAGAGGCATGCAACTTGCTGGAGAAGTTGGCGGGGGTCAGGTCTAAAACTTTTCCATTGTGATATATGGGCTAAAGTGAGTATTAACAGTTTGATTAACTTAAATATGTTAAAACTTAGAAACGCAAGAGAGTAGTTAGTAACCATATTAATGACAGCAAAAATGAATGTAATGTCTGAGTCTGTTGTGATAAGGGTATTGGAACTCAAATTATGCATGTAAATGATGATGTATGTATGTTTTGATCAGATTTTATGGAGTCAGCGGTAGTACCCAATCTGTAAAACAGAAGTGAATGCAATGATCAGGAATCAATACAATTCCCTTACACCTCCCATCCAAGACACCAAAGAGAAAGAAACACCAACATAAAACAACTTAAGCGTAATTAAACTATCACAAACAGAAAAGCAAAAGGACAATTTCTTAATCACAGAATGGTCAAATGGTCTGTAAAAAAATCTTGGGTGGGGGGGGGGGCTCAAATCGAATTCACATGGCCAATACCTCGCTTTCTCGGCCACTCAAAATTTTCAAGATAAAATAAGAAAATCCTCCTAAATTATGACGGACAGGTTGCAAGTAATGAAAACAATGCTACATCTCAGGCATTATCAATTTCCTACATCTATATTATAAGTTATTTTGATTCTTGACGCGGAACATGGGATCACATTTCCCGCCTGACAGCAATATTTGCAGGCAAATATCGCATTCAGGCTGGGAATGTGATACCATTTGTTGTACTGCAAAGCTTTTCCATGACATTTTGTACATCGTTCCCATGTTTTCCTTTTGTAGCGGACATCGTGAGAAGTAGATGCTTACATGTCACGTCATCAAACCCGCCCTTAACCGGTAGTGAGTCAACAGATCGCAGCCAGTCATGGCTGATTTTTCTATCAAATCCTTATGTGCTTGAAATGTTTCGCATTCTGTATGTGCGAACCTGTTGTCTAATCTCTCTCAAAACCAGAAAGATAAAAAATAACAACAAAATAATGCACATTTCGAATACTTCTACAAACGCTCCGATGTGTAGCACGGCTCTGAATATATCGGTCCGCTCTGTTGTCGGAGGGCTGATGGAAAGAACTGACAGATGCACAATTATTGTCTAATGCGAAAACTGCCACGGTGACAAAGAACGCTGGGATATGTCTAGGATGGACCTGATACTCTGTCTCTGGTAGGGCCCACCGGAGTCATATACCTGTGCATGAGATATCGCAAGGAAACCATTTCTTACGTGGGCCTACAGGATGTATGGATGGACAGCGGTGATACTATATGCTCCCCAGATTAAAATGGCTGAGATATAAAAATGAGGGATATCGCAAGGAAACCATTTCTTACGTGGGCCTACAGGATGTATGGATGGACAGCGGTGATACTATATGCTCCCCAGATTAAAATGGCTGAGATATAAAAATGAGGATTGTTTGTTTGGACTGAGGTTTTACAACCAGCCAACACTTATTAGATCCTTTTGGAGACGTTGCTTCCAATTTTATACATCCGTGTATGAAATACGAATCCAATCCATCAAGGTTTTCAAAAGACATCGCACGATAACCTTTAATCATGTAAAAAATAAGTTGAAAGGGGGCCATAACTCTCATAATTAGCAGATTTTACCTGAAATTGAATTGACCTGTATTTTATGATTATATACCTGTGTATGAACTTTGAACCCAATCCACCAATCTTTTCTTATGGACGGGACGTGCGGACGAACAGCGGTGACACTATATGCCCCATCCCATTTTAAAATGGCAGGGGCATAAAAATGAGCTTTTGTTTGTTTGAATTGAGGTTTTGCAACCGGTCAACACTAATTAGATCATTTTGGAGATGTTGCTTCCAATTTTGTGGGACTTTTACCCAACATTTAGATGAAATGACATCTCAAGCCCTGTAGCCCAAACAAACCAATAGGGTTTATAATATGCATTTTTTTTTTTGGTTTGGGTTTTACGGCCCTTTCAAAATTATTTCACTCATATCGAGCCGATCGTTAATCATAGGTGGGCGAAAACCGGAGTACCCGGAGAAAAACCACCTGACCTTCCGTTGCAGAACTTGGCGTCTCACACGTGACCCGAGCGAGGCTCGAACCCACGGCAGTGAGAGACCTAATGACTAAGAGTCAGCGCTCTTATCCATTAGGCCACGGAGGCCCGTTTTATAATATGCATGGAGGGACGCACACCACTATGCCTGGGCTGACTTAAAGACCTTCTAAGCAGTTTACCAGTACTCATGTCTGGTCAGTTTTGGCCCAAGCCCTGATGGGCAGGTAGCCTAGGCCAAAAAGATGTTGTTGTTTTTTGTCCAACTATCAATAAATAGAGAGCAAGTTTGATCTCAGAACTGCGGACAACAGAATAGTAGAACCAGTAATTTTGCTTCGTCAGCATTGATTGGTTTGTTCTACAAGGACGTTAATCCTAATTAAAGTAACAGCAACCAGTGACCAAAGGTCGAAGAACGTGATTATGCCGTGAAAGCTCAGTGATTAGTGCACTTGCCTCTGATGCTAGAGGCCCTCTGTTGGATCCTCAACAGTGGTGATAAAATTTCACTCCTTTGCATCATTTGCAGGATGAATGTATTCAAATCTGCCGTCCTTCGGATCGGGACGTTAACTGGAGGCCCCATTTGCATATCTATCTTCATTTGCACATGGCACCGCCAGTTAACGTCCCGATCCGATTCAGTATATCTATGTTCATATACTAAGTCGGTTATATTTGGCTATTACCTCAGTTGGGTGGGTGGCTAAATTTAGAATTTAGCTGAAAAAAAGAGTTGATGGATGAGTCCTTAAAACTATTTACAATCTGATTAGCATAGGTATATTAAAATGCATACCTCTGAGACCCAATCTATACTGTACGGGCTTTGAACTCCTCTCTGGACTTGCCATCTACCGCAGATGAGGGAAGAATATTCCACTGAGGAATATTTCTGGGAAAAAAGAATGCTTTAAGGAATCCCTATAGGCCTGGTACCAACGGTATTGTGTGTTATTTACTTTTGATGCCCTTGTTTGAGTTGAAACTGTCATAGGGGTCAAGTATTTATCTTTATCAAGACACTATACCAGAGTTTATCTTAAAAGAAGGTTAATGAGGACTTTCACGACAGGACTCAAGGGACGGACACTCCAACTCGCTAAGCATGTCATCGACGCTACTTTTATTTCGTCATTGCCGACATGTCCATCGACCGGCTGTCGTCCGAACCTTCTCAACCTGTTGAATCTGGGTTTTAACATGGGGATGCCAAATGGGATATTCAAGTTGAGGGCAAACCAATGGTTTAAATGCAACATCCTTTGTCTGTCTAGGTGCAAAAGCCAAATTACGTCTTAGAAATCCTGGAGAGTAACCCCTTGTGGAGGTTAAAGAACCCTAGTGTAATAACATGATCACTGTGTAGGCTTTCATCCTGCAAATCTGGAGTACAGACTAAGCATTTAGCTTTAGCTCCCAGACTGCCATAAATCCAAATTTTACATTAAGTTAATAGGGGGCCCATAGAAACACCCGAAACTACCCCCAAACCACCATCAAAATACCTCAAAACCACTTCCATAGAGTTGGTTAGGGTCTACTAAGGAATGCTGGGGTTTGTTGAAGTCATATCTGTTGGGTTTGGGATTACTGGGTAGAGCACAGTACACCAAACCACTAAGCAAACCACACAGCAGCATTTGTTTATTACAACAAAACATCCCAAACAATCTATGTGATCCATGTCAGACAGCGCATAGTATAATATGGCAGGATAGAGTAGAGATAAAATCTATATTATCTATATATCTTTTAATAATAAAAAAATAAAATCCATGTAAATGAAAAAGTACCTTTGGATTTTATCTTTTATTCTGCATAAAAGGATGAACTTAAAATGTCAAAATGTGCAATGCAAAGCTCTGCAGCTGATGGTCGGGTGTTCTTCTCGGGTACTCCGGTTTTCGTCCACCTCTGATTTATGATTGGCTCGATATGTGAAATAATCTTGAAAGGGCCATAAAACCAATGTTGTTTGTTTGAGGTTTAACGTTCCCGTTAACACTGTATAGGTCATTTTGGAGACGTTGCTTCCAATTTTGCGGGACTTTTACTCGACACTGACATGAAGTGACATCTCAAGTCCTGTCACTTGAAACCAACAGGGTTTATAAGCATGGATGGTCTGACTCGCTCCGCTTTGCCTGGGCAGGCTTAGATCATCTAAGCAGTTTACCAGTTCTCGTGTGCGGTCGATTTCAGCTCTGTGTTGAAGAATCATGCAGCCCATCTATTTCTTCAAGCCCCAATGGGCGGGGGTCGTACGTAAAACCAAAACAAACTAGAGCTGTCAGTGAAATTGACTAGGGCCATGGCAGCGCTATCAGAGGAGTAGTAAAAAATTTGTGGACGGACAGACAGACAGACGGACGGACAGAGTGATTACTATAGGGCCCAGCACTCCACACTTTCAGTGCAGGGCCCTAATAAAAATGGTTAAACTAGAGCGCGCAGTCGATGGCAAGCCATCGCAAATCCCCACGTTTTCTCCACAGTAGGTCAAAATTTGACCTTTTGACCCCTCCCCAGGGCCCCTGGGGGCAGGGACAAAAAAAATGTGCTCTTGCGCAAGCCATTCATGTAAGCAACTCGCATACCAAATTTGGTTGAATTCCGGCTAACGGTTTAGGAGGAGATAGCCGGATAGACAGATGGACAGACGGACGGACGGAGGCGATAACAATATCCCCACTTTTCGTTGAAAAACGTGGGGATAAATATCGTATACAATGTTCCTTGGACTACTCGGAAACTTTTCGTTCTCTTTAATCATTTCTTCTACACCCATGCATTCGTCCTTCACCTCCTTCCCTCCTTCTTCTGTTTGTATTCTTTCAAATGGGTGTATAATTGGCAGTACATAAAGTTTCAATGTTAATATATACTTAAAGAATTACAGGAATGTGGTTTGGTTGACAGGTATGGGTGGTGGGGTGGTTGGCTTGGTGGTTTGGGGGAAGGGAACTGTACTGTACAGAAACCCTAGTAATCCCAAACCTAACAGATATGTCTTCAACAAACCCCAACATTCCTTAGTAGACCCTAACCAACCCTAAGGAGGTGGTTTGGGGGATTTGAATGGTGGTTTGGGGTGTTTCTATGGACCGGTTAATAGGATCTTATTTAATTATTCCAAACTTAGACGCCCAGGCAAAAATTCAGGTGCCTTGGATGACTAGGCGCCTGTTAGTCTGTATCCTGTATATAATGTACACCGTCTGTGTCCCCTCCTTGTGATAACGTCCCTATCCGGTTTATGACATTCATCAATTCATCAAGTCTCGGCATTCAGTTCAACCTGAACGGAATTGGAAAAAAATCGCAACATATTATTGCTGGTTACCCTAGATTGTGATTTTTTGTCTTGTAAATTTAAAAAAATGTTGACATTGTTTCCCGCCATTACTTCGCCAGTGGGTGGGGTAACGCAAACTGAAATTCTTAGGATCAAAATTAGGTCGCTTGTCACATTCATTCTTCTGAAGAGCTGGTGTGTTGTCAGATATTTGAGTGTGCTGAGCTGTATATAAATTAATTGGACCAGTGTACTGATTATCCCTTTGTAGTTGTCAGTGTGCTGGCTGTGACAAACTTGGAATCAGGATTGTTGCTTGACACCTGTCATAAATCATTAGAAACTAGAATTTATTTTTCTACAAAAACACAGATGTCTCCCCCTTTTTAACCTCTCAGTATGACCTTGACATTGGAGGTATTGACCTGGGTCTTGTGTGCAACAAATCATCTAATGAAGATGAACATTTCTGCAAAGTACCTTTAAAAAGTTCATTGAGAAAAAAGAAAGCTATTGACTGTACATAAAAAGCCCTTTTTTACCTTTGTCCTCTACGTATGGCGTTGACCTTTGAGGTATAACACATCGTCTCATGGTGGTTAACATTTCTGCCAAGTAATTTCATAATCCATCAAAGAATAAGAAAGTTATTGATTGTACACAAAAAGGCCCTTTTTTGACCTTTGACCTCTAGGTATGACCTTGACATTCGAGGTATGGACCTTGGTCTTGCACACGACTCATCATCTAATGAAGGTGAGTATTTCTGCATGGTTACTTTAAAAAAGTCCATCCAGAAATAAACAAGAGGCCCTTGGGCCACTATGCTCACCAAAGCTCAGGTGGGCACTGCCCAATGACAGCCATGTATTTTAACATGGTATGTGTGTGTGTGTGTGAATTCTGGTTTAACGTTGTTTTCAACAATTTTTCAGTCATATCACGACGGTGTCTGGCAAGGTTGGCAAAATGCCGGCAAATATGAGTATTTTCCATTCCGGTGACACTTACCGGTAAAACCGCCCCCGCCCATAGGGGCTAGAAGAAATATATGGGCTGCACGATGCTTCCACGCAGAGCTGAATCCGGCCCGCACACTAGTACTGGTAAACCGCTTAGAGGATCTAAGCCTGTCCAGGAACCGCGGTGCGAGGCGGACCGTCCATGTTTATAGACCCTATTGGTTTCATTGGGCGACAGGGCTTGAGATGTCATTTCATCTCAATGTCGGGTAAAAGTCCCACAAAATTGGAAGCAACGTCTCCAAAATGACCTTTACAGTGTTGACGGGGACGGTAAACCTCAAATCAAACAAACAAAACTTACCGGTAAATACCGGCAAATACTGGAAAACGGAATTTTCCACCCAGGAATTAAAACAAAACCATATACTCAGCAGTTATATATGGGCAATTTCATAAATAGAGGTTACATTTTACTAATACATGTATATTTTAACTATGGTATTTGTTTATTTGTTACTACATGTATCTAATTTAATACAAAAAAATATAATTCAAGAAAAAAAAGGCCTATTTTGAACCAGCCACAGTACTCATCTGTATACTTTCACATTGACTAATTGTTTAAAGTCATATAAAACATGACATCCTTTAGTCCATCCTTGTCCCAGGCTATCCTGTGCTCTCTTGAATAAGCCTGTGCTCTTTTGAATAAACAAAGTTTTGAGAGTTGTTGTTTTAGTAATTTAATCCACATGATCTTGCTATTTACTGTGAAACTAAAGTTTGTGACAATGGTAAAATGCTGTAACAATCCTAAAATTTGAAAACATGGTTATTCCGTAGAAAAGTATGTTTAAAAGATACAGATGTGCTCAGTCTGATCTTCATCTGATAAGTTGTAATTGTTGTAAGTGACAATATTTACCAGGTACACAGGGGAATTTCTGCCTACATTTTTCTACTGTTGATTTAAAAAGATACATGTACATTTTTTTATTAAATAATTTTAAAATTTTACTCTTAGATTCACTTTTTGTCTGGTTCAGCATGTTTGAATTTTATTCAGTAGGTTGATAACCTTATATAGATATTAATATTTAACATTTTTTTACTCATTTAGTTCCGATATACTATTTTAATTCAAATTTGTTAAGATTTCTGCAGTATTTTAAGGCTAAAAAATTCAATTTGCCACTTGATGAGTATTATCCAGACCGGTACATGCCACTGGTAAATACCGAGGGTAGAATTTGCCGCCAAACCTTGGTGTCTGGTTGCGACGGGGCTCAATGCTCACTTTTATTGTTCTGCCTCACTGAAGTATCATGTCCCAGACACATGGGTTCGTAGAAATACTGGAACACACCAAAACACCGGAACACACTGGTAATTACCAGAACACACTTAATTTTTTTATTTTATATTATTAAAAAATCGTATTAATGACTTAATTCCAGTTTTTTAGTGTGTAGGATGTTGTTACTAATAAATCTGATCTTATACAGTCATACATTAAACTAATCTCATTCCATCGTTTTATTTGAATATTTAAACAAGTAATCATTGAAAAGATGTTTATTTTGATGTTGTCACTCACTAATATACATGTAACTCATCTGATGACAAAATGAAGACCTTTTTTCTTATTCTTCCTTCAAAAAAGAAAGATTCGACATTTCTAGCAAAGTGTCTAGGTTGGAGACGATAAACATGAACTGTCAAAATCGTAACTGGGAAAATATTTCAAAATGTTATCTGAAAATTTTACCCAGCGTGCTCTTAGGATTAATGTCAGTGTAGTGGCTCTGTCCGTCCCATGCCTTTGCCCTGTCTGATGTTGTCTGAAAGTTACAAAAATGACATTTTTTGAAGGGGTGATGGGGGTTTCAGATTTTTTTCCACTCGGGTTTCAGAATTTTTTATCAGTCTTCCAGTCTCATGCCTGGTGTATTAAATATGTTCAAGTGTTATAAATATTTGGTCAAAATATGGGTCGGGTATAAAAGCCAAGGCCGCGCCGGGCCGAGCTGCCGAGTCAAAAAATGCCGATCCAAAGATTTTATATTTCGTCTCTAGTCACAATGAAGACATATATTGAAGTCAGTTTGGTATAAAATTATTATGAATAACATATTTGATAACTACACACAAGTTCATCTCTCTACATTGTTTTATTTTCTTGCAATAACTATTTTTCCGAAATCGAGGGGTATAAAAGCCAAGGCCGGGAAAAATTGAAACATTTCTTAATTTCTTACGATTTTATCGGTTAAAGAAATTCTTTTTGCCCTGGTGACATTTAAATTTGATTATTTTTATCATGTGTACATAGAAAATATAGTAAACATATCAAAATCACCTTAAATGGTCAAATTTCTTATTTTCTAATGGTTTCTACTTTTAGATTAACTTTACTAAAGGAAACGACCGAAAATATACCGAAAAGGAATAAAATATATTGTTACTGCTAACACGAATAAAAGAAATATAAAAATTGGTTCTTTTATTTGTTAACATGTATGTGTATATTAAAATGATAAAGAAAAAAATGTTATTTTTTTATTTTTCATTAATTCCAGCTAGCAGTAAACAAAACTTTCTTCCTTTTCGGTCCTTTTCCGTCGTTTTATCTAATTAAGTCAATCTAAAAATAGAAATAATTAGAAAATAAGAAAATTGATAATTTAAGGTAGTGTTATATGTTTTGTTATATTTTTCTATGGACAAATGGTGACAATAATCTAATTCAATTATTTCAGGAAAAAAGAAGTACTTTAACCTGTAAATTTGCAAGAAATTAAGAAATATTATAATTTTTCCCGGCCTTGGCTTTTATACCCCTCGATTTCGACAAAACGGTTATTACAAGCAAATTAAACAAAGTAGAGAGATAAACCTTCGTGCAGTTATCAAATATGTTATTTATAATAATTTGATACATAATTGACTGCAATAATTATCTTAATTATAACAAGAGACGAAATATAAAATCTTCGGATCGGCATTTTTGGCTCGGCGGTTCGGCCTTGGCTTTTATACCCGACCCAAAATATGGCACACAAAATATATATACTACTCAAAGTTTGATAGGGATCACTTTTTTAATGCAAAATAATTTTTGGATAAATAAATCAGCTGAATCCAAATTTGATTCCTAATGATAGAAGACGTATCCTTCACAAAACCTAGTGATTAATTTTGTCAACTGGTACTGCATTCAAGCGTGACAACAGCAACCGTCTTGCTATCCCCAAAATTTGTCGTAACACGAAAGGATTTGTACAATTGATTTTTCACAAATTTCCAAATTTGTTTAGTCAAACGTGCCTAATAACGTGTATAGCGTCCACGGGCATCAATTACAGTACGACATCGCCTGCGCATGCACGTAATCAGAGTCTGTATCCGGTTTTGTGGAATCATCTTTCATTCAGCAACCAATGCATCTTTGAGCTCCTGTAAAGTCCTCGGATGCACAGGTCGGGCTGAAACAGGACGCTGTAGCATGTCCCGCGCATGCTAAATCGGATTTAAGTCCGGTGATCGAGCAGGGCAGTCCATACGAACGATTGTCTCACGTTCCAGATAGGAATCAGTGATGTTGGCATGGTTTGGACAGGCATTATCGTCCATCACAATAAAGTCCGGGCCGATAGCATCTGCATTATATGGTCGCACAAACTCATCAAGAATTTCATTACAGTACCACACTGCCATTAACGTTCCGTTTTCATCGACGTACAAGTCAGTTTTACCGTCCACGCTTATCCCAGCCCAAGCCATGACTGATCCCTTTCCATAGCGATCATGCTCTGCCACATTCAAGTCATAGAATCGCTCTTTAGACATTTGCCACACTAATTGACATTTATAAGTGAAGTCTAGACAGAATCTGGACTCATCAGAAAACAGTACTGGCGTCAAATCACGAACCGTTCACCTGACGGGAGTTCTGGCAAAGTCCAACCGGTCTAGCACGTGCTGTCTCGTCAACCGAACACGTACAGCAGGCCTCATGGCATTAAGTCCGAACTCGTGGAGCCTGTTTCTGGCAGTTTGTGTAAAAATTCGTACTCCAGTTCCGTTCATAAGCCCGTTATGCAAAGGCGTAGCGTTCGGGAACTGTTGACGTCGAGACTGAATCAACAAGAAACGACCCTTATGTTGAGTTGTAGCCCTTTCTCGACCCCGCCGTGTCTGTGTGAAGGATTTCCGTGGGTAAGATGCCGACTCCACATTCGGGAAACCACGCTCTGAGACACATTCAGAATGCCAGTAACACAACGCCGAGAGACGCCGGATTCCAACATTCCGACGTCATGATTCATTTCTTCGGGGCTCAGGCGCTTTTTTCAATTGTCCCCTAGGCATTTTAGTGTTTCACAAATCAAATGAAATCGTTTTTATGCTTGGTAAAAGAACATTGACAAGTTTGATATGCCTGTTGGAAAGCAGTGCTACGCAAGATTTTGGGGGTGCATGAATTCATTTGCGAAGTGTGAGAAGTGTGCACTTTCATCAGTACTGAATTGCACATGAGTTTCTGCTTAAGATATTTATCAATATACGGCGTACAAATTCTGTCAAGAAATTTTAAATTTTCAGTGCAAAATTTGGTATGTAAAAAGTGATCCCTATCAAACTTTGAGTACATGTATATTAAGCAGGTATTCCCCAAAAACCCTATTTAATTAGCCCCCAACAATTTTTTTTAGTGTGTTCCGGTAATTACCAGTGTGTTCCGGTGTTTTGGTGTGTTCCGGTATTTCTACGAACCGCTGACACATTACATGATACCACACCCAGTCACGACTCACATTATCCTGACACTGGGTCGACCAGTCCTAGCTCTACCCCGTAAATCTGAGTGCCAAGCGAGGTGCAGCTTGTACCATTCTTAATGACTTTGGTATGTCGTAGCCCGGGATGGAACACGTTACCTCCCGCTCCCCAGTGCGGACACTACCAACTGAGCTATCGGGGCCAGTATCTCAGCCAGTAGAAGGATTTGAAATGAAATGGTGTATGAATGTCTGTCATTTGACGTGTCACAAGTAGCAATTCTGATATGATGCCAATGGAGCGTGTGTGGACACCAAAATTTTATCACCGCCGCGGGATCGAAGCCGGGACCTCTGGCATCAGAGGAAAATGCAATACCCACTGAGCTATCGCGAAAACTAATTACTTTCATTTACAAACACAGTCAGCAGGATAAATTATAGAGGTTTATGATTGACAACAAGGCGACAACAAAACCTTGTTCAATTGCTTTGCTCTTTGTGGCATCTTTTCTTTTTCCCATTGTTAAACTTTCTGTTTTGTTTCGATATTCTGTTTTGTTTTGGTTTTTTTCCACGGAATAAGACTGCTTGGTTGTCAAAATGGTAAACACTCAGTTACACACCAGAAAAATTCTTGGTGCAGACTGGAGGTGCAACGAGTTACCAAAAATGTTCGGGTGCATAAATTTACCGGATCGAACCGGAACGGACCTAATTACCGAAACGGACCAGTAAACCCCCCCCCCCAACTTTCACCTCTACAAACTACTGACATTTTCTGAAATTTCTCTGTTTTGTTATCAGACTTTCTAGAACATATTTAATCGCTAAACCACATCTCTGCTTTGGACTGTCAGAATAGGAGATTTATTACCAGAGCTGGCAAAATCTGGAAACACTCCAGAAGTTGCTAAAGCTAAGGACAATACAGATTGACTAACTGAACTGGTTTTTAAGGTATCCGGGCGCTATAAGCACATAGGGGCTACCCCTAAACCGTGTCCAGGATTAGTTTTCCCACTTTCTGAAAGGCTTACGCATGGAATTGTACACTAATTCCGGTGTACTCGCCTCAGTCACTGTGCAATAAAGGTGAAAGTGGTCTGTAAGTTACCATGGTTTTTGATGGAGTCTCCAAATAGTTGTGGGCTGTCAATCGCTGCTATGGAACATGGTCAATTCCGACCTGCAAATCGTGTTCCATAGCCAGTGCCCGTCTGGTCGTGGTAGAGAAGGAAGGCAAAGAGGTTAAGATTTAGTGCTTCTGGGCTGCGAATCGCGGCAGTGGTCAGCAGAATACGAATCGTGCTGGTCTGCCAGTGCCTTCCCCTAGGTAAATAGAAGCATTGTAATTTTGAATTTTGAACGCCAGGTCGAAAGTGGGCATGAGGCAACAGAGAAATCAATGCCAATTTCGGCTGCAAATCGCGATTTCTCTGTTTTGCCCGAGCAAACTAGGTAATGTTGCTCTTTCTTAGGGCCGCGTGATTGGCGTCGGACTGGCTGAAGTAGCCTTGCAATACTCATGGTAAACAGAGTTTTCGGTTATGTGGCCCTAAGTTCACGATCTCGGTCCGGTGCAGGTTTAGGAGGGATGCGCCCTCCTAACTATCACTCCCTCCGTCATCGCCGTATCTAGGAATAGCTTGTGGACCTTCCGGGTTCTCTTCTTGTTCAGGGGGGTCTCTTCGGTGCATTTTTCGATGGAGTTGTAGACGTGCTCGTCGTAGTACTTTGAGGTAGGTCCCTTGTAAATTAAGAAAATCGGCGTATATGTTGTCTTGAAGGCATATACGGCAAGGTCCACATTGATCGTTTCGTTGGGTCTTTTCAGGCGGTGCAAATCTAGGATGGTGGAGGGGGAGTCGGAAGTAGCTGCCACCCAGGCTCTGCCCAGGTGATATTTCTTTGGTTGTTGTGGGTTGGGTGGCAGCTTCTCGAAGTCTTTTTCTTCCGACGTCCAGATTCTTCCTCTTCTAGTGGGTTGGGCAGGTGACGAGTGTCGTTGTGCTTTAGGCGGTGGTGGTCTCTCTGTGGGTGATGGAACGGTGGACGCTGGCTGTGGACTTTCTTCGGGCTGGGGATGAGCTGGTGCTGGCGATGACGGCGTCGGCGGGAGCGTCGGTTTCTGAATCGTTGGCGCCGGCTCGGCGCTGGCTGTTGTTTGCGGCCTCTGTTTCCTGGTGGTGGTCGCAGTGGTTGTGGAGACTGTCTTGACAGCTGGAGGCGCTGTTTGTTGTAGTTTTGGTTGTTGGTACCTGACTGTCTTCTTGGATCTGGCTGGAGCTGGAGTGCTCAGATCCCAGCGTAGACTGACAGTCACGCACTGGTGCTGAAGGCCTGTGGTAACTTCAGGCACCCCATGCAGTCGGCATGACTGCAAGAAAGCCTCAAGTGGCTCTGAAAGTCGATATTCTTTCATCGAGACAGACATGCTGAGAGTTGATCTTGATGATTCGAGAGCATAGACAATACAGATCACCTAAAACTCGGCTTTTAATTAAAGGTTTTAGGAATTCCGTTTATGACGTTATTCTTGCACATGCGCAAAGCACTGACCGGCAATTGAAACGGCCATCGTTATTCAAATGTATTGGCGGAACTATAAATGCTGACAATATTCAGACATTTTGAGAGGAATTATACCCGTTTACATTGAAATAATTCCTCGAGAAGGAACAGAATGATATTTCGCTTTTATTACTGAAATTCATTTATCCTGGATCCTTTTTTAATTGTCGAAAATCTCTTCGTGAATGACCCATGCCAATGGCTTAAGATGCCGTCATTCACGAAAGCTTACTTACAAAATAAGTATTTGCGTAACTTTTCGTTTTATTCTCTATCCAAGCATAGCTATGATCTTTCTCTCTCTCTCTCTCTCTCTCTCTCTCTCTCTCTCTCCCTCTCTCTCTCTCTCTCTCTCTCTCTCTCTCTCTCTTGAGAAAACTGTCCAACGACCTGTCTACATGTGCAATTAAAAAAAAAAACACATCAACGATCTGTCTAGAAGTGCAGTTAAAAAATGTCCAGCGATCTGTCCATGTGAAGTTTTAATAAATCGAAGATTCCAGGTTTTTATTTTGTTCAAAGTTTATTTGTAAAATGGATAAACTTTTTGAAAATAGTGTAGGCCCTGATCAGACGCCGCGTTCTGCTGCATCTGATCTGGGCCTGCACTGTTTGCC
This sequence comes from Lucinisca nassula, assembly GCA_963580285.1. Lineage (NCBI taxonomy): Eukaryota > Metazoa > Mollusca > Bivalvia > Lucinida > Lucinidae > Lucinisca > Lucinisca nassula. The sequence goes on along the minus strand of OY757022.1, from coordinate 80,961,527 downwards.
ACTTACCCCTTTTAGGGTTTCCGGTACCAAATGGGTTAATGAAAGGGCTGGGAAGGTTGAACAAATCTACAAATCTACCAGATTTTACTGTAAAATCTTGCACTTGCGAAGGAGTGTTTCATTCTCATACACTGAAAGGGTGTTCTATGTATGTTTTGAATTTAAGGCTCCAATCCCACTGAGTCTTGATGGGTCCGAGCACTGGGCAAATGACATTTCATTAAGCGCCGTATTGTCACCAACGCAACATTCTGACGTTTCATTGACATTGCAAAGTCAAGTTCAATGCATCGCTTTGGTGCTGGTTTGATATAGACACGACGTTGTTGACACGTTACATGTCAGTTCACATGGAGTTCGGTAACGACAAACTGCAATTTACATTTACCTACGCCAGCTAATTGCTGGTAGGCTAAGAGAGAGAGCAACATGTAGGCCATGGTACTTGAAGCACGAAAATGTCTGGATTTCAATTTATTTAAAACCTCATTCGATTTTTTTAGACCAAAACAGATTCCTTCCTGATCTTTCAAAGACTTTATCACAATATTTAATCACATGCGTTTTGATAGCAGTAAGACAGGAAGTTAATAATTTAGAAAGTTCAGTGGTAGTGCAAGAGCTAGAATTTGCAATAAACCGTGCTTTGTAAGGTCTTCTATGAAGTTTTGATAACCAGTATAGCGTAGGAAGCTTGTCTTGGCCTTCGGTAACACACAGCAAGCTTGGTGGCTGAATGACAAATATGTTTATCTACTATAACTCTCTCTTCAGCTAAAGGCTGAAGTTCATAGGTCTTAGTACCACTAAACTCCTGCTTAAACGTGTTAACATAGTGAAGCCGTCACACAACGACGACGTTGTTAGCGGCCTTGTCTGCAGGGGCCAAAACAAACTTCTTTTGAAATTCTTGAATACCTAGTTTAAAATGACGTAAAGACGTCTTAGGCTTAGGAGGTAATAAGTTAGTATTTTGAGAATAGAACGAAATGCGTTTATTCACTAGTTTTAAAATGCTAAGTTTCCAGTCCTTAAGGGCTTTATGCTCAACATACTCTCGCTTACACCATCGATTACCCAATTCATTCAAGGAAGCAGCGATTTCATCTCTACATTTACTGAAATCAATTTTAGAAGGAAACCGATATTTCGGTCCTTTAGAAATTATATTCCTTATCCTAGAATCAGGAATACAAGAACCAGTAATTACATGACCAGCAGCAGGATAGCAATACACTACAATACCCTTAACCTGCTGAACACGACAACCCCTACTTTTGCGATCATTGTAGATCCAGATAAGATGACTTTTGGTCTGATCTGGTCCTACACTGTTTGTCATGCAATTTGTGAATTATGTTTATAAATTTGAATGTTTTATAGTCCGGAAATGGGAGTGGCTAAATTAATTCATTCAGCAGGATATGGGTTAAGTCTCCCAAAGGAGAAATCGGGTTTTCTGGGTTTCTTCGCCTTCTTTTTGTTTTTCTTTCCGCCAAATTTTTTGTCCAGAAAAGTTCTCAGTAACCACTTGACGGATTGTTCTGAAATGTTTGGATATGATAGATATTTATATGAAGTTTTGCACGAAAGTTTCAAAATTAAAACGGTGGACATAAAATGTCTCCTGGGGGCAGGCAAAAATCCACCCAAATCTTTTACGGATGAGTTCTCAGTAACCTTAAGCTTCGAGTCGAGTAATTAAGTGACAAATATTTTTATATATAATTCCGTCTTACTTTAACGGGAACGCATACATCACGTTAAAAAAACCCGAAACCCCACTCAATAGAGAAAACGGGTTTACAGGGGTATATATTATTTTCTTATTTCTGCTTCAAGACATAGGTTGTCGGTACTCATTAAAACCGCCTCATTAGAACCGCCTAAATGAGTAGGCTCTAATGAGAACCCACAACCAATGTTCACAGAAAAATATGGAATGTCATTAGAAAAGTAGCCATTTCGGAGATGTGAAAAAAATGCACCCTGTCGCACAGGTGTATTATCGTAATGTACACCTTAAAGTATTTTTGTCTCTCATGCCGATAGGGGTCAACTCTTTAAGGAAAGAATTTGTTCCTTCTTTCCTTAAGAGGTAGAGCCCTTTTTCCGTGGGACAGAGCTTATAGAAAAGCAAACAAGAAGTCCCGTTTGAAAAATGGTGGCAAAGCTGCCAGGTGTTCTTTTTTCCCTCAAGTAACCAACATTTTATGTGACAAATATGTTTTCCTTTCTAACAGATTTTATGTGACCAATATTTCTCCTTTTTCTGTCAGATTAGTTGTTTGTTTGGTTGTTTGTTTTTAGGTGCAACGTCCTCATTAACACTTTTTAGGTCATTTTGGAGACGTTGCTTTCAGTTTTGTGGGACGTTTTCCCGACATTGAGATGAAATGACATCTCAAGCCCTGCCGCCCAATGAAACCAAAAGGGTTTATATGCATGGACGGTCCAACACATACCACTTTGCCTGGGCACGCTTAGACCTTCTAACCAGTTTAGCAGTCCTCAAGTAGCATTTTTTTCATGTGAAAATGTTCGATATTTTTCTTATTTCTAGTCCAGATATAGATTGTCGATGCTTGTTAGAACCGCCTCAATGAAGCGGTTTAAATGAGTACCCACAATTTATGTTTTCGAGCAGAAATAAAGAAAATAATGTATTGCTCCGTAAACTCTATTTTTCTCTATATAAATTCGAGTTTAGAGGGGTGTTCATTTCACGGACTTGTTAACATGATGATGTACAGTGATGACGGAAATATGCCTCCGTACTCGTTCGGTGAAAACACAACCGTCCCAGAATACTCTGACCAGACCGCACTTTCTAATTATCTGTTGCATTTGCTTTTTATTATGGGTAGTCGTTAGAACCGCCTCATTGATGCGGTTAGAACCGCCTCCATGATACGGCTCTAACATGTACCCACGATCTATGTTTTGAGCTAAAATAAGAAAATAACACTTTTTTTAGTGAAAATTACTATTTTACAGCCGTGAATTATCGCATTATATTACTATCATCATAAACAGTATTTAAGATTACAAATTGTCGCCGAAAATTCTCGATTAAGCAAATCCTTTCGTTTTATTTTAGGCATTCTGCAGCTTTGGCTGGAGGAAAGGCGATAAACTTTATCAACGCGGCCTGCTCAGAACAGGGTCTTCTCTCATTGTATCACGTTGACATCACAAAAACCCCACCCCACCAGAAGCTCGTGTCAGTGCAGCGGACTATGTGTCGCAAAGAATTCTGCATGCCAGCCTGTTATACTACAACAATACATACCTCTGTCTGTTTTAGACGATGCCAACTGTTTTAGCTCACCCGTCACGTAGTGACAAGTTGAGCTTTTGTGATCACTTTTTGTCCGTCGTCCGTCGTCACTGCGTTCGTGCGTCCGTAAACAATTTCTTCGAACGACATCTCCTCCTAAACCACTGATCGGATTTTGACCAAACTTCACAGGACTGATCCTTAGGTGGTCCCCTTTCAAAGTTGTTCAAATGGTTCCGGTCTATTGCACATCTAGGTCACAGGAGCTAAAGATAGATTTTTAAATGAAAGCTTAAAAAATCTTCTTCTCTGAAACCGCAAGGCCCAGGTCTTCGATATTTCGTATGAAGCTTCATCTAGTGGGCCTCAACCAAGATTGTTCAAATTACTGCCCTGGGGCCAAAAATACCCCCCCCCACCCACCCGCGCAGGGGCCCAGCAGTTTCACATAGGCTTATATAGGGAAAATCCTTAAAATCTTCTTGTCTGAAACCAGATTGCCCAGGTGTTTGATATTTGATATGAGGTTGTATCTAATGGACTTCTACCAAGATTGTTCAAATTGTAGCCATGAGGCCAAAAATGCACCCGCGCCGAGGACCACCGGTTTTACATAGACTTATACATAGACTCTGTGGTTGTTTGATTTTTTGTATTCACGGAGATGTTGCACTGATGAATTAGGAGGCCTTCATGCGGACTGAACAAATTATTTGTCTTAATCGCGACGGAAGTATGGGCGAGCATTGTGGCCACGTAAAATCGATTTATGCACCCCCACCCCACCCCACCTCCCAGTGGAAATAGTTTCCGCTGACCGTTCCAAGGCCGTTCTTCTGTCGCATTTTTTTTTTGTTATGGTTTGTCTTTGGGTGTTTGTATCGCTTAAGTTGTTTTATTTTGGATAGCCTGTTGGCCGTTTTGTGCGAAAGTAACTTTCCTTTTGGCTTTCCGCTATTGATGTTTCCATTAGGGTCTGTTGTTTCGTGTTTGTGTTTCTTTCCCTTTGGTGTCTCTGATGGGAGCTGTGGGTAAATTGTACCGATTCCTGATCATTGCCTCCGCTTCTATTTTTTACATCTATACGTCATCTATACGGTCTGTGGTCGGGCCCATCGGAGTCTAACTGTCGGTCTACTTTTGCTCCAGCATTTCAGTGGTTTCTTGCAGTCGAGTCCTCACAGGTGTTTCATCTCTGTGGTTGTTTGATTTTTGTGTTCACGGGGATGTTGCGCTGGTGGGATGGGGGAATGGCATTCGTGCGGACTGAACAAATTATTTGTCTAAATCGCGACGGAAGTAAGGGCGATGATTGTGGCCACGTAAAATCCATTTAAGCCCCCCACCCCCACCCCCAGTGGAATTCGTTTCCGCTGACCGTGCCAAGGCGGTTCTTCTGTCGCGGTTTATTTTTGCTATGGTTTGTCTTTGGGTGTTTGTGTCGCTTATATTATTTTATTTTGGATAGCCTATTGGCCATTTTGTAAGAAATTAACTGTCCTTTTGGCTTTCCGCTATTGATGTTTCCATTAGGGTCTGTTGTTTCATGTTTGTGTTTCTTTCCCTTTGGTGTCTCTGATGGGAGCTGTGGGTTAATTGTATCGATTCCTGATCATTGCCTCCACTTCTACTTTACGCTGGAACCGTCATAGAATCTGAGGCCTGACCCACCGGCATGCAATTAAGAGGGAAGCAAAGTTGTCAACTGTGATTGGGTTAACTACCATGCATGCAGTCTGTCGTTTAACATTTATGTTGTACCCAATATTTTTATATCGAAGAATGATTTTACGAAATTGGGTGCTGAAGTCATTGCGGTTATATATTTTTCTGAATTTATATCCTAAGACCCCATAAAATTCGGGTTCCGATAGACCTTGTTGCAGAAGAGATTTAAGTCCAATATTGAATTTTGAAATTAAGAATGACGTCTATAAAATATTGGAAAGTTTTTGCGAAGTTTATGGTACCGATAACCCGCTAGAGGATCTAAGCCTGCCCAGACAAAACGGTGCGAGTCGGACCGTCCATGCTCATTAAACGTATTGGTTTCAATGTAGGACATGGCTTGAGGTGTCATTTCATCTCGGTGTCGGTTAAAAGTTCCATAAAAATTGGAAGTAACATCTCTAAATGACATATACAGTGTTGACAGTGTTAAACCTCAAATCAAACAAGCAAACGAGCACAGTTAACTTAATTTTACCTGTTGATGCAGGCCCACACACAGTTGGGAGGGTGCATACGCAGCCCCCTCTCCCGTTTTGGAAATTATCTCAGATTCATGCAGTTTTTCACCCTCCGCAAAATACCTGAATTTCGCACCCTCAACCCGCCCCTTACGGGCCGGAATCATGTTTAAAACTGTTGCTACTTACATATGGCGAACAGTTCCAACCCTGATCAGAAGCTATGTACTGTCTATCCGATCTGGGTCTACGCTGTATGTCTAATATCGGTAACACCTATAAAGTCTGGGATACTCATTTTTGCTCTAAAAAACAGCAGTGCGAAAAGTCTATTTTACTCGACTTGGCATACAATTGTGTGACAGTGTTCCGAAAGACGTCACCTGACAGCGTGTATTGTTTTCCTTTCATTACTTGAGCAACCTAGCATTCTTATACTATTTCGTTTAACACTTAAGCAAACAGTGTAGTCCCTGTGCAACCTACTGAGCAGACGTCACATTCCGCGGCGTCTGATCTGGGTATTCGAAATTCGCCAATACCAGCAGACGATTTCTTTCAAGACTCTATAGATAGCTCTGATTCATATCGATAAAAATAGTGCAACGTTTCAAGTTCTATTAATATTGGTTTTCCAAAATCAGTGATGGTCACGTGGACAACTGCATGAATTCCGTTTTGCCATTTAGAAAATTAGGGTCGATCGATCGTAAACGATCGACCAAAAAACAAAACAAAACAAAAAAAAAATCGCCTTAAAAAGAAAGTGGTAAGCGATGTAAATGGTAACAATGTAGCCGACCAAAATACAGGCTTTAGAAAATACGGTTTCGAAAACCACAAATTCGTTAGAACGATCATTAGAGCCAACAATCATAGTTATAATGATTAGCAAATATCTGACTTAAAACAAAAAACAGTTGCTGTACCGGTCAGTCAGTTCTTGGAATCGACAAAACGTTCAATTTGTGCAATATGCACGTGAGTGCAATATGCACGTGATAACAACATGTGACAATTAACCAAACGTTTTACGAAAGTGAACAGAAGAACCGCCAGTATTTTAGAGCCAATTTTTATGCATGACAATAGTGATTTTGAATCTTTGGGCATTTTTCATCATCTGAAAATGAAACTGATTGATTCCGACTTGCAGCAGCTTGTAATAGGAACAGGCGACGAGAAGGCTATGGTGAAAGCCATTAAGACGGCTTTCCAAGAATCAACTCATGTACTGTGCTCCCGTCATCTGAAACAAAATGCTGTCCATAAGCTCACAGATGACGCTGTGTTCAAAGCAGACAGGAACATCATCGTTAACAAACTCTTCGGGGAAGAAGGAACCGTTAACGCAGATGGTACTCTTTGTTTTGAACATAAATGCGAGACATTCGCCGAATACTGTACTGAGAAGTCTGAGAAATTTCTGAAATATTTTGACACCAGATTAAAAGGGCAACTAAACCCAAGCTTAACGAACCAGCCCGGCAGGACAAAATTGATAGTGACTGGACAAACAACAACTCTGAATCTATGAATCATGCCCTAAAGCAGGTAACCGATTGGAAAAAGAAAAAGTTAACGGAAATTGTTGAGTTAATAGAGGATGTTGTGGATGGCCAGTTTAAGGAATTGCGTGCGGCTATGACAATGGCAGGTGAGTTTAGGTTGGCAGAAACTCAAAATCAATTCAGGCTCTCTAAAACCGAGTGGATTACAAAGGATGCACGCCGGAGGAACAGGGCATATTTTTGAATTAGGAACATCATGCCGAAACAGAAACAAGAGGCCCAAGAGGGCCTGTCGCTCCACCGGCCAACTTCAGACAATTGTCATATTTATTACATTAACCAATTGTATACTAGTGAACTCTTCTATTGCTATATGTTGGACCAGTCCATTTGTCATATAAGGGGTGTCAGGCCTATTTTTTTCTATTTTTGATGGAAAATTCTGTTAGCAAATAGTGCAGGCCCTGATCAGACACGGTGTTCTGTGGGGTCTGATCTGGGCCAGTACTGTTTGTCAATGTACCCATTTAGGGTTTTCCCGCATGCAATGGGTAAAAAAACAAGAGGGCCATGATGGCCCTGGATCGCTCACCTGATCATTAGTGTAACAAGTGGGCCCCAGAGAGGGCCATTATTGGCCCCAGGGCTTTAATGTGCATAATGTTGAGGGAGGTCTTAAAGGTGAAGCTTCATACCAAACATCAACAAAGGCTATAATTTAAACAATCTTGGCAAAGGTCCACTAGATAAAGCTACACATAAAATATCAAAGACCTGGGCCTTGCGGTTTCAGAGAAGAAGATTTTTTTTAAAGATATTACCTACATAAGCCAATGCAAAACCAAATGGCCCCTGGGCTATATAAATCTATGTAAAACCAAAGGGCTCCGGGGTGGGGGCATTTGTGGCCCCAGGGCTATACCTTGAACAATATTGGTAGAGGTCCACTAGATAAAGCTCCATACCAAATATTAAAGGCCTGGGCCTTGCAGTTTCAGAGAAGAAGATTTTTAAAGATTTCCCTATATAAGTCTATGTAAAACCAAAGAGCCCCAGAGTGGGGACATTTTTGGTCTCAGTGCTATAATTTGAATAATATTGATAGAGGTCCACTAGATGCAGCTTCATACCAACTATCGAAGACCCAGGCCTTGTGGTTTCAGAGAAGAAGACTTTTAAAGATTTTCCCTATATTAGTCTATGTAAAACCATAGGGCCCCGGGGCGGGGAATTTTTGGCCCCAGGGCTATAATTTGAACAATCTTGGTAGAGGTCCATTAGATGAAGCTTCAGACCACATATCAAAGTCCTGGGCCTTGCGGTTTCAGAAAAGAAGATTTTTAAAGATTATCCCTATATAAGCCTATGTAAAACCAAAGGGCCCCGGGGCGGGGGCATTTTTGGCTCCAGCACTATAATTTGAATAATCTTGGTAGGGGGCCTTTAGAAGAAGCTTCATACCAAATATAAAACACCTAGGCCTTGTGGTTTCAGAGAAGAAGGGCCATAATTTAAACAATCTTGATAGAGGTGCACTAGATGAAGCTTCACACCAAATATCAAAGACCTGGGCCTTACGGTTTCAGGGAAGAAGATTTTTAAAGATCTTCCCTATATAAGCCCATGTAAAACCAAAGGGCCTGGGAGCGGGGGCATTTTTGGCCCCAGCACTATAATTTGAAAAATCTTGGTAGGGGTCCACTAGATGAAGCTTCATACCAAATATCAAAGACCTGGGCCTTAAGGTTTCAGAGAAGAAGATTTTTAAAGATTTTCCCTATATAAGCCCATGAAAAACCAAAGGGCCCCAGAGCAGGCACATTTTTGGCCCCAGCACTATAATTTGAACAATCTTGGTAGGGGTCCACTAGATGAAGCTTCATACCAAATATCAAAGACCTGGGCCTTGCGGTTTCAGAGAAGAAGATTTTTAAAGATTTTCCCTATATAAGCCCATGTAAAACCATGGGGCCCCGGAGCGGGGGCATTTTTGGCCCCAGCACTATAATTTGAACAATCTTGGTAGGGGTCCACTAGATGAAGCTTCATACCAAATATCAAAGACCTGGGCCTTACGGTTTCAGAGAAGAAGATTTTTAAAGATTTTCCCTATATAAGCCCATGTAAAACCAAAGGGCCCCGGAGCCGGGGTATTTTTGGCCCCAGCACTATAATTTGAACAATCTTGGTAGGGGTCCACTAGATGAAGCTTCATACCAAATATCAAAGACCTGGGCCTTGTGGTTTCAGAGAAGAAGATTTTTTAAGTTTTTGATTAAAAAAAATCTATTTTTGGCTCCTGTGACCTAGATGTGCAACAGACCGGAACCATTTGAACAACTCTGAAAGGGGACCACCTAAGGATCATTCCTGTGAAGTTTGGTCAAAATCCGATCAGTGGTTCAGGAGGAGATGTCGTTTAAAGAAATTGTTTACGGACGCACGGATGCACAGATGCACAGACGACGGACGAAAAGTGATCCCATAAGCTCACCTCGTCACTACGAAGGAATTTGGAAGAGGACTAAGTAAGGAACATTCCTGTGAAGTTTGGTTACAATTGGCCCAGTAGTTTAGGAGGAGAAGATGTTTTAGCATTACACTATATGTTAAATAGGGAAAATAAGCCCCGCCCATGGCGGCCATGTTTTTTGTCGGATCAAAATTTCTTCAAGTAATCTGAAAGAGGTCCGCCCAAGGAACATTCATGCAAAATAAAAATGAAATCCAACAAGTGGTTTTGGAGCAGAAGATTTTTAAAGATTTTTAATTTTTTGTGTGGTTTTGTTGCCATGGCAACCAGAGTTCTGGGTATAACAAAATTCTTTGAAGGAATTTAGAAGAGGACTAAGTAAGGAACATTCCTGTGAAGTTTGGTTACAATTGGCCCAGTAGTTTAGGAGGAGAAGATGTTTTAGCATTACACTATATGTTAAATAGGGAAAATAAGCCCCGCCCATGGCGGCCATGTTTTTTTGTCGGATCAAAATTTCTTCAAGGAATCTGAAAGAGGTCCACCCAAGGAACATTCATGCAAAATAAAAATGAAATCCAACAGGTGGTTTTGGAGGAGAAGATTTTTAAAGATTTTTAATTTTTTGTGTTGTTTTGTTGCCATGGCAACCAGAGTTCTGGGTGTAACAAAATTCTTTGAAGGAATTTGGAAGAGGACTAAGTAAGGAACATTCCTGTGAAGTTTGGTTACAATTGGCCCAGTAGTTTAGGAGGAGAAGATGTTTTAGCATTACACTATATGTTAAATAGGGAAAATAAGCCCCGCCCATGGCGGCCATGTTTTTTGTCGGATCAAAATTTCTTCAAGGAATCTGAAAGAGGTCCACCCAAGGAACATTCATGCAAAATAAAAATGAAATCCAACAGGTGGTTTTGGAGGAGAAGATTTTTAAAGATTTTTATTTTTTTGTGGTTTTGTTGCCATGGTAACCAGAGTTCTGGGTGTAACAAAATTCTTTGAAGGAATTTAGAAGAGGACTATGTAAGGAACATTCCTGTGAAGTTTGGTTACAATTGGCCCAGTAGTTTAGGAGGAGAAGATGTTTAAAGAAAAAAGTTAACGCACGGACGCACGGACGCACGGACGCACTGACGCACGGACGCACGGACGCACGACGGACACAGGGCCATGACAATAGCCCCGCTGGCCTTCGGCCAGTGGAGCTAAAAACTGGTTACGTCCACCGATGAACAATACACCGGCCTAGGTCCAAGAACACTTGGAAAGAAACCAAAACAAGATGAGAGACGCCCAAAAACAGTCACAGTAAAATGCAAACCAAAACGCGACGTTTCTGACAGTGATTAAGACAAATAAATCTAAAACTATACTGATCGGTTGCCATTCATTTTTAATGCCCACTCAAGATAGAACAAGCTAAGAGATGGCGCGCACGCGGTTCATCGATGCTGAGGAGCCTGCATGGGTAGGAGCGGCATTTCTTTCTTTCTCTATCTTGATTTTATATAGAGTATCTTACATGAGTGCTCATGTATTATTGAATTTTTAAACGACTTGAGGAAAAGGTATAAAATGCGAGCATTTTATGCCTTTTTCTCAACGAGTTTTAATAAACCCAATAACACATGTGCACGAATGCAAGATTCTATTTATCATATGCCATTTCAAAGGCATTTTATTCACGATTGTTTTACAAAAATGTCAATATTCCGCTATTAGTAAACGTCGTTAAGGACGTCGTACATGTAACGTTATGGAGCGTATCTAACTAATTTGCATATTTAATGCACTAGTGGATTGTCAAATTTATTACATGCCGCTATTACACTCTCAGACGCGACGTCATATGATAAACTTAATATGACAGGACAAATGTGGTTTGGATATTCTGCTAGAGATAATGTTGCTGACATGTTGTAATCAGATGTTCATGATCGTTCGAGATTTATACATGTATATTCAAGATAGAATAAGCAACAAATGGCGCGCACGCCGTTCCTCGATGTTGAGGAGCCCTTATTACGGTAGGAGCGGTCACATCACGTGGACAAGTCCGTGAAATGAACACCCCCTGAACTCCACTTTATATAGGGAAACCTGGGGTTTAGAGGGGTATACATTATATTTCTTGTTTCTCCTCCAAGATATAGGTTGTGAGTACTCGTTAGAACCGCCTCGATGAGGCGGTTCTAACGAGCACCCGCAATCTATATTTGCAGTGTAAATAAGAAATGTATCACGGATTTTCCTCCGAAAAGTAGCCATTTTGGAGATGTGAAAAAATGCACTATGTCGCACGGGTGTGTTATCGTAATGATTTGTTTTCTTTTTTATAACTTGAATAAACATATGCATTAGTTTAACAAACCGTACCTGGTATTTTTCACGCTGGTGTTCAGGATCATCTGAAACTTTGTTGTTCGTTTATGAAAAACAAATATGTTTTCTGGTGAAAATGCCTATAGAAGGTCTACGACAGTATCATAGTTTCGAAGAACATGCCAATTCAAGATAAAGCTAAGAGATGGCGCACACGCCGTTCTTCGATGTTGAAGAGCCCGCTTGGGTAGGAGCGGTCATTTCTTACACTTTTTATAATTGAATAAGTCTATTTTTTGGCTCCTGTGACCTAGATGTGCAACGGACCGGAACCATTTGAACAACTTTGAAAGGGGACCACCTATGGTAGTTTGGTCAAAATCCGATTAGTAGTTTAGGAGGAGATGTCGTTTGAAGAAATTGTTTACGCACCCACGCACGCACGCACGGACACGCGACGAACAAAATGTGATCTCAAAAGATCACCTCTTCACTTCGTGACAGGTGAGCTAAATCACGTATGGCAATGAAACATAAGGTCCGATCCGGCAATTACGTCCGTTCCCGGTAATCACACTCACCCCTGTGTTACTCACAGCCTATCTTATGAAGAACAGCTGATGTTTGCAGGGTCTAATTATCTGTATTTCTGAGCTGTTTCTTTTTTTAACCAAGTGTCAGTAAGGTCTCTTTGAAAATTAAATGCGGATATCGATAGCTGATCATAGGCTTTGATAATGCTATATTGCTTATCGGAGTTCGGTCCAGTTTCTCGCGCCATATTTAGTCTTGATAACAGTGTCATCCTTAAGATGTCCAGAAAAACTGCATCTGAAAATGTAGTCTGTTACATTTTTTTCCGCCTTGGAATGGTCAGCGAAACGAATTCCACGGTGGGGGGTGGGGTAAATCGATTTTTCATGGCAACAGTCCTCACCCTTACTTCCGTCGCGATTTATACAAATAATTTGTTCAGTCCGCATTTACAGCCTCCTTACTCAACAGTGCAACATCTCCGTGAACACAAAAATCAAACAATCACAGAGATGAAACAACGGTAAGGACTCGACAGCAAGAAACCACTGAAATGCTGGAACAAAAGAATATCGACAGTTAGACTCCGATGGACCCAACCAGAGGCAGGGCATAAGGCACCAACCAATATTACATAAAACTAGAAACTCTGATTCTCAGTAAGCCTTTACGCTGGGAATCGTCATAGAATCTGAGGCCTGACCCACCGACGTGCAATCAAAGAGGGAAGCAAAGTTGTCAATCGTGTTTGGGTTAACTACCATGCATGTAGTCTGTCGAATTACATTCATGTGTAACCCTATCATTTTATATCGAAGAATGATTTTACGAAATTGGGTGCTAAAGTCATTGCATTTGTATATTTTTTCTGAATTTATATACTAAGTCACCATAAAATTCGAGTTCCGATAGACCTTGTTGCAGAAGAGATTTAAGTTCAACATTGAATTTTGAAATTAAATCGGAATGACGTCTATAAATTTTTGAAAAGGCTTTGCGTAGTTTAGAATAGTAGGTAGTAAAAGCATGACCTGATTGTAGCGCATATTCTTTCGAGGTTATAGTCCACCAAATATTTACAGAGTAATTCCGCTTTGAGTATTTCTGTAATTTTTTTGTTTCTGGATAACTCTTCCTACAATTAACATTCGATCAAGCTGAAACTGGCTACAACCTATATTGCTGTTGTCCGTGTGTCTATAACGCCTTAACCAAAAAACGTAACGTCGGTCATAACTTCAGAATGATTAGCCCTACTCTCATGAAACTTCACACACATACTCATCATCACAAGACCTATATTCTGGCAAAGGACCACACCTACATTGCTTTTGTCCGTGTGTTTGATTTGCCTTAACCAAAAATCTTAACCTTGGTCATAACTTCAAAAGTATTTGCCTTTCTCTTATGAAAAGTCACACAAATACTTACCATCACAAGACCTACATTCTGACAAAAACTTGTACCACACCTCTTTGATAGCTATATGTGGGGCCTTTTCTGACGCAGTCAGTGATCTGGTTTTGAGGTTATGGTCCAACAAATAAAAACAAAGTTATGCTCCTTTGAAGGTTTTTGTAAGCAATTTTGCCTGCAATTTAGAACCGATCAAGTTGAAACTTAATATGAAACTTGATATATAGTTAGAGCAAGATGTGGAGCAGCGCATATTGTTTCAAGTTTACAGTCCTCCAAATATTTATACAGTTATGCTCCTTTGAAAATTCCTTTGAACATTTTGTTTATGGCTTACTCTTCCTACAGTGAACATTTATTCAAACTGAAAATTGAAATATAGTTTGACTACAATGTGGAGCAGCGCATATTGTTGCGAGGGTATGGCTTACCAGATACAAATAAAGTTATACCGCTTTGCAGATTTCTGTAAGTATTTTGTTTGTGGCTAACATCCTGTACAATTAATATCCGATGGAACTGAAACTTCATAAATGCTTAGACCATTACGTGGCGCAGTGCTTATTGTTTTGAGGTTACGGTCCACCAAAAATTAATCGAGCTATGCCCCTTTGAAAATTTCTGTACACATTTTATTTGTTGCTAACTTCTCCTGCAGATAACATTCGATCTAGCAAAAACTTGATATTAAGTTTGACTATGACGTGGAGCAGTGCATATGGTTTAGAGAGGATGGTCCATCAAATATTTATATAAGTATAACACTTTTAAAATATCTGTAGACATTTTCAATTCCGGCTAACTCCTTCCTTGTACAATTTAGATCCGAACAAGATCATACGGAGAAGGTACCTCGGTTTAAAGACTCACCCGAACATCTGGAGAAGCCCGAGCTCGAACCTACCACCCCTGGTTTATGAGGTTAGTTAACTCTCGATATAAAGCGGGGTTTAAAGAGATGTTCATTACATGGATATTTTACTCAGGGATGCATACGACCAATCTGACTCTTCAAGTTTATCTGCTGATCAGTTTCTTCCCTTTTATTTTAAAAGGCAAAGTAAAAATATTGCAGTTTGTTAGAATCAGAGACATCAAGAGTCTGTGTTGAGATAAAGAAGATGAGCAAGCAAACCACTGGGTTGATAAGAGTTCCTGGTGTATGAATGTCATTTGACGAGTCACCAGTAACAATTCTGATCATGAGTTAAAAGTAATTTCATGACAGTTGACTTCCTAACTGAAAAAAAGAAAGAATTGATGCATCCGGCTGAATGAAAATGGAATTTTCACCCCCCACAGCAACCATAATTTTCATATCGCTACCCCCTCCCCACCCCCAATAAAATAAGAAAAAATCATCCAACCCCTCCGGCTGTTCCCGACAGACCAACGAGTTGCATGCACTTTAAGGCTACGGTAGTGCTGGGTCGACATGGGACGATGCTGCAAAAATTATCAACCAATCAAATTGCAGAAATACACAAATGCTGAGTATCGATTTCCGGTGACGTAATGTTAGTTCTTCCGAAAATACACAGGATAGAAATCCCGAAGTAAAATTCAATCGTTCCGGAGATCAAAAGACAAAGATTTGGTGCTTATTGATAACCTAAACCATTTCTCTATTTCCACATGTAAGCATATCTTACATTACGGTGACCTGTTACCGAATCTCAAAGGTCGAAGCAGCGCATGTCCATTTATCGGCCATATTGAAAAAAAAAAGTTGGTTTCATTGTGTTTAGACGAGGTTTTAAAACGTCTGTAGCCTAGACATTAAGGGTTCTACACTGTTTGATCACTTTGACGTTCAGGGCCATTTGTGAAAATACCTATAACTGAAGTAGAAAAGCAGTTTCGGGCTCTGGTAAAGTTTTTTGTTCAAGTTGAGTGAAGAGATCAGTCAAGTCCTGTGCATTGAAATCACAATCTTTTTAATATATATGACTGAACATCTGTTTGTAAACATTCGGACATTCTGTCAGTTTGTGCATGGAAAGAAACAGCATCACTTGAAACAAACTATTTTTTAAAAAAAACCCATTATACTGGCCTGTTCTACTTCTGAATAATGCCCCCGCCCATAGGGGCTTGAAGAAATATATGGGCTGCATGATGCTTCCACGCAGAGCTGAATCCGGCCCGCACACTAGTACTGGTAAACCGCTTAGAGTATCTAAGCCTGTCCAGGAACAGCGGTGCGAGGCCGACCGCCCATGCTTATAAACCCTATTGGTTTCATTGGGCGACAGAGCTTGAGATGTCATTTCATCTCAGTGTCGGGTAAAAGTCCAACAAAATTGGAAGCAACGTCTCCAAAATGATCTTTACATTGTTGACGGGGACGTTAAACCTCAAATCAACCAACCAACCAACCTCTGAATAAGGTACCGCACAGGAGGCTATTGTACAAACTGGAATATTATGGGATAAGAGGATCCACACATAGGTGAATTAACTCATGGCTCTCGGGACGCACAAAAAAGTTGTACTTTGATGGCCAAATGTCCAATCCAGCCCGTCATTATCTGTTCCCACAAGGCTTGGTACTTGGACCTGCCCTTTTTTTTTTAGTATTCATAAATGATCTCCCTGATAATATCAGGTCGTCTGAGCATGATAGCTCAGTGGTTAGTGCAATTGCCTCTGATGCTAGAGGCCCCACATTCGATCCCCCGCAGCGGTGATAAAATTTCTGTGTCTGAACACGCTCCATTGGCATCATTTGCAGGGATGAATGTCATACAGTGCACTGTTCTTTACTGGAGGCCCCCTATTCAGGGAGAACCATCCCCTGTGCATGTTAAAGATCCCTACACTACTTCTTTTTCGCCATCATCTGCAGGTCCATCTAGCAGCTGTCCTCTGCACCTTCTCCACCCACCGAATTCGAGTCCCAAACAGGTGATGCATATTCAAGTTGAGGGCATACCAATGTTCCACATGCAACATGCCCAGGCGCATAAGGCAAATTACATCTAAGGAATCCCAAGGTCCTAGTTGCCTTAGATGTTATCTCCGATATATGTTGACCCCAATCGAGATCGTCAGTGATGGTGATACCAAGATATTTGGCAGAATGAACCTGCTCCAGTCCTCTTTAACCTTCTTCTATAAGATACACTCTGATATAGTGTCTCTGGATAAAGATACTGTAAATACTTAACCCCTGTGACAGCTTCAACTCAAACAAGGGCATTTGAGGTTTGTTTGATTTGAGGTTTAACATCCCCGTCAACACTGTAAAGGTCATTTGGAGACTTTGCTTCCAATTTTGTGGGACTTTTACCCAACATTGAGATGAAATGACATCTCAAGCCCTGTCGCACAATGAAACAAATAGGGTTTATAACTTATAAGTATGGACGGTCCGACTCGTGCGCACCGCTTTGCCTGGGCAGGCTTAGATCCTCTAAGCAGTTTACCAGTACTCGAGTGCGGGTTGGATTCAGCTCTGCGTGGAAGCATCATGCAGTCCATATATTTCTTCAAGCCCCGATGGGCGAGGTACCTTGACTATAGTGATGCCCTAAAGCATTCTTTTTTTTCCCAGAACTATTCCTGAATGGAATAGTCTTCCCTTGCCTGCGGTAGATGCCAAGTCCGCAGAGGAGTTCAAAGCCCGTACAGTGTAGGTTGGGACTCGGGGGGTATGCGTTTTAGTATACCTTTGTTAATCAGATTGTAAATAGTTTTAAGGACTCATTCAGTGTCCTCTCCTTTTTTTTTTTAAAGCTAAATTCTAAATTTAGTCACCCACCCAACTGAGGTAATGGCCAAATTTGACCGACTCAGTAATGAACTTAGGTAGATGAATTCCCCTTTTCCCTTGCAACCTTGTACATACCTCTTTTTACTGTGGCCAACTTATTCGGTTATTGGGAGGGTTCTGGGTCAAGTCTGCCTTAGTCGTCCCTGCCAGGGCAACTTTGACCTCCACCCGAATGGGCTTGAAGAAATACTGGTAGATTGGTCTGAGTGATGTGATGCTTCAACGCAGAGCTGAAACCAGCCGCGCACGAGTACCGGTAAACTGCTATAAAGTGGTTTGCTCAGGTAAAGGAGTGTAATAGCTCAGTGGTGAGTACGCTAGCATCTGATGCAAGAGGCCTCAGGTTCGATCCCTGGTCACGTGGCGGTGATTATTTCGATGTCCGAACACTATCCATTGGCATCGTTTGCAGGGATGAATGTCAAACAGTGCACCATCCTTTGGATCAGGACGCTAACTGGAGGTCCCTGGACAGGGAGAGTCACCTACTGAATTACATGTTTCATCCTGCAAACCTGGTGTTTAGCGTGAAGTTGACTGAAGAAAAAAGAAAGTTTAAATGTAAAAAAGTGTTTTCAATGAAGGTTTTCTAATTCCTGTCTGTAGTTATTAGATCACCTGGAGCAAAGCTTAGTCAGCTTATGTCATGGCCTGTTGTCAGTCATCTGTAATTCATGAGTCCATCGGGCATTAACTTTTCTCATTTTCGACATATCCAGAACCTGAAGTTGTATGAAGCTGATACTTGGCGGGAGGCATTGGTGTGTCATCGAGATTCAGATTTGTTTAAACAGTTCCCATCTGATATCCAAGATGGCCAGCATGGTGTCCATCTTGAAATTCTTCCAAATCGACATCTCCTCCCAAACCAAAAGTCAGATTGAACTCAAACTTGGTAGGAGGCATATAAAGCTGACACGATTAATCGTATAATGGATTAATTGATCAATAAATTCCACAAAAATGATTATCATTTCTGATTTGCTTTTAATCGATTACTTGATAGGTACAATTTACTACCCAAAGTTATGCCTAAAATAGCTGGATGAGTTGCAAACAGTGCAGACCCTGATGAGACGCCGCATTATGTGGCATCTCATCTGGGTCTACACTGTTTGCTCAGGCCTGTCTGTTGAAATATACATATGGTAAAGTGAAACATATGGTAAGAGTCATGCTCAGATGGAGCCAGACAGGTAAAATAATGACAAAAACCTTAGCGACTACTAATCGATTATCGATCACAATGACATGACTGAAAATCGATTATCTTTTCAGCTCCGATTAGCCAGCCCTAGAGTCATAGGGATGACATGAAGGTTCAGATTTGCTAAAATTGTTCCGTTCCTATATCCCTCTTGAAATTCTTTATCCCTTATCTTGCTGTTCACGACAACCCCTATCTTTGCAAACAGTGTTGATCCAGATCAGATGGCTTCTGAAGAAGCCATCTGATCAGGATCTACACTGTTTGGCATTCAGTTTATGAATTTGTAGCAATAAATGGCATCAAGTAGTTTGATTGGTTGAAAGACAGAAATGGGTGTGGTTTAAATGAGTATTCAGCAAGATAAGGGTTAAATGACTTCTTCTCCAAAACCAAAGGCCAGATCAAGCTGAAACTTGATGGGAGGATTCGGGGTGACATGGAGTTTCAGATTGCTAAATTGATTTGTTCCAAAAACCAGGATGGCTGCTATGGTGGCCATCTTTAAATTCTTCAAATGACAATATTCAAGAAAACTGAAACTTGATGGAGGTGGGGGATGGGAGAGGTGACATTGGGATGACATGGAGATTCAGATTTGCTAAAATCATTACATTCCTATAACCCTCTTGAAATTCTTTAAATGACATCTCCACAACCAAATGCCAGATGAAGCTGAAACTTGATGGGAGGATTCAGGTTGACATGGAGGTACAGATTGCTAATATTGATTTGTTCCGAAAACCAGGATGGCTGCTATGGTGGCCATCTTTAACTCTTATCTTGCTGTTCACGACAACCCCTATCTTTGGAAACAGTGTAGATCCAGATCAGATGGCTTCTGAAGAAGCCATCTGATCAGGATCTACACTGTTTGACATTCAGTTTATGAATTTGTAGTAATAAATTACATCAAGTAAGTTGATTGGTTGATAGACAGAAATGGGTGTGGCTTAAATGAATATTCAGCAAGATAAGGGTTAAAGTCTTCAAATGACATCTGCTCCTGAAACAAAGGTGGGATTGAGCTGAAACTTGGTGGGAGGCATCAGGGTGACATGGAGGTCAGATTTGCTAAAATCATTACAAGATTTATTATCAACTGTTACTCTTACTGGAGCTTTAGTCATAACTTTGATGAAATGAAACACAGAACAAATGTTTGACAGAAGTTGCAAACTTTTGTATTGATGGGCACTGGTTGAATCTGACATCACATATGCCGCCATTGTTTGATGTCACAGCATATACATGTACAGTGATGTCAAAAACACCACATTATTGTCATCAAAATAAAGTGTACACCACCAATCAAATCTAGATCGCGCAGTCGATGGTATACCATTGCAAATACCTGCTTTTTCTATTCTGACTTTTGACCTTGCGGCCATGTTGGGGGTCAAGGTCACACAAAAAGTAGTCTAATATGTTCTACATTCCAAGGGCTATCCACTAATCAAGTTTCGGAAGTGCAATCCCAACAGTTTAGAAGATATGATAAAGGCGATCGCTATTGACAGATGACTGTCACCAGCGAAAGTTCGCTGGAGACAGCCGGCTGTCTCCAGCGAACTTTCGCTGGTGACAGCCAGCTAAAATATACAGATGATATATTGATAAATAATCAAGTTATTCACTGATTTTAATTCTAGTAATATGCTTGAGAATAATTTTTTTATGGTTTTGAATATCAATACATGAATTTTTTCATTTTAAAAAACTTGTATTTACTTTTGAAAGCCGGCTGTCTCCAGCGAACTTTCGCTGGTAACAGCCAGCTAAAATATATTTTTTGTTTGTTTGATTTGATGTTTGACGTCCCCGTCAACACTGTAATGGTCTTTTTGGAGATGCTGCTTCCAATTTCATGGGACTTTCAAGCCCTGTCGCCCAATGAAACAAATAGGGTTTATAAGCATGGACAGTCTGACTCGCACAGCTTTGCCTGGGCAGGCTTAGATCCTCTAAGCGGTTTACCAGCTGCGTGGAAGCAGCATGCAGCCCATCTATTTCTTCAAGCCCCCAGCTAAAATATATGGATGATATATAATTGACAAACAAGAGTTGTCAGAAGACAACATAGCTCCCCTTTGGGGGCCTAAGTTGGATGAGGGCAAGTTATCAAAAATGAAATCTTTCTTCTGTAAAAAGCCCAACAGACGGTAGCAATTAAAAGAGAAATCATATAGTACCCCAGACTTGCCTACCCTTATGATTTGGTTGTAAGGCTTACTATTTTTATGTCTCAATTACGACCTTACGATTGCGGATGAATTCCGTACGAGTTTCGGTGTTCTAAAAAAATCGGCAATTCAGCATATTTTTGTGGTTCGGTTTGGTACAGCAGGCTCTTATACCAGAACAAGATAAGAGTTTCTGTACTTGGCTTACTCTTGTGACGAAATGGAGTTAAATTTCATGGGCTAACAGTAGGAAAGGCATCCAATCATGGCTCATTTAACAAATAATGTTTGGTATCAGCTGCAAGATGGATGCCTCTGCGCCATGGGAAAAAGAAAAGCTGCATCAGTTTGAAGTAAAACAATAAACGTAATTGTATGTTAACTTATTTTGACCATGCATATAATACCTTGAAACCCTTACGAATAAAATTGATATCTTACGATTTTTTTCATGGGATCTTACTATTTTCTGTCTCGAGTGGTAGGCAAGTCTGGTACCCCTAAGAACCACTGAAGAAGAAATCTTGTTTTAAGTGTTTTTATTTAAAAAAAACAAAAACTAGAATCGCGCAGTCGATGGCAAGCCATCGCATATCCCCACGCTTCCCCGCGGGCCCCACCCTCTGGGCCATCCCCTAGGGGTGTTTGACCCGAGGGGTAAAATTTTGATTGTGATGTATTCTACTCATCATGCCATTCGATTTAATATGCTACACGACCATGTTCTTAAAAGTTTGATTTTTTTATCCCCAAGGTGCCCCACCACTGGCCACACACCCAGGGGTAGGATCAAAATTCCGAAAGTGTTATGCACTCCCCAGACCAAAGTTTTATCAGTTCCCAAAGTTTCAAGTTTCTATCTATAACGGTCTAGGAGGAGTTATCCAGTAACAGTAATGTATGAGGGGTAAAGGGGTCAAAATCAGTTTTTGACCTCTGGTGACCTCAAAATTGACCCCAGGGGTCAAATTTTGGTTGTAATGTTTTCTACTCATCATGCCGTTCGCTTTGATATATTACAGGACCATGTTCTGGAAATTTTGATTTTTGACCCCCGCGGGCCTTACCCCCTGGGCCCACCCGTAGGGATGTGATCAAAATTCCAAGAGTGTCATGCACTCCTCAGACCAAAGATCTATCAGTTCCCAAAGTTTCAAGTTTCTATCTATAACTGTCTAGGAGGAGTTATCGGTAAAGGGGTCAAAATCAGTTTTTGACCTCTGGTGACCTCAAAATTGACCCCAGGGGTCAAATTTTGGTTGTAATGTTCTCTACTCATGCCGTTCGCTTTGATATATTACACGACCATGTTCAGGAAATTTTGATTTTTGACCCCCACAGGCCCCACCCCCTGGGCCCACCCGTAGGGGTGTGATCAAAATCCCGAAAGTGTCATCCACTCCCCAGACCAAAGATCTATCAGTTCCCAAAGTTTCAAGTTTCTATCTATAACCGTCTAGGAGGAGTTATCCGGTAAGACAGACGGACGGATGTACGTACGGACGACATAGACCATTACAATATCCCCTCGCCCCGCCCATAGGGGCTTGAAGAAATATATATATGGACTGCATGATGCTTCCATGCAGAGCTGAATCCGGCCCGCACACTAGTACTGGTAAACCACTTAGAGTATCTAAGCCTGTCCAGGAACCGCGGTGCGAGGCGGACTGTCCATGCTAATAAACCCTATTGGTTTCATTGGCCGTTAACAGTGTTGACGGGGACGTTAAACCTCAAATCAAACAAACAAAACAATATCCCCACTTTTTCTTCAAAAAGCGTGGGGATAAAAATAATAATAGTAATTCCAATTTTGTAGGCTTTCCCCGCAAAAAAGCCATTTTCTTATGAAAAAAGAGATGAACAATCTGGGGTCTCTTTGTACTGGGGCCATGCCCTGTCCCTCCACTTCATAAAAGGCACTTATCTCCGAAACCATTCAAATCAAATCCACACCTCACAAGCATATAAACCTTATAAATATTCTTGTTCCTTATAATTAGACACATTCAGTCACACCAACGTAGGGTGGGGGCCATTCCTCTACCCCCCACATCTCCACTTCATAAAAGTGCCTCATGTCTCACCAAACCCCTAAGCCATATGGGCTTTCCTAGGATCTGCCGGGGCCATGCCCCAACCCATCCATTGCTTAAGAAAACCTTTATCTCTGGAACCATACATATCCCCACCACTAAACCATATATATTCTTGTTCCTTACGATAAGACACATTCAGTGATAGCAACCTAGGGGTCTCACAGGTTGTGCCAGGGCCATAGCCCACCCCTCCACTACACAAAAGGCCAACCATCTGAGAAACTGTTCAGAGCCCCACCCCTCAACCATATATAGTCATGTTCCTTTTGAAAAGACACATTCAGCGACACCAACCTGGAGGTCCCCAGGGGTACCCCGGGTCATGCCTCACCCCCTCCACTTCATAAAAAGCCATATATGTATCTCAGAAACAGTTAAGATCCCCACCCCTGGAGGTCCCCAGGGGTGCCCTGGGTCATGCCTCATCCCCTCCACTTCATAAAAAGTCATGTATGTATGTATCTCAGAAACAGTTCAGATCCCCACCCCAAAACCATATACCGTATTTCGGCGTGTATAATACGCACTTTTTTCTCTCAGAAATATGAAATCAAAACTGGGTGCGTGTAATGTAACAGAACACAAAACTTCCAACATTTTTCCAAGCGTTGTCGAAGTTTTGCGGTCGCGAAATCTAATGACAATCGCGAATTTACTACAAAAAATTCTTGTTAGACCGACTTCAACGATAAACAGATAGTTTTGGATACCAAGCAAGCCCCTGAATATATTTTCTTACCTGGAAAGTGTAATTACTTATTTTTGCTTCAGAAATTTGACTTTATTAACGTTATAACGAATGAAAGAAAAACCTGAATCTATATATAAATTTGATTGACAGCTAAGTAAGGGAAGCAACTGTGCGTAACTTTAATTTGAGCCAGGGCATTAATTTCCTGCAATTTAACACGTGCGTCCCCGCGAAGAATCAGACCCGCCTATACACCCATATAGTCTGACCAGATTTTTTTTTAGCTTTCATCAGATTGCGCATTGAACACTGATAAGACTGCGCAGGCTGCTCTGAGTGAATGGTCATTGCTGGGCGCACATGAAAATTATAAAGATTTCTCTTCCTGGACAAAAGAGCAATCCTTAGAGCATTCAGCAAAGTTTGATAAGACTGCACAAATGCGCTGCGCTGCTCTGAGCAGACGGACTGTGCAGGGCGCACATGTAAATTGAATAGATTTCTCTTGCTGCACGAAGGAGCACAACGAAATTTGACAGGGTGCGCAAATGCGCAGGCTGCTCGGAGCAGACGGTCTTTGCAGGGCGCACATGTATTTTGTAAAGATTTCACTTGCTGCACGAAGGAGCACAACGAACTTTGATAAGACTGCGCGAATGCGCAGGCTGCTCTGAGCAGACGGTCTTTGCAGGGGGCACATGTAAATTGTAGAGATTTCTCTTGCTGCACGAAGGAGCATTGGGCCCTTAGCTATCGTTACAGCGCACAAGGAACTGATCAGACTGCGCGACTGCACAGGCAGCTCTGAGCAGACGGTCCTCAATGTGAATTGTAGGAAATTATTCCAAACAATATGACTGCTTGTAAATAAGAAGAGTCACTTCAGTATAAAAATATTCCATTTGCCTTTTGTATATAATTAAATGAAGCGTTGCAGTATGACATGCTATCAACAGTGATTGGTGTTTATTGCACTGAGGTGTGAATTTCACAACAAACGGATTAAGAATACTGCAGTTGAGAAGGTGCTAATTATTGGACGTGTCAAGCGACTCAGAACTGTGGAAAACTGTGCCCAATATACACACATTTTGTAATCACCAAGGGGGTGTCATAACAAAGACTTATTTTAACACTCTGGGTCTTGGAAATTATTTTTTTGTCAAATAAAACTATTTTGTCATTTTTTTTTTTCACAAGATAGAGAGAACAGTACCCTTAGAAATGACCCTTGTCACACTTCAATTATGTGTTTTGGCGACGAGATTGGGGAAAAACTTACGATAATTTGTCTTGTATTCCCACAAAGAAAAAAATTACAGAACACATTTACACTTGTAATGTCACACTGCCATGCACCGAATTCGTTTAAGTCTGGAACAGGGAACCAACTTTTACCTGTGGGGCATCTGGGTAAAACTGAAGCGTGTTATATATGCGAACTTATTTTTTTCCCGCCGATCAGACACTGAAAATCGGGTGCGTATTATACACGAGTGCGTGTTATACACGGCAAAATACGGTATATTCTTGGTCCTTATGATAAAACACATTCAGTGACAACAATCTTGGGCTTTCCTGGGATCTGCTGTGGCCAAGCCCCAGCCCCTCTACTGCTTAAAAGGCCTCTCAGGAATTGTACAGATCCCCGCCCCTAATCCATAAATATTCTCGTTCCTTATGATATGATGCATTCAGTGATAGCAACCAGTCCATGCTCCACCTCCTACACTTCATAAAATGCCCAATATTTCAGATACAGGGTGCACATTTGTTTGTTTGTTTGATTTGAGGTTTAACGTCCCCGTCAACACTGTAAAGGTCATTTTGGAGACGTTGCTTCCAATTTTGTGGGACTTTTACCCGACATTGAGATGAAATGACATCTCAAGCCCTGTCGCCCAATGAAACCAATAGGGTTTATTAGCATGGACGGTCCGCCTCGCACCGCGGTTCCTGGACAGGCTTAGATCCTCTAAGCGGTTTACCAGTACTAGTGTGCGGGCCAGATTCAGCTCTGCGTGGAAGCATCATGCAGCCCATATATTTCTTCAAGCCCCTATGGGCGGGGGCGAACAGGGTGCACATGGGTGCTCATTTGGAAATGGGGGTTTGTTGGGGAGACTATAATTAGTGGATTAAAATCATATCATGTTAACCCATTTTGTACCGGATGCCCAAAAACGGATACCCTAGCAAACAGTATAGGCCAAGATCAGACCAAGGATACAGACTAACTGGTGCCCAGTCACCCAAGGCACCTAAATTTTTGCCTAGGAGCCTAAGTTTTGGATTAAAATGACTAGTAACTTAATGCAGAATTTGGATTTATGGCAGTCTGGGCGGCTAAAGCAAAATGCTTAGTCTGGATCCCTGCAGACGCTGCAGATCAGGGCCTAGACTATTTGCAAAAGTTCAGCTATTTTCAGAATAAATTTTCAAGATAACACAACCTCTCAACCCTCAATTTCAAAATGGGCTCCTGCCATATGTAAGGAGGAAGAGTCCATTTGGTACAAAAAGTTTTTAAAATACATGGCTGCCAGTGGGCAGTGCCCAACTGATCTCAGGTGAGCATAGTGGCCCATGGGCCTCTTGTTTGTGTGTGTGTGTGTGGGGGGGGGGGGGGGGGGGGGAGGAGGGTGATGGGCAGGGGAGACTTCACCCAAGTTGTATCTTATTTTGGCTCACTTGAGTCGAAGGCTCTGGAGGGAGCTATTGTGATCATTGTCATCATCAGTAAATATCAATCCACATTTGGGGAAAATACCGGTACTTTAAAATATATGAAACCAGAAAGCCCTGAAACCACTGGTTTTACATAGAATAATAATGGTGACACCTTGTCATTGATATTTGGTATGTAGCTTCACCATTGTTCACAGTTGTTCAAATTATAGCCCTGGGATCAAAAGTCGCCCTACCCCAGGGGTAACTTGTTTAATATAGACATAGACTCATATATCTGTTTGACTTTCAAATCACCACAACCTCTTTATAGCATTGATATCTGGGCACAAAGCATGCTAGAAAAACTTGTTATATATATCCAGCCAAAAATGTAAATGTATAGAATGAGATTACTGCATGATGTAAAAATGTTAAATTAATGGTAATTTAATAATTTTAGGATAAATTTAATAATTTTACATCATGTATCTATTTAAATTATTAACAAGGGTTCCATTAAATGACTTTTATTTATTACTGGACAATATACTTTCTATATATTTTTGCTGGCTGTCACCAGCGAAAGTTCGCTGGAGACAGCCGGCTGTCACTAGCGAACTTTCGCTGGAGACAGCCGGCTGTCAATAGCCACTTCCTATGATAAAGTCCTACTTTTTGACCTTTGACCCTGGGGCCATGTACAAAAAAGTAGCCCACTGCCACCATCTACATGTACTATCCACATGAAAAGTTTCAAAAGCGTAACTCCAGTGGTTGCATAGGAGATCCATTTACAAGAAATGTGACGGACAGACAGACGGACTGATGACCACTCAACTGTGGTACGAAAACAATATACCCGATATTTCTTCGATGTATAATAAAAAATCCACTCTCAGAAATGAAAGGTTTTGTTTGTTTGTATTGGAGTTTAATAGCCCAGTCAACACTATTTTAGGTCATTTTTGAGCCAGTCGCTTTACCTATCCACACTTTTCCTGGGCAGGCTTATATGTAAGTAGTTAACCAGTACAGTGCACATTCTTTTGCCAGAAACTGCCAACTGCCCTTCTTAAATCAGCGGAAGGGAGAGAATGACCATAGAAAAGATTTCATGATCAATCTCCGAGAAAGAGTGTTACCAGCTGCGTGGAAGCAGCATGCAGCCCATCTATTTCTTCAAGCCCCCAGCTAAAATATATGGATGATATATAATTGACAAACAAGAGTTGTCAGAAGACAACATAGCTCCCCTTTGGGGGCCTAAGTTGGATGAGGGCAAGTTATCAAAAATGAAATCTTTCTTTTGTAAAAAGCCCAACAGACGGTAGCAATTAAAAGAGAAATCATATAGTACCCCAGACTTGCCTACCCTTATGATTTGGTTGTAAGGCTTACTATTTTTATGTCTCAATTACGACCTTACGATTGCGGATGAATTCCGTACGAGTTTCGGTGTTCTAAAAAAATCGGCAATTCAGCATATTTTTGTGGTTCGGTTTGGTACAGCAGGCTCTTATACCAGAACAAGATAAGAGTTTCTGTACTTGGCTTACTCTTGTGACGAAATGGAGTTAAATTTCATGGGCTAACAGTAGGAAAGGCATCCAATCATGGCTCATTTAACAAATAATGTTTGGTATCAGCTGCAAGATGGATGCCTCTGCGCCATGGGAAAAAGAAAAGCTGCATCAGTTTGAAGTAAAACAATAAACGTAATTGTATGTTAACTTATTTTGACCATGCATATAATACCTTGAAACCCTTACGAATAAAATTGATATCTTACGATTTTTTTCATGGGATCTTACTATTTTCTGTCTCGAGTGGTAGGCAAGTCTGGTACCCCTAAGAACCACTGAAGAAGAAATCTTGTTTTAAGTGTTTTTATTTAAAAAAACAAAAACTAGAATCGCGCAGTCGATGGCAAGCCATCGCATATCCCCACGCTTCCCCGCGGGCCCCACCCTCTGGGCCATCCCCTAGGGGTGTTTGACCCGAGGGGTAAAATTTTGATTGTGATGTATTCTACTCATCATGCCATTCGATTTAATATGCTACACGACCATGTTCTTAAAAGTTTGATTTTTTTATCCCCAAGGTGCCCCACCACTGGCCACACACCCAGGGGTAGGATCAAAATTCCGAAAGTGTTATGCACTCCCCAGACCAAAGTTTTATCAGTTCCCAAAGTTTCAAGTTTCTATCTATAACGGTCTAGGAGGAGTTATCCAGTAACAGTAATGTATGAGGGGTAAAGGGGTCAAAATCAGTTTTTGACCTCTGGTGACCTCAAAATTGACCCCAGGGGTCAAATTTTGGTTGTAATGTTTTCTACTCATCATGCCGTTCGCTTTGATATATTACAGGACCATGTTCTGGAAATTTTGATTTTTGACCCCCGCGGGCCTTACCCCCTGGGCCCACCCGTAGGGATGTGATCAAAATTCCAAGAGTGTCATGCACTCCTCAGACCAAAGATCTATCAGTTCCCAAAGTTTCAAGTTTCTATCTATAACTGTCTAGGAGGAGTTATCGGTAAAGGGGTCAAAATCAGTTTTTGACCTCTGGTGACCTCAAAATTGACCCCAGGGGTCAAATTTTGGTTGTAATGTTCTCTACTCATGCCGTTCGCTTTGATATATTACACGACCATGTTCAGGAAATTTTGATTTTTGACCCCCACAGGCCCCACCCCCTGGGCCCACCCGTAGGGGTGTGATCAAAATCCCGAAAGTGTCATCCACTCCCCAGACCAAAGATCTATCAGTTCCCAAAGTTTCAAGTTTCTATCTATAACCGTCTAGGAGGAGTTATCCGGTAAGACAGACGGACGGATGTACGTACGGACGACATAGACCATTACAATATCCCCTCGCCCCGCCCATAGGGGCTTGAAGAAATATATATATGGACTGCATGATGCTTCCATGCAGAGCTGAATCCGGCCCGCACACTAGTACTGGTGAACCACTTAGAGTATCTAAGCCTGTCCAGGAACCGCGGTGCGAGGCGGACTGTCCATGCTAATAAACCCTATTGGTTTCATTGGCCGTTAACAGTGTTGACGGGGACGTTAAACCTCAAATCAAACAAACAAAACAATATCCCCACTTTTTCTTCAAAAAGCGTGGGGATAAAAATAATAATAGTAATTCCAATTTTGTAGGCTTTCCCCGCCAAAAAAAGCCATTTTCTTATGAAAAAAGAGATGAACAATCTGGGGTCTCTTTGTACTGGGGCCATGCCCTGTCCCTCCACTTCATAAAAGGCACTTATCTCCGAAACCATTCAAATCAAATCCACACCTCACAAGCATATAAACCTTATAAATATTCTTGTTCCTTATAATTAGACACATTCAGTCACACCAACGTAGGGTGGGGGCCATTCCTCTACCCCCCACATCTCCACTTCATAAAAGTGCCTCATGTCTCACCAAACCCCTAAGCCATATGGGCTTTCCTAGGATCTGCCGGGGCCATGCCCCAACCCATCCATTGCTTAAGAAAACCTTTATCTCTGGAACCATACATATCCCCACCACTAAACCATATATATTCTTGTTCCTTATGATAAGACACATTCAGTGATAGCAACCTAGGGGTCTCACAGGTTGTGCCAGGGCCATAGCCCACCCCTCCACTACACAAAAGGCCAACTATCTGAGAAACTGTTCAGAGCCCCACCCCTCAACCATATATAGTCATGTTCCTTTTGAAAAGACACATTCAGCGACACCAACCTGGAGGTCCCCAGGGGTACCCCGGGTCATGCCTCACCCCCTCCACTTCATAAAAAGCCATATATGTATCTCAGAAACAGTTAAGATCCCCACCCCTGGAGGTCCCCAGGGGTGCCCTGGGTCATGCCTCATCCCCTCCACTTCATAAAAAGTCATGTATGTATGTATCTCAGAAACAGTTCAGATCCCCACCCCAAAACCATATATATTCTTGGTCCTTATGATAAAACACATTCAGTGACAACAATCTTGGGCTTTCCTGGGATCTGCTGTGGCCAAGCCCCAGCCCCTCTACTGCTTAAAAGGCCTCTCAGGAATTGTACAGATCCCCGCCCCTAATCCATAAATATTCTCGTTCCTTATGATATGATGCATCAGTGATTTTTTTACAAATTTTCAACTATGCGTCCTGGGACTCGCTCAACCAAAAAACTGTGCGTCCCAAATCCGAAAGTATGAGTCCCAATATTTGGAGGGAAAAAAAGAAAGTACAACGAAAGATCGGTTCAGTATAAAATGCCATTATTCTTAGTTAAAAATAATGCAGTCTAGTATTATTTGCAATGAACAGAATCAATCAACAACTTGTGTTGTTTACTAGCCCAAAGAAATCCTGCTAAAGTGTACGTTTTTTAGTCTATTTTCCGTAATGTTTTCTACTTTCGTTTTCGATATATGCGCACCGCAACATGTGCGTGAAATTTACTTCATGCACAATGGAGATAATATTCCGAACCATTGTCGACAAACCTTTCCTCCCCTGATTGGGAAACCAGCTATCTAGGTTCAGGGGCTGACAAACCCATTGCCCGGCCGCCAGGTACAAGTCCCAAATCGCGCTGGGCAGGTGCACTTTGACCTTAGGACACCCGGTATTTTTAGTCCTTAAATACAGTAAAACTAGAGTAAGTAAATCACAATAATTGTGCTGCACTGTCCGGCTTTGTCGACAATTCAGAGTCAAACTGTCTGTGTATTTATAACAGTTCAATTATGACACTAATGTTAATCCCTGTCATATAATTGCCAAGTAAGCTTGATTGCCCTGCGGTGCGTGTCTTTCATTTCTGGCGATAAGCCAACTTGAACGAGGTGTGAAAATATGGTCAAGTTATGTCTCTAATTTGCGTTTATTCCCCAATCATAAAATTTAATCCACAATCAATGTGAAAATGATTTACTCGCACCTCAGACAATTAGCTACATCTAACGGTACATGTATGCATTATAAAAACGGATCGTGAATGGTTATGTTTTGGCGCCAAATAGCAGACGCTCGGCTTGGCGGGAAAAGTCGAAAGCTGTTGTTGGAGCTGCTGGGGATAATTCGGGGGCTGTGCAAAGCGCCGTTTTCTATCCACCTCCATTCACAACCGTTTAGCTATCGAGAAAATATTTTTTACCGGTTCCAAACATTTTTTAAGAACGGGATACAGCTCATTAAAATAAAACAATGGCATTAAACACGTGCGGGGTTGCTGGCATAGGATCACGTCATTGACACATTTACCGATCACATGCAGACAACTGGTAGAGTTGGTTTGTGGGCGGCGATTTGGATAGCGGAAAACTTTGATGTTCGCATTGAACGTGCTTGTGTGAAAGTTTGGGCTCATTTTGGATGTAGGGGATTCTCGTCTTTTGGTTGGATCATTAAATTGTACCTGTATCGATTTTTCGGTGACTCGTTGGGCAGTTGAAGGTTCGGTAAAAGTGCGGTATTTTATCACTTCCGCCGATATTTACGGCAGTGAAAACGAAAGTTGGATTTTTCGCCCATAAAATATTTGCGTCCGACGGACGCACATATTTTATGATCGTGCGTCCTCAGTCCTATTTGTGCGTCCTGGACGCAGGACGCAGGGGTAAAAAAATCACTGATGCATTCAGTGATAGCAACCAGTCCATGCTCCACCTCCTACACTTCATAAAATGCCCAATATTTCAGATACAGGGTGCACATTTGTTTGTTTGTTTGATTTGAGGTTTAACGTCCCCGTCAACACTGTAAAGGTCATTTTGGAGACGTTGCTTCCAATTTTGTGGGACTTTTACCCGACATTGAGATGAAATGACATCTCAAGCCCTGTCGCCCAATGAAACCAATAGGGTTTATTAGCATGGACGGTCCGCCTCGCACCGCGGTTCCTGGACAGGCTTAGATCCTCTAAGCGGTTTACCAGTACTAGTGTGCGGGCCAGATTCAGCTCTGCGTGGAAGCATCATGCAGCCCATATATTTCTTCAAGCCCCTATGGGCGGGGGCGAACAGGGTGCACATGGGTGCTCATTTGGAAATGGGGGTTTGTTGGGGAGACTATAATTAGTGGATTAAAATCATATCATGTTAACCCATTTTGTACCGGATGCCCAAAAACGGATACCCTAGCAAACAGTATAGGCCAAGATCAGACCAAGGATACAGACTAACTGGTGCCCAGTCACCAAGGCACCTAAATTTTTGCCTAGGAGCCTAAGTTTTGGATTAAAATGACTAGTAACTTAATGCAGAATTTGGATTTATGGCAGTCTGGGCGGCTAAAGCAAAATGCTTAGTCTGGATCCCTGCAGGACGCTGCAGATCAGGGCCTAGACTATTTGCAAAAGTTCAGCTATTTTCAGAATAAATTTTCAAGATAACACAACCTCTCAACCCTCAATTTCAAATGGGCTCCTGCCATATGTAAGGAGGAAGAGTCCATTTGGTACAAAAGTTTTTAAAATACATGGCTGCCAGTGGGCAGTGCCCAACTGATCTCAGGTGAGCATAGTGGCCCATGGGCCTCTTGTTTGTGTGTGTGTGTGGGGGGGGGGGGGGGAGGAGGGTGATGGGCAGGGGAGACTTCACCCAAGTTGTATCTTATTTTGGCTCACTTGAGTCGAAGGCTCTGGAGGGAGCTATTGTGATCATTGTCATCATCAGTAAATATCAATCCACATTTGGGGAAAATACCGGTACTTTAAAATATATGAAACCAGAAAGCCCTGAAACCACTGGTTTTACATAGAATAATAATGGTGACACCTTGTCATTGATATTTGGTATGTAGCTTCACCATTGTTCACAGTTGTTCAAATTATAGCCCTGGGATCAAAAGTCGCCCTACCCCAGGGGTAACTTGTTTAATATAGACATAGACTCATATATCTGTTTGACTTTCAAATCACCACAACCTCTTTATAGCATTGATATCTGGGCACAAAGCATGCTAGAAAAACTTGTTATATATATCCAGCCAAAAATGTAAATGTATAGAATGAGATTACTGCATGATGTAAAAATGTTAAATTAATGGTAATTTAATAATTTTAGGATAAATTTAATAATTTTACATCATGTATCTATTTAAATTATTAACAAGGGTTCCATTAATGACTTTTTAGCTCACCTGACCGAAGGTCATGGTGAGCTTTTGTGACAGTAAGATGTCCGGCGTCGTCGTGCGTCGTCCGTCGTCCGTCGTGCGTCGTCCGTGCGTAAAACTTTTTCTTGTGAACACACTAGAGGCCACAGTTTTGGTCCAATTATCATCAAACTTGCTCAGAATGATAATCATGACAATATCATCGTCAAGTTCGAATTTGGGTCATGTCGGGTAAAAAAGTAGGTCAGTAGGTCAAATCATAGAAAAACCTTGTGAACACTCGAGAGGCCACAATTTTGGTCCAATCATCATCAAACTTGCTCAGAATGATCATTGTGACAATATTTTAGTGAAGTTTGAATATGGATCATGTCGGCTTAAAAAGTAGGTCAGCGGGTCAAATCATAGAAAAACCTTGTGAACACCCTAGAGGCCACAATTTTGGTCCAATCATAATCAAACTTGCTCAGAATGATCATCATGACAATATCTTGGTCAAGTTCGAATATGGGTCATGTCCGGTCAAAAAGTAGGTCAGTAGGTCAAATCATAGAAAAACCTTGTGAACACTCTGAAGGCCACTGTTTTGGTCCAATTATCATGAAACTTGCTCAGAATGACCATTGTGACAATATTTCAGTCCAGTTCGAATATGGGTCATATCGGGTTAAAAAGTAGGTCAGCGGGTCAAATCATATAAAAACCTTGTGAACACCCTAGGGGCCACAATTTTGGTCCAATCTTAATCAAACTTGCTCAGAATGATCATCATGACAATATCTCGGTCAAGTTTGAATATGGGTCAAATGGTTCCGGTCCGTTGCACATCTAGGTCACAGGAGCCAAAAACAGATTTTTTTCACCAAAAACTTAAAAAATCTTCTTCTCTGAAACCACAAGGCCCAGGTCTTTGTTATTTGGTATGAAGCTTCATCTAGTGGACCCCTACCAAGATTGTTCAAATTATAGTGCTGGGGCCAAAAATGCCCCCGCACGGGGGCCCTTTGGTTTTACATAGGCTTATATAGGGAAAATCTTTAAAAATCTTCTTCTCTGAAACCACAAGGCCCAGGACTTTGATATTTGGTATGAAGCTTCATCTAGTGGACCCCTACCAAGATTGTTCAAATTTGAGTGCTGGGACGAAAAATGCCCCCGCCACGGGGCCCTTTGGTTTTACATAGGCTTATATAGGGAAAATCTTTAAAAATCTTCTTCTCTGAAACCACAAGGCCCAGGTCTTTGATATTTGGTATGAAGCTTCATCTAGTGGACCCCTACCAAGATTGTTCAAATTATAGTACTGGGGCCAAAAATGCCCCCGCCCCAGGGCCCTTTGGTTTTACATAGGCTTATATAGGGAAAATCTTCAAAACTCTTCTACTCTGAAACCACAAGGCCCAGGACTTTGATATTTGGTATGAAGCTTCATCTAGTGGACCCCTACCAAGATTGTTCAAATTATAGTGCTGGGACAAAAAATGCCCCCGCCACGGGGCCCTTTGGTTTTACATTGGCTTATATAGGGAAAATCTTTAAAAATCTTCTTCTCTGAAACCACAAGGCCCAGGTCTTTGATATTTGGTATGAAGCTTCATCTAGTTGACCCCTACCAAGATTGTTCAAATTACAGTGCTGGGGCCAAAAATGCCCCCGCCCCGGGGCCCTTTGGTTTTACATAGGCTTATATAGGGAAAATCTTAAAAAATCTTCTTCTCTGAAACCACAAGGCCCAGGTCTTTGATATTTGGTATGAAGCTTCATCTAGTGGACCCCTACCAAGATTGTTCAAATTTTAGTGCTGGGACAAAAAATGCCCCCGCCACGGGGCCCTTTGGTTTTACATGGGCTTATATAGGGAAAATCTTTAAAAATTTTCTTTTCTGAAACCACAAGGCCCAGGACTTTGATATTTGGTATGAAGCTTCATCTAGTGGACCCCTACCAAGATTGTTCAAATTTTAGTGCTGGGACAAAAATGCCCCCGCCACGGGGCCCTTTGCTTTTACATTGGCTTATATAGGGAAAATTTTTAAAAATCTTCTTCTCTGAAACCACAAGGCCCAGGTCTTATATATTTGGTATGAAGCTTCATCTAGTGGACCCCTACCAAGATTGTTCAAATTATAGTGCTGGGGCCAAAAATGCCCCCGCCACGGGGCCCTTTGGTTTTACATAGGCTTATATAGGGAAAATCTTTAAAAATTTTCTTCTCTAAAACCACAAGGCCCAGGACTTTGATATTTGGTATGAAGCTTCATCTAGTGGACCCCTACCAAGATTGTTCCAATTTTAGTGCTGGGGCCAAAAATGCCCTGCCCCGGGGCCCTTTGGTTTTACATAGGCTTATATAGGGAAAATCTTTAAAAATCTTCTTCTCTGAAACCACAAGGCCCAGGACTTTGATATTTGGTATGAAGCTTCGTCTAGTGGACCCCTACCAAGATTGTTCAAATTATAGTGCTGGGACAAAAAATCCCCCCCTGCCACGGGGCCCTTTGGTTTTACATAGGCTTATATAGGGAAAATCTTTAAAAATCTTCTTCTCTGAAACCACAAGGCCCAGAACTTTGATATTTGGTATGAAGCTTCATCTAGTGGACCCCTACCAAGATTGTTCAAACTATAGTGCTGGGGCAAAAAATGCCCCTGTCCCGGGGCCCTTTGATTTTACATAGGCTTATATAGGCAAAATCTTTAAAAATCTTCTTCTCTGAAACCGCTAGGCCCAGGTCTTTGATATTTGATGTGTAGCTTCATCTAGTGGACCTTTGACAAGATTGTTCAAATTTTAGCCTTTGTTGATGTTTGGTATGAAGCTTCACCTTTACGACCTCCCTCAACATTATGTACATTAAAGCCCTGGGGCCAATAATGGCCCTCTCTGGGGCCCACTTGTTACACTATGGATCAGGTGAGCGATCCAGGGCCATCATGGCCCTCTTGTATTTATTACTGGACAATATACTTTCTATATATTTTTGCTGGCTGTCACCAGCGAAAGTTCGCTGGAGACAGCCGGCTGTCACTAGCGAACTTTCGCTGGAGACAGCCGGCTGTCAATAGCCACTTCCTATGATAAAGTCCTACTTTTTGACCTTTGACCCTGGGGCCATGTACAAAAAAGTAGCCCACTGCCACCATCTACATGTACTATCCACATGAAAAGTTTCAAAAGCGTAACTCCAGTGGTTGCATAGGAGATCCATTTACAAGAAATGTGACGGACAGACAGACGGACTGATGACCACTCAACTGTGGTACGAAAACAATATACCCGATATTTCTTCGATGTATAATAAAAAATCCACTCTCAGAAATGAAAGGTTTTGTTTGTTTGTATTGGAGTTTAATAGCCCAGTCAACACTATTTTAGGTCATTTTTGAGCCAGTCGCTTTACCTATCCACACTTTTCCTGGGCAGGCTTATATGTAAGTAGTTAACCAGTACAGTGCACATTCTTTTGCCAGAAACTGCCAACTGCCCTTCTTAAATCAGCGGAAGGGAGAGAATGACCATAGAAAAGATTTCATGATCAATCTCCGAGAAAGAGTGTTGCCGACCCCGGCAGGTATCCTATGTACATCCTTCTGATCACCAGTCAGGTGCGCATCCGGCTGAGCTACTGAGGCTGGCAAGAAATGAAAGATATATATGCAAGAAAAAAGAATCTGACAATATTGGTTTGAGGTATGGATAGAAAATCCGACCCTGGGGATCAATGTTCGGCATCACTCGGCAAGCCTCGTGATGCCGGACAGTGACCCTCGGGATGGATTTTTCCATCCACCCTCACACCCATATACGATTCTTATATTCTTTCCTTCTTAGTTAGATCTGGAACAAAGACTCGCCACTAAGGCTGGCACGATTAATCGGATAATTGATTATTCAATTGATAAATTTCACAAAAATGATTATCATTAGTGATTTGCTTGCAATCGATTACCGTATTTGGAAGTACAATTTAATACCCAAAGTTGTGCCTAAAATAACTGTATGAGTGGCAAACAGTGGAGACCCAGATGAGTTGCCACGTTCTGCGGCGTCTCATCTGGGTCTGCACTGTTTGCTCAGGTCTGTCTGTTCAAATATATATGGCAGAGTACAGCATATAGTAGGAGTCATGCTCAGACACAAGCCAGACAGGTAAAATTATAACCACTTCAGTGATTACTAATTGATTATTGATCGCAATGACAGGAACGATAATCAGTTATCTTTTCAGCTCCCATTAGCCAGCCCTACTCACCACATATATTCTTATTCTTTCAGATCACCAAAAATGTAGCCTGAGGTTTTGTAACTCCCAACTGTATATGGGGAAGGCTGAACCCAACTAGACAAGGGCCAGTAAACCAACCAGGGATAATGCCACCAGCCCCAAAGCCCGGAAGCCTGAAGGACCCAGATATTGCCTGCCTCTTCACAGTTGAGGACCCAGAGAAAATTTTTGTTGACCTTCGAGAAATAGGACATGGAAGCTTTGGTGCTGTGTACTTTGTGAGTTTTTACAGTGAAATTCCTCTGTTCGAGACTGATGAGACTAATTTGTCTTTTAACCCATCATATGCGGGGAAACTACCTTGGCAAACAGTGTAGGCCCAGATCAGTTGCCGCAGAACGCGGCGTCTGATCTCGGCCTGCACTATTTGCAAACAGAATTTTTTGTCAAAAAATGGAATAAAAGCGAAAAAATAGGCCTGACAAATGGACTTGTCCAA
The DNA here is from genome assembly GCA_963580285.1 of Lucinisca nassula. Classification (NCBI taxonomy): domain Eukaryota; kingdom Metazoa; phylum Mollusca; class Bivalvia; order Lucinida; family Lucinidae; genus Lucinisca; species Lucinisca nassula. The sequence continues at coordinate 80,923,340 of OY757022.1, read as the reverse complement.
CATATAGCATGGCCCCCGCTTATCGGGGCTTGAAGAAATATATGGGCTGCATGATGCTTCCATGCAGAGCTGAAACCCACCCGCACACGAGTACTGCTAAACGGCTTAGAGGATCTAAGCCTGCCCAGGGAAAGCGGTGTAAGTCCATGCTTATAAACCCTATTGGTTTCATTGGGCAGCAGGGCTTGAGATGTCATTTCATCTCAATGTTGGGTAAAAGTCCCACAAAATTGGAAGCGACATCTCAAAAATGACCTTTACAATGTTGACGCAAACGTTTAACCTCAAATCAATCAAATCAAAACCAACATCAAGCAATGGAAGAGTCCACCGCATACAATGGGTTTAAAACAACTTAACTCCTTACAATACCGTATTCGACCTATTTACCGCACATGCTCCTATAAACGCACACCCAAGCTTTTTCTAGAAAAAATACACAAGCGCACACTTTACAGTAACCTCCCAACAAATTCATATTGAGTTTTGCTGCATCTTTGACCCGGACAATCTTATGGATATGTGGTGAACCCCTATGCTGAAATTCAACTCTAAAAAATAATCATATCAGAAGCTTTTTCGTATTTTTTTCGTATTGAGTGTGCGCTTATTAGGTGGATTTTTCACCACAATATTTTCATACAATTTTGAAAAAACTAAGCGCACGGTGCGGTAAATAGGTCGAATACGGTATGTGTTCTTAAGTTTGAACAAGAGCTGTTGTGCCTACAGATAGATGAATGATATACAAACAGTGTTGACTCCGATGAGATGCATTCTGTTCAGGCCTGTCTGTCCGAGTACATATGGTAAATACATGCCCCCACCCATGATTGGGGCTTTGAGAAAGAGATTTGGCTGCATGGTAATTTTGCACACGCGGAGCTGAAGCCAACCAAACACGAGTACTGGTAAACTGCTTAGAAGGTCTAAGCATGCCCGGGCAAAGTGGTGCAAGTCGGGCCGTTCCTGCATATAAGCCTTAGTGGTTTCTTTGGGCAGTAGAGCTTTAGATGTCATTTCATCTCGATGTCAGGTAAAAGTTACACAAAATCGGAAGCAACAGCTCCACATAGAATAAAATAATGTTGACTGGTCAGACTGGTAAGTACAGAAAGTTTACTACCATAATGATGCTAAGTTTTGGGACATACAGGCCTTTAGAAGCAAACACTGAACAGTGAAGACACAGATCAGACTGCTCCTGAAGGAGCAGTCTGTTCAGGGTCTTCAATGTTTGCCATTATGTCTGCACCTTTTCAACTCCTTGCTAGACCATAAAACACATTTTGTTGTAATTTTTGCAGAATTGTGCACAGCAAGTCCTCAAGTGTCCGAATTTTTAGGATTTTTACGGTATCTGTTCAGACACTGGGTATTAAAAATGTTGCTATCTGGTTTAATGCATAGCTCCAGATAAGACATTTTTCATCTGAAAAAGTACTGATATCCATGGAAACATACACTTTGGGTACTCAATAGAAGCGTGACAGTGAAAAATATTGTGGACCAGCATAATCATTAAGTCGAAAGCAGACCAAAAGAATCTACCGTCAACTCTATACCAACATTCGGTGTAATGATAAAATTTTTTATACCGACATTTCAATGGAACAAATTCTTAGCTCAAAATAAGCCGGATTAATGGAGATATATATTTTATTAATACTCCAAGAAACAAACGTTGTGGATATTCGTTAGAATCGCCTCGCAGAGGCGATTCTAACAAATGTTCACAACATTTGTATATATTTAATTAATACTCCAAGCAACATTTGTTAAGGGAGAAAACCCATTATTACCTATTGTACTACTCCTTTTTGGAATTCTTTATAGCGGCAAATTAGCTTTGGCGGCAAATTGTTAGGGAACAAATACTGTCTTTATAGCAAGGGTCCTCTATAAGTTGTCCCTTAAATAGACCTCCACTTAACATTTTTAAATGCTTTCTTGCTTAACCTTCTATTCAGGCCCACCGGGGCTTGAAGAAATAGATGGGCTGCATGATGCTTCCACGCAGAGCTGAAACTGTCGCGCACACGAGTTCAGGTAAACCTCTTAGCGGAACTAAACCTGCCCAGGCAAAGCGGTGCGAGTTGGTCAGTCCATTCTTATAAACCCTATTGGTTTCATTGGACGGCAGGGATTGAGATGTCATTTCATCTCAATGTCGGGTAAAAGTCTCACAAAATTGGAAGCAAGGTCTCCAAAATGACCTTTACAGTGTTGATGGGGACGTTAAACATCAAATCAAACAAACAAAACCATACAGACCAAGACAGTAACCGTTGATTAACTCTCCAAGTGATGCAGAAAATTCTATACAGACAGCTAGATTTTCAGATGGCTGAACTTTTTGCAAACTGTGAATGTAATAGATTGTTCTACCTAAAATGGCAGAAGCCTCCGTGATGTAGTGGATAAGCTACTCGCCTTATAAAAAAGGGGTCATTGGTTTGATCCCAAGCTTCTCCAGACTTTTGGATGAGTCTTTAAACCAAGGTTCTGTTTCAGTTTGACTTAAGCTGTTGGTGGGAGTTAAAACTAGAACACACTCACTCTATCTAAAATAGCTGTTAGCATTTCATGAATATATAATAACTTTCAGGGTATTTCCAATTAATTAACCTGCGTCACAGAAATAATAGTATATGAAATAAATGATATAAAAATTTGCAATAATAGGTACATGTTTTGATCACACATTTGTTGCATCTGTGATGTTCCCAGGTCTCTGAAAGAAATTTTAACACTCAGCTTAGTAGGCTCACACATGGTGTTCCGATTTTTTGGGGCCTGGTAAATGTTTTGCAGTACCGATAAATATAAGTGAGTAATTGATTCATTTCTTGCAGGCTCGAGATGTGCGGAACAAAGAGATTGTTGCCATCAAGAAGATGTCATATAGTGGCAAGCAGTCAACTGAGGTATGATATATTGTCATTATTTCTGATTCCTTGATTAGTAAAACACTTCATATCTGCTGCTTGAAAATTTGGCAGTGGTAAAATAAACACACACATATTGGTGTCATCTAATGTTGTTTTTTTCAAAATAACAAAAAGAAGATAAATGCTGCAGAATATTTGCATTTTTTATAAAGCGCTTCTTTTTCTGTTGCACCCAAAGAGAATTTTGCTGTCGGGAGCAGACTTCCTTTAACCCTTATCCTGTTGTTCACAACAACCCTTACCTTGTCCTGTTGTTCACAACAACCCTTACCTTTGCAAACAGTGTATATCCAGATCAGATGGCTTCTGAAGAAGCTGATCAGGCTCTACACTGTTTGTCATACAGTTTGTTAAGTTGAATGAAAACATTATATCATGTTATCACGGCCTCGCCCATCGGGGCTTGAAGAAATATTTGGGCTGCATGATGCTTCCACGCAGAGTTGAATCCGACCCGCACACGAGTACTGGTAAACCGCTTAGAGGATCTAAGTCTGTCCAGGCAAAGCGGTGTGCACGAGTTGAACCGTCCATGCTTATAAACCCTATTGGTTTCATTGGGTGACAGGGCTTGAGATGTCATTTCATCTCAATGGTTAAAGGTAGCCTATAGCAGTAGGGCTGAAAAGATTCACTTTCCATTGTGAGTGTCTCATACACGAGTATGAGTAAAAAATTTTGTCAAGAGTTGTCCCTATGAAATTTTACCGAAATCTACATGCTGTTTGTCTTGCAGGACGAATGAAATTCTGAAGAATTTTCAAGCCCTGTGAAAGAGAGATAAAATTATTTTATTTATGTGATTATTTTTAGAGATACATTATTTATGTTGTGGATATTTCTGTGAACTGCCTCCTGCAGGCATTTCTAAGGCTTGGAGAAAACCCCATTTTTTGAAGGGTCACATGTAGGCACTGGGAATAGAACCCAGGCCACAGAGATGACAAGCAAGGGACATACCCCTGCACTACCCAGGTCCCAAAGGCAGCTTTTCATGATTCATCAGAAGCAAAATCTTCCCTTTAGCAGTGGAAATATTTTTGAAAGAGTTGTCTTTCCTGTTCTTCTTAATTATCCCAATAGCATCCCATATGAAGTGGTGTGACAATAACTGGAGATAAGGTGTAACAAAGATAAATAAGGGATAATTTTCCTTATTTGATGTCGGACATGTATATTGTTGGTACTCAATTCTTAAAAGTACTCACAACATGTTTTAATGTAGAAATAAGAAAAAATATCATTTAACGGGAATGGGAACACCTGGAAGATTTTTCCACCATTTTTCAAAGGGACATAACTTTTGGGACTTCCTGTTCACTTTTCTATAAGCCCTGTCGCGCTGAAAAAAGGGTATACTCTTAAAGGAAAGAATTTGCTCCTCAGGAGTAAATTCTTTCCTTTAAGAGTTAACCCCTATTGACATGGGAGACAAAAATACTGTTGCAGGAGTTACCTTCCCTGAAGGTGTAGCCATTTCCCTTAATTAACATTGTTAATCCTCATTAACAGGGGCTGTGTGTGATAGTGATTTTTGATGTGCTGTGATTTTGGTGAAATAGTTAATTTATTTTATTTTTTTTTTCCAGAAATGGCAGGACATTATCAAGGAAGTCAAGTTCCTGCGCCAGGTGAAGCATAAGAACTGCATTGACTATAAAGGATGCTTTCTTTGGGAGCATACAGCATGGGTAAGTCAGTCTTGTAAAGATGGTCATGATGATAAAAGCATCATTAGCTTTTAAGAGCTTATAACTGGTAAGATTTGAACAACTGCATCTAGGTTGTATGGCCCCCGCCCATTGGGGCTTGAAGAAATAAATGGGCTGTATGATGCTTCCACATAGAGCTGAAACTGACTGCACACAAGTACTGGTAAACTGCTCAGAGGATCTAAGCTTGCCCAGGTAAAGCAGTGTGAGTTGGACCGTCCATGCTTATAAACCCTATTGGTTTCATTAGGGGACAGGGCTTGAGATGTCATTTCATCTCAATGTCGTGTAAACGTCCCACAAAATTGGAAGCAACATCTCCAAAATGACCTATACAGTGTTGACGGGGATGTTAAACCTCAAACAAACAAACAAAGCATCTAGGTTGTTGGTTCTATCTGGTCTGTGTTATTCATGTTCTACAGTCATGCTCTCCCTTCCACTGATTAAAGAATGGCAGTTGTCTGTTTCTGGTGAAAGAGCCTACACTGTACTGGTTAACGTGTTATGTTTAAGCCTGCCCAGGAAAATTGTGGTTAATTAAACTGACAGGCATGACATGACCTAAATAGTGTTGGCTGTGTTGTTGAATGCCAAACCAAACCAAAACTGAGAAAGGCGTCTGAGAAACTGAGAAAAAAAGAAAGGTTATGATTGGGATTTGGGTTACATAAGAGAGACAGTCACCATGTCTATATTCGGGACTTTGGCCCTACCAAGTTTGTTCAAATGATGACTTGATTGACCATGACCTATTTAAGTCATTTTGGAGACATTTGTTCCAGTTTTGTGGTACTTTTACCCGACATTGAGATGAAATGACTTCTCAAGCTCTGCGGCCCAATGAAACCAAAAGGGTTTATATGCATGGACGGTCCGACTCACACCATTTTGCCTGGGCAGGCTTAGAGCCTCTAAGTGGTTTACCAGTACTCATGTGCACGGTTGGTTTCATCTCTGCATGGGAGCATTGTGCAGTGGTATCAAACCCCAATGGTTGATTTCAAAACAATTTTAAAGCAGTGAGGCTGGGGTGGACCTATACTAAGCAATATGGTTTGATGGAATAAAAGTGTATTTGGTGCTTTTCACGCACTTGGGGAGCTCTTGTTTAACAGAAATTATTCCATCATGTGGCTTTATATTTGAACCTCAATGGCTTGTACTGCCCTGTCTCGAGCCAATTTTCATTGTCCCAAGGCCATAAAAGTTGGACTGTATTACATTGCTTGTCTGGTGAAAGTACAGAGGACCTTTGTTATAACGACAGTATTTGTTTCCTATTATTGTGCTGTTATAAAGATTTGCCATTATGAAGAATCACTGTTAGGAGTATTATATGTAATAAAAGACCTTTTTTCAATCATTACTCCAAGAAACAAATGTTATAGACATTTGTTAGAATCGCCTCACCGAGGCGATTCTAACAAATATCTATAGCATTTGTTTCTTGGAGTATTAGATTACAAGACCTTTTCATGACTATGGACTCGATTTGTGCATTGCAAACCCGAGGGACGCTCACGCCACTCGGAACCTTTAGCTAACATGCTAAGTAGTCATTCCATTGAAATTGCCGTAACAAGTTTAGCCATTTTAACGAAGTGGTATAAAGAGGGTTGACTGTATTTGAACTATACACAATAAGTCACACATGAAATAGAGGAAAAGAGAAACTATCAAAAGCAGGATGTTTTTCTAAATCACACTAAGAAAGCGTTATCCATTGTTCTTTCAGCTGGTAATGGAGTATTGTCTTGGTTCGGCTTCCGACATTGTAGAAGGTAAGTGGTAGAAGTTCATCTCAAGTAAAATATTTACTAAAAGGAGGATTCCATTGTGCATTTTCTTGACTCTCAAAGCATCTAACTCAACATACAGGTAGTAGATAACATTGAAATGATGACCCTAGGTTTACCATGACCTCTTTTATGACCACAATAACCATGGCAAACATATTAAATCAAAATGACTTTGGACCAAGGTCATCATACTAAATTGAGTAATCAAGTACTAAAAAATTTTCCCAAATGATTACGACCTTTTTGTGGCAATGTCAGACATGGAATTTGTCCCTTATTTGTTTGTTTGATTTAAGGTTTAACGTCCCCGTCAACACAGTATAGGTCATTTTGGAGACTTTGCTTCCAATTTTGTGGGACTTTTACCTGACATTGAGATGAAATGACATCTCAAGCCCTGTCGCCCAATGAAACCAATAGGGTTTATAAGCATGGACGGTCCGCCTCGCACCGCGGTTCCTGGACAGGCTTAGATCCTCTAAGCAGTTTACCAGTACTAGGGTGCGGAGGGTCTCAGCTCTGTGTGGAAGCATCATGCAGCCCATCTATTTCTTCAAGCCCCGATTTTAAGACAGCTAGAAGAGTACATGAACATTCATAAGAACCAAAGGTCAAAGTCACTCAGATGAGGATCACATTTTTGCCCCCGCCCATCGGGGCTTGAAGAAATAGATGGGCTGCGTGATGCTTCCACGCAGAGCTGAAACTGACCGCACGCAAGTACTGGTAAACCGCTTGGAGGATTTAAGCCTTCCTGGCAAAGTGGTGCAAGTAGAAGCGTCCATGCTTATAAACACTATTGCTTTCTTTGGGCGGCAGGGCTTGAGATGTCATTTCATCCCAGTGTTGGGTAAAAGTCCCACAAAATTGAAAGCAAGGTCTCCAAAATGACCTATACAGTGTTGACGGTTGTATGCAGGAAAACCCTAAAGGGGTACCTTGGCCAACAGTGCAGGCCCAGATCAGACGCCGCATAATGCGGCATCTGATCAGGGCCTGCACTGTTTTGCTAACAGGATTTTCCGTCAAAAACAGAATAAAAATGAAAAAAATAGGCCTGATACCCCTTATATGTCAAATGGACTTGTCCAACATATAGGGACGGAAGTGTGCATTAGTATACAATGGTTTAACCCTTGTCATGCTCTTCCTTTGCAAACTGTGTAAATCCAGATCAGATAGCTTCTGGAGAATCCATCTGATCTGGATCTTCACTGTTTGTCATTCAGTTGGACGTCCCCCACCCATCTGGGCTTTAAGAAATAGATGGGCTGCATGATGCTTCCAAGCAGAGTTGAAACCGACCGCGCACGAGTACAGGTAAACCGCTTAGAGGATCTAAGCCTGCCCAGGCAAAGCGATGCGAGTCGGCCTGTCCATGCTTATAAACCCTATTGGTTTCATTGGGCGACATGGCTTGAGATGTCATTTCATCTCAATGTCCGGGTAAAAGTCCCACTAAATTGGAAGCAATGTCTCCAAAATGACCTATTCAGTGTTGATGGGGATGTTAAACCTCAAATCAAACAAACCAAGATATAGTAATGGAAGAGTCCACTAGTATACAATGGTTTAACTCTTGTCGTCCTCTTCCTTTGCACACTGTGTAAATCCAGATCAGATAGCTTCTTGAGAATCCACCTGATCTGGATTGTCACTGTTTGTCATTCAGATGGTGAATTTATAAGAATAAATTACATGAAGTCATTTGATTGGTTGATTGTCAAAAATGGGTGTCACATGGGAAAATTATTTTTTTTTCAGCAGAGCGGGGATTCAAATTTGCAGTTTTTAAGCCACCCTCGATAGCTCAGTGCACATCTGACTGGTGATCAGGAGGACACAGGTTAGATACCTGCCGGGGTCGGCAAGATTGATCATGAAATCTTGTCTACGGTCATTCTCTCCCTTCCGCTGATTCAGGAAAGGCAGTTGTTATTTTCTGGCAAAAGAATTTGTACTGGACTGGTTAATCACTTAGGTATTAGCCTGCCCCGGAAAGTGTGGATAGGTAAACTGACCGACTCAAAAATGACCTAAAAATGTGTTGACTGGGCTGTTAAACTCCAATACAAACAAACAATCATCAGAGCTTGATGTACTCTTTCTTGTCCTTTTGCAGTTCACAAAAAGCCCCTGAAAGAGATAGAGATTGCACAGATCTGTCACGATGCTCTCCAGGGTTTAGTCTATCTACATAGCCAGAACAAAATACACCGAGATGTGAAGGCTGGTAATATACTCCTCACCGAGAATGGAACAGTGAAACTTGGTAGGTTTTATTTTTATGCAGATCATTTAACATCCGGGCCCAGTTGCTCAGAGCATCGTTAGCTTGAAGGGCTCGTTATTGGTGAAATTGTTAACTGTTCCAGTAAGTGCAATGTCTAATATAGTGTTATTTTTGCTGAAAAAATGAGAGCAGCTTTTGCATTTGCAAAAGCTGCTCACATTTTCTCAGCAATAATATTAGCATGTTTGCCATATTAAATGAACAAAGTTTTAACGATACGTTAACCAATGCCATCCTTAGCTTTAAACAGCTGGCTTTTGGACTTGATTGTTTAAAGCTAACAACATTTATTACATTATGGACAAGGCACAAACAGGCCAGCTACCATGCGGTGACAAGTCTTCTTCCTATTCTGTAATCAACGTAAAAATCCTAAAAGCTCGGACGCCTTGAGAACTTGATGTAATTCTCCAAAACATTTAACAAATTTGTTTCACGATCCAGCAAGGAGTCCAAAAGGTGCAGACAGAATTGCAAGAAGTGTAAACCCTGATCAGACAGCTCCTTCAGGAGTAGTCTGATCTGGGTCTGCACTGTTTGCTTAGGCCTATCTGTCCCAATACTTAGGATCATTATGATAAGAAATAAATTTCATTCTTCTGATGTTAATCAAAGTATGCATTGGTTCATACTTTAATAAACAGAAAAAAGAGATTCATTGCTAATATTTATATTATTTATAATTCACCATTTGAGGATAAAACCTTAAATTGAAACAGTTATTTTTTATGCAGTTCTGCTGTCAACAGCAGAACAGCATCATCAGCATAACGATGTTACCAACATCCAATCATATTGTAGAAAAACAGTTCTTTTTGATGGCAAATAATTATATGTGACATCACATGTTTCTCAAAATATTTATTGAAACATCTCAGTGGTTAATTAAATGGCTTTGTCGTAAATGCACTGAGAACATATACATTTATATCTACATACTTATTTCATGCAATTTTCACCAGAATGTAAGGATTGATATCTGGCATTGAAGTACAGCGCTGGTAGAAAAAATACTGAGGGGGGACAGGAGAAGGCACGATGGGCTAGCTGGAGCACAATTATTATTTTGTTTTGCAGCTGATTTTGGTTCCGCTGCCCTCAACTGTCCTGCTAACTCATTTGTTGGTACACCCTACTGGATGGCACCAGAAGTTATCCTGGCTATGGACGAGGGCCAGTATGATGGCAGGGCAGACATTTGGTCTCTAGGCATAATGTGTATAGAACTTGGTAAGTCAATCTTGGCCAGTTTCAGGAGACTTTGTGGTGCAGTGAATAAGCTATTTGGCATGTAAACCAATCTTGAGTTCTGTCCCTGGCTACCGTAGGCTTTTGGATGTGTACAGAAACCTGTTTGTAACACTGTTCTTGGTCACAATGTTTGACAGCAAGTTCTGTAACAGAAGATGAGGTGTTGGACAGCAAGTTCTGTAACAGAAGGTGAGGTGTTTTTTGTTGCGCCTGCTATTAGCATAGCCCAATATAGGTGCCCGGTTTTCCGTCCATCCATTCATCCGTCGGATGTCAAGGCTTCAACATTTGCGACCACCCTAGCGTTCACCCTAGTGGTCAAGTTTATTTCTCAAGAACTATAAGAGCTTCATTAATTATACTTGGTACAAACTTGTATCTGGGGATGGCAACTTAAATGCAAGCATCCCTATTTGACCTTGACCTACTTTTTATAATTCACTGACTTTGTAAAATATTGCGACCACCCTAGTGTTCACCCTAATGGTCAAGTTTATGTCTCAAGAACTATAAGAGCTTCATTAATGATATTGGGTACAAACTTCAATCTGGCAATGGCAACTTAAATGCAAGCATCCATATTTGACCTTGACCTAAATTTCATGGTTCACTGACTTTGTAAAATATTGCGACCACCCTAGCGTTCACCCTAATGGTCAAGTTTATTTCTCAAGAACTATAAGAGCTTCATTAATAATACTTGGTACAAACTTGTATCTGGGGGTGGCAAGTTAAATGCAAGCATCCATATTTGACTTGACCAACATTTTATGGTTCACTGACTTTGTAAAATATTGTGACCACCCTAGCGTTTACCCAAATGGTCAAATTAATTTCTCAAGAACTATAAGAGCTTCATTATTAATGATACTTGGTACAAACTACGCCCCCGCCCATAGGGGCTTGAAGAAATATATGGGCTGCATGATGCTTCCACGCAGAGCTGAATCCGGCCCGCACACTAGTACTGGTAAACCGCTTAGAGGATCTAAGCCTGTCCAGGAACCGCGGTGCGAGGCGGACCGTCCATGCTAATAAACCCTATTGGTTTCATTGGGCGACAGGGCTTGAGATGTTATTTCATCTCAGTGTCGGGTAAAAGTCCCACAAAATTGGAAGCAACATCTATCAAATGACCTTTACAGTATTGACGGGGACGTTAAACCTTAAATCAAACAAACAAACAAACTTGGAACCAACTTGTATCTGGAAATAGAAACTTAAATGCAAGCATCAATATTTGACCTTGACCTAAATTTCATGGTTCACTGACTTTGTAAAATATTGCGACCACCCTAGCGTTCACCCTAATGGTTAAGTTCATGTCTCAAGAATTATTACAGCTTAATTAATGATACTTAGTACAGTATAGCTCCAATATATCGCATTCCAATATTTCGCGATGTCCAATCTATCGCGGTCGCGCCGTGGATCCCGTTTTTTTTCCCCTTAAAAATTCATAATAAAAAAAATAATAGAGTTTTAAGTTGTTAAAATTTATTTAAAACCAGGTTAAAGCAGGTGCCAACAGCGTTTGACTATTCCCGCCCAGCGTCTGCTATTTGGCGCCAAAACATAACCATTCATGAGATCGCAGAAAAGTCCGTTTTTATTATGCAAACACCTACCGTTAGATGTAGCTAATTGTCTGAGGAGCGATTAAATCATTTTCACATTGATTGTGGATTAAATTTTATGATTGGAAGATAAGTGCCAATTAGAGACAACTTGAGCATATTTTCACAGCTTATCGACACGCACCGCAGGGTGGCAATTATATGACAGGGATTAACAATAGTGTCATACCTGAACCGTAATAAATAAACAGATGGTTTGTCTCTCAATTGACAGTGCAGCAATTATTGCGATTTACTTACTAGTCTAGTTTTACCGTATTTAAGGACTCAAAAAGACTGACAGATGTAGACGATTTATTTTACACTTGCCCGAAATCAAAACACAATAAAATGATAGTTTTGTTGTTGTATAGTTTTTCGGACCGTGGTAGACGTTAAATAAATTTTTCCAACCGCTACTTTTAATGATTCTGAGATCTGGCAAACCAAGGGAAACAACTAGAATTGCTTTAGCGCCTAGCGCTTATGGTAGTTGCCTTGGCCATCACCCGTTACAAACAACCAGGGGAACCCGCAAATCCAAAATGGCGTCCTGTTTTGACATTTTAGCAATCACATGTTTTCAGACGCAGATTTTCAGCTGTTCTCGAATGTAAGTTAATTGGTAGACATAGTCTCCTTTGTTTGTTCTGTCATTGAGTAATTCTGAACCTACTTAAATGGTGAAATACGGCTGAAAACATTACTGACAGCCATTTGTGTGGATTGATAAACGGTTCTCACTAAACTATCACCGCGACTTGTATTGGCAACTCAGCAAACTACCGCGACTTATATCGCGCTCCGACCACATCGCGGTTTTCGGACTATGGACCCCGACTCTGCGATATATTGGAGCTATACTTGCATTTAAGAATGGCAACTTTTATGCAAGCATCTATGTTTGGCCTTGGCGTAGATGTCATGGTTCGGTGACTTTGTGCCCCCACAGGCGCGATATAGCCCTCGGCGGAATTCTTGTTTTCTCTGGGTACTCCAGTTTTTGCCAACCTCTGACTAAAGATTGGCTTGATAAAAGTGAAATAATCTTGAAAAGGCCATAAAACCAGAATACAATACCCCTCCACCCCTAAAAGTCACTGTTCATTCAAACACAGTTTTGTATATAACATGGTTCCAAAAATGGCCATTTTTATGCCCCCGCCTCACACTTAGTAGTACTATACTTGTCTCTGCAACTCCTACTACAGCATTTGATGCAGGACATTGAAACTTGAAGAAACACAGTTCAGGCATGCATTGAACATATGCATAAAGGAAACAGGATTCTGATCCACCCCTTATTACAGAATTATGCCCTCTTTAACAACTTAATCATTTTGGCCATTTGTGTTGCATAGAATGTTAAATAGTAATTTTCGTGTCTCCACAACTCCTCCTACAGTATTTGATGCAGGACATTTAAACTTGCAACACAGTTCAGACATACATTGAACATGTGCATACAGGAAACAGGATTCTGATCCAGCCCCTTATTGCAGAATTATGTCCCCTTGAATGACTTAATTATTTGGCCATATGTTTCTTGGAGAAAGTTGCAGTTTTTTAGTTCAAGTAGAAAGTGTGCCTACTGCATATGTCAAACAAATTACTCATCTAGTGAGGCATATGGTGGGGCATTCCTCACCTTTAGTGATTGTCTAGTTTTCTGTATAATCTTTACATTTTTGTATGCATACATGTATAACAAGGTTGTTTAATTAACATGGTTTCTGCCTTGGACCTCAACAATAGTGTTATAAAGAGCTATAGAGGTTGTGGTGTAGTTAAATCCATAATGTATATTACCAAACCCACTTCCTGGTACACACACAAAACTGATTTCCCAAATATTCCAGAAGAAAATTTTTGTTTGTATATAACTGAGGGCAACATTAAATGCTAGGGTGAATAAATTGTCATATTCCCTTCTGACATTCAAAGGCAACAAACGTTTTATTATACTGAATTCGACCAGTGCTCTTGAGCTTTTCACCATTTATGTCAGCGGGGAATATTACAGGGGGACAATGCGCGTCTGACTGGTGATCAGGAGGAAGCGGGTTCGATACCTGCCAGGTTGGCAACATTCTTTTGTGGAGATTGATCATGAAAACTTTTCTATGCTCATTCTCTCCCTTCCGCTGATTCAAGAAGGGCAGTTGTTAGTTTCTGGCGGAAGAATGTGCACTGTACTTGTTAACCTCTTAAGTATGAGCTTGCCCAGGAAAAGTAAACTGACCGGCTCAAAAATGACATAAAACTTGTTGACTGGGCTGTTAAACTCCCAATACAAGCAAACAAAATTACAGGGGGACATGATATTTTTGCCCTGGGCATGGCATGTTCTCGACCAATCAGAATTCTTGAATAGCTCATGAGTATTACGGCCCCCCACCCATCGGGGCTTGCAGAAATAGATGGGCTGCATGATGCTTCCACGCAGAGCTGAAACCAACCAGCACACGAGTACTGTTTTTTTTTTTGTTTGTTTGATTTGAGGTTTAACGTCCCCGTCAACACTGTGAAGGTCATTTTGGAGACGTTGCTTCCAATTTTGTGGGACTTTTAACCGACATTGAGATGAAATGACATCTCGAGCCCTGCTGCCCAATGAAACCAATAGGGTTTATAAGCATGGACGGGCCGACTCGCACAGCTTTACCTGGGCAGGCTTAGATCCTCTAAGCTGTTTACCAGTACTCGTGTGCGTGTCGGTTTCAGCTCTGCGTGGAAACATCATGCAGCCCATATATTTTTTCAAGCCCCGATGGGGGCACGATTACTGGTAAACCGCTTAGAGGATCTAAGCCTGCCCAGGCAAAGTGGTGCGAGTCGGCCTGTCCATGTTTATAAACCCTGTTGGTTTCATTGGGTGGCAGGTATTAGGATGTCATTTCATCTCAATGTCGGGTAAAAGTCCTACAAAATTGGAAGCAACGTCTCCAAAATGACCTTCACAGTGTTGAATGGGGACATTAAACCTCAGACAAACAAATCATGAATATTAATGAGGTATAACAATTGCATATGACTATGCAGTTTGCACTTATTCTGAGGCTTGGTTTCATGATTAGAATGAAAAGTTAAGTGCACTCTACTCTTATCACAACAAATAAGGTGATACATCATATGCTTTATTTACATCATATCATAGCAACAGATAGCGTGTGTATTTTGTGATAATTGAAGGATAGTTTTCCTTATTTCTGCATATAAACCTATGTTGTGGGTATTCATTAGAACTGCCTCGTCGAGGCGGTTCTAATGAATACCAACAACATAGGTTTTTATGGAGAATTGACAAAAACTATCCTTCAGTTATCACAAAATATGCACCTTATCTGTTGCAATGTCATATGCTATGTTTTCATCCTATTGCAGCGGAGAGAAAACCCCCACTTTTCAACATGAATGCTATGAGTGCATTGTATCATATAGCACAGAATGACTCCCCAACTCTGTCTGGGGGTGAATGGTCCAACGATTTCAGACAATTTGTAGACTCATGTCTTGCAAAGGATCCTGAAGATCGACCTACTGCTGCACAGTTATTATTGGTAAGATTTTGTTTACAATAATTAATAGATGAATAAATGCTTTATATTGGGGATTACAGTATTAAAAATTGAGCCGACGCATGACAAAACCGACAATAAGACCGGTGTAACAAACGCACCCATCCACTATGACAATACCTTTTGCTTATGTCTCTTTGCATAGATATTACACTATAGTAAGAACATGCGATTAGCGAAGACTGATTAGACTGCACAAAATGCGCAGGATCCCTCAAGATTTCTCGTAGATTTTGTCATGCACTGGCTCAATTGTCACTTGGGGAGGTAAATAGGCAGTTTTATATTTGGAATTTGTTTTATGACAACAAATATCAGCGTTGTTGTAAAACGTGATTTCCCACTGTAGAACTGCTGATTTAAAGGCAATTTGCAGAACAGTTATTAGCTCACCAGACCCGAAGGCTCTGGGGGAGCTTATAGTATTGGCAGTGATCCATCGTCCGCGTCAACATTTTCAAATGACGTCTCCTCAGAAACTGCTGGGCCAATTGAAACCAAATTACATGTGGGTTCTCTATGGGTTGGGGGAAAGAAAGTTTGTTCATGGGATCTTGGTCACATGACCAAGATGGCCGCCATGTCCATATATGGTAAAAACATTAAAAAATCTTCTTCTCAGGAACCAGAAGGCGGCAGACCTTGAAACTTGGTATGCAGCATCGGGGACTCAGGCCCTACCAAGTTTGTTCAAATGATGACCTTTGGTTGACCTTGGCCTGTTTTACGTCAAGGTCAAATTTGGTCACTTAGACATTCGTATGGAAAAAGGGCAAAACAGTGTATTTTTCTGATTGCATAGTAACCTGTGGCATCAGAAATGATATTTGCAATCAGTTGAATAGAAGTTTATTAATTCCAAAGGTCAAGGTCATTCACTGACCTTTGTCATGGAAGACTCAGATTCAGTATTGTTATCTTCTGCTCAACTTAAACTGCTGGGTAGTTTGAAACCAAATTACATGTGGAGCCTCTGTGGGAAGGGGGAACGAAAGTTCGTTTGTAAGCACTGGGTCACATGACCAAAATGGCCACCATGCCCATGTATGGTAAAAACCTTTAAAAATCTTCTTCTCAGGAACCAAATTCCTGATGACCTTAAAACCTGGTATACAGCATCGGGGTCTCTGGCTCTACCAAGTTTGTTCAAATGATGACCTTTGATTGACCTTGACCTGTTTTACATCAAGGTCAAATTTGGTCACTTTGGCATTTATATGGAAAAAGGGCAAAACTGGATTTTTCTGATTGCATGGTAGCCTGTGGCATCAGAAATGATATTTGCAATCAGTTGAATAGAAGTTTATTAATTCCAAAGGTCAAGGTCATTTACTGACCTTTGTACTGGAAGGCTCAGATTCAGTATTATCTTCTTCTGAACTTAAACTGCTGGGTAGTTTGAAACCAAATTACATGTGGAGCCTCAATGGGAAGGGGGAACAAATGTTTGTTCGTAAGGACTGGGACACATAATTAAAATGGCCGCCCTGCCCATATATGGTAAAAACCTTTAAAAATCTTCTTCTCAGGAACCAAATAGCCGATGACCTTGAAACTTGGTATGCAGCATTGGGGACTTGGCCGTACTAAGTTTGTTCAAATCATGACCTTATGTTGACCTTGACCTGTTTTACGTGAAGGTCAAATTCGGTCACTTAGACATTTGTATGGAAAAAGGGCAAAACAGTGGATTTTTAGCTCGCCAGAGCCGAAGGCTCCGGGGAAGCTTATAGTATAAGCATTGGTCTCAGCTGAATAGAATTTTGTCAGTTCCGAAGGTCAAGGTCATTTACTGACCTTTGTCCGGGAAGGCTCAGATTCAGTATTTTTATCTTCTTCTCAACTTAAACTGCTGGGTTGGTTGAAACCAAATTACATGTGGAGCCTCTGTGGGAAGGGGGGACGAAAGTTTGTTCGTGCTGACTGGGTCACATGACCATTATGGCCGCCATGCCCATATATGGTAAAAACCTTTAAAAATCTTCTTCTCAAGAACCGAACCGCAGATGTTCTCAAAACTTGGTATGCAGCATCGGGGACTCGGTCCTTTCCAAGTTTGTTCTAATGATGACCTTTGGTTTACCCTGACCTGTTTTATGTCAAGGTCAAATATGGTCACTTAGACATTTGTATGGAAAAAAGGCAAAACAGTGGATTTTTCTGATTGCATGGTAGCTACTGGCATCAGAAATGATATTTGCACTCAGCTGAATGGAATTTTGTCAGTTCCGAAGGTCAAGGTCATTTTCTGACCTTTGTCCGGGAAGGCTCAGATTGAGTATTTTTATCTTCTTCTCAACTTAAACTGCTGGGTCGATTGAATCCAAATTACATGTGGAGCCTCTATGAGAAGGGGGAACGAAAGTTTGTTTGTAAGGACTGGGTCACATGACCAATATGGCGACCATGCCCATATATGGTACAAACCTTTAAAAATCTTTTTCTCTGGAACCAAATGTCCGATGACCTTGAAACTTGGTATGCAGCATCGGTGCCTCGGGCCCTGCCAAGTTTGTTCAAATGATGACCTGGCAAAACAGTGGATTTTTCTGATTGCATGGTAACCTGTGTCATCAGAAATGATATTTGCAATCAGCTGAATGAAGTTTGTCAACTCCAAAGGTCAAGGTCATTAGCCAACCTTTGTCCTGGATGGCTCAGATTCAGTATTTTAATCTTCTTCTCTACTCAAACTGCTAGGCTGATTGAAACCAAATTACATGTGGAGCTTCTCTGGGAAGGGGGAATGAAAGTTTGTTCATAAGGACAGGATCACATGACCAATATGGCTACCATGCCCATATATGGTAAAAAACCTTTAAAGGAACCAAATGGCCGATGACTTTGAAACTTGGTATGCAGCATCGGGGGCTCGGACCCTACCATTTTTCTTCAAATGATGACCTTTGGTTGACCTTGACTTGTTTTTACGTTACGGTCATATTTGTCACATAGACAAATGTATGGAAAAAAGGCAAGACAGTGGATTTTACTGATTGCATGGTGGCCTTTTGTTGTCACATGACCAAGATGGTCACCATGCCTGTATACCTCTGGTGAGCGTAGTGGCCCATGGGCCTCTTGTTCCAAATCTAATGCAAAGCAACAAGTGCTGAGGCCTGCATTAATCCAAATGTCAGAAATCGATAACCAATGTTGTGCAATGACATCAACAATCTGAGAGTATATTGCGCAAACTGTCACAAACTTTTGACGTTATGCGCTCAGACTTCACATTACATCCACTAGTTTGTTTGTTTGTATTGGAGTTAAATGGCCCAGTCAACACTGTTTAGGTCATTTTTGAGCCAGTGCATCCACAAGTGCATTTGCCATTAGAATGTTTAATGAACTGAACACAGCTGATTTTCTCTGAGGTGACCACTATTAACCCATTAACCCCAAAGCGGAGACAAAAATACTTTTGCAGGAGGTGTATCCACTCCCCTGAATTTCAGGCTTTGTCAGACTTTCGGATGAGTCTTTAAACCATATGACCTTAGTTGATTGGGCTAAAAATTTAAACAACCCATCAAAATGTGGAATTAGCTGTGAAAAGAGTTACGCACCCGCCCCTGGAGAAATAGATTGGGCTGCATCGTGCTGCCGTGCAGAGTTGAAACTAACCGCACTTGAGTACTGATAAACAGCTTAGGTCTGAGCCTGTCCAGGAAAAGTGATGCGAGTCAGACCGCTACTTAAACCCTAGCGCTTTCTATGGGCGATAGGGCTTGAGATGTCATTTCATCTCAATGACGGGTAAAAGTCCCACAAAATCGGAAGCAACATCTCCAAAATGACCTTAATAGTGTTGACGGGGACGTAAAACCTCAACTCAAACAAAGAAACAAAACCGTCAAAACGGTCAGTTTTACAGAGGGCCTACACTGTTTGCAAAATATTCAGCCCATTTCCAAGTAGATTTTGAAGAAAACACAACCTGACATCCATAAATTTTGAAATGGACTCCTTGTTTATATGCTATGGAAAATTCCATTTGGTACAAAAAGGGTTAATTACTCCAAAGTAACAAATTTTGTGGACATTTGTTAGATCCAATGCGGCACTGATTGTCACACATCCAGCTACTTTTAGACACAGCAGTGTGTAGTTTTGTTCGTTTGTTTTGGAGTTTTACAGCCCAGTTAACACTACATGTATTTAGGTCAGTTTAGTGCGGGTCAGTTTACCTGTCCACACTTTTCCTGGGCAGGCTTATACATAAACGATTAACCAGTACAGTTCACATTCCAGGAATTAACAACTGCCCTTCTTGAATCAGCGGAAGGGAGAGAATGACAGTAGAAAAGATTTCATGATCAATCTCCACGAAAGAATGTTGCAGATCCCTGCAGGTATCGAACTCACGTCCTGATCACCAGTCAGACGCACATCCGACTGAGCTACCAAGGCCGACCAGCAGTGGGTAGTAAGTTACTTGTTCAAATTTTAGAACAGGTATGGTATGTTTGTTTGATTTGAGGTTTAACGTCCCCGTCAACACTGTAAAGGTCATTTTGGAGACGTTGCTTCCAATTTTTTGGGACTTTTACCGGACATTGAGATGAAATAACATCTCAAGCTCTGTCGCCCAATGAAACCAACAGGGTTTATTAGCATGGACAGTTCGCCTCGCACCGCGGTTCCTGGACAGGCTTAGATCCCCTAAGCGGTTTACCAGTACTCGTGTGCGGTTGGTGTCAGCTGCTAGCAGAAGCATCATGCATCCCATCTATATCTTAAAGCCCCAAGTGGCAGGGTCAAACTATGGTATGAAGCTGAGGTGTCCGAATACTTCGTGTTAATACAGTAACATTCTGTTTCAGCACACTTTTATTACCCGTACTCAACCTAACAATGTGATAATGGATTTAATCAACCGCACCAAAGATGCTGTGAGAGAGCTAGATAATCTACAGTACCGGAGAATGAAGAAAATACTGATGACGGAGACGTCAGCAGATGACGCCAGTTTGAACGGGCCAGGAGATGAACTAGTCGGAGACTCCTCGCAGGTAAAGTGGGCTTAATAGCCAAAACTGTTGTGATGGTAAATACAAGAATCATTTAAAAAGTTTTTTATACAGCAATCAGGCATTCTAGTAACTTAATAAATGGTGTCGAATAACTGCACGCTATTATTGGTAGTGGCCTATAATACATTGGACTGACCTACAATAAGTCTAGTGACGTTCATAGACCGGACCTACTTTTCAGATCCCTAATTTGCAAATGTAAACAACATGCGACCTTCCATACACTGGAAAACAACGAAACTGCAAGTTATAATCTTTGCAATATCTCCTCAAACAGATTTTCAGAAATTTCAGCTAAATTCTTACCTTCTCAGGCTTTCCTGGTTTGAATGGTCCGTTGAAATAATTGCGCACTGCTACTGCGGTTGTGTCTCGACCTGGAAAATAAATTCTAAAGCTAAAATAAACTATTTATTTGCAGCTTTTAATACAGAATGGAAAGCGCTGAGAAACTTTTATTCGAGCGTCGATGTTGTTTCCTATATCTCTGTGGCCCGGTCAGAAAATTTGCACTCAACGTCACACTTCGTGTGCTCGCCATGGCACTGAATGTCGTTTAACATGCCACATTGTTTGTTATCTTTTTTCCTTTAATTAGCTGAATTATTGCAATACCCTTGAGTGTTTTGAATGTGGTATAAACTAAACACATGATTAGTGTCTCTAATAATAAAATATAATCGGTTTGCCATGACAATTTTATTTATTCGCTGGAGCTCCCCCTATAAAATTGTCTAAGTCTCACCGATAATTTGTTATTATAAAAGACACTAACCATATATTTACTATATGCAAAACTTTTCAGATGTCTGATCTCATTTGAGGTTTCACTTGAAACGTCACTACAGCTGTTGTATAGGAATGTGTGGCGGCCGTAAAAAGTCTCCCTGCCCTACATCATAGTGTAGTTTATATTTTCTTGTCCTTTGGGATTATTGATTCCATTGTGGAATTTTGAAAATATTTGAGAGTCACAGATGAGGCCTAAATGGCCGAAACTAGCTGGTCTGGCCAAGAAAACATGTACACTCCATATTTTCCAGTTCTGTGGTGTATTCCTTGCTTGCAAAGGATAACCCTTTCTAGAACATATTTAACGTCACTACAGCTGTCTGGGAATTTGTGGCGGCCGTAAAAAGTCTCCCTGCCCTACATCATAGTGTAGTTTGTATTTTCTTGTCCTTTGGGATTATTGATTCCATTGTGGAATTTTGAAAATATTTGAGGGTCACTGATGAGGCCTAAATGGCTGAAACTAGCTAGTCTGGTCCAGAAAACATTTACACTTCATATTTTCCAGTTCTGTGGTGTATTCCTTGCTTCCAAAGGATAACATTTTCTAGAAGATATTTGGTGATTTTCATAAATCTCATGATTTGTTTGTTTCTAACATCCCCGTCAACACTGTAAAGGTCATTTTGGAGACGATGCATCCAAATTTGTGGGACTTTTACCTGACATTTAGACGAAATGACATCTCAAGCCCTGCCACCCAATGAAACCAATAGGGTTTATAAGCATGGACGGTCCCGACTCGCACCGCTTTGCCTGGGCAGGCTAAGATCCTCTACCAGTACTCCTGTGCGGGTCAGTTTCAGCATGGAAGCATCATGCAGCCCATCTCTTTCTTCAAGCCCCGATGGGCGGGGTTGCATGAGGTAGCCATGAATGTAAGCAATACTTATTAATATATTAGCAAATTCTTTCCTTTAAGAGTTGACCCCTATTGACATGGGAGGCAAAAACACTTTTGCAGGTGTTGCATCCCCTGATGGTGTATCCATTCCCCTTAAATGGCTTGAACACTTTTGGGACTAAAACATTCTGTTTGGGGGCTGTTTCAGCCACTTAGGGTCATTCATAGTCCTAGATCAGGCATCTTTTTGATCTTCTTTAACCCTTTTTGTACCAATGGAATATTCCTCATATATAGCAGGAGTCCATTTCAAAATTTGGAGGTGACAGTTTGTCTTTTTCTTCAAAATTTTATTTGGAAAATGCCTGAACTTTTTGCAAACAGTGCAGGCCCTGATCAGACATCACATTCTGCAGCATCTGATCTGGGCCTACACTGTTTGCCAATTACTCCTTTAGGGGTTTTTCGGTTGGACGGAGATGTGAAACCTATGTATGTTATTGATCATTGTCAGGATGAGGGTCAAGACAGCAGTAAATCAAACAGCATTGCAAGTCAGCAGAGTGTACAGTCTAGTAGCTGTGTTAGTAACAGTAGTAGGTCTAGCAGTATGAATAGTCTACAGGGTGCTACCACTGAGGATCCAGTCAGCTTTTCACGCAAAGACAGAAGCGTAAGTACAGTAGAACTTGGATGGCTTGAACACCGATGGCTCGTTTACCATAGCTGAGTCAAACCTGTTCTTGAGCCCCTAAGAAATCCTCCACATAAGAAATAGTGAGTGTTGATTAAGGTGATTTTCATTTTTTATCTTGCAAATGTATGTTGTGTGTACTCAATAGAATCGCCTCGATCAGGCGATTCTAATGAGTACACACACCATACATTTTCATTATAGAACACCGAAAATATACCCAAAAGTATCTCGTATACATCCTGGCAGTGGCCCTCAGTGGCTCAAACTACCTTGTCTTGAACAGATCTTAGAGGTCCCAAAGGTGTTTGGGCCATTGAAGTTTGACTGAAGCTTATATGAAAAAAGGAATGTGAGGTCAATAGATAGGAAGATCACTCTACGACATTTACCCGAAGTATTTGGACACCTCAACGTACCATATTTGTTCTAAAATTTGAACAGGTACAATTTACTACCCGATATTGTGGCTAAAAATAGCTGGATGAGTGGCATACAGTGTAGTGTGAGTCAGACCGTCCTTTAAACCCTAGCATTTTCTTTCGGAGAAGTGTTTGAGATGTCATTTCATCTCAGTGTCAGGTAAGGGTCTAACAAAATCAGAATTAATGTCTCCAAAATGACCTAAATGGTATTGATGGGGACACAAAGTCTCAACACCAACAAATGAAAAAGATCTATATATGTTGCTTGCGGAAACAACACATTACAGGTAGACAATACCTTACAACAGTAGTTGTGACAAAGGAAAGAAGTATAGCTGAAAAAAAAATCCCCGCATATGGTAGTATTTGAACCCAGGCCACTTTGGTGAGTCCAGTGCTCTAACCACTGAGCCAAAGAGTCGACTCCCTGACACAGTTGTCAGAGACAGGTTATAAACCCATAAACTGTGCATAATCTACCAAGGTAGATAACTGATGGTAGGAATCGTTGTAAATGACAAATGACCCAGCGCAGGACAAAGCCTACATAAAGACGTGTGACCTTCAAATACACAGATCAGTCTGCTCATTTACTCAACTTCTCTAAGACAAGAGATGCCATGTATCTCTCTTTGCTATGGTAGGTACATGCGATCAGCGAAGGCTCTGATCAGACTGTGCGAATGCGCAGGCTGATCTGAGTCTTTGCTGGTTACACAAGCCCTAACATAGGTTTTGTTGTGTGCTAGCTCAAATATGAGTCGGTTTTAATGATGAACACATGAAAGTGGTCGAACTTGGACTGGCTTAATATTTCTATCTTACAGACTGTGATGATTTAAGGGGAATGGGAACACCTTCAGGGGAGGCAACTCCTGCAAAAGTATTTTTGTCTCCCATGTCAATCGGGATCAACTCTTAAAGGAAAGAATTTGCTCCTCGGGAGTAGACCCCTTTTTCCATGGGACAGGGCTTATAGAATGGCGAACAGGAAGTCCTGAAAGTTATCTCCCTTTGAAAAATGGTGGAAAATCTACCGGAGGTTCCCATTCCCCTTAATATTGTAAACCAGTTGTCCTTACAAAGCAAGAATTGTTAATATTTTGCTCGACATTCGATAGATTGTAATGATTTGCATCACACTTAGTACACACGGAGAATTTTCACTATTTCAGATTTCCCTATAGCAGTCATAAAATTACTGATTTAAACACCAAATTATTTACTTTTATCCTGCTGTTCACGACAACCCTTTTCTTTGCAAACAGTGTAGATCTGAAGAAGCCATCTGATCAGGATCTACACTGTTTGACATTCAGTGTATGAATTGTTCGGAATTAATCACATCAAGTAATCTGATTGGTTCAAAGTCAGAAATGGGTGTGGCTAAACTGAATATTCAGCAAGCTTTGCATCCACTGGTTTTTGTAGGAACCAAACCTGATTTTAAACAGAATCAGCTGGAGGGGAATGACATTTAAAAGAGAAAATGAAAGAATTATGTGTTAAAATTACTTGTGGTATCCATGGTTTAGTTAATATACTTTTTTAACAGCCCTCACCTCCTGCTCTCCCTCCGAGATCTCCCCGGAATGTCCAGGTACATATCCAGGTACAGCCGCATGAATTACCCCCCTTTGTTCTGCTTCCCGGCTCTGCATATTGTGCGTTGTCATTATTTTCCTGCTTGACAAGTCCCTGAGAAATGTACATAGAATAATGTAGGGAATGGATACATCTTATTACCTGACAATTTTTACCTCTTTTGTCGTAGGGTAAGGCCGGAAAAATTTGCTTGTTTCTTTGCCAAAATTTGATTGAATATTTCATCAGAAGCATGTTTAACCCATTTAGTACCAGAAACCCCAAAACCGGTACCCTGGCAAACAGTGCAGGCCCAGATCAGACGCCGCAGAATGCGGCGTCTGATCAGGGTCTCCACTGTTTGCTGAAAGTTAAGTCATTTTCCAAATAAAGTTGATCAAAACACAACCTGACAACCCTAAATTTTGAACTGGACTCCTGCTATGTATAAGGAGGAAGATTCCATGTGGTACAAAACGGGTTAAACTATTGAAATCATCATCCTCATTAGTTGAGATGAGTAAATTTTTTTCTTGTTGATTTTCATTGCTTGTAGGGGCTTCTCTGAAAGGAAAAAAATTGCTCCATGGGAGAGCAAATTCTTACTTTTAAGAGTAGCCCCAATATGGGAAGACTTAAAATACTGGTGAAAAGAAAAAAAATGTGTGTAAAGGAGTTGTCTTTGAAAAATTGGGTATATCCATTCATTTGTATTTGTTACTTTTGTTAAAGGCCTGAAGTTGTGTTGCTGCTGAAATAAGTTTGGATCTGTGGGGCTATTTCCTTGATTTTATAGGGCGTTAAAGGAAAAAAAAATGTTTTGACCTTTTATTAATGCTCAGTCTACGCATGGCAATTTTTCTTCCAGATTTGAAAGGCATTGCTACGTATATTTAACAGATACTAAGATTTTGCCAGATTCCTTTACTGAAAGCATAGTATTGGTTACAATTCAGAATGCAGAGAATCATGGCCGATCGTTCAAAACTAACAAAGTTTTTAGTTAACCTATCATTAAATCTTTGATTGTTGATTTAGCAAATATGCTAATATTTTTGATGAAAAATGTGAGTAGCTTTTGCATTTGCAAAAGCTACTCACATTTTCGCAACAAAAATACCACTATTTGATATTTTACTTGATAGAACAGCTAACATATTGACTGGACTGAATGTTAACCCATTTTATTTCGGAAACCCTATAAACGGGTACATTAGCAAACAGCGCAGGCCCAGATCAGATGCCATAGAATGCGGTGTCTGATCAGGGCCTCAACTGTTTGCAAAATGTTCAGCCATTTTCCAAATAAATTTTGAAGAAAACACAAACTGTGACCCCTAAATTTTGAAATGGACTCCTGCCATATATAAGGAGGAAGATTCCATTTGGTACAAAAAAGTTTTCTAAAATGCCTGAATTGTGACAGATCATCTAGAAACTTAAGTGTGACAGATTTCAAGTTTTGTAACTGTAGGAACATAGAAAAAAAAAGGCAAAAAGAAAATACAGCTACAGTAAAGTAGAAGTAAAACAAAGATCAGGAATTGATACAATTAACTTACTCCATCCATTAAAGACACCAAAGCCAGTTTACTTGGAAAAAATAGCTGTTAATGCAATTTGTATTTATTAGTCCATAGCCACAGATATTAAAGAAAGGGTACTGTGGATAATTTAGGGATAAGATTTTTTTTTATTTCTCCATTAAAACATTTGTTTAATCATCTCATATATTTTGGGTACCTGTTAGATTTTGGGCAATTGTTTGATTTGGGGTATAGTCCCTGTCAACACTGTATAGGTCATTTTGGAGACATTGCTACCAATTTTGTGGCACTTTTATCCCACACTGAGATGAAATGACATCTCAAGCCCTATCACCCAATGAAACCAATAGGTCTATAAGCATGGACGGTCCGACTCACACCGCTTTGCGTGGGCAGGCTTAGATCCTATAAGCAGTTTACCAGTACTCGTGTGCGGTCGGTTTCAGCTCTATGTGGAAGCAACATGCAGCCCATCTATTTCTTCAAGCCCCAATGGGCGCAAGCCAGTGATTCTAACAAGTACCCTATATAAAAGTTTCTAGAAACAAGTGAAATAAACCTATCATTGTCCTCATTTCTCTTCCTTATCTGGAGTTGTGTACGAATGATGATAGACTGAGCATTTCATTGTTTTAACAAATTATGATGACACACCTGTGGGACATGGTGCATTTTGTTTTCACACCTTCAAAATGACTACAGTGAAATTCAGCTATTAAGACCACCTAAGATTCTGCTTAAAAAAGCTTTTTAGTAGGTTGCAGTTATTCTTTCTTTGTGTTTTCTACATATTGTGTTTTCTGCTCAAAGACCACCTACGGGACTGTTCAAAAGTGGTCTTACAGACCACTTTTGAACAGTCCCAAAGGTGGTCTTAATATAGGAATTTTACTGTAGTTTTCTGATGAAAACCTGTGATATTTTTCTTATTTATTCTGCAAAAATAGCCTGTGGGTGCTCATTAGAACTGCCTCATTGAGGCGGTCCTAACAAGTACCAACAATCTATGCCTTGGAGCAGAAGTAAGAAAAATAATATATATGCTGTAAACCCTGCTGTTTCTCTATATAAAGTGGGGTTTAGTGTTGGTGGGTGGAGGGGTGATCATTTCACAGACTTGTTCACGTGATGATAAGATGTACATGTATAATAGCTGTTATCTGTTACGCAGCCAATTAGATACAAGATATTAGATTTTTCCTCACAATGATTTATTTTGCATGTGCTTGTAACATTTTAGTTTCAGATGTTATTATTTTGTAGATTTAGCTTCTTGTTCATGCCTGATTTTGTTTGCCTGGCAGTGTTTGGTATAATTATTCCATAGAAAGATACATTGTGGGTACTTATTAGCCCATTTTGTACCAGAAAGCCCAAAATGGGTAGTTGGCAAACAGTGCAGGCCCAGATCAGACGCCACAAAATGCGGCGTCTGATCTTTGCCTAGACTGTTTGCAAAACATTTAGCCAGTTTCCAAATAGATTTTGAAGAAAACACAACCCGACCCCCCTTCATTTTGAAATGGACTCCTGCTATATATAAGAAGGAAGATTCCATTTGGTACAAAGAGTGTTAGAATCATTGCCTCTGAGATGTTCTAATGTTGTTTTATGTCCACCCAACATGGGTGAGGGGGAAAAAAATGCTTTTGTTGCAGATCCCTTTTGCGTTGGCATTGGCATCAGTGTCGGTATAGCCTGTTGAAGCACTATATCTCCTGAACCTATTAAGGTTTCAGACCAAACTTACATGGTTACATAACTAGGATGGGCGGAAACAGCCATTAGCTTTTGATGGCCTTGACCTCATTTTCACGGGCACAAGCTCCCAAAAACTGTCAATTTTGGCCCAAAAATGGCTTGTCTGCACCCTATCTCATGAACGAATTGATGAAATTTGGTCAAACTTGGTGCAGTATATCATTGCAACCTACCAAAGATTTGGACAGATTTTGGTGACCTTGATCTTATTTTCAAGGGCACAGGCCCCCCAAAACTCAATTTTGGACCAAAAACAGCCTGTCTGCACCCTGTCTCATGAACAAATTGATGAAAGGAGGCCCAACTCCTTACTTAATACAGTAAGGAGTGGGGCCAGGCTGCTCAGTTTAACTGGTGTTAAAAACCCAGTGGGGAGGGGTCTATCCTTAAGTCTGACAACATTCTTTGTGGAGTTAGATCATGAAATATTTATTTCCTGAATCCACTGATTTGAGAGTTGCTGTTGTCAGTCTCTGGTGAAAGACTGCACTGAGTTATTAAGATCTAAGCTTACCCATTGGGAAAATTGTTCCTTTCTTTCTTTCTACTTATACTACGATCAGTCATATCGGACCATTACTCACAGGTGTTCATTACATACACACCAGGTTTCAGTTAAGTTGTCATCCTAACATGTCTAGTTGTTTACTGGGACATTTAAAAAAAAAAACAAAAAAAAAACAGCTAACCCTTATTCTGCTGAACAAGATAACCCCTAACTTTGCAGTGTAGATCCAGATAAAGATAATGCCTAACTTTGATCCAGTACAATATAACCCCTAACTTTGTTCCAGAATGATGCCTAACTTTGCAAAAAGTGTAGATCCAGATCAGATGATCAGGATCTACACTGTTTGTCATGCAGTTAGTGAATTTAATGGATACATTGTATCAAGTTGTCTGATTGGTTGATAGTGGGTAATTGGTGTGGCTAGATTAATCTATTCAGCAGGGTAAGGGCTAGATTTAGGACCCGAAATTCATGGAATGCAATAACAGCTGCATGTTCATTGTTGTGATCCCTCCTGGTTATGTATGGTAGTTAAAGGCTGTTATATAAGCCTGGTCATGAGAAAACCTGTTTTATGCAAGGTGCACAGCTTCAGTTGCAGCTGTAGCACATGTAAAACTTGTTAAAGTGCGAACAGCCAAATAGGGAAATTAGCAGTATGGGATGTTCATTTCTAAACTGTCATTACATGAGCCACAACTTTCCATAATTTTAGACTAAACATACATATAAGGTCATAACCCTTGTCCTGCTGAATAAATTAATTTGATCAAACCCATTCTTAGACTTTTGGTTGAGTGTTTTAACAGAGGTCCCGTTTCCATATGACCTTAGTTGTTGGTGGGACGTAAAACTCAAACCAACACACAAGCCCATTCTGATTATCAAACAATCAAATTACTTGATATAATGTATTCACTTCACCGGCTGAAAGGCAAACATTGTAGATCCTGATCAGATGGCTTCTTCAGAAGCCATCTGATCTGGAGCTACAGTGTTTTTAAAGATAGGGGTTGTCGTGTTCAGCAGGATAAGGGATAAGCACATACTCCAACTTTGTGGAGGTTGATTGCAAAATATTATTACAGCCATTCTCTCCCGGTTGTGTATTCTCGTAAGAGTTCCTTCGATGAGGAGATTCTTATGACTGCAAAACATACATTTCCTCAATTAAATAAGATGGGTGGCAGGGCTTGAGATGTCGTTTCATCTCAATGTTGGGTAAAAGTCCCATAAAATTGGAAAGCAACATCTCCAAAATGAACTTTACAGTGTTGACAGGGATGTAAAACCTCAAATCAAACAAACAAAAACAATTAAATAAGATAGTGTCTCAAAATTATGCTGTTCTAATCTGGAGCTTTGTGAAGCATTCCTTTGGGATTCCAGATTGAATCAGCCATTGTAAACGAGCCCTTTTTGTCTCGAGTATTAAAGTTAACTGTTTGTGTGTTAACCCACTGCAGGCGGGAAACCCCTAAAGGGATACCTTGGCAAACAGCTCAGGCCCAGATCAGACGCCGCAGAATGCGGCGTCTGATCAGGGCCTGCACTATTTGCTAACAGAATTTTCAGTCAAAAATAGAAAAAAAAAAACGAAAAAATTGGCCTGACACCTCTTGTTTGACAAATGGACTTGTCCAACATATAGTAATGGAAAAGTCCACTAGTATACAATGGGCTAATGATGCTTTGAATAACTGGGTCATTGTTGTTAGGATTTGTTCTAATTTAGACGGCAGTTCATGCATTCTGTATTCCTTGTTTGGTTGCACTCTTTGTTCTTTAGATGCAGAATGTTTGATATCTTGAATTGTTCATTGTTCTTCAGTCTGTTTTACATCATATTTGTATATATATAAATATGCTTTACAGGCCAATTGCAAGTGGACCACCTTGATATGATTTAAATCTGTTAAACTCCAAAAATTGATGTTTTACAGTTACACAGAACAATCACATAATATTTCAATAGTTTTACTCATTATCCATTTTATGTCCGCTTTTCTTTGCGATGTTTGTTACCTCCCTTCCATTATCTACCTTGGTAGATCATATGCATAGCTTCTAGGTTTATAAACACTCTCTGACAACTGCGTCAGGGAGTCGACTCTTTGGCTCAGGGGTAAGAGCAGTGGACTATCACCCGGGCGGCCCGGGTTCGAATCCCACCATAGGCGGGGATTTTTTCAGGCTATGCATCTTTCCTTTGTTACGGCTTTCAGGTCGTAAGATGGGGGCTCGTCCGGGATGCCAGAATTGGCTTGTGCCGAAGTTGGTATCCTTCACGTCATCATAAATGATGACTTCCTTGAAGAGGGGGTGTGTTACCTCCCTTCCATTATCTACCTTGGTAGATCATATGCATAGCTTCTAGGTTCATAAACACTCTCTGACAACTGCGTCAGGGAGTCGACTCTTTGGCTCAGGGGTAAGAGCAGTGGACTATCACCCGGGCGGCCCGGGTTCGAATCCCACCATAGGCGGGGACTTTTTCAGGCTATGCATCTTTCCTTTGTTACGG
The DNA here is from genome assembly GCA_963580285.1 of Lucinisca nassula. Lineage (NCBI taxonomy): Eukaryota > Metazoa > Mollusca > Bivalvia > Lucinida > Lucinidae > Lucinisca > Lucinisca nassula. The sequence goes on along the minus strand of OY757022.1, from coordinate 80,892,419 downwards.
CTTTCAGGTCGTAAGATGGGGGCTCGTCCGAAATGCCAGAATTGGCTTGTGCCGAAGTTGGCATCCTTCACGTCATCATAAATGATGACTTCCTTGAAGAGGGGGTGTGTTACCTCCCTTCCATTATCTACCTTGGTAGATCATATGCATAGCTTCTAGGTTCATAAACACTCTCTGACAACTGCGTCAGGGAGTCGACTCTTTGGCTCAGGGGTAAGAGCAGTGGACTATCACCCGGGCGGCCCGGGTTCGAATCCCACCATAGGCGGGGATTTTTTCAGGCTATGCATCTTTCCTTTGTTACGGCTTTCAGGTCGTAAGATGGGGGCTCGTCCGAAATGCCAGAATTGGCTTGTGCCGAAGTTGGTATCCTTCACGTCATCATAAATGATGACTTCCTTGAAGAGGGGGTGTGTTACCTCCCTTCCATTATCTACCTTGGTAGATCATATGCATAGCTTCTAGGTTTATAAACACTCTCTGACAACTGCGTCAGGGAGTCGACTCTTTGGCTCAGGGGTAAGAGCAGTGGACTATCACCCGGGCGGCCCGGGTTCGAATCCCACCATAGGCGGGGATTTTTTCAGGCTATGCATCTTTCCTTTGTTACGGCTTTCAGGTCGTAAGATGTTAACATAAATGTATGAAGTAGAATGTGCTCTATTAAGAGATGCAACCAAATGCTCCTTTTGTAGACTTAATGTAAAAATTCTGGCACCTTGAGGCTGTAACTCTCCTAAAATTTTAACAAATTTGTTTCAGGATCCACCAAGGAGTCCAAAAAAATCAGATGGAATGACAAACAATGTAGACCCTGATCAGGAGCAGTCTCATCTTGGTCTGCACTGTTTGCTTAGGCCTGTCTGTCCCAATACTTCGGATCATTGTGGTAGGTGTTTGGTCAATGTTTGGACCAAACATCAGAAGTTGGCATAAGGATCATGTATATAAAAAATTAAGTTCCTTAAGACAAATAGCAATTTGTCTCTCTATCACAAAAGCATAAAATTGATGCTAGTGATATTTAAGCAGAAATACAGCTAACAGTAGACTGCAAAACCTGGTGGGAACACCTGGCAGATTTTTCTGCCATTTTTCAAAGGGAGACAACTTTTGGGATGTCCTGTCTGCTTTTCTATAAGTCCTGTCACACTGAAAAAGGGGTCCACTCTTAAAGGAAAGAATTTGCTCCTTGGGAGCAAATTCTTTCCTTTCAGAGTTGACCCCTATTGACATGGGAGACAAAAATACTTTTGCAGGAGTTGCCTCCCCTGAAGGTGTTCCCATTCACCTTAATTTGTGTTAACTGTAATTCTTGAAATAGTATTGGTTTGTGTGCAACAAATGCTAATTACTATGAATACTGTAAACAGTGAAATTCCACTGTTAAGACCACCTAAAATTAGGACAAATTCTGCTTTAAAAAGCTTATTTTGAAGGCTGTACTTAAGCTTTGTGTTTTCCTCTGGTCAGGGACCACCTTTGGTCAGGGACCACCTTTAGGACTGTTCAAAAGTGGTCTTAAAGACCTCTTTTGAACAGTGTTAAAGGTTGTCTTAAAATAGGAATTTTACTTTATGTTTAGCCATGGCAACAGCTAGCGGGGAGAAAAGGGAGTTAATTAAGAGATAAATTCCCTCAGTCCTGTTCGGAAACATGTTGGGGCATTAGCTAGAAACTCCTCATTGGGGCCATTCTAACAAGTACACACAACATAGGTTTTTGTGAAGAAATAAGTATTATTGTTATTATTACTGTGAAATTCCGCTATTAAGACCACCTAACATTAAGACTAATAATTATTATGCTTTCAGTGGCATATTTAGATTTCAGTAGCATTTGCTTTGTGTTTTCTGCATCCAGTATGCTCTTGTTGGAGACCACCTTTGGGACTGTTCAAAAGTGGTCTTAAGGACCACTTTTGAACAGTCCAAAAGATGGTCTTAATATAGGAATTTTACTGATGTATAGTTACTCCCCCCTCATCTACCTAGTACTATGTTTAGTAGAATATTTTAGGTCATTATCAACTTTGTTTCTGTAAGCTCCCATAGTATTATGTATTAATACACCAGTTTTGTATTGTGACATCACATCCTAACCCAACCCATTATTGTTTTCCTAAAGGACTGGCCCCCTCCCCCTCGTCCAGCCTCAGCCTATGGTCATTTTGGATATGCGTCCAAGGTAAAGGGAATGTTGTACATCGTCTTATGCAATGGTCATATATTCTTGTATATATGTATATAATTATTGTACATGGTCTTTTGCATTGGTTGTATATTCTTGTATATCTTGTAATTCCTAAGTCTGGATAAAGGTGCGTCTGCATGATCAATCCTTGTTGAATTGATTTATGATTTGTAATATATGGGTTTTGCAGCCATTTAACCCTTAAGACGCTGAGAAAAACTCTATCTGAAAATGTCCTCTGCTGATTTTTTTTGCAAACTTTTTGAAAATATTGTTGCATACAGGTAAACAGTGTGGGCCCAGATCAGACTGCTCCTACAGGAGCAGTCTGATCTGGGTCCACATTGTTTGCAAAAAAATTACTTTTAAAGTAACTGGCAGACTGCAAGTCAGACGGCAAAGCAGCGACAATAGGTGTGATTGTCATTTTATGGGTTAAGACACAAACTGGCCTGCTAAGCTACAAAGACTAGTAAGTCTTGAAATTTTATACGTAGAACATAGAGATAATGTACTCACTACTGTCTGTCTCAGATTTGATAGCCACTACGTCAAACAACAGCCTTACAGAGATGATTCTAGCCCCTGCCCATTGGGGCTTGAAGAAATAGATGGGCTGCATGATGCTTCCACGCAGAGCTGAAACTGACCCTGCCCAGGCAAAGCGGTGTGAGTGGGACAGTCCAAGCTTATAAACCCTGTTGGTTCCATTGGGTGGCAGGGCTTGAGATGTCATTTCATCTCAATGTTGGGTAGTCCCACAGAATTGGAAGCAACGTCTCCAAAATGACCTTCACAGTGTTGATGGAGACGCTAAACCTCAATTCAAACAAACACACCGCTGTGGGTTCGAGCCTGGCATGGGTCATTTGTGAGATGGCAAGTTCTGCAACGGATTGTGAGGTGGTTTTTCTCCGGGTAGTTGTCCGGTGTTTTCCCACCTCTGATTAACAATGGCTTGATATGAGCGAAATAATCTTTAACGGGCTGTAAAGCCAAAAAAAAAAAAAAAAAAAAAAAAATTATAATAATAATAAAAACTGATTGGCTTGACAAGTACTTGTCTGTAACTAACTAGGACAACGAGGACAAACAAACAAAAAAATTTGTGGAATAATATAAAAAAGTAATAAAAATACAGCTCTTACCAAGACTTATGTTGATGTGTACTTCACTTGGTGCATTGTGTCACAAAAGCGGTGTTTGCCTTTTTCAAAATACACTGCAACCTCTTTATAACACTGGTGTTGGGGATAAAGCAGAAACCGTGTTGGCTAAACAACTATGTTGTATCCAAACAAAAATGTGTAGATTACATAGAAAAATGACCATTTATGGTCGTTTTTCTATGTAATTGATACAGTTTTAAAGATGCATAGATTATATAGAAATATGACCATTTATGGTCATTTTTTTTTCTATGTAATCTTTACAGTTTTGTGATCCATCTTTAGACCATGTTATATCAAAAAGTATGTTAAAATGAACACTTTCAGAGAGGTTGTGGCGTTTATATTGTAATCCTACTCATGTACATGTATTTTCTTCTTCTATCAGCACTTGTTTTACTGTCTGATCAGAGCTCCAGTCGGAATAACAAAGGAATAACTTTTGATATTTCTTGTGCACCAGTCAGATTCATGTCCGACTTGTGATCGGGGGTCCCATGTTGGATACCTGGCAGAGTCAGCTACATTCCTTCGTGGCGATTGATCGGGATATCTTTTCTAGGCCACTCTCTCCTTTCTGCTGTTTCAAGAAGGGTAGTTGTCAGTTTCTGGCGAAAAAATGCGCTACTGATTAACTGCTTATGTATAATCCTGCTCAGGGCTATGTAAATTGGCTCAATATGACTTAAATAATGTTGGCCCTGTAACCCTTATCCCGCTGTTCATGACAACCATACCTTTGCAAACAGTGTAGATCCAGATCAGATGGCTTCTGAAGAAGCCATCTGATCAGGATCTACACAGTTTGTCATTCAGTTTGCGAATTTGAATGAATAAATTCCATGAAGTAATTTGATGAGTTAAAATGAGCGGTAAGTGGTTAACCAGTACAGTGCAGAAACTGACAGCTGCCCTTCTTGAATCAGCGGAAGGGAGAGAATGACCACAGAAAAGATTTCATGATCAATCTCCACGAGAGAATGTTGCCGACCCCGGCAGGTATCGAATCCGCGTCCTGATCGCCAGTCAGACGCACATTTATAATTTTATAATAATTTTAGGAGCCTCATGGAGGTGATTATAAGTATCCACAATGTGTCTTTGATTATTTTCATAAGCAAGTCATCAGGTTGTCCGAATTTTTAGGATTTTTACAGTAAGGAAAATTATCAATGGCACATTGTGGATGCTCGTAATCACCTCCATGAGGCTCTTCTAATGAGTACCTGCATGATACCTTGTTGGAAAAATACAAATTATTCCAGAATTAGCATGATTCTTACTACTTATGTGGAGCTTTGATCTGTGCCTGGTTGTTCAAAGCAGTGATAGCTTAAGGAGAATTGGAATACCTTCAGGGGAGGCAACTCCTGCAAAAATATTTTTGTCTCCCATGTCAATAGGGATCAACTCTTCAAGGAAAGAATTTGCTCCTCAGGAGCAAATTCTTTCCTTTAAGAGTAGACCCCTTTTTCAGTGGGACAGGGCCTATAGAAAAGTGAACAGAAAGTCTCAAAAGTTGTCTCCCTTTGAAAAATGGCAGAAAAATGATCTAGTTGTTCCCATTCTCCACAATGAATCCATGATATAAATGTTGTAGCTGTCAAGTACACTAATATTTTTGCTGAAAAATGTGAGTAAATGCATAACTTTTCAACAAAAATTTTAGTTTAGTTGCTTTATCAACCCTTTTTGTACCAAATGGAATCTCCCTCCTTATGTATAGCAGGAGTTCAATCAAAATTTAGGTGTGTCAGGTTGTGTTTTCTTCAAAATCTATTTGGAAAATGACTAAACTTTTTGCAAGCAGTGTAGGCCCTGATCAGTCGCCGCATTCTGCGGCGTCTGATCTGGGCCTTCACTGTTTGCCAATTGCCCGTTTAGGGGTTTCTGGTACAAAAAGGGTTAATGTTCAAAGTTTAAGATTACATTAATAGTTTTGTTAGCTTTGAGCAACTGGACAATGATTTCTGACTTGCTTGTCTTCTGTAAACCACTTACGGTATTGTATCAGAATAACATTACATGTACTTTATAGTTAGTTTCTGGTTGCAAGGGGGTGTTCCAGTTTTTCTGCAATGTGAATCCTTTTAAGGGGAATTGGAACACCTTCAGGGTAGGCAACTCTGCAAAAGTGTTTTTGTCTCCCATGTCAATACAGGTAAACTCTTACAGGAAATACCCTTTGTCAGTTGGACAAGGCTTTTAAAAAAGTGAATAGGAAGTCCCGGAAGTTATCTCCCTTTAAGGTAAATGGATACATATATGACATTGTACAGCTGTTTCAAATCGCCCCCGCCCATTGGGGCTTGAAGAAATATATGGGCTGCATGATGCTTCCACGCAGAGCTGAATCAGGCCCGCACACTAGTACTGGTAAACCGCTTAGAGACTCTAAGCCTGTCCAGGAACCCCAGTGCGAGGCGGACCATCCATGCTAATAAACCCTATTGGTTTCATTGGGTGACAGGGCTTGAGATGTCATTTCATCTCAATGTCGGGTAAAAGTCCCACAAAATTGGAAGCAATGTCTCCAAAATGACCTTTACAGTGTTGACGGGGACTTTAAACCTCAAATCAAACAAACAAACAAACAGCTGTTTCAACAAGCTAGATAATTGGTGATTTCCTAGTTGAAAAAAATCTTTTTATGGTACATGTAGACCTGTATTGGTTGTGGAGACAAAACTTTCATTTGAAACCGTTGCTTCCCCAGAAATTGTATCCATCCATGTTCGTCATGAAATACACTTTATACTAAACATGCATGCAGTTTAACCCATTGTATATGGGAAACACCTAAAGGGGTACCTTTGCAAACAGTGCAGGCCCAGATCAGTCGCCACAGAACGTGGCCTCTGATCAGGGCCTGCACTATTTGCTAACAGAATTTTCAGTCAAAAATAGAATAAAACCAAAAAAAAATTGGCCTGACACCCCTTATATGACTAATGGACTTGTCCAACATATAGCAGTGGAAGAGTCCACTAGTATTCAATGGGTTGAGAAAAAAAAAAGAATACCGTAAAAATTCGGCTATAAGGCAATGCGGCTATAAGACGGGACCCCTTTTTCATTTCTTCTAAGGTGGGATTTTGCTTATACTCTTTTATAAGACAGGTCAAATTTTTGCCATATCTGTCAGGGCCTATCTGCTACCGCTAGATGCCCTTTAGATGTGAGAAATTGGCCTTTTTTCGTCAGAAAACCCCTCTACTTACCCCTCACATGGCTTTGTTTATGTCTGTTGACATAGTGTGTCTTCGTTTGTGAGAGTTACAAAGAGAGACAAATCTTACTGAATCTGAATCGGTAGGTCTGTTAAGCGTCGGGGAAAAGGGGGAAATTTATTTCCATCCAAAATATTTAGATATATTTGTTGCAGCTTTTCAATAAGTAACTGAACTTTTTTTAGCTCACCTGTCACGTAGTGACGAGGTGAGCTTTTGGGATCACTTTTTGTCCAGCGTCCGGCGTGCGTGTGTGCGTCAGTGCGTGTGTGCGTGCGTAAACTTTTTCTACAAATGATATCTCCTCCTAAACCACTGATCGGATTTTAACCAAATTTCACAGGAATGATCCTTAGGTGGTCCCCTTTCAAAGTTGTTCAAATGGTTCCGTTCCATTGCACATCTAGGTCACAGGAGCTAAAAATAGATTTTTAAAATGAAAACTTTAAAAATCTTCTTCTCTGAAACCGAAAGGCCCAGGTCTTCGATATTTGGTATGAAGCTTCATCTAGTGGACCTCTACCAAGATTGTTCAAATTATGGCCCTTGGGCCAGAAATGCCCCCGCCCCGGGGGCCTTTGTGTTTACATAGGCTTATATAGGGAAAATCTTTAAAAATCTTCTTCTCTGAAACCGAAAGGCCCAGGTCTTCGATATTTGGTATGAAGCTTCATCTAGTGGACCTCTACCAAGATTGTTCAAATTATGGCCTTTGGGCCAGAAATGCCCCCGCCCCGGGGGCCTTTGTGTTTACATAGGCTTATATAGGGAAAATCTTTAAAAATCTCCTTCTCTGAAACCACAAGGCCCAGGTCTTTGATATTTGGTGTGAAGCTTCACCTAGTGGACCTCTACCAAGATTGTTCAAATTATAGCCGAAGGGCCAAAACTGCCCCCGCCCCGGGGGCCTTTGGTTTTACATAGGCTTTACAGGGAAAATCGTTAAAAATCTTCTTCTCTGAAACTGCAAGGCTCAGAACTTTGATATTTAGTGTGAAGCTTCATCTAGTGGACCTCTACTTAGATTGTTCAAATTATAGCCCTGGGGCTAAAAATGCCCCTGCCCCAGGGGCCTTTGGTTTTACATAGGCTTATATAGCGAAAATCTTTAAAATATTCTTCTCTGAAACCGAAAGGCCCAGGTCTTCAATATTTGGAATGAAGCTTCATCTGGTGGACCTCTACCAAGATTGTTCAAATTATAGCCCCGGAACCAAAAATGCCCCCACCTTGGGGGCCTTTGGTTTTACACAGGCTCATACAGGGAAAATCTTTAAAAATCTTCTTCTCTGAAACCGCAAGGCCCAGGTCTTTGATATTTGGTGTGAAGCTTCACCTAGTGGACCTCTACCAAGATTGTTCAAATTATAGCCCCGGAGCCAAAATGCCCCCACCTTGGGGGCCTTTGGTTTTACACAGGCTCATACAGGGAAAATCTTTAAAAATCTTCTTCTCTGAAACCGCAAGGCTCAGATCTTTGATATATGGTGTGAAGCTTCATCTAGTGGACCTCTACCAAGATTGTTCAAATTATAGCCCTTGGGCCAAAAATGCCCCATCCCTGGGGCCCTTTGGTTTTTCATAGGCTTATATAGGGAAAATATTTAAAAATCTTCTTCTCTGAAATCACAAGACTCAGGTCTTTGATATTTGGTATGAAGCTTCACCTAGTATAGCCCTTGAGCCAAGAATGTACTAGAGACACTGATTCTCAGGTGAGCGATTCAGGGCCCTCTGGGCCCTCTTGTTTTATCAGGGAACACAACACCTAGGTATTCAGAATCAGAACCAACACCCCAGCTATCACAAAATAGCGGGCAAACGTCGGGCCGATACGTCGTATCGCTGTCGGCCCGAAGTTGGCGTGGTACAAGCTTTGCTGGCTAAGGCTAGACAGCTTCACAAAATTCTATTTAACAGACGACAGGGCTGACAAATCCATTTCCCGGCTGCCCGAGACAAGACCAAAATTGCGCCGGGCAGGTGCACTTTGACCTTATGAATCCCGGTCAGGCAAGTGCAAAAAAAAAATCGTCTACAACTGTCAGTCTTTCAGAGTCCTTAAATCTGGTAAAACTAGACCAGTAAGTAAATCACACTAATTAATGCAGACAAACCATCTGTGTATTTATTACAGTTCAAGTATGACACTATTGTTAATCCCCGTCTTATAATTGCCACCCTGCGGTGTGTGTCGATAAGGTGTGAAAATATGGTCAAGTTATGTCTTGTATTTGCGTTTATCCTATAATCATAAAATTTAATCCACAACCAATGTGAAAATGATTTAATCGCTCCTCAGACAATTAGCTACATCTAACGGTAGATGTTTGCATTACAAAAATGGACTATTCTACGATCTCATGAATGGTTATGTTTTGGCCCCAAATAGCAGACGCTGGGCGGAAAAAGTCGAACGCTGTTGTTGGTTATTGACACTGAGCTTCTGGGGATAATTCGGGAGCTGTGCAACGCGCTGGTTTTCTATCCACCTCTATTCACAACCGTTTAGCTATCGAGAAAATATTTTTTACCGGTTCCTGACGGTTTTTTTTATGAACGAGATACACACAATGACATTAAACACGTGTTGGGGTGCTGGCGTCGGATGACTTCATTTTTGTTTGTTTGATTTAAGGTTTAATGTCCCCATCAACACTGTAAAGGTAATTTTGGAGGCGTTGCTTCCAATTTTGTGGGACTTTTACCCTCCATTGATATGAAATGACATCTCAAGCCCTGTCGCCCAATAAAACTAATAGGGTTTATTGGCATGGACGGTCCGCCTCGCACCCCGGTTCCTGGACAGGCTTAGATCCTCTAAGCGGTTTACCAGTACTGGTGTGCGGGCTGGATTCAGCTCTGCGTGGAAGCATCATGCAGCCCATATATTTCTTCAAGCCCCTATGGGCGGAGGCCGGATGATGTCATTTTCCGATTGTGTGCAGAAAAAAGGTAGCCTCGGTTTGTGCGCGGCTATTTATATCAATTCAAAAAATCATTGATCGGCATTTTCCGAATGTCTGGTCTTCGCCGGTCATTGCCGGAAAAAAGCATGCGGTCCATGACCTCAGCTATAAGACGGGGTAAATTTTACGGGCTCATTTTGGAGGGAAAAATCCTCGTCTTATAGCCAAAGTTTTACTGTATGTATTCGGACTTACAAGCCTGAGCAAACTTTGTATACCCAGTTGAGATGCCGCTGCCGTGTCTCATCAGCGTCAGCACTGTTTGCCACTCATCCAGCTATTTTTAGACAAGACATTGGGATGAAAATTATCACATTTTAGAACAAGTACGGTAATGAGCTGAGGTGTCCAAATACTTTGGGTTACCATAAAAATCCTAAAAATTTGGACACATTGAGGACGTGCTTTAATTCTCCTAAAATTTTAACAAATTTGTTTCATGATCCAGCAGGGAGTCCAAATAGTGCAGACAGAATAGCAAGCAGTGTAGACCCTGATCAGACTGCTCCTGAAGGAGCAGTCTGATCTGGGTCTGCACTCTTTGCTTAGGTCTATCTGTCCCAATACTTAGGATCATTGTGCTAATATGGTGTGCACTTCTGTGGCTTGTAACATATAGACTGCTTTGCAAGAAACCGTTCCAAAAAGTGCTGTCAGCAAGGGCTTTGATTCAACCTGAATATATTTCTTCTCTCTGACACAGCTGATGTATTTTGTGTGCTTCAGTTTTGTTTTGGACATAATGGGTTAAAATTAAATAAAGATAATTGCATCCCAGCAAGTAGCCTGTTAATTGAGCTGCCCCATTTGGGAATGGAAATTGCATTGAAATTCCTATGTGAAGACCACATTTTGGACTGTCCAAAAGTGGTCATTAAGACCACTTTTGAACAATCCCGATGGTGATTACTTAAGAAAACCCAAAAGAAAGAAAAAACTGAAACGTTTACATATATTTTTAAAAGAATGTCTCATTTTAGCTGGTCTTAGTAGCAAAATTCCACTGCTTTGCACTGGTGTACAGCAGGGACTGGGAATCCTGGGTGTACTAACAGGCACACAAGAACCATTGTATTTAGCAGATATGCTTAAGAAATGATTTATAGTCCTGGACAAAAGCTTGAGACTGAGAGCCACAGATAGACAGCTACGAGTAACAGACACAGATGACATAACATTAAATCTTTTGCCAGTTAATATGGCAAATACAATATTTTTATTTTTTTTTTTTTTTTTTTTTTTTTTTTCTTGCTGAAAAATGTGAGTAGCTTATGCATTGCAAAAGCTTCTTACATTTTTAAGCAAAAATACCAGTGTATTAGAAATAGTGATTTATTAGAAATTTTTACACTGCCATCACTAATGGGTTTGTTGAGCTGACAGTGCTTTGAACAAATGAGCCCTGAACCCAAAGGGTGATGTGTGCATGTTCTATCACTTTTGTCCATATACATGTATGTACATGTACCTTATACAACATATTTACCAAAATGGAAAAGTAACCCTACTTTCCTATTTGTCTGTCTGTCTTCTTCAGTATTCATGATGGTTGATGCATTTCTTAAGCGATTTAAACAAAATTTCTTCTTGAACATACTTATTAACTCATTTAGTACCAGAAACCCCAAAACGGGTACCCTGGCAAACAGTGCAGGCCCAGATCAGACTGATCAGGGCCTCCACTTTTTGCAAAAAGTTCAGCCATTTTCCAAATAAATTTTGAAGAAAAACACAACTCATCACCCTTAAATTTTGAAATGGACTCCTGCTATATATAAGGAGGAAGATTCCATTTGTTATAAATATGGTTAACAGATTCCTACAGGCTGAAAATTTGAAATAGAGCAGTATTAGAAATTAAACTTTTTTTGCAAGCAGCATTCTAACTGGTTTGAAAGTAGGTAGCAAAAGGCATCCACTTGGCAGCAAAAAGTGTTGTTCCAGTTATCTAGTGGCAGTAACCCTTCAAGCGCAAAGCATCAGTAGCCGACAGCATTTTCAGGGTATTTTCTGTCCTGATTTTGGAATTGAAATAAGGCGTGACATTACATGTGAATCATCTGCCCAGCAAGGATGTGCAGGCTGATCTGAGTTTGCTGGTTGTGTAAGTCTTACTGTAAGTTTTGTCATGTGCTGGCACATTTTTGTCTCCGTAATCAATAGCCCTGCCAGCACAAAACAGCGGGCCGATGTCGGGCTGATATCGATACGTTACCAGTTCATATCGCTATCGGCCTGCCGTTGGCCCGATATTCTTTGCTGGCTGGTAGTCTACTCTGGAAGGAAAGAAATTATTCCTCAGCTGCAAAAATCTTCAAGTGACCACATTTTAAGAGGTGTTTGGAATTCACAAAAACAAATAGAAGCTTCTTCAACTTTTCTTCAATGCAAGAAATGGCAGAAAGTATCATAGATTTTACCATTCAGCTTAAGATCCACATATTTGTATTCCAGGCATCTACAAGAGCTGACCAGCCTGCCAACAACTTTGCCACAATTAGAACCACGTCCATAGTCACTAAGCAACATAAGGAACATGAACATTCTAATGAGCTGCGAGAACAGTTCGCCGGGTATAAAAGAATGAGGAAACAACACCAGAAACAACTCCAGCAGGTGTGTTTACAGAATTTAACTTGTAGTTTTGTATACAGTAACATTTCATTATTAACCCTTGTCCTACTGAGCCCAGTTATATCTTATATTTCAAACAAAGTAGATCCTGACCAGATGGCCATCTGAACAGGATCTTCATTGTCATTCCGTTTATGAATTTGTTGCAATAATCTGCATCAAGTAATCTGATTGGTTGATAATCAGTAGTGGGTGTGGCGTATTTAAATATTCAGTCAGAGCAGGGTTAAGAGGGTAATTAATCCCTCACCTTGCTGATTATAGAGGATCTTACACAAGTGTTTATGTATTATTGAATTTATTAAACGAGTTGAGGAAATGGGATAAAATGTGAGGCTTTGTCGAGCATTTATTCCATTTCCTCAACGAGTTTAATAAATTTAATAATGCATGAGCAGGAATGCAAGATTCTGTTTATCATATGACATTTAAAAGGCATTTTATTTAAGATTGTTTTACAAAAATGTCAATATTCTGCCATTAGTAAACGTGGTGTCGTTGAGGACGTCGTATATGTAAGGTTACGGGGCGTATTTAACTAATTTGAATATTTAATCCACTAGTGGATTATCCAATTTATTACATGGCGTTATTACACTCACAGACGCAACGGCCTATGATAAATTTCAATAGGCTACACTGGATTTTCAGTCATTTATTTTGCATGATTTCAATTATTGACGTGGATTCAGAAGCCATTTGAAACAGTACAGATCAGAGTTCAAATGCTGCTAGATCAGGCTTGGTAAAAATATCTTCTGAGATTCTCGCTGGGTCCCGTTACATCCTTTTAGGGATATTGATCAGGAAATGATTAGGAAATATTTTCTATGGTCATTCCCATCTGCAGAATCAAGAAGGACATATGTCAGTTTCTGGCAATAGAATGTACTGGTTAACTGCTTAGGTCAAAGCCTGTCCAAGAATTAGTGACTGGCTTGAGATAGAGTTGACTTGGGCCATTAAACACCAGACCATACCAAACAAAAACTGACCCTGCTCAAAATGACTTTAAAGTGTTGAATTTTGTTTTGTTTTGTTAGCCCACCGTTACTTAGTGATGAGCTGAGCTTTTGGGATCACTTTTTGTCCGTCGTGTGTGCGTGCATCCGTAAACAATTTCTTCAAACGACATCTCCTAAACCACTGATCGGATTTTGACCAAACTTTCAAAGTTGTTCAAATGGTTCTGGTCCTTTGCACATCTGGTAACAGGAGCCAAAAATAGATTTTTTCACCGAAAACTTAAAAAATTTCTTCTCTGAAACCACAAGGCCCAGGTCTATGTAAACCAAAGGGCCCCGGGGCGGGTGCATTTGTGGCCCGAGGGCTATACATTGAACAATCTTGGTAGATTGTGCATAATGTTTGAATTGATGTCGTTTGAAGATATTTGGTATGAAGCTTCAACTTGTGGACCCTACCAAGATTGATCAAATTATAGTGCTGGGGCCAAAAATGCCCCCGCCCTGGGGCCCTTTGGTTTTACATAGGCTTTTATAGGGAAAATCTTTAAAAAACTTCTCTGAAACCTTAAGGCCCAGGTCTTTGCTATTTGTTATGAAGCTTCATCTAGTGGACCCCTACCAAGATTGTTCAAATTATTGTGCTGGGGCCAATAATGCCCCCGCCCTGGGGCCCTTTGGTTTTACATAGGCTTATATAGGGAAAATCTTTAAAAATCTTCTTCTCTGAAACTGCAAGGCCCAGGTCTTTGATATTTGGTATAAAGCTTCATCTTGTGGACCTCTACCAAGATTGTTCAAATAATAGCCGTAGAGACAAAAATGTCCCCGCTCAAGGGCTCTTTGGTTTTACATAGACTTATATAGGGAAAATCTTGAAAAATCTTCTCTGAAACCTCAAGGCCTAGGTCTTTGATATTTGGTATGAAGCTTCATCTAGTGGACCTCTTCCAAGATTGTTCAAATTATAGCCCTGAGACCAAAAATGCTTCCGCCTCGGGGGCCCTTTGGTTTTATATAGACTTATAAAGGGAAAATCTTTAAAAATCTTCTTCTGTGAAACCACAAGGCCTAGTTCTTTGATATTTGGTTTGAAATTTCATCTATTGGACCTCTATCAAGATTGTTCAAATTATAGCCCTAGGGCCAAAAATGCCCCCGCCCCGAGACCCTTTAGTTTTACATAGACTTATATAGGGAAATCTTTAAAAATCTTCTCTGAAACTGCAAGGCCCATGTCTTTGATGTTGGTATGGAGCTTCATCTAGTGGACCTCTACCAAGATTGTTCAATGTATAGCCCTCGGGCCACAAATGCCCCCGCCCGGGCCCTTTGGTTTACATTGACTTATATAGAGATAATCTTTGAAAATTCTTCTCTGAAACAGAAAGTCCCAGGTCTTTGATATTTGGTGTGAAGCTTCATCTAGTGGACCTCTATCAAGATTGTTTAAATTATAGCCCTGAGGCCAAAAATGCCCCCGCCCCGGGCCATTTAGTTTTACATAGGCTTATGTAGGGAATATCTTTTAAAAAAAATCTTCTTCTCTGAAACCGCAAGGCCCAGGCCTTTGATATTTGGTGTGGAGCTTCATCTAGTGGACCTTTGCCAAGATTGTTCAAATTATAGCCTTTGTTGATATTTAATATGAAGCTGCACCTTTTCAGACCTCCCTCAACATTATGCACATTATAGCCCTGAGGTCAATAATGGCCCTCCCTAGGGCCCACTTGTTACTCTATTGATCTGGTGAGCGATCAAGGGCCATTATGGCCCTCTTGTTTGATTTGACGTTTAACATCCCAGACAACACTGTAAAGGTTGAATAGGCTGAGTAGTGTTGGCTGGGCCATGAACCAAAGACACAGTTCTCATTACATGACATGCACATTCAGGATATGCAATTTGTTTGCGTGGTTTTTGAAAGTTGATTTATAAAATCAAGTTTCTGTTATAACATTTCTACTTTTGGTACTGGACCGCGTTATTCCACTTCCGCTGTTCGTTCGCTGCATAAAATAGTCCAAAGGAACTCTTGAAAACTAATTTTGCAGGCATGGAACGTCTTTCAAAATATTTCATTTTTCGAGATGTTATGCGGATTGAATATAAATTGGCACAAAAAGACATATTCTGAACAGAAAACAATACTCTAGGACTATTTTCCTACGCGCTATCCGATGATATTTTGTTTTACTCTTTCATCCCTGAGTTTCTGAACAGGACTCTTCTCGCTTTAAATATATACTTATAGAAAGGGATTTCTGATTAGTTCACTGACATGATGGCAGTTAAACAGTGTATATGTAGATTCTGGCGAGACGTGCTAGCTACCTGCCGTCTTATCAGGATCTTAAAAGGTTTGCATAGATACAGTGTATTTCTACCTCAGCGTCTGCACCGGTCTACAGGGCTATAAAGGTTAGCTCGCTTGTCTGTGATTATCAGTGACCAACAAAACAACCAATAACTGACCGACATCAAACAATGTTATTCACCTGCTTTCGAGAGCTCTAATTACAAAACATGTGTTGTAAGCTGTGAGTTTTGCATCAAGTTCTGTACTTTTAGCAAATAGTGAACACACCGATCAGACGCTACATTCTGTGGCATCTAATCTGTCTTAACTGTTTCCGAATGTCCCATTATTGGAACAATTGGCATTTATGGGTTAATGTTTTTATTTGGAGTTCGTCTTGGGTAGTCGAAGTTCACTAAAAGCGGCGTCTGATCAGGGTTATAATGTCTAAATCAAATTGTTTAAAAATGATCTTTTTTTTTTAGTCCAAGTTATTCTCCTTTTGATGTTGTGATGCCCGAAGGAACATAGCTCGAAGCGGCTGAATCTTATCAACGCAACGTTGATGCGACGTTGCTAAGACGTAATGTGCCCACTAGGAGACCTTGTCTAAGATTATTATCAGATTGGACAAGCACAGAATGTACTGAGCTAATTTAGAAACCATGAAGAAATTAGCAGACACGTTCATCTTTCTTTCTTCCTTCCTTTTTAGCTCACCTGAGCCGAAGGCTCTGTGTGAGCTATTGTGATCGGTCACTGTCCGTCGTCATCGTCGTCGTTGTCGTCCGTCCACCTGTACGTCCACAATTTCTTTTAATGACTTCTCCTCCTTAACCACTGAGCAGAATCCAACCAAACTCAACGGAAATGATCCTTGGGTGGTCCTCTCTCAAAATTGTTCAAAGAATTCCATTCCATGCAGAACTCTGGTTGCCATGGCAACGAAAAGAGGTAACAGGAAAAAACCTTTAAAAATCTTCTTGTCTGAAACCAGAAAGCCCAGGTCTTTGATATTTGGTATGAAGCTTCATCTAGTGGACCTCTACCAAGATTGTTCAAATTATAGCCCTGGGGCCAAAAATGGCCCCACGCCCCGGGGTCTTTGGTTTTACTTAGGCTTATATAGGGATTTTACATAGGCATATATAGGGAAAACCTTTAAAAATCTTCTTGTCTGAAACTAGAAGGCCCAGGTCTTTGATATTTGGTATGAAGCTTCATTTAGTGGACCTCTACCAAGATTGTTCAAATTATAGCCCTGGGCCAAGAATGGCCCCGGGGCGGGGCTCACTGGTTTTACATATGCTTATATAGGGAAAACCTTTAAAAATCTTCTTGTCTGAAACCAGAATGCCCAGGTCTTTGATATTTGGTATGAAGCTTCATCCAGTGGACCTCTACCAACATTGTTCAAATTATAGCCCTGGGGCGAAAAACGACCCTGCCCCGGGGCCCACTGTTTTTACATTGGCTTATATAGGGAAAACCTTTAAAAATCTTCTTGTCTGAAACCAGAAGGCCTAGGTCTTTGATATTTGTTATGAAGCTTCATCTAATGGACCTCTACCAAGATTGTTCAAATTATAGCCTGGGGCCAAAAACGGCCCCGCCGCAGGGCCCACTGGTTATATATAGGCTTATATAGGGAAAACGTATAAAAATCTTCTTCTCTGAAACCAGAAGGCCTAGGTCATTGATATTTGGTTTGAAGCTTCATCTAGTGGACCTCTACCAAGATTGTTCATATTATAGCCCTTGGGCCAAAAACGACCCTGCCCCGGGGCCCACTGGTTTTACATAGGCTTATATAGGGAAAACCTTTAAAAATCTTCTTTTCTGAAGCCAGAAGGCCGAGGTGTTTGATATTTAGTATGAAGCTTCATCTAGTGGACCTCTACCACGATTATTCAAATTATAGCCCTAGGGCCAAAAACGGCCCTGCCCCCAGGCCCACTGGTTTTATATAGGCTTATGCTAGGGAAATTATATAAAAATCTTCTTCTCTGAATCCAGAAGGCCTAGGTCATTGATATTTGGTATGAAGCTTCATCTAGTGGACCTCTACCAAGATTGTTCAAATTATAGCCCTAGGGCCATAAACACCCCCGCGCCGGGGCCCACTGGTTTTCCATAGGCTTATATAGGGAAAGCCAGTGGACCTCTGCTTAGATTGTTCAAATTATTAAACTGGGTCCAAAAATTGCACCGCCCTGCGACCTACATGTTAATCTCTTAGCTCAGGTGAGCGATATAGGACCATCATGGTCCTCTTGTTTCCTTCGTGGGGGTAGTTTGGTGAGGCACAGGTCATGTGTATCTTGTGTCACTGGGGAGTCCAGCTGATACTGACTTACATTTGAGCAAAGCCTGCTGTCCTTGCAGCAGGTAACGGTAGATGGTGAGTGTTGAAATTTCTTCTGTTTCTACACTTCCATTCAAAATTATTTCTCATAAATCAACTTTCCTCAGTACTTTCAGTACTTTGATGTTTACTTTCATTACCTTGTTTACCTTATATTGTCAGATGGAATCAAAGTTCCAAGGTGAAATGGAAGAACATAAACAGAAGCTGGATAAAGAATACGAGGGAACTAGGCAGAACTTTATGTTAGAAATAGATAGATTGAAGAAAAAAATGGTGCAAGAGTTAGAAAAGAAGGTGAGAGTGATACCATTAACCCTTGTCCTGCTGAATATTTTAATCTGCCACACCCACTACCGATTATCAACCAATCAGATTACTTGATGCAAATTAATGAAAAAAATTCACAATCTGAATGGCAAACAATGTAGATCCTGATCAGATGCGTTCGTCAGAACGAAGCCATCTGATCTGGATCTTCATTGTTTGGAAAATAAGGCATATCCTAATAGTGGGAGAACAAGCATTCTTCTTCAAGAATATTTGCTTATTAATTGCGTAACTGACTAACCATGCAGGTTACACACCGCTTAAGTCCAAATTATCGTGTGAACAGCAGTTCAAAATCATTGCTAAATGGGCAAAACACTGTATTCTATCATCAAAATCATGTTCAAGTTTTTGTACATAAACAGTTCCTGCCAATAGGCTTGCTTACACATCTTACTGCTGCATAATATTGTCACCCAGGAATAAGTATTTTCGATGCCATCAGTTTTAAAACTTATTAAATGAGGTCACCATCATTTTAACCCTTAACCTGCTGAATATTTAAATATGCCACAGCCACTACTGATTATTAACCAATCAGATTACTTGATGCAAATTATTGCAACAAATTCATAAACTGAATGACAAACAATGAAGATCCTGATCAGATGTTAGATGGATCTTCATTGTTTGGAAAATAAGGCATATCCGGGCTCAGCAGGACAAGGGTTAAAACTTTAGAAATAAGGTCTTTTTTTACGCTCAGTGTTTGCTACCATGCTGATTTTAACTAATTTCTGGATTTTTTTGACAAATTTATATTGCATCCATAGTGCCTTCTTCAGGAGGAACAACTTGGTTTGTTTGGTTGGATTGTGGTTTTACATCCCCATTGACACTATTTAGGTTATTTTGGAGACATTTCTTCCAATTTTGTGCGACTTTTACCCAACACTGAAATGAAATGACATCTCAGGCCTTACCACCCAAACAAACCAACAGGTTTTATGTGCAAGGACGGTCCGACTTGCACCACTTTTCCTGGGCAGGCTGGGAACAACTTGGCCACAGCTTTTCAAAGCTAACGATGTTAATAGTTAATATATTATTAAATCTGATCGATTAATGTGGCAAATATGCTAATATTTCTGCTGAAAAAATATTTTTTTTGTAAAAACTACTCACATTTGCTTCAGGAAAAAAACTACTGCCATATTTGATTTTATATTTGCTAGAACAGAGGATGCCCGTCTGACTTGTGATCAGAACGCTGGTTCGATACCTGCAGGGGTCAGCAACATTCTTTTGTGGAGATTGATCATGAAATCTTTTCTACTGTCCTTCTCTCCCTACAGCTGATTCAAGAAGGGCAGTTGTCAGTTTCTGGCAAAAGAATGTGCACTGTACTGGTTAACCGCTTAGGTATAAGCCTGTCAAGGAAAAATGTGGATAGGTAAACTGACTGGCTCAAAAATGACCTAAAATAGTGTTGACTGGGCCGTTAAATGCCAATACAAACAAACAAACAAAATTTGCTATAACAGTACATTTTTTCCACCAAGAAGTGTTAATTAGCTAATGATACTTTGAACAAGTCCCATTATGAGATGGCATGATAAATAATTTTAACCCACAAAATGCCAATCACGACAATTGTCGTCTGCTTTGACGTCTGCTGGTTACTTTAAAAATCATTTTTGCAAACAGTGTGGACCCAAATCAGACTGCTCCTCTAGGAGCAGTCTGATTTGGGTCCACACTGTTTGCCTGTACGCAAAAATATTTGTAAAAAGTTTGCAAAAAAAAAATTTATCAGACGACATAAGCAGACAACATTTTCAGATGCGTTTTTTCCCAACGTCATAAAGGTTAAAGCAACGATTGAACCAACGTGTAACATTACAGGACGTATCAAACGAATTTGCATATTTAATCCACTAGTGGATTATCAAATTTATTACATGGCGTTATTACACTCCCAGACGTGATGTCGTATGATAAATAATTCTAAAATTTTACAGCAACGATTGAACCAGGCTCAAGAGAAGAAGCTTATCAAACAGATCCAGGCAGATCAGGATACTGATAAGAAGAATTTCTTGGTACAACAGAAGAAAGAATATAAATTGAATAAGGAACAGATTAAAAAGGTAAATTGCCAAAATGTGAAAAAAAAAAAAAAAAAAAAAATGATACTCAAAAGTTAGGACAAAAGATCTGAGGCTAATAAGACATCATGCACACGTCTGCCATGACACATCCACATGCACACCAAATAAGGAAATCCATAGTTTTAGCTTGGGATAGAAATTCTGTTCTAACCCTGGTGTTCTTACCCAAAATTGAATATTCTTGCATGTTTGATAAATGCACTGGTTGAATACAACCTCATATGTGTCATTAAGGTTGACATCACAGTATGTTACGTGACGCCACTAAACATCACTGTAGTGTCATCACAATATGGCAGACGTGACTGCAGTATTAAAAAGCCATGCTCACAAATGGAAGGTATGCAAGAAAAAGAAACCTACATGGGTGTGAGGGGTAGATAGAAAAATTAGAACCCTCGGGATCACTGTCCAGCATCACTCGGCAAGCCTCGTGATGCCGGACAGTGACCCTCGGGACAGTTTTTCCATCCACCTCTCACACCATGTAAGATTCTTATATTCTTGAAATCCATTCTGACCAACAAGCCCTGACATCAGTAGATTTGTCTATGCCCATTGTCAGCTGCTTCAGACCTTTTCCAACTTTTCAGTCTTGACTGAGCAGTGTTTAGTTTGTGTGTTTAGTGCCTCTTCTTGAACACTGAGGTCTCAAGGCTGATGATTTCACATAAGTTAGTTTAATTTTATACTAATTTATTTTAGTTTGATTGCGATGAAAGCTTCAAGCTTATTGAATCGCTCTCAAGCACTCATTCCAGATATTTGTGCAAGCCCGAGAGAGAGACAGTGGCTTTAACACCACTGCTGCCTATTTACACCTGGGTGGAGTGGGGCGGTGTCATTACCTCAATGCCGGTGGCCAGATTCGAATGCACAACCTCTTGATCATAAGTCGAACCCGTTAACCACTGCGCCATCAAGGCTGACAAAAGCTTGATTTCATGTACACATCTGCCATGACCCACCCTGCCCAGTGCTATGGACTGTTACTGAGCTACTTTCCATACTTCAACCCTTATCTTGCTGTTCACGACAACCCCTATCTTTGCAAACAGTGTAGATCCAGATCAGATGGCTTCTGAAGAAGCCATCTGATCAGGATCTACACTGTTTGGCATTCAGTTTATGAATTTGTATCAATAAATTACATTAAGCAATTTGGTTGGTTGATAAACAGAAATGGGTGTGGCTTAAATGAATATTCAGCAAGATAAAGGTTAAGACTGTGCATTTAGCTCCGTTTCTTAAACTCCACCAGCAGTCAAGACAAAGCCATTTGGTGAAGTTATTGCATGTGGTCCCACTGAAAATCCTGAGTAGGCAATGGGTCAAGCAATTAAATTGCCTACATCTGCCACAACCGGTAACCGTAAGGGGAATGGGAACACCTCGCCATTTTTCAAAGGGAGACAACTTTCGATGTTTCCTGTTTGCTTTTCTGTAAGCCATGTCCCACTGAAAATGGGGTCTACTCTTAAAGTGAAGAACTTGCTCCTCAGCTTGTGAAACTTATTATACCCCCGGTATACGAAGTATACTATTCGTATACTATGGGGGTATATAGTTTTCGTCTTGCCGTTCGTCTGTCCGCACCAACGAAACGACATTTAGGGGGCAAAAAATTTGGACAGTTTGACACTTAAATATGTTCTATAAAAGGGTTATCCTTTGGAAGCAAGGAATACACCACAGAAGTGAAAAATATGGAGTGTACATGTTTTCTGGGCCAGACTAGCTAGTTTCGGCCAATTAGGCCTCATCAGTGACCCTCAGATATTTTCAAAATTCCACAATGGAATCAATGATCCCAAAGGACAAGAAAATATAATCTACACTATGATGTAGGGCAGGGAGACGTTTTACATTCCCACACACCAGCTGTAGTGAAGTTAAATATGTTCTATAAAAGGGTTATCCTTTGGAAGCAAGGATACACCACAGAATTAAAAAATATGGAGTGTACATGTTTTCTGGGTCTATATATTCGTGAGTCCAAATGGACTTTATTCCATTATTTTGGTACTTAAGTGGCAAAAATTGTCTCTTAGGTGGCTTGCCGCTTAAGAGAATTTGCCGCTTAAGTAGTCAATATGCCGACGCCTAGCCACTTAAGTATCCATTCGTGAGAATGTCTGTCCTTCCGTCCGTCCATCCGTCTGTCCATCTGTTAACATTTTGGTTTTAAAGTTTTGCGTCAAAGTTTCTAGGAGATTGTATCTTCTGAACCCTTTGTTAGATTTAGTTGATACTTACACAGAAGTTACATACTGGTCTAAAGATCTCATTGATGCATGTCTCACCCCCCAAAGTGACCTTGATGTCAAGGTCACAGACTTAGAAATTTTACATTCGGTTAAAGTTTTAGGAGATTGTATCTTCTGAACCCTTTGATACATTTAGTTGATACTTACACTGAAGTTACATACTGGTCTTAAGATTTCATTGATGCATGTCCCACCCCCCACAGTGACCTTGAGGTCAAGGACACAGACTTGGAAATTTAACATTCGGTTAAAGTTTTATGACAAAGTTTATAGATGCCTATTATGTTCTAAACTCTAAGACAAATTCGGTTGATACTTGCATCAATGTACCAGTCCCAGCATTTTGTGATGTATGTCCCTTCCCCCACCCACGGCGACCTGGACCTCAAGTTTATGGACTTAGAAATTTAACATTTGGTTAAAGTTTTATGACAAAGTTTATAGATGCCTGTATGTCCTAAACTCTGTCTAAGACAAATTCAATTCATACTTGCATCGATGTTGCATACCAGTCCAAAGACTTCATTGATGCATAACCCACCCTGCTACTTCAGTAACCTTAATACCCCCACTCCTTCAGTAACTTTGATGCCCTCACTCCCTTGGTCCATTTAGAAATTGTATGTTTAGTTTAGCTTTTACAAGCACATTTATAGATTCTAATAGCTTCTTGACATCTTCATTCATATTACATACAAGCTTGAAAGCTATATCAGAGTATGGCGCTGGCTGGGATATACGGGACGCACTGGTCGCTTTCTCTAGTTAAACAGGGTAAAAGCTGGTACCGTACATTGTCAGCCGGCCTTGGTAGCTCAGTCAGATGTGCATCTGACTGGTGATCAGGAGGACGGGGGTTCGATACCTACCGGGATTGGCACGGACTTGTTTATGCGTAAAATGATGTTTGTGATTCTAGACTAGAAATGAGAGTGGAGATTGATCATGAAATCTTTTCTACCCTCATTCTCTTCCGCTGATTCAAGAAGGGCAGTTGTCAGTTTATGGCGAAAAAATGTGCCCTGTACTGGTTAACCACTTACGTATAAGCCTGCCCATGAAAAGTGTGAATAGGTAAACTGACCGGCTCAAAAATTACCTAAATAGTGTTGACTGGGCCATTAAACTCCAATACAAACAAAAAAATGTACATTGTCCACGAAAGCTGTCTGTGGTGGTCTGCCAGGCTGTCGACAAGAGCTGCCTATAACGGTGAAAGGGTTAAAGAAAAGAATTTGCTCCTATGGAGTAATTTATTGCCTTTAAGAGTGTTCTCTTTTCAAAAGGGGCTGCGTGAACCAAAAAGTGAAAATAATATAACAGCTTTTTCATAGTGTCCTGATAGAATCCTCAGTAGGCAAAATTATTATGTAGATAGGGAATGAAAAAAAAAAAAAGCAGTTTTAGCCTTTCTTATGTTCACCATGACTAACCCATTTTGTACCAGAGACCCCAAAGCTTGTACCCTGGCAAACAGTGCAGGCCCAGACCAGATGCCACAGAATGCGGCATCTGATCAGGGCCTGCACTGTCTGCAAAAAGTTCAGCCATTAAGCAAATAGATTTTGAAGAAAAAACAACCTGACACCGCAAAATTTCGAAATGGGCTCCTGCCATATGTAAGGAGGAAGATGCCATTTGGTATAAAAAAAAGGGCTTATAACCTTTATTGTAGAATATAGACTCCAATACACCAAAGAAAGAAAGGGAAGATACACTCCGCAACCAGAAGATGTCAATGACACAACAACAGAAAGAGCAGGAAAAAGTGCTAGATAAACAACAAGACGATTCTTTAAGATATGAAATTAGAAAATTCCGGCGGCGGAGATATTTACAACACCACGAGTTAGAGCAACAACTTCTCAGGGATGTAAGTATATCAGCAGTGAGGGGGTTGGCTCCTTGCTCTGGCCTTTGTCACTGACCTTACTTGCAGAACTTGGCATCTCACAATAATATTGTGAGATGCCAAGTTCTGCAAGGTAGGTCTGGTGGTTTTTCTCCGGGTACTCTGGTTTTCACCCACATCTGATTAATGATCAGCTCGAAAAAAGTGAAATAATCTTGAAAGGGCCGTAAAACCAAAATCAGAAAAAAAAAAATCCTGTCATGGTACTCAACTCCGTTGAGGCTGAATATTTCTATACTTACCAACTTTAAAACACCAAAAAATTAAAATAAGGCATTTTAGCTCTTGTCTACAAAGTAAAGGGAGCTTTATATGTAACTAATTAAAAGTTTTACAATAAAAGTTATAGCCCTAATATGTCAGCAGCCACAAACCAGATTAATTGCCTATTTCACAAGATGACAGATATTGGTAGCACTACTCCCTTGTCCTGCTAAGGTCATGGTCAAGAACTTTTCATTCACTTCAAAGTTTTCAATTGACAAAGCACTGACTGCACCTGTGGATTTATTGTCTCTGAGGACTGATGGGCAATGATCAGACAGATCTGCAATATCAGGCCGTAAGACACTGTCATCATCAGATCCAGTGAGCTACTTACGTGGCTTGGCATTGAGGACCTGGACCTTATCCTGAAGGAGAGTAGGCTCCGTTGGTATGGACATGTAGAATGCTCCAACGGTGCAGTCAAAATAGCCTGTGACATACAGGTGGATGGAAAACATGGGCCCAAGATGGAGTGAAAGCTCTCGGCTATCAACCCTCAAGATAGTCATACCTGGAGATTGGTGTGAGATCTGCCATGCATGCAGCAAGCCAGCTACCTGGAAAGGGGCCCTCATATGTGGGTGTTGCCCCTTTACCTACATGTTAACCAAAAAGCCGATGACGATGGAGATGTTGGCTGGAAAAATTGTTCGGAGTGCGGACTTATACCCTTAAAATTGGATCATCCAAAATATTATCCCAAAATAGTCCTCACTACTCATCCTAACCTGGAGTGAGATTTTCTGAGTAGCCATTCTTCCAAATGTAATTCTAAATATACTCATTCATTCTGCTTGTTTGTCTGTTAATTAAGGGAAATGGAACACCTGGCAGTTTTTTCCACCATTTTACAAAGGGAGACAACTTTCAGGACTTCTGTTTGCTTTTCTATAAGCCCTGTCCCACCGAAAAAGGGGTCTGCTCTAAAAGGAAAGAATTTGCTCCTCAGGAGCAAATTCTTTCCTTTAAGAGTAGACCCTTATTGACATGGCAGACAAAAATACTTTTGCAGGAATTGCCTCCCCTGAAGATGTATCAATTCCCCTTAATGCTTTTAAAAAAATTTTCCAGGAATTAGCCAAGAGACAAGCTCAGTTAGAATTTGAACACAGTATGCTTCTTCGACACCATGAATCCACGCAGGAGTTAGAACAGAAACATTTACGAAGTATACAGGAATTACGTGATATTCATTTGAAGAAACAACATCATACGGAGCGAGAGAATCAGAAAGAATATAACACGAAAGCCGAGTCGGATTTACGGAAGAAACACGCCTTGGAGCAGAAACAGCAGCCAAGGAGTTTAAGAGTAAGTTTTCCTTCCTCAACCCTCATCAAGCGTCCCCCGCCCATCGGGGCTTGAAGAAATGGATGGGCTGCACGATGCTTCCATGTAGAGCTGAAACCAACCCGCACATGAGTACTGGTAAACTGCTTAGAGGATCTAAGACTGCCCAGGCAAGCGGTGCGAGTCAGACTATTTCTTTGGGCAGCAGGGCTTGAGATGTCATTTCATCTCAATGTTGTGTAAAGTCCCACAAAATTGGAAGCAACGTCTCCAAAATGATCTTTACAGTGTTGACGGGGATGTAAAACCTCAAATCAAACAAACAAACAAGTAACCCTTATCAACCCCTACTTTTACAAACAGTGTAGATCCAGATCAGATGGCTTCTGAAGAAGCCATCTGATCAGGATCTACACTGTTTGACATTCATTTTGTGAATTTGCTGGAATAAATTCCATCAAGTAATCTGATTGGTTCAAAGTCAAATGGGTGTGGCTAAATTAATTATTCAGCAGGATAAGGGTTAACCAGATATGTGCTTGGTAGGATGAGGAAGAAAAGAGGGCCACATGGAAGATTAGTATTAGTTTACTAAATGTGTTACCCTCTATAAATCAGCCCCCGCCCATAGGGGCTTGAAGAAATATATGGGCTGCATGATGCTTCCACGCAGAGCTGAATCCGGCCCGCACACTAGTACTGGTAAACAGCTTAGAGGATCTAAGCCTGTCCAGGAACCGCCGTGCGAGGTGGACCGTCCATGCTAATAAACCCAATTGGTTTCATTGGGCGACAGGGCTTGAGATGTCATTTGATCTCAATGTCGGGTAAAAGTCCCACAAAATTGGAAGCAACGTCTCCAAAATGACCTTTACAGTGTTGACGGGGACGGTAAACCTCAAATCAAACAAACAAACAAAACCCTCTATAAATAAAGTTATTACTAAGAGTTTGTAAAAAGATTAGTATGTATGAGGATTGTTCAGAAACAAATCAATCAAACTCATAGCGTGTGTGTGTGTGTGTGTGTGTGTGTGTGTGTGTGTGTGTGTGTGTGTGTGTGTGTGTGTGTGTGTGTGTGTGTGTGAAGTCGGGTTCAACGTTGCTTTCAACAATTTTTCAGTCATATCACGACGGTGTCTGGTTGCGACAGGAAGCTCAATGCTCACTTTTATAGTGCTGTCTCACTGAAGTATCATGTCCCAGACACATTACTTGATACCACACCCAGTCACATTATCCTGACACTGGGTCGACCAGTCCTAGCTCTACCCCGTAAATCTGAGTGCCAAGCGAGGAGCAACTAGTACCATTCTTAACGACTTTGGTATGTCGCGGCCCGGGATCGAACCCCGGGATCGAACCTGTGACCTCCCGTTCCCCGGAGCGGACACTCTACCAACTGAGCTATCGGGTCCGGTAACAAACTCATAGCTTTAGATATGGAAGAGTATCTGATGATAATGTACCCTTAAGGAAAACTACATCTGAAAATGTTGTCTGCTTATGTTGTCTGCAGAATTCTTCTTGCAAACTTTTTAAAAATATTTTTGTGTACAGGCAAACAGTGTGGGCCCAGATCAAACTGCTCCTACTACTGGGTCTACACGGTTTGCAAAAAGATACTTTTAAGGTAACCAGCAGAGGGCAAAGAGACGACAATTGTCGTAACTGACATTTTATGGGTTAAGGGATAATGTACTTTATTTCTTGTAGAAACCTGTGTTTTGGGTATTGAGTTAAAATGGCAACAGTTTTTCTCCGGGTACTCCGGTTTTCTCTTGTGTCACTGACCTTCCTTGCAGAACTTGGCATCTCACAATAATATTGTGAGATGCCAAGTTCTGCAAGGAAGGTCTGGTGGTTTTTGTCCAGGTACTCCGGTTTTCGCCCACCTCTGATTAACGATCGGCCCGATATGAGTGAAATAATCTTGAAATGGTCTTAACCCCCCCCCCCAAAAAAAAAAAAAATAGCAACACAATCAGTTATTCAAAGTAGACAATACAGCACAACCTTGATAGTTCAAAGTGTAGGGCTTGGTTGTTCTTATTTCAGTTTTCAAGACTTTGAATTATTGATGGTCAGCCTCGGTAGCTCAGTCAGATGTGCGTTTGACTGGTGATCAGGAGAATGTGGGTTCGAGACCTGCCTGGTCGGCAACATTCTTTCGAGGAGATTGACAAGAAACCTTTTCAGGTCATTCTCTCCCTTCTGCTGATTCAAGAAGGGCAGTTGTCAGTTTCTGGCGAAAGAATGTGCACTGTACTAGTTAACCCCTTACGTATAAGCCTGCCCAGGAATAGTGTGGATAGGTAAACTTACCGGCTCAAAAATGACCTAAATAGTGTTGACTGGGCCGTTAAACACCAGTGCAAACAAACAAACATCTTGAACTTAATTGCAAGTAACAAACATTTTATTTGTTTTTTTAGCAAAAAGAGTTGCAAATCCGTCGGCAGTTCCACGAAGCAGTGAAGACACAACAACGACAGTATAAAGCCCTGAAGGAACATATAGTTAGTAGTACGCCAAAGAATGAACAGAAAGCAGTGGTAAAAAAATTGAAAGAAGAACAGATGAGGAAATTAGCAATATTGGGAGAGCAGTATGAAGCCAGTATAGCAGAGATGTTACAGCAACAGAATGTAAGTGTTCTAGATCACTGGTATTGCAATTAGGGCTGGCTAATCGTGGCTGAACAGATAATCAATTATCAGTCCTGTCATTGCAATCGATAATCGATTAGTAATCGCTAATGTTTTTGTCATTACTTTACCTGTCTGAGAATGACTCTTACCATATGTTGCACTTAACCATTTGTATATTTGAACAGACAGGCCTGAGCAAACAGTGTAGACCCAGATGAGACGCCGCATATTGCGGCGTCTCATCAGGGTCTGCACTGTTTGACACTCATCCAGCTATTTTAGGCTTAACTTTGGGTAGTAAATTGTACCTATCAAGTAATCGATTAAAAGCAAATCAGACATGGTAATTATTGGACGGGTTTTTAAAAAAAATCCGTCCTTTAAAATAGCGATGTCCGGGCGGGCGGGCGTCCTGCGGGCGGGCGGGCGGGCGTCGTCCCAGGTTTACCTTTTGGTTAACCTTTTTTCAAAGTGATATTTTTCATCTATTCTGTAGCAGGTTGTTTTAATATCAGGACTGATGGATAAGTGGAGGTACCGCTTTCATGTATTATCCATAAATGGCGCAAAAGACTAAAATTTTGGCGGAAATTGTCATTTTTCAAACTTGTGTTTTTCAGGTTTACCTTTTGGTTAACCTTTTTTCAAATGCCAGTGTAGTGGATAGAGTGCTGGACTACGAATCCTATTGTTGACTATGAATCTGAGGGGCGTGAGTTCAAACCCCGGTGGAGACATTTTTTTTTTTTGTTCTTTTTTTTTTTTTCTTTAATTCTTTTTTTCATTCTTTTTTTTTCTTTATTTTTCTTTTCTTCTCCATAAACACATATGAACAATTATTATCTTCCTCCCCTGATAGTTGCTAGTAATAATACATACATGCATGCACAGGCATGGAATTTTCTTTTTTTTTTTTTTTCTCTCGTTCTTTTTTTAGCTCACCTGAGCACGAAGTGGTCAAGGTGAGTTGATGTCCGTCGTCCGTCAACAATTTCTTTAAACGACACCTCCTCCTGGGATAATGGCCCGATTTCAAAATTATTTTACAGAAATGTTCATTAGGTGACCCTTTTTCAAAATGTCTAAAATCAGTGGCCACTAGAGCTAAAAAAAAAAGAGCTAAAAATAGAAAAAAAAACTTTATTTTTTTTTCTTCGTAAAACACATAAACAAATCAACCCCCCCCCCCCACACACACACACAAAAAGTTGTTACTGGGTAAGGATATTGCATTTGTTCTGTACATACATGCATACATAGTTTTACATACATAAAAATAGAAAGAAAAAAAAAAACTATTTTTTTTTCTTCTCAAAACACATAAACAACTCATACCCCCCCCCCCCCCATCCCTCCACAAAAAGTTGTTACTGGGTTAGGATATTGCATTTGTTCTGTACATAAATGCATACTTAGTTTTACATACATACCCTACCCACCCCACCTAACCCTAGCATACCCTACCCCACAACCCCACCCCACCCCCATCCCAAAACAACCCCAATCCACCCCAACCCCACCCCATCCCACCACTCCCCACCTTACCCGACCTCACCCCATCCCACCCACCCAAGCCCACCCCACCCCTAAACCCCACCACACCCCATCCCACCCCACCACAAATTCCACCCCGTCCCACCCGATTCCTAACCCATCCCATCCCACCCTACCTACCCCACACCAGCACATCCCACCCTACCCCACCCATGCCACCACCATCCTAACCGTACTGCAAAAAAAACCCGTCCATAATGCCATTAGGCATTTTTCTTGTTTTTGTGTAATTTATCGATCGATTAATCGATTATAAGATTAATCGTGTCAGCCTTAACTACAATTACAGGGGCAGATAAGAATACTGTGGCTAATATGGAGATAAGTTTTCTCCTGTTTCCATTGGAACAGCCAGCCTAGGATGCTCAGTTGGATCCATGTCTGACTGGTGATCAGGTGGCGTGTTACCTGCCGGGTCGGGCGCCCCGGCCCATCAGGGCTGGTAGAAGTAGATTGGGCTGCATGGTGCTGATAACAGTTTGTCATTATGCTATGAATTCCTCCCTTGAACAAGCCTAGAAGCTTAGTTGGATGCTCAGCCGACTGGTGGCCAGAGCCTGAGAGGTCTTGGGTTCAACCACTGGCAGGTCAAGCAACATCTTTCTTGTGGGGATTGATCATGAAATATTGTCTGCAGTAATTTAGGGGATAACTGTATTGAATATTTGAGGAGGTAAATCGGAGGTTGTAGTCGTAAATTTCGTTTTACGGCGACTGAATTTGTGACCGTAAAACTGATGATCTATCTCCCCAAAGGACAATTTTCAATACAGTTATCTGCATTCTAATGCACTTATTCACTTGGGCCCAGTTGTTCAAAACTAATGACGTCATTAGTTAATGTATCGTTAAACTGTGATCATTTATTATGGCAAATAAGCTAATATTTTTGCTGCAAAAGCTGCTCACATTTTTTCAGCAAAAATACCAAAAAATTAAATATTAAACTTGCTAGGAACAATATGACTGCTAATGAGCTCCTTAAGCTAACAATGCTTTGAACAACTGGCCCCAGGTTGTTAAAATGTTCTTTTTACTCAAAATAGCAAGCACAGTGAGCTGCGTAAAACCAAATACCTACCAATGGAAAGCAACGTTACATGATAACATCGGGGTTTCCGACAGTATATCGCAGAATATACTGTCGCAAATTTCGCCCTCACCCATCGGGGCTGCATGGTACTTCCATCAGAGCTGAAACTGACCGCACATTGTACTGGTAAACTGCTTAGAAGGACTAAGCCTGCCCAGGCAGTGGTGTGAGCCCAATGCATATATAAGCCTTTTGGTTTCATTGGGTGGCAGTGCTTGAGATGTTATTTCATCTCAATATAGACCCTAATCAGACTACTCCTTCAGGATTAATCTGATTCTGGGTAACACCGCTTGCTCAGGCTTACTTTGAAGACATTTTTGTGTCCGAATATTTAAACTACATACCTTACAAGACGTGTTCGTTGGTGAAAAAGCCTGCCCAGACTAAAGTATGAATGTGTTGATTAGCTTTGTATGACCTTACTATTGTTGACTGGACCATTTAAATCACAATCAAATGAATCCTTCCTTGTACAGTAAACCCTGTTGAAAAGGGAAATAGAATTTTGAAGAGTTGTATACCTGAAATTGAATAAATTGGAATTTGTTTTATCATATGACGTCGCGTCTGAGAGTGTAATAACGCATGTAATATTTTCGATAATCCACTAGTGATTAAATATGCAAATTAGGTAGACACCTCCCATAACGTTACATGTACAACGTGCTTAACGACGTCACGTTTACTAATGGCGGAATTTTGACATTTTTATCCCCCAACCGAATAGGTTCGGGGGATATAGCGATCAGCCTGGCGTCCGTCCGTCCGTCTGTCCGTCCGTCTGTCCGAGCGCATCCGAGGGCACATGTTGGGTAGACATAAGTTGGGTACTTGCCGTTTATTCGGTTAGTGTCCGAAAAAGTAGCCAACAAACTTGATGGGACATGTTGGGTACTTGTGCAAATTTTAGCTGATTGTTGGGTACTTATAGGTGAAAAATTAACACTGTAGTACCCAACAAATGTCCGTCTGTAAGAACGTCCGTCCGTCCGTCCGTCCGTAGACGCAACCTTGTGATGGCCCTAACTCCTATACCCTTTGAGATTCATTGATGGTTCTTGGCACAATTGTTTACAAGGCTGAGACGGCGTGTCATGCGCAAGAACAAGAACTCTGGATTGCATACTTTTTGAGTTATCTCCCCTTTTAATAAAATAGAATGACTACTTTGTGGAATGACTACTTTGTGATGGCCATAACTCCAATACCCTTTGAGGTATGTTGATGGTACCTGGCACAGTTGTTCACAAGGCTGAGACGGCATGTCATGCAGAAGAACCACAACTCTGGTTGTCATGGTTTTTGAGTTATCTCCCCTTCCAATAAAAGCCATAACTCCAATACTCTTTAAGATATATTGATGATACCTGACACAGTTGTTCACAAGGCCGAGACCGTGTGTCATGCACAAGAACCACAACTCCGGGTGCCATGGTTTTTGAGTTATCTCCCCTGACAATATAACCTTGTGATGGCCATAACTCCAAAACCTTACAGATCCCCACCCCTAAACCATATATATTATTGTTCCTTATGATAAGACACATTCATTGACACCAACCTGGGGGGCCCCCCCCCCCGGATGCGCTTGGGCTTTGCCCCACCCCCTCCACTTCATAAAAGGCCCAATATCTTGGAAACCGTGCAGATCCCCAATCCTAAACCATATATATTCTTGTTCCTCATGATAAGACACATTCAGTTACATTAACCTGGGGGCCCCGGGATGCGCCGGGGCCATGCCCCACCCCCTCCACAACATAAAAGGCCATATATCTCAGAAACCGTTTAGACCCCCACCCCTAAACCATATATATTTTTGTTCTTTATGATAAGATACATTCATTGACACCAACCTATGGGCCCCCGGGATGCGCCGTGGCCTTGCCACACCCCCTCATCTTCATAAAAGGCCCAATATCTCAGAAACCTTACAGATCCCCACCCCTAAACCATATATATTATTGTTCCTTACGATAAGACGCATTCAATGACACCAACCTGGAGGCCCCCTTGGATGGGTCAGGGCCCTGCCCCACCCCCTCCACTTCATAAAAGGCCATATATCTGAGAAACCATTCAGATCCCCAACTCAAAACCATATACTTGTTTCTTATGATAAGACGCATTCAGTGATACCAACCTAGGGGTCCCCCGGGATGCGCCATTGCCCCACCCCTCCACTTCATAAAA
Organism: Lucinisca nassula; assembly: GCA_963580285.1. Lineage (NCBI taxonomy): Eukaryota > Metazoa > Mollusca > Bivalvia > Lucinida > Lucinidae > Lucinisca > Lucinisca nassula. The sequence continues at coordinate 80,858,924 of OY757022.1, read as the reverse complement.
GGCAATATATCTCGGCAACCTTTCAGATCCCCACCCGAAAACCATATATATTCTTGTTTCTTATGATAAGACGCATTGAGTTACACCAACCTGGGGGTCCTTTGGGATGTGCCCGGGCCATGTCCTACCCCCTCCACTCCATAAAAGGCCCCAAATTCTCAGAAACCGTTCAGATCCCCACCCCTTATCCATATATATTCTTGTTCTTTATGATAAGAGGCATTCAATGAGTCCAACCTAGGGGTCTTCGTAAAAGGCGATAAATCTCAGAAACCTATCAGATTCCCACCCCTAAACCATATATACATTCTTGTTTTTAGCTCACCTGTCACGTAGTGACAAGGTGAGCTTTTGTGATCACATTTTGTCCGTCGTCAGTGCGTCCGTGCGTGCGTCCGTAAACAATTTCTTGTCCGCACGATAGCATCTTCATTTATGATTTGATTTTAACCAGACTTGCACACAACTTGTACAACTATAAGAGCTAGGTTCCTTTCTTGAACCAGCCATATCCCATCATGTGTTACGGAGTTACGGCCCCTGAAAGGGCAAAAATTGCCTATTTTGGTCTTGTCCGCATGATAGCATCTTCATTTATGATTTGATTTTAACAAGACTTGCACACAACTTGTACCACCATGAGATTTTGGTTCCTTTCTTGAACCAGCCATATCCCATCATGTGTTACTGAGTTACGGCCCCTTAAAGGGCAAAAATTGCCTTTTTTGGTCTTGTCCGCACGATAGCATACTCATTTATGATTTGATTTTAACCAGACTTGCACACAACTTGTACCACCATGAGATCTGGGTTCCTTTCTTGAACCAGCCATATCCCATCATGTGTTACTGAGTTACGGCCCCTTAAAGGGCAAAAATTGCCTTTTTTGGTCTTGTCCGCACGATAGCATACTCATTTATGATTTGATTTTAACCAGACTTGCACACAACTTGTACCACCATGAGATCTGGGTTCTTTTCTTGAACCAGCCATATCCCATCATGTGTTACTGAGTTACGGCCCCTTAAAGGGCAAAAATTGCCTTTTTTGGTCTTATCCGCACGATAGCATACTCATTTATGATTTGATTTTAACCAGACTTGCACACAACTTGTACCACCATGAGATCTTGGTTATTTTCTTGAACCAGCCATATCCCATCATGTGTTAGGGAGTTACGGCCCCTGAAAGGGCAAAAATTGCCTATTTTGGTCTTGTCTGCATGATAGATGTTTCATTTATGATTTGATTTTAACTAAACTTACACACAATTTGTACCAGCGCAAAATCTAGGTCAAGTTCGAATATAGGTCATGTCGGGTCAAAAAGTAGGTCAGTAGGTCAAATCAGAAAAAAAACCTTGTGAAGACACGGAAGGCCACAGTTTTGGTCCGATCATCATCAAACTTGCCCAGAATGATCATCTTGACAATATTTCAGTCAAGTTCGAATATGGGTGTTGTCGGGTCAAAAAGTAGGTCAGTATTTCAAATCATAGAAAAACCTTCTGAACACTAGTGAGGCCACAATTTATGTCCAATCATCATCAAACTTGCTCAGAATGATCATCTTGATAATATCTTGGTCACATTCGAATATGAGTCATGCCGGGTCAAAAAGTAGGTCAGTAGGTCAAATCATAGAAAAACCTTGTGAATTCACTAGAGGCTGCAGTTTTGGTCCAATCATTATCAAACCTGCCCAGAATGATCATCTTGACAATACCTCGGTCAAGTTTGAATACGGGTCATGTCGGGTCAAAAAGTAGGTCAGTAGGTCAAATCATAGAAAAACCTTGTGAACACACTAGAGGCCACAGTTTTGGTCCGATCATCATCAGACTTGCCCAGAATGATCATTTTGACAATATCTCGGTCAAGTTCGAATATGGGTTATGTCTGGTCACAAAGTAGGTCAGTAGGTCAAATCATAGAAAAACCTTGTGAATACACTAGAGGCCACAGTTTTTGTCTGATCATCATGAAACTTGCTCCAAATGATTATCTTGACAATTTCTAGGGCAAGTTCGAATATGGGTCATGTAGGGTCAAAAAGTAGGCCAGTAGGTCAAATCATAGAAAAAGCTTGTGAACACACTAGAGGCCACAGTTTTGGTCCGATCATCATCAAACTTGCCCAGAATGATCATCTTGACAATATCTCAGTCAAGTTCAAATATGGGTCATGTAGGGTCAAAAAGTAGGTCAGTAGGTCAAATCATAGAAAAACCCTCTGAACACACTGGCGGCTACAGTTTTGGTCCGATCATCATCAAACTTGCCCAAAATGATCATTTGACAATATCTCGGTTAATTTCGAATATGGGTCATGTCTTGTCAATATGTAGGTCAGATTGTTGAAAAACCTTGTGAATACACTAGGGGCCCAAGTTTTGGTCCGATCATCATCAAACTTGCTGAGAATGATCATCTTGACAATATCTGTGTCAAGTTTGAATATGGGTTATGTGGGGTCAAAAGGTAGGTCAGCATGTCAAATCATAGAAAAACGTTTTGAACACTCTAAGAGGCCACAGTTTCAGTCAAATCATCATAAAACTTGCTCAGAATGATCATCTGGACAATATCTCAGTTAAGTTCAAATATGGGTCATGTCAAATCAAAAAGTAGATCAGTAGGTTATTTTGTCATAACTTTTGAACCGTTTGAGATAGAACCTTCAAATTTGGCATGTAGGCTCCTTCTGACAAGGGCTTCCCACTCATTTGACCTGTGACCTTGACCTGTGACCTACTTTCTCATACCTTTTGAACCATATGAGATAGAGCCTTCATATTTGGCATGCATGTTCCTTGTGACAAGGTTTTCTCATCCATTCAAAACTTTTGACCCATGACCTTGACCTTTGACCTACTTTGTCATAACTTTTAAAGCATTTGAGATACAGCCTTCATATTTCGCATGTAGGTTTCTTGCGACAATGTTGCTTAGATTATCCTCTACCAAAAAGGCTAAAGCAATCCCACTCGGATGAACAAAATGGCCACTGATTTTTGTTTGATTTGAGGTTTAACGTCCCCGTCAACACTGTAAAGGTCATTTTGGAGACGTTGCTTCCAATTTTGTGGGACTTTTACCCAACATTGAGATGAAATGACATCTCAAGCCCTGTCGCCCAATGAAACCAATAGGGTTTATTAGCATGGACGGTCCGCCTCGCACCGCGGTTCCTGGACAGGCTTAGATCCTCTAAGCGGTTTACCAGTACTAGTGTGCGGGCCGGATTCAGCTCTGCATGGAAACATCGTGCAGCCAATATATTTCTTCAAGCCCCTGTGGGCGGGGGCGAAAATGGCCACTGAAGGTAAAAATAGAAAAATATTTTAAATTTGATTCAAACGGAAACTCCCCCTAAACCCTAAGGCCAATTTGATTCAAAGTTCCCAGGAATGTTGCCTAGGTTACTCCCTACCAAATAAGCTAAAATCACTCTGCTGATGAACAAGATGGCCACAAGAGCTAAAAATAGAATCCACTTGAGACAGTGACACACAGGTGAGCGAACCAGGGCCCTCTGGGCCCTCTTGTTTATGATAAAACGCATTCAGAGACACCAACCTGGGGGTCTCTTGGGATGTGCCCGGGCCATTCCCCATCCCCTCCACTTCATAAAAGGCCCAATATCTCAGAAACCGTTGAGATCCCCATAAACCGTATATTTTCTTGTTCCTTATGATAAGATGCATTCAATAATATCAAACTGGGCTCTGTTGGGTCATCTCCCACCCCTCCACTTCATAAAAGGCCTAATATTTAAGATACAGAGTCCTCATGAAATTGGGGTTCATTTGGGAGACTTTATAATCAATAAATTAAAACCATACATGGCTGCCAGTGGGCAGTGCCTGCCTGAGCTCTGGTGAGCATCGTGTCCCATGGGCCTCTTGTTTTGTTATCTCCCCTGACACTATAATCTTGTGATGGCCATAACTGCAATACTTTTGTGATATATTGCTGGTTTAATTCTGGTGCACTTTCTATTGGTGAACAATCTTCTGAAGGCCATATTGGCTTTTGGTCGGGGGATTTGCCATCTCTTCCGATGGCTATTTTTGTAAACAATCGTGAATAAAATGCGTTTTAAATGTCATATGATAAATAGAATCTTACATTCGTGCTCATGTATTATTGAATTTATTAAACTCGTTGAGAAAAAGGGATAAAATGCTCGGCACAGCCTCGCATTTTATCCCTTTTCCTCAACTCGTTTAATAAATTCAATAATACATGAGCACTCATGTAAGATCCTCTATTTAACTAATTTTCAGATGCGACTAGATGACTCTCAGGTTCAGGAGGAACATGATTTGAAACAGAAGTTACAGCAGGAGTTAGAACTGTTGATGGCATATCAGAGTAAGATAAAGATGCAGCTTGATGCTCAACATCAGCGAGAGAGAAAACAGCTCGAGGATAGAGTACAACTACGGAAAGCATTATTAGAGCAGAAGGTCTGTTGACATGCTTTCACTGCATGGTTTAACCCTTTTTGTACCAAATGGAATCTTCCTCCTTATATATAGCGGGAGTCCATTTCAAAATTTAGGGGTGTCAGGTTGTGTTTTCTTTAACATTTACATGTATTTGGAAATTGGCTCAACTTTTTGCAAACAGTGTAGGCCCTGATCAGACGCTGCATTCTGCGTCTGTTGGTCCAGGACCATTTACAGTCTAACTTCAATGGCTCGAACACCTTTGGGACCTCGAAAATCTGTTCGAGACAGGGTAGTTCGAGCCAGGAGGACATTGAACGAGATACTTTTACACATCTTTTCGGTGTTTGATAATGAATATGTATGCTGTGTGTACTCATTAGAATCGCCTCATCGTACACACAGCATACATTTGCAAGATAAAAGACTAAAATCTCCTTAAATATCCCCCCACTATTTCTTATGTAGAGGATTTCGCTAGGGGCTCAAGAACGGGTTCGACTCATCCATGGTGAACGAGCCATCGGTGTTCGAGCCATCGAAGTTCTACTGTAGTTTGGATTGGGACCAGTTATGATAAGCTTGACCTGTCCATAGGGCCAGTTGATTTCGATATTTGGTTTCTCTGAATTAAAAAAAGAAATTCAAATAGTCCATACAGTATTTGGAATGGCTAATTTTATCATATTAAATATTAAGGGGATTGGATACACCTCCAGGTGAGGCAACTCCTGCAAAAGTATTTTTGTCTCCATTTCCCGAGGAGCAAAAATCTTTAAGAGTTGACCCCTTTTTCCGTTGGACTTAATCTATAGAAAAGCGAACAGGAAGTCCCGAAAGTTGTCTCCGTTTGAAAAATGGTGGAAAAATGTGCTAGGTGTTCCCATTCCCTTTGAATATTGGTGAAAAATTCAAGTCTAGACCTGGAGCAGACAACTATCTAATAGTTTCAGAGAAAATAAGGCTTGACATTACATGATGTGAATCATTTGCTTCACTTTAAATTCAATATTGCTCAATATCTTGAGAAATAAGTGATGGATTTTGATAAATTTGGTATTAGCCCCTGCCCACCAGGGCTTGAAGAAATAGCTGGGCTGCATGATGCTTCCACTCAGAGCTGAAACCGACCCGCACACAAGTACTGGTAAACGGCTATGAGGATCTATACTTGCCCAGGCAATCGGACCGTCCATGCTTATAAACCCTATTGGTTTCATTGGGCGGCAGGGCATGAGATGTCATTTCATCTCAATGTTGGGTAAAAGTCCCACAAAATTGGAAGCAACATCTCCAAAATGACCTTTACAGTGTTGATGGGGACATTAAACCTCAAATCAAACAAAACAATGAATTTGGTATATGAATTTATGTTGACAAGATATAGATTAGGATTGTTACACAGCATTTTACATCAATTTTTATACCCCCGACCCCCGCAAACGAAGTTTGAAGGGGGTATATAGGAGTCAGCTTGTCGTTGTCTGTTGTCGGTCCGTTACAAAAAAGTCCGTTACAAAAAACTTTAACATTGCTCATAACTTCCTTATTCTTTGACCGATTTCTTTAATATTCACACACCACACACCTTGCCACTAGTACTTAAGATTGATATACACAAACCTGACCTTGACCTTTACGTTGACCTTCCTCAAGGTCAAATACTTGTAAAAATTTGTCGTCGGTCCTTTACAAAAAACTTTAACATTGCTCATAACTTCCTTATTCTTTGACCGATTTTTTTAATATTCACACACCACACACCTTGCCACTAGTACTTAAGATTGATATACACAAACCTGACCTTGACCTTTACGTTGACCTTCCTCAAGGTCAAATACTTGTAAAAATTTGTCGGACAACACATGCGGGGGTATAATTGGCGCCCGTTAGGCGGCAGCTCTAGTTTGGCAGAGTTATGGCCCTTAAAATGATGTCAAAAGTTTTTCTGCTCAGTATCTTGGTATCTGAACTTACGTTGTCAAGATACAGCTTGGGACTGTTACATGGCTTTTTGCATCAATTCTTTTGCAGAATAGTACTATTGCTGGGGGTATTTATTAAGCCCTGTTTACTGAAGTCTAGTTTGTTTAACGTTCCAGCAAGGAGTCTAAAAGGTGCAGTTGGAATGGCGAACAGTGAAGATTCTGATCAGACTGCTTCTTCAGGAGCAGTCTGATCTTGGTCAGCACTGTTTGCTTAGGCCTTTCTGTCCCAATACTCAGGATCATTACTCAGGTTGATATGTTCTAAATAATCTTGAAAAGGCTGTAAAATCTATTCCACAGCGCTTGAGCCATTGTTTGAGTCATTAAAGTTTCACTTTATGGTATATTATTATTAACCCTTATCTTGCTCAATATTCATTTCAGCCACACCCATTTCTGTCTATCAAACAATAAAATTACTTGATGTAATTTATTGCTACACATTCATAAACTGAATGCCAAACAGTGTAGATCCTGATCAGATGGCTTCTTCAGAAGCCATCTGATCTGGATCTACACTGTTTGCAAAGATAGGGGTTGTCGCGAACAGCAAGATAAGGGTTAATTGACTATCCTGTATTGATCTGAGGTCATCCCTATTAACACCATGTCAACGACTATTAACCTGAGGTGAAGTGATATTAGGCTGAGGTGAAAAATCAGTAATCATGTTTTTTAATTGTGTCAATTAATAAAATTGTCATTAATCAAGAAATTTCGTATTGGCCTAGTTACAGGTCCTCGGTCAGCTGTTTGGCCCTCAGCAGACTTCCGACCTGTATCTAAGCCAGTACGATATTACTTGATTAATAACATCATAGTATTGCTTTGAAAGAATATTTGATAAGCTGCATTATCATATGACGTCATTGATAAACAGTGGATAACGTCGTGTAATTAAAATAGTATGACCACACATGTAATAACACTTTGGCGGGATTAAGTAACGTCATGATGACGTCCATGACAACCATGCATTTTTTGTGGAAATTTTATCAAATTTAGAGGCGATGAATTCCAATTTAAATTGGCCATATGATAAACAGAATCTTACACTCGTGGTAATTTCATATGAAATTTATGAAACTCACCAAAGACTCGTTTCATAAATTTCATATGAAATAACCACTCATGTAAGATCCTCTATTTATTATTGTTTCAGATGGAAGAAGAAAAAGAAAAATTTGAAAGAGAAAAAGAGGAGAGAATACGTCGCTGTGAGCAACGACAGCAACACGAAATAGACGAGTTTGACAATGAGACAGTGTCACTAGGCATGAACTCCATACAAATAGCCGAGGCTTCGCGATCAGACAATAGATATGATGATATAAGCATTCGGGGGAGCATGATCAGTCTGAGTGCCAGTAGTAGCAGTAGCTCTTTCACTTCCCAAAATAATTCTCATACTTACGTATCTTAATGTACCTCCAGAATAGAGAGTGCTAATGGGACATTACTCATTTCTGCTGACCGCGGATTTGTCAGATATGATTTCCGCAGCAAAATGTGGGGTTTCCAGTTCAGCAGCTTCAGATGGATATATCCAGTAAACATACTGTCCTTTCAGGGACAAGATCTTGGCTACTGGAAAACAAAAATTGCAGTGAAGTCAAATTGATGCTGTTAAATAAATAATAATAAAAAATGTTGCTCCTGTATCTTGCAACAGAATATAAGAATCTTATATGGGTGTGAGGGGTGGATGGAAAAATCCATCCCGAGGGTCACTGTCCGGCATCACAAGGCTTGACGAGTGATGCCAGATAGTGCTCCCAAGGGACAGATTTTTCTGTCCGCCTCTCACACCCATATAGGATTCTTTTTCTTGCATACCTTCCATTTCTTAACGCAGATTTTTAATGCTACAGTCACTTCGGTTACCAATGTCCGCCATATTGTGATGACACTGCAGAAATGTTTAATGACGTCATGTAACGTGCTGCGACGTCAACCTTAACGACGGCGCATACGTGGTCGTAATCAACCAGTGCATTTATCAAACACGATTATATTCGATTTTGGGTCGGAACACCAGGGTCAGAACATAAATTTCTATCCCAAGGTAAAATCACGGATTTCCTTGGCTGGTGTGCAAGAATTGCAGTTCTGTCTTGAAAATATAGAAGAGGAGAAATACCCACATTTTGAACCATGAGATATATAGCAGAGAATGTTTGCTATTATTGCTCAGAAAAATAGCTGCGGAAGTATTCCTTCTGAATCGTGTTGTCGTGCATGTGTCGATAGTCAGACATGATAAAAAAAGAAGGGAATCCTTGCTTAAATATGGGCTTTCGTAGGATTTCAAAGGAAAAATTTTCTTAACCCTTAAGACGCTGAGGAAAACTACATTTGAAAATGTCGTCTGCTTATGTCGTCTGCTGAATTTTTTTGCAAATTCTTTTTTAAATATTTTTGCATACAGGCAAACTGTGGGCCCAGATCAGACTGCTCCCACAGGAGCAGTCTGATTTGGTTCCACACTGTTTGCAAAAAAAATACTTTTAAGGTAACCGGCAGACGGCAAAGCAGGCGACAATTGTCGTGATTGGCATTTTATGGGTTAATGTCTGTAAGCCATTGGATAGATTGCAATGAAGACCGGGGACCAGTTGTTTGAAACTAACGATGCCATTAATGAACATAGCATTAAAACCTTGAACATCTAATACGGCAAATATGCTAATATATTTGCTGAAAATGCAAAATCTACACTTTTTTGTTTTTCAGCAAAATGTTGTACTTCCTAGACAACAGTTTGATCACTAAAGAGTTTAGGTAACAGTGGCCCAGTGCTAAAGCATTTGGGTCCAGTTGGTTGAACTGTTTTGTTTGATTTGAAGTTTAACATCCCCGTCAACACTGTAAAGGTCATTTTTGAGCATTGCTTCCAATTTTGTGGGACTTTTACCCGACATTGAGATGAAATGACATCTCAAGCCCTGTCTTTGATGAAACCAGTAGGGTTTATAAGCATGGACGGGCCGACTCCCACCGCTTTGGCTTGGCAGGCTCAGATCCTCTTAACTGTTAACCAGTACTGAAATGCGGTCGGTTTCAGCTCTGCGTGGAAGCATCATGCAGCCCATCTGTTCCTTCCAGCCCCGATGGGCGGGGGCAATTGGTTGAATTGTCATTTACTTTCCAAACTCAGTAGTGATGAAATGTTCTGGTAAACAGAAATTTTTGATGAAAAAACAACCCCCCCCCCCCCCCCCCCTTTGCCTGCAACAGCTACTCATTTTTTTTTCCAGTAAATTAAATAACAAGAGTTTCAATGATGGTTTAACTAATGGCTCTATTACCTTCCAACAACTCAGTCCTGGTTTGAATACCGAGTGATGGTAAGAAAGAATTATGAGGAACAGTTAAGGAGAGCTTTGGTGATAATGCAGGCCCGGGGGTTAAAAAGGAAGTCTAATGCACTTGCGTATGTAAAGCGATTTTTGATTGGATAATGTAAAAAAAATTGCGACAGTATATCCTGCGATAAAAGGTCACAGCGCTTGCTGCCTTGTGCAAAATAGTACAATTTTAATTTGACAACCGAATTAGTGCATTAGAATGGGGATAACTATTAAAAATTGTCATTCGGGTAGGTAAATCATTGGTTGTACGATTGCAAATTGCGTTTTACGGCTGCGCTAATGCATCGCCACAAAATGAAATTTCCGACTGTAAAACCACTGATTTACCTCCCCAAATGACAATTTTGAGTGTAGTTATACCCAAAATCAAAGCACTGATAGCACCGGTTGGTCAGTTGTCTCTGAAAAAAAAAACTGGTCCTAAACTTGGACTGTTTCCTTGCTTAACCCTTTTGTGCCAAATGGAATCTTCCTCCTTATATTTTGGTGGGTATTTGTGAGCATGTTTTTAAAGAATTTAGTTAAAAATGAGAGAATCTAGAAAAAATAGCTCTGTATTGTCACCAGATGTGATCCTTGCCTGTTCTTTTGAGTCTGCCATATCGATGGATAGAGGAAATGAGGGATTGAAGACACTGGACCACCGTAAAGCCATGTTTGAACAGGAGTTCTGCGGAAGACACACAGTGCTAGACAAAGACATCAGTCTTTGACTTATGCAATAATTTATGTGATAACTAGGTCATGCTGTTGTACATGTGTTAATTAGGAACAGCATGCGACCTTTGTGCTACTGTTGAGTCAAACCAACTTTACGCTATTTCAAGTTGGTTGAAACAGATAAGACTTGATAGCTGTAGTTACGGAGGAGTAGTGAGGCTGATCGAGGTATAGTTTTCTTCATTTCTTGTCAGAAACGTTTGTTGCTGGTACTTGATAGAATCAAGCCCCCGCCCATAGGGGCTTGAAGAAATATATGGGCTGCATGATGCTTCCACGCAGAGCTGAATCCGTTCATGCTAATAAACCCTATTGGTTTCATTGGGGGACAGGGCTTGAGATGTCATTTCATCTCATTGTCGGGTAAAAGTCCCACAAAATTGGAAGCAACGTCTCCAAAATGACCTTCACAGTGTTGACGGGGACGTTAAACCTCCAATCAAACAAACAAAAACTTGATAGAATCGCCTCATCGAGGCGATTCTAACAAGTACCCACAACAAAGATTCTTAGAAATGTATGTTGTGTGTACTTGTTAGAATTTCCTCATCGTGGTGATTCCAACATGTACCCACAATGAAGGTTGTAAGAAACATGTTGTGGGTACTTGAAAGAATCACCTCAATACTGATACCCACAACCAAGGTTAGAAATGTATGTTGTGGGTATTTGTTAGCATTGCCTTGAGACTTATTCTTCCAAGTACCCACAACAAAGGTTGTTAGAAATGCAAGTACCCACAACATAGGTTTCTGAAAAGATGTAAGGAAAAATTTCCCTCAATTTTCCTTGTTAATCTCCCTTATCATGTGACAATAAGGAGATTGGGAACACTGGGAAGATTTTGCTGCCATTTTTCAAAGGGAGACAACTTTTGGGACTTCCTTTTTCCCCTTTTTCTATAAGCGCTGTCCTGCTGAAAAAAGGGTCTACTCTTAAAGGAAAGAATTTGCTCCTCAGGAGCAAATTCTTTCCTTTAAGAGTTGACCCCTATTGACATGGAAGACAAAAATACTTTTGCAGGAGTTACCTCCCCTGAAAGTGTTCCCATTCCCCTTAAGCTCAAGTTTTGGACAAATGACAGTAATTATTTAGAGAAAATTTGGCATATTTGGGCCATCATAGGTGAATAGGAAACAATTGACACTTTGGGAAAGACTGTGCCTGTGAACTTTCACGATATGCATGGGGCAAATAGGTAGACTGATTGATACTTTTTCGTTTGTCCAGAAGTTTTGCTTAACTATGTTGAAATTATCACAGCGGGTGCTGTGTTTTGTATGAGCCATGTCTAAAAGAAAACCTTGTTGAACGGTACGTGATGAGTTGTTATCCCATTCCTGTGAACATGCTCTGGGCATGTGAAGACTGATGCAACAGATCTCCAGGCTTGTTTATCATGAGGATCGATAGCAGGGAGCTTCCATTCTCTGCAATCTCTCTCTTGGAAGCAGCTGACAGAAAGAGATTGCAGATACTGGAAGCTCTCTGCTATTGAACTTCATGATAAACAAGCCTGGAGATCTGGTGTAAGATCTGATCTGCCATGCGTGCAGCAAGCCAGCTACCTGGAAGGGGCCCACTTACGTGGATGTTGCCCCTGTACCTGCACGTTAATCAAAAATCCGTTGATGCTGATGAAGTCGGATGCAACTGCCATTATGCGTGTGGAAGGAATACATTTCAGATCAGACAGCCCAAAATCGCAGTCCATTGGCAGAGTAGTAGGATTTTAGAGGCCTTTGCCTGAAATTCTTGAAGAAACTTTACATGTGCCTAGAGGCACATCTAGAGAAATGTTTCTTCTAAAACATATGACTGGGATATGGGAGTTAAAATTGCTCCAGCTTATTAGGAGAAATGAAGTTAAGGTAATTTAGGGATAATCTTTCTTATTTCTTGTTAGAAACATATGATGTGGGTACTTGTTAGAATCGCCTCTTTGAGGCGATTCTAACAAGTACCCACAACATATGCTTTGATGAAGAGATTAAAATTATCCCAAGTACTCCTTATCTCGAGCTATGATGCTTAAGGGAAATGGGAACACCTTCAGGGGAGGAAACTCCTGCAGAAGTATTTTAGTCTCCCATGTCAATAGGGGCCAACTCTTAAAGGAAAGAATTTGCTCCTCAGGAGCAAATTCTTTCCTTTAAGAGTAGACCCCTTTTTTGGGTGGGTCTGAGCTTGTAGAAAAGCGAACAGGAAGTTCCAAAAGTTGTCTCCCTTTGAAAAATGGTGGAAAAATCTGGCAGGTGTTCCCATGCTCCGTAAAAGTTTTGAACATTGTCTTTTTGAACTTTGTCTATTACCAGTGACAAAATTGATAGATGCATTATGGTTCACTAGTCGCAGCGACCATTTGAAAAGTTTTCTTTAGATGTGATTCATACTGATTTGGGCCTCATCATGATAAAACTTGTTTTGTACAGCACTGGCAGTCTCCTCAAACACCTGTGGTTCGACACTCCTTGGCAGTCTAGTCAAAGTCTTTATGTTCTGTCAAGGGTTACACTGAAACCTGTTAAATTTTTTTTTTGGGAAACAATGCAGTTGCTAGATAATGTCGATTTTGCTTTGAATTAGACCTAATCATTATGAAGAGGTTTTGGTAAAGTCTGACATAACTTGCAGGCATTCAAGGTTGACTCAATACTGATTCAACATTGAAAAAATGTTTATAATATCGTTTTAAGAAATGAAGGTAACATGACAAATTACATGTTGGACTGTGATTGGTTGCTTGTCCGTGCAGTAAAGTAAGTTTAATCATGATAGGGCCCTGGAATGTTCTGTGTGTAAGTAGTATATCAAGTTTAGGGTTGCACTTTAGGGGAAAGGATACACCTTCAGCGGAGGCAACACTTTCGAAATCATTTTTGTTTATCTTGTCAAAGGGGACGCAACTCTTTCAATATTATTAGGGCCCCGCACTGAAAGTGTGGGTGCCCTATAGTAATCACTCTGTCCGTCCGTCTGTCTGTCTGTCTGTCTGTCTGTCTGTCCGTCTGTCCGTCCACAAATTTTTGTATCCTCCATAACTTTCTTATTCCTGGATGGATTTAAATATTACTTGGCAGAAATGTTAACCATAATGTGATGGAGTGTTGCGCGCAAGACTCAGGTCCGTACCTCAAAGGTCAAGGTCATACTTAGAGGTTAAAGGTCAAAAAAGGGTCTTTCCTGTGTCCAATTAATAACTTTGTTATTATTCCTGGATGGATTTAAATATTACTTGGCAGAAATGTTAACCATAATGTGACGAAGTGTCACACGCAAGGCCCACAGCCGTACCTCAAAGGTCAAGGTCATACTTAGAGATAAAAGGTCAAAAAAGCGTCTTTTTTATTGTGTCCAATCTATAACTTTCTTATACCTGGATGGATTTAAATATTACTTAGCAGAAATATTAACCATAATGTGACAGTGTGCCGTATAGTAATGCCCTGTCTGTCCGTCCATCCGTCCGTCTGTCTGTCCATCTGCCGTCTATCCATCAACATTTTTCATGTTTACAAACTGAAGCTGAAGTTATTGACAGTTGCCATATAGTAATACCCTTTTGTTTTTAATTCATAACTTACAAACAGTCAAATGCATCAACTTCAAACTTAAGATATATGGTCACAATATCATTACACAATTACATGGCAACCGACGTAACTCTAGCTACAATACTCTAAGAGTAATAGCCCTTTGAAAAAAAATCCAACTCCTCTGATGGCACTGCCGGGGCCCTAGTCAGTTTCACTGACAGTTCTAGTTTTTGTCTATCTTGTCAAAGGGAAGGCAACTCTAAATATTATTTTTGTCTACCTTATCAATAAAGACCTACTCTTAAAGTAAAGAATTTGCTCCTCTGGAGCAAATTCTTTACTCAAGAGCAGACCCCCTTTACGAGGGGATCAGTTTAGAGGAAAATAAACTGAATTTCCCAATAGTTGTCCCCCTTGTTTATAATGGCGGAAACTACACTAGGTGTATCCATCCTCGTCAAATCATGTTTGCCAAAAAATGCATATATGTCGATACACCGGAATACTTAAGAAGCCATTTAACAACTGTAGACTGCCTTTGAAAAAGGGTAGTGGATTTCATGTCAAAACGGGAAATCGTAACCGTTTTTCAATTTTGATACAGTATCTTAACCAGTCATATTGACTGGGCAATGGGCTAACAGTTTCATTAAGATGCCCAGCCTTTTGTTAGCTGTTTATTGAGGCGGCCAAGCCTAAATTGTAGCAGTCACAAATCCCTGCTTGTCATTTTTCTTGCAGTAAATATATTGATTTGAACCATTGGTTTGCTTAAATTACAAAAAAAGAAGTTCTCTCATTACTTAGAATTAACTATATTAACCAAATGTAACTGGAAAATCAACTGATTAATAAACATGTATAGTTAATAATGAAAATGTCAATGATAAATTATGATGAAATTTCTGTTCAGCAGAGCTCCAAATAAAGAGAAGTATTGAGGCTAGTTAAGAGGAATGGGAACATCCGGCAGATTTTTTTCGCCATTTTTCAAAGGGAGACAACTTTCGGGATTTCCTGTTAGCCTTTCTATAAGCCTTGTCCCACCGAAAAAGGGGTCTACTCTTAAAGGAAAGAATTTGCTCTTGAGGAGCAAATTCTTTCCTTTAAGAGTTGACCCCTATTGACATGGGAGACAGAAATACTTTTGCAGGAGTTGCCTCCCCTGAAAGTGTTCCCATTCCCCTTAAGGTGTTCCCATTCCCCTTAAGGTGTGATTTCCTTTATTTCTGTTTCGAAATATATGTTGTGGGTACTCATTAGAATTGGGCACAATGATGAGGTACTAACAAGCATAACAACAGATAAGGTTGGTAGTTTGTGATAATTGAAGGATAGTTTTTGACATTATTCCATAAAAACCCATGTTGTGGGTATTCATTAGAACCACCTTAGAACCACCTCAGCGAGGTGGTTCTAATGAATACCCACAACATAGGTTTATATGGATAAGCAAGGAAACCTATCCTTCAATTATCAGAAAAATACCAACCTAATCTGTTGCTGGGCTAACAAGTTCCCATAACCCATTATAGGCAGGAAACCCCTAAAGGGGTACGTGAGCAAACAGTGCAGGCCCAGATCAGACACCACAGAATGCGGCGTCTTATCAGGGCCTGCACTATTTGCTAATAGAATTTTCCATCAGAATTAGAAAAACGAAAAAATTGGCCTGCCACCCCTCATATGACAAATGGACTACATGTTTTTGTCAAGAAACAGTAATCCCAAAATTATTCTCGTTTCTCCTCCGTATCTGATGCTCTGTGTTCCCATGACATGCTGTATAAAGTGTAACTTACAAACTACATTACGTATTATTCTAATGTATGGTTTTAAGATCATAGTTTTTTTTTTTGCCAAACTTTGCAGGGGAAAAATGTCTTTAGTGTCTTCCTGTTTTTGGGACAGTAAACAGCCCTTTGAAAAGGGGTCTGCTTTTAAAGGAAAGAATTTGCTCCAGAGGAGCAAATTCTTTCCTTTAAAAGAAGACAAGTATTGTTGAGGAATAACAGAATTAATTCCCCTGAAAGTGTATTCCCTTCACTTTTAAGCAGAAATATACAGTTAGGGATAGCAGAGCTGGCGTTGGTGAGAGTATCTGTTGATCGTAGTTTGGATAAAAAAATAAGAGACTCTCACACAAGTGGTCATTTCATATTCATTTCTTCCGCTGATTCAAGAATGGCAGTTGTCAGTTTCTGATGAAAGAATGTGCACTGTACTGGTTAACCTAGAAAACTTCGGAATCTCTTAAGTAAGCGAGCGGACAGGCTTAGCTACACAAGATCCTTTTTGAGCAATTCTGGATATTCTGTGTGACGTTGCTCCATACCGTGAAGACTAGATTAGAGATAGCAGGTACTATTGTATACATAAATGTGTTACCTACATGTTTGACTAGAGTGTTGACTTGTGTATTACAAACTGCCAGAGATACACAACTTCATTCATGATTGGTCATATTTTCCCGATGGTGCCCTTTGTGTATATTATTAGAGGATAGTATATCTTTCCTCTCAAAAAGCTTTAAACTGGTCCCTGTAATTATACCACTGCACCACAACACTCCACTACCTCTTCCTTTGAGAAATTTAAAGAAATAGAATCCAGGGGCCAATTGTTTAAAACTAAAGACGTCATTAGTTAACGTATCGTTAAAACTTTGATCATTTATTATGACAAATATGCTAATATTTTTGCTGAAAAAATGTGAGCAGCTTTTGCATCTGCAAAAGCTGCTCACATTTTTTTCAGCAAAAATATCAAAATTTAAGTATTCAACTTGCTAGAACAGTTAACAATATGACCATTAACGAGCTCGTTAAGCTCACGATGCTTTGAACAACTGGCCCCAGGTATAGTCAGCAGATACTCAAATCACTTGAAGCTCATGATGAAAATTATTGTTTAATAGGAATGAGCCGCGCCACGAGAGAACGGGTCTTCGGGATCATCTGACGTGATGACACTGTAGCTCCAGATAGGGAGGCGTAACAACTCTCATTAAGGAATATTTTTCTTTACTTCTTGCCAGAAATTTATGTTGTGGGTACTTGTTAGAATCGCCTCATTGAGGCGATTCTAACAAGTACCCATAACATGTTTTTATTGAGAAATAAGAAAAATTATCCAGAAATTATTCTTGTTACGCCTCTTTTACTGGGTCTGTAAAGACATGTCATTCTGGGTGTCTGTAGAGAAAGGAGACAGTGTTGTTTGCCCGAGGGATATAGGTGGGGATAAACGACGCTTTGTGAGTACAGTGAAGGCTCTGATCAAACTGCTCAGATACATTGTTTGTGAGCATTTGTTGGCATCACAGGCCTCGGTAACTCGGTTGAATGGGGTTCTGACTCTTGATCAGGAGGTCGCTGGTTCGATACCTGCCAGGTCGGCAACATTGTTTCCTGGGGAGTGATCATGAAATCTTTTTTGCAGTCTATCTCTCCCTTCCACGGATTAAACAAGGGCAATTGTCAGTTTCTGGCGAAAGAAAATGCTCTTTTGTGGTTAAATGCTAAGCACTTACATACAAGCCTGCCCAGGAAAAATGTGGTTAGGTGAACTGGCTGGCCCAATATGACCATAATAGTGTTGACTAGGCACATTCTCTCATGGTGTGGCTCAGATATAATGCTCCAATCTTTCAGTACTATATGTGATCAAGTAACATCAGACACAAACTTACTTGCACGTGCATGTATACATATGAAACTAGCTGTACCGGTTACAGACACAAATTGGCCATTTGATACTAGAAGCTCGAAATTAGCCCTTATCAAGCTGTTCACGACAACCCCTACTTTTGCAAACAGTAGATCCAGATCAGATGGCTTCTGAAGAAGCCATCTGATCGGGATCTACACTGTTTGCAGAGGTGGGGGTATTTCTTTTCAGCGGGATTAGGGTTAATAGCGTGAAAAAATTCGTCAGTGTTTTTTTTTTTTTTGTTGTTTTTTTTGGTAACTCAAAGAAATGGCATCTCTGAGTTGGTTGGTATCATATGTGTACATGAATGTGTGATAATTGTAAATATTCATATAGGAACTAGATAGTGATACGTTACAATAAACATATATCCCGGTTAATAACTAGGGTCATTGATGTAATTTACTCTTTTCATACGTAACGGTACTGTTTCTTAATCATCATTACATATATTTATTGACATAACGTTATTTTATACTGTGTATATTTCTTTACGTTACTCAAAAGTCCTCGAAAAGCTCATAATCATTTCTTGTTTTCAACAGAAAAAGACATACTCAGCCATTGGTTTTGTAGTGACAGATTTCAGACATCCGCATAGAGACAGATAAGAGTAAAAGTTGATCTGTAGCACAGCAAAAAATGTATCAGTTAAGTCTTGTCATGAGAAAGCCTGACTTTGATGTTTGCGACCAGGGCCAGTTGTTCAAAACTAAAGATGCTGTTAATAAACATAGTTAAAACTTTGATCATATGATATAGCAAATATACAGTAAAATTCCTATATTAAGACCACCTTTGGGACTGTTCAAAAGTGGTCTTAAAGACCACTATTGAACAGTCCCAAAGGTGCTCTGACCAGAGGTCATTGTAGGCAGAAAACTCAGAGACAAATTAAGTGCACCCTTCAAAATAAACTCTTTATAGCAGATAGTCCTAGTTATAGGTGGTTTTAATAGCTGAATTTCACTGTATATATATTTTTGTAGGAAGAATGTGAGCAGGTTTTGTAAATGCAAAAGCTGCTCACATTTCTTCAGCAACAACAAATGTGTATTATGGATTTTGATTGCTAGGACAGTTATTATTTTGACCACTAACAAGCTCGTTAAACTAAAACTAATGATGCTCTGAACCACTAGGCCCTGGTAAGACACAATCTGGACTGCTCAGCTACAGATACTGGCAAGGACATCAAAATTTTTGATACAGAAACTTGAGGTATTGTGCTTTTCAAGCAGCGAACACAAGGTGCTGATCAGACTGCGCAGTCTGAGTCTGATCTGCACTTTTGTTGTTCGCACATTACAAAAACACGCCTATACATAAACATTGAAAACTTGTCCGTGGAAAAAATGAAAATTTTAAGAAGAAAAAATTGTGATATTTGTCTTATTTCTGCTCAAAATATGGGTTGTGGGTACTCGTTAGAACCGCCTCGATGAGGGGGTTCTAATGAGTACCCACAATCTATATTTTTGAGCAGAAATAAGAAAGTACCCATAATCTATATTTTAGAGCAGAAATAAGAAAAAAAAGGTATACCCCGCAAACCCGTTTTACCATATAAAGGTGGGGTTCAAGGAGATCAAAATCATTTAGGCAACTGGTGAAAAAGGGTTTCTCGTGAGGTGGCTCAGTTGGTATGTGCGATCACCAATGTTCAGAACACCCTGCATGTACATTGTAGATGCAGTCTCGCCATTCCTCAACTTTTACTATGTGGATGGCTAAAGATCTGTAAAGAACAGCTCAGATTAGACTGCATGTGCATGGTTGAACTGCACATGCATACGCTGAACTGAAAATGCTGATCTGAGTCTTCACTGGTAAAAGCCTGGATCCAGTGTTCAAAGGCTTTTAGGAAGCCTGGATCCAGCGTTCAAAGGCTTTTTAGCAAGCCTGGATCCAGTGTTCAGGGGCTTTTTAACAAGCCTGGATCCAGTGTTCAAAGGCTTTTTAGGCTAATCCATTCTGTCATGTACAGTGTCTTATACAGTGGTACTTTTGCTGAAAATAATGTGTGTGGTTTTTGCTGCGCAAAAGCTACACATATTTGTTTCAGCAAAAATATCAGTGTTTTAGTTTAAAAAAAAAAAATGAATTTTTTAAATTGTGTTAGCCCTTATCCTGCTGTTAATAACAATCCCTACCTTTGCAAACAGTGTAGATCCAGATCAGATGGCTTCGTCACAAACAGTGTAGATCCAGATCAGATGGCTTCCTGTGAAGCCATCTGATTAGGATCTACACTGTTTGCCATTCATTTTGTAAATTCGAAGGAAAGAATTATATCATGTAATCTGATTGGTTCAAAGTCAGAAATGGGTGTGGCTAACTTAATTATTCAGTAATATAAGGGCTAACAAATAACTTTGTTACCTTTGAACAGCTTAGCCCAGATGAATCAGGAATTGCCTGACACAGTGCATGTGTAGACGAAGAGAGCAAATGGATCTTGTTGCGAAAAAACAAATCACAATACTTTGGGGAAAAAATGCAAATTTTATTTCTCTTCTTTCTTTATATGTCATGGTTTCTACTGCTTCTGATCAGTACACTTGTTTTGCCAGAATAGTCCTTAAAATTGGGGCAGGGTAAGTGTAGGCTGTTGGTGTTCTAAAATTTGAACAAGCTGGAGGTCGCAGATACCCAGCATTTGCTTTCCTATAAACTGGAAATTTCTGAAATAGGGGTCTACTCTTAACTCTTGTCCTGCTGAATAAATTAATACCATAAAAATCCTAAAAGCCTGAACGCCATGAGGACTTGCTGTAATTCTCCTAAAATTTTAACAAATTTGTTTCATGATCCAGCAAGGAATCCAAAAGGTGCAGATAGAATTGCAAACAGTGTAGACCTCAGATCAGACTGCTCCTTCAGGAGCAGTCTGATCTGGGTCTGCACTGTTTGCTCAGTGTAGACCTCAGATCAGACTGTTCCTTCGGGAACAGTCTGATCTGGGTCTGCACTGTTTGCTTAGGCCTATCTGTCCCAATACTCAGGATCTTAACGGTAATTTATTCCTACCAATTCATGAACTGAGTGTCAAACAGTATAGATACTGATCAGATGGCTTCTGTATAGATACTGATCAGAGGGCTTCTGAGGACTTCATCTGATTAGTGTCTACACTGTTTGCGAAAGGAAGTATATTCTGGTTCAGCAAGACGAGGGTTAAGAGTTGACCCCTCTCTAAGAGGGGTTCAGTTTAACCCATTTTGTACCAGAAACCCCAAAATGGGTACCCTGGCAAACAGTGCAGACCCAGATCAGACGCCGCATAACGCGGCATCTAATCAGGGCCTCCACTGTTTGCTAAAAGTCCAGTCATTTTCCAAATAAATTTTGATGAAAACACAACCTGACATCCCTAAATTTTGGAATGAACTCCTGCTATATATAAGGAGGAAGATTCCATTAGGTACAAAAATGGTTAAGAGAGAAAAAAAAGGCATTCATTCCTGTAGCAATAGACCCCTTTAGTATAAAAGAGAATAATTTTGAACTGAAAATGTTATCCATTTTCCTTAACCCTTCTCTTGCTGAATATTTAGTTTAGCCACACCCATTTCTGACTTTGAACCAATCAGATTACTTGATGTAATTTATTCCTACAAATTCATAAACTGAATGTCAAAAAGTGTAGATCCAGATCAGATGGCCATCTGATCTGGATCTACACTGTTTGCAAAGAAAAGGGTTGTTGTCAACAGCAGGATAAGAGTTAATAGATGTGTTTAAATTTCTCAGACAAAATGGCTTACAGTGAAGATCCTTCAAGTGTATTCTGATCAGGGTCTGCACCATTAGCTTGTTCATGCCTGCCCCAATTTTTTTTTTATTTGAAGGTAGTTTGTATTATACTGTACATGTGTAATGTATCACAAGAAGATTTTGTGTATCGGTCTGTTCCAAAACATTGCCAAATGGGCTGTGTTGAGTGAGAAGGTGTCTTTTGGACATTTCCACTGAGCAGAGACGCAAAGCAGTCTGTGACTGCGTGTATCCCTTCGATCAGAAGATGGCCGTCCCTGTCTTCTTGAAGTGTTGGGTCAGCTGGCATCCATGTAGTGCTATAGCTGCAGTTAAAATTCGGTGGCTCGAACACTGAGGGGATGCACTGTGGTTGTTTCGAAATTAATTTTGAGTCCCTAGAGAATTCTTCTTTTATCTCCTAATATCCATATACATTATATATTTAGGATAATATTGGGATTTTTTTTCTTTTTTTATTTTGAAAAGTTAAAGTATGTTGTGTGTACTCATTAGAATCGCCTCAAAGAGGCGATTCTAATGAGAACACACAACATACCTATATTTTATAAGAGAAAAAGATACTGTTCTCATTATACCCTATAACTAACCCTCAGCGGCTCAATCTTCCTATCAAGCCCCCGCCCATAGGGGCTTGAAGAAATATATGGGCTGCATGATGTTTCCACACAGAGCTGAATCCGGCCCGCACACTAGTACTGGTAAACCGCTTAGAGGATCTAAGCCTGTCTAGGAACCACGGTGCGAGGCGGACCGTCCATGCAAATAAACCCTATTGGTTTCATTGGGCGACAGGGCTTGAGATGTCATTTCATCTCAATATCGGGTAAAAGTCCAACAAAATTGGAAGCAACATCTCCAAAATGACCTTTACAGTGTTGACTGGGACGTTAAACCTCAAACAAACAAACATGTACTTGACCAAGCTGATTGAAATCCGATCTTCATACTGTAACTTAGTTCAGCTAAGATTGGGTTTTAACCCTTTTTGTACCAGAAACACCAAAACAGGTACCCTGGCAAACATTGTAGGCCCAGATCAGACGCCGCAGGATGCGGCGTCTTATCAGGGCCTCCACTGTTTGCTAAAAGTTCATTCATTTACCAAATAAATTTTGATAAAAACACACCCTAAGTTTTGAAATGGACTCCTGCTATATACAAGGAGTCAGATTCCATTTGGTACAGAAAGGGTTAATCAGATTGTATACTTGACCAGCTCCATATGACCTTTACAGTTTTGACTAGGTTTCACAGCACAGGGAATTAGAAATTGTCAGAGTAGCCTCCCTTGTAAAAATGGCTGGAAAATTAGTTGAGGTGTTATTCCGATGCGTATTGCATCATGAAAATGCAAGAAGTATCATCCCAGAATGTATCGTCCTAGAATCCCCTTTACAAGTCCTTTGACCTTATGAGCAGTATAGGGCAAAAGCTTGTGTTGGGACATTTGCATACAGTGAAGACACAAGCTAGCTCCCATCTGTTTAGTTGGGACACACCCTTTCTTCAAGGCCTCAAGCTCCTTGTGACAGAGTCTATCCATACAGAGCCTAGCAAAGACTAGGATCAGCATGCATGGATATGCAGGCTGATCTGAGTCTTTGCTGGGGCATGTGATGTCCGAAGACACGATTTCGTTCGATATGGCCCATGTGTAAAATATAGTTTGTTATGCATGTTAAACAAGTGGCTGCATATGTACATACATGTAATATTCTGAGTGTGCCAGTTTGAGACGTGAATGCGGGAAGCATGATTAATGCCAGTTGTCTTTTATGTTGTTGTCGGTAAGAATGAAAGCTTGTAGGCGTAACCCATGTCCTGCTGAGCCCGGATATGCCTTATCTTTCAAACAATGAAGATCCAGATCAGATGGCTTCTGAAGAAGCCATCTGATCAGGATCTTTATTGTTTGTCATTCAGCTCATGAATTTGTTGCAATAATTTGCATCAAGGAATCTTATTGGTTGATAATCAGTAGTTGGTGTGGCATATATAAATATTCAGCAGGTCAAGGGTTAAGACATCAGAGTGGCAGATGACTAGGAGTAATGCGAATAAATTAGGAACAATTTACCAAGATTTCTCATCGAACACATGTTAAGGGTTTGTTTTGAAATTGGGCAAGGAGTCCAAAGAGTGGAGACTGAGTAGCAAACGGTGTAGACCCTGATCAGACTGTTCCTTCAGGAGCAGTCTGATCTGGGTCTACACTGTTTGCTTAGACCTGTCTTTACGAATACTCTGGTTCATTATGGTGTATTAAGAAAGGTGTAGACCCTGATCAGACTGCTCCTGAAGGCAAACCGTGTAGACCCTGATCAGACTGCTTCAGATTCATAAACTGAATGCCAAACAGTGTAGATCCTGATCAGATGGCTTCTTCAGAAGCCATCTGATCTGGATCTACACTGTTTGCAAAGATAGAGGTTGTCATGAACATCAGGATAAGGGTTAAATTTGAAATGGACTGCTATAATATATATAAGTTTGAAGTTCCATTCAGTACAAAATGGGTTGATATCATCTGCTAACAGTTGTGATTGCGACGTTCATTTTTGGCCTTGTTTGCTTAGACCATGCCTGAATCGGAAAAAAATATGACGCTGAATACCATGCCATAAGTAACGACACTCAAGAGACGATACTGTCGCCATGTATGTGTAAAGTGACAGATTTATTTTTAGAACAGAAATTCCGAACACATGTTCAGAGCGAAAGGTAAACACGAATGAAAACGACCATTTTCACAAAGTTCTGAATCTGTATTTGGCTCCAAAAGTGTACATATGACAAAGGAGTATGCATTGAAGATAAAAACCAGAAAAAAAATTTTGAGACCCAGTAGCTCATTAATGCACCTTTAATAGGCAATGTTAGCATATTTGCCATATTAAATAAAGTTTCAATGATACTTTAACTAACAACATCTTTATTATTGATTCACTGGACCCATGTTAAGGGTTTGTTTTGAAATTGGGCAAGAAGTCCAAAGAGTGGACACTGAGTGGCAAACGGTGTAGACCCTGATCAGACTACTCCTTCAGGAGCAGTCTGATCTTGGTCTTCACTGTTTGCTTAGACCTGTCTTTACGAATACTCTGGATCATTATGGTGCATTAAGAAAGGTGTAGACCCTGATCAGACTGCTCCTTCAGGAGCAGTTGGCAAACAGTGTAGACCGTGATCAGACTGCTCCTTCAACTGATCTGGGTCTTCACTGTTTGCTTAGACCTGTCTGTACCAATACTTAGGATCATTATGGTGCATTAAGAAAGGTGTAGACCCTGATCAGACTGCTCCTTCAGGAGCAGTTGGCAAACAGTGTAGACCGTGATCAGACTGCTCCTTCAGGAGCAGTCTGATCTGGGTCTTCACTGTTTGCTTAGACCTGTCTGTACCAATACTTAGGATCATTGATTAACTGGACCCATGTTTCTTTGGAATATTGAAAAGAGAAAACAAGATACAGGAAATTGTTTTCTGAGGATCCTAAGATAGTAAAAGGTGGTTTTCCTCTTAACCCATTGTATACTAGTGGAATCTTCCATTGCTATATGTTGGAAAAGTCCATTTGTCTTATAAGGGGTGTCAGGCCTATTTTTTCGTTTTTATTCTAATTTTGACGGAAAATTCTCTTAGCAAATAGTGCAGGCCATGATTAGACGCCACATCCTGTGGTGTGGCGTCTGATCTGGGCCTGCACTGTTTGCCTAGGTACCCCTTTAGGGGTTTTCCGCATACAATGGGTAAAGTACATGTATATAATAAACGGATGCACAGTCTGATCTAGTGACTTAAAAGGTTCCTAGATGAGAGGTTCTGATGCTTTGTGAAAGCTGGAAACCATGTGTTGAGAGGTAGTGATGCTATGTGAAAGCTGGAAACCATACGTTGCAGGTTCCTAGTTGAGAGGTGAAGATGCTTTGTGAAAGCTGGAAACCATGTATGCATAGTCTGGGGCAAGTGACTTGCTGGTGCCTGGCTGCAAGGTAGTGATGCTTTATAAAAGCTAGAATCTGCATATGCTCAGTCTACTGGTTCCTCGCTGAAAGCTATTGATGTTTTGTGAAAGCTGAAAAACACTTATGCTATTGCTAGTCTGGCCAAGTGGCCTTCAGGTTCATAGCTGAGAGGTAGTGGTGCTTTATCAAAGTGGAAACCATACAAATGTGGTCTCCATTTTAAAAAATCAGCATGCCACAGGTTTGCAAGGACATATTCTGTTGAGCGTTTATTTCCTTTGAAAAATAGTATTTTAACCTTTATCCTGCTTTTCACGACATCCCCCTTTGAAAACTGTAGATCCAGATCAGATGGCTTCTGAAGAAGCCATCTGATCAGGATCTACACTGTTTGTTATTCAGTTTATGAATAAGAACCAAAACATAATATCATGGTATCTGATTGGCTGATAGTCAGGAATGGGTGTGGCAATTAGCCAATTAAATTATTCAGCAGGATAAGGGTTAACCCTTTTCGTATGGTAAATCCCAAAATAGGTGATTGGAAAACAGTGCAGGCCAGGACAGATGTGGCAGCTTGCAGCGTCTGATTAGGGCCATCACTGTTTGCAGAAAGTTCAGCCATTTTCAAAATCAATTTTTAGCTCGCCTTACGAAAGTAAGGGGGAGCTATTGCCATACCCCCGGGCGTCCGTCGTCGGCGTCGGCGTCAGCGTCGGCGTCAGCGTCGGCGTCCGCATTTGGTTAAAGTTTACCTGCAAGCTATTATATGTGATGTTTTACAATTTTATTTTGAATATATAATTAACAATTGGTAAAAAAAAAATATTTAACATTATCATTGTACTTCATTTTTCAGGTTTTTTGGCTTAAATTGGACTTTTTGAGAAGTTAATATTTTCCTCTGTATTACCTCCCTTGACATCTGTGTTAAAGTTTACCTGCAAGCTGCGTGAGTTCAAATCCCGGGGATGGCATGTTTTTTTGTTTTTTTTATTTTCTTTTCTTTTTCTATTTTTTATTAGCTCACCTGACCGAAGGTCATGGTGAGCTTTTGTGACAGTAAGATGTCCGGCGTCGTCGTGCGTCGTCCGTCGTCCGTCGTGCGTAAACTTTTTCTTGTGAACACACTAGAGGCCACAGTTTTGGTCCAATTATCATCAAACTTGCTCAGAATGATAATCATGACAATATCTCGGTCAAGTTCGAATTTGGGTCATGTCGGGTAAAAAAGTAGGTCAGTAGGTCAAATCATAGAAAAACCTTGTGAACACTCGAGAGGCCACAATTTTGGTCCAATCATCATCAAACTTGCTCAGAATGATCATTGTGACAATATTTTAGTGAAGTTTGAATATGGATCATGTCGGCTTAAAAAGTAGGTCAGCGGGTCAAATCATAGAAAAACCTTGTGAACACCCTAGAGGCCACAATTTTGGTCCAATCATAATCAAACTTGCTCAGAATGATCATCATGACAATATCTTGGTCAAGTTCGAATATGGGTCATGTCCGGTCAAAAAGTAGGTCAGTAGGTCAAATCATAGAAAAACCTTGTGAACACTCTGAAGGCCACTGTTTTGGTCCAATTATCATGAAACTTGCTCAGAATGACCATTGTGACAATATTTCAGTCCAGTTCGAATATGGGTCATATCGGGTTAAAAAGTAGGTCAGCGGGTCAAATCATATAAAAACCTTGTGAACACCCTAGGGGCCACAATTTTGGTCCAATCATAATCAAACTTGCTCAGAATGATCATCATGACAATATCTCGGTCAAGTTTGAATATGGGTCATGTCCGGTTGAAAAGTAGGTCAGTAGGTCAAATCATAGAAAAACCTTGTGAATACTCAGGAGGCCACAAGTTTGGTTAAATCATTAATCTTGCTCAGAATGGTCATTGTGACAATATCTTGGCTAAGTTTGAATAAAGGTCTTTTCGGGTCAAAAAGTAGGTCAGTAGGTCAAATTAAAGAAAAAACTTGTGAACACTCTAGTTTTACATAGACTTATATAGGGAAAATCTTTAAAAATCCTTTTCTCTGAAACCACAAGGCCTAGGTCTTTTATATTTGGTATGAAGCTTCATCTAAAAGACCCCTAACAAGATTATTCAAATGATAGTGCTGAGGCCAAAAATGTCCCCGCCCCCGGGCCCTTTGGTTTTACATAGGCTTATATAGGGAAAATCTTTAAAAATCTTCTGCTCTGAAGCTGCAAGGCCCAGGACTTTGATATTTGGTATTAAGCTTTATCTAGTGGACCCCTACCAAGATTGTTCAAATTATAGTGCTGGGGCAAAAAATGCCCCCGTTCCGGGGCCCTTTGGTTTTACATGGCCTTATATAGGGAAAATCTTTAAAAATCTTCTTCTCTGAAACCGCAAGGTCCAGGACTTTGATATTTAGAATGAAGATTCATCCATTGGACCTCTACCAAGATTGTTCAAATTATCGCCCTTGGGCCAAAAATGCCCCCGCTCAGGGGCCCTTTGTTTTTACATAGACTTATATAGGGAAAATCTTTAAAAATCCTTTTCTCTGAAACCACAAGGCCTAGGTCTTTTATATTTGGTATGAAGCTTCATCTAAAAGACCCCTAACAAGATTATTCAAATGATAGTGCTGAGGCCAAAAATGTCCCCACCCCCGGGCCCTTTGGTTTTACATAGGCTTATATAGGGAAAATCTTTAAAAATCTTCTGCTCTGAAACTGCAAGGCCCAGGACTTTGATATTTGGTATTAAGCTTTATCTAGTGGACCCCTACCAAGATTGTTCAAATTATAGTGCTGGGGCAAAAAAAGCCTCCACCTGGGGCCCTTTGGTTTTACATAGGCTTATATAGGGAAAATCTTTAAAAATCTTCTTCTCTGAAACCGCAAGGCCCAGGACTTTGATATTTTGTATGAAGCTTCATCTAGTGGACCCCTACCAAGATTGTTCAAATTATAGCCCTTGGGCCAAAAATCCCCCTGCTCAGGGGCCCTTTGGTTTTACATAGACTTATATAGGGAAAATCTTTAAAAATCTTCTTCTCTGAAACCGCAAGGTCCAGGACTTTGATATTTAGAATGAAGCTTCATCCAATGGACCTCTACCAAGATTGTTCAAACTATCGCCCTTGGGCCAAAAATGCCCCCGCTCAGGGGCCCTTTGTTTTTACATAGACTTATATAGGGAAAATCTTTAAAAATCCTTTTCTCTGAAACCACAAGGCCTAGGTCTTTTATATTTGGTATGAAGCTTCATCTAAAAGACCCCTAACAAGATTATTCAAATGATAGTGCTGAG
Organism: Lucinisca nassula; assembly: GCA_963580285.1. Lineage (NCBI taxonomy): Eukaryota > Metazoa > Mollusca > Bivalvia > Lucinida > Lucinidae > Lucinisca > Lucinisca nassula. The sequence continues at coordinate 80,830,104 of OY757022.1, read as the reverse complement.
GCCAAAAATGTCCCCGCCGCCGGGCCCTTTGGTTTTACATAGGCTTATATAGGGAAAATCTTTAAAAATCTTCTGCTCTGAAACTGCAAGGCCCAGGACTTTGATATTTGGAATTAAGCTTTATCTAGTGGACCCCTACCAAGATTGTTCAAATTATAGTGCTGGGGCAAAAAAAGCCTCCGACTGGGACCCTTTGGTTTTACATGGCCTTATATAGGGAAAATCTTTAAAAATCTTCTTCTCTGAAACCGCAAGGCCCAGGACTTTGATATTTTGTATGAAGCTTCATCTAGTGGACCCCTACCAAGATTGTTCAAATTATAGCCCTTGGGCCAAAAATGCCCCCGCTCAGGGGCCCTTTGTTTTTACATAGACTTATATAGGGAAAATCTTTAAAAATCCTTTTCTCTGAAACCACAAGGCCTAGGTCTTTTATATTTGGTATGAAGCTTCATCTAAAAGACCCCTAACAAGATTATTCAAATGATAGTGCTGAGGCCAAAAATGTCCCCACCCCCGGGCCCTTTGGTTTTACATAGGCTTATATAGGGAAAATCTTTAAAAATCTTCTGCTCTGAAACTGCAAGGCCCAGGACTTTGATATTTGGTATTAAGCTTTATCTAGTGGACCCCTACCAAGATTGTTCAAATTATAGTGCTGGGGCAAAAAAAGCCTCCACCTGGGGCCCTTTGGTTTTACATAGGCTTATATAGGGAAAATCTTTAAAAATCTTCTTCTCTGAAACCGCAAGGCCCAGGACTTTGATATTTTGTATGAAGCTTCATCTAGTGGACCCCTACCAAGATTGTTCAAATTATAGCCCTTGGGCCAAAAATCCCCCTGCTCAGGGGCCCTTTGGTTTTACATAGACTTATATAGGGAAAATCTTTAAAAATCTTCTTCTCTGAAACCGCAAGGTCCAGGACTTTGATATTTAGAATGAAGCTTCATCCAATGGACCTCTACCAAGATTGTTCAAACTATCGCCCTTGGGCCAAAAATGCCCCCGCTCAGGGGCCCTTTGTTTTTACATAGACTTATATAGGGAAAATCTTTAAAAATCCTTTTCTCTGAAACCACAAGGCCTAGGTCTTTTATATTTGGTATGAAGCTTCATCTAAAAGACCCCTAACAAGATTATTCAAATGATAGTGCTGAGGCCAAAAATGTCCCCGCCGCCGGGCCCTTTGGTTTTACATAGGCTTATATAGGGAAAATCTTTAAAAATCTTCTGCTCTGAAACTGCAAGGCCCAGGACTTTGATATTTGGAATTAAGCTTTATCTAGTGGACCCCTACCAAGATTGTTCAAATTATAGTGCTGGGGCAAAAAAAGCCTCCGACTGGGACCCTTTGGTTTTACATGGCCTTATATAGGGAAAATCTTTAAAAATCTTCTTCTCTGAAACCGCAAGGCCCAGGACTTTGATATTTTGTATGAAGCTTCATCTAGTGGACCCCTACCAAGATTGTTCAAATTATAGCCCTTGGGCCAAAAATGCCCCCGCTCAGGGGCCCTTTGGTTTTACATAGACTTATATAGGGAAAATCTTTAAAAATCTTCTTCTCTGAAACCACAAGGCCTAGGTCTTTTATATTTGGTATGAAGCTTCTTCTAAAGGACCCCTACCAAGATGATTCAAATTATAGTGCTGGGGCCAAAAGTGGCCCCGTCCCGGGGCCCTTTGGTTTTACATAGACTTATATAGGGATAATCTTTAAAAATCTTCTCTGAAACCACAAGGCCCAGGACTTTGAAATTTGGTATGAAGTTGCATCTAATGGACCTCTACCAAGATTGTTAAAATTATAGCCCTGGGGCCAAAAATGCCCCCACTCTGGGGCCCTATGGTTTTACATAGACTTACATGGGGAAAATCTTCAAAAATCTTCTTCTCTGAAACCACAAGGCCTGGGTCTTTGATATTTGGTATGAAGCTGCATCTAGTGGACCTCTATCAAAATTATTCAAATTATAGCCCTGGTACCAAAAATGTCCCCGCTCCGGGGCCCTTTGGTTTTGCATAGACTTATATAGGGAAATCTTTAAAAATCTTCTCTGAAACTGCAAGGCCAAGGCCTTTGATATTTAGTATGGAGCTTTATCTAGTGGACCTCTACCAAGATTGTTCAAATTATAGCCCTGGGGCCACAAATGCCCCCACCCCGGGCCGGGGCCCTTTGTTTTTACATAGATTTATATAGCCCTGGGGCCATTTGGTTTTGCATAGGCTTATGTAGGGAATATCTTTAAAAAAAATCTTCTTCTCTGAAACTGCAAGGCCCAGGTCTTTGAAATTTGATGTGTAGCTTTATCTAGTGGACCTTTGCCAAGATTGTTCTAATTATAGCCTTTGTTGATGTTTGGTATGAAGCTTCACCTTTAAGACCTCCCTCAACATTATGCACATTAAAACCCTGGGGCCAATAATGGCCCTCTCTGGGGCCCACTTGTTACACTATGGATCAGGTGAGCGATCCAGGGCCATCATGGCCCTCTTGTTTTTTTTTTAAAAAACATAGCGGGTCTGGCGCTTAAGGTCAAGGTCACTGTGGCTATTTTTAGAAAAACATTGTCGTCGCTCTAGCGCCTTCATTTATTGATGGATTTTAATATAACTTGGGTATAATGATATCTCGAGTGACTTTGACTTTCAGGGACCGGGGCTTAAGGTCAAGGTAACTACTTTCAGGGTCACGGGGTCAAGGTCACTGTGGCTATTTTTAGAAAAACATTGTCATCGCTCTTGCACCTTAATTTATTGATGGATTTTAATATAACTTCACACAAATGTTGGGTATGATGATTTCTCTAGCAAGTTCGACTTTCAGGGTCTGGGGCTGAAGGTCAAGGTCATTGTGGCTATTTTTCAAAAAAACTTTGTGATCGATCTAGTGCCTACATTTATGGATGGATTTTAATATAACTTCACACGAATGTTGGGTATGATGATATCTCGAGCGGATACGACTTTCAGGGTCTGGGGCTAAAGGTCAAGGTCACTGTGGCTATTTTTAGAAAATCTTTTTCATCGCTCTTGCTCCTTTATTTATGGATGGATTTTAATATAACATCACACAAATATTGGGTATGATGATATCTCGAGTGACTTTGACTTTCAGGTTCCGGGGCTGAAGGTCAAGGTCACTGTGGCTATTTTTAGAAAAACACTTTGTGATCACTCTAGTGCCTACATTTATGGATGGATTTTAATACAACTTTACACAAATGTTGGGTATGATGATATCTCGAGGGAGTTCGACTTTCAGGGTCAGGGGCTGAAGGTCAAGGTCACTGTGGCTATTTTTTTAAAAAACTTTGTAATCGCTCTAGTGCCTACATTTATGGATGGATTTTAATATAACTTTACACAAATGTTTGGTATGATGATATCTCGAGTGAGATTGACTTTCAGGGTCTGGGGCTGAAGGTCAAGGTCACTGTGGCTATTTTTAGAAAAACTTTGTCATCGCTCTTGCACCTTCATTTATTGATGGATTTTAATATAGCTTGACACAAATGTTTGGTATGTTGATATCTTGAGTGACTTTGAGTTTCCGGGTCAGGGGCTGAAGGTCAAGGTCACTGTGGCTATTTTTTAGAAACTTGCCCTCATCCATCATAGGCCCCCAAAGGCGAGCTATGTTGTCTTCTGACAACTCTAGTTAACCCTTGTCCTGCTGAATATTTATATATGCCACACCCACTATAGATTATCAACCAATCAGATTACTTGATGCAAATTATTGCAACAAATTCACAATCTGAATGGCAAACAATGTAGATCCTGATCAGATGGCTTCGTCAGAAGCCATCTGATCTGGATCTTCATTGTTTGGAAAATAAGTTATATCCGGGCTCAGCAGGACAAGGGTTAAAATCAACTTCAACTGATATCCCTTAAATTTGAAATGGACTCTATATACAGTAGAACTTTGATGGCTCGAACACCGATGGCTCGTTTACCATGGCTGAGTCGAACTCACTCTTGAGCCCCTAGGGAAATCCTCAAGATAAGAAATGGTGAGGGATGATTAAGGAGATTTTAGTCTTTTATCTTGCAAATGTATGCTGTGTGTACTCATTAGAATCGCCTCGGTGAGGCGATTCTAATGAGTACACACAGGAAACATTTTCATTATATAACATCGAAAGATGTTCAAAAATATCTCGTTATGCCTCTTGGCAGTAACCTTCGGTGGCTAGAACTACCGCTGTCTAGAATAAATTTTGATGGTCCCAAAGGGGTTCGAGCCATCGAAGTTCGACTGTATAAGGTTGAAGTTCCATTCAGTACGAAATGAGTTGTCATCTGCTAACAGTTGTGATTGATGCTATAAGGGTTATTATAAGGTTTATAGTAAAAATCATGATTATTGTTACATACATGTCAGTATGAAAAGCTGGTGCAGTGCAGTGCAGTCAGGGTCTACACTGTTTGCACCATCAACCAGTTGTTCAAAGCCTCATTAGCTTAAAAATTAGTTAATAGCAAAAACATTAACTTTTCTAGAAAGTACGCTGCATTGTGGCATTTTTCTGAAAAAAATGACAAGTTCTGTAGCAGAAGTATTAGGTTTTGAATTAAGTTTCAACATAACATTTACTAACAACTTCGCTAGCTTTGAACAACTGGACAAGTGGGTAGTAGAACAACCCTAATGGCATATTGAACTGTTTATACTCCAGGGCCCATTTCAAAGCATCATTCTGTGCTGTTTATACTCCTGGGCCCAGTTGAAAGCATAGTACTCCTTGGCCCAGTTGAAAGCATGGTACTCCAGGGCCATTTGAAAGCATCATTATGTGCTGTTTATACTCCAGGGCCCAGTTGAAAGCATATTACTCCAGGACCCAGTTGTATATGTAAGCATCATTCTGTTTATACTGCGGGACCCAGTTAAAGTGTTATTACATTCTTAGTGGTATGTTTGTTAAATGTTTCAGCAAATACAGTATCTGATGCACTGATGTTTTTGCTGAAAAAGCTTCACATATTTTTTTTTTCAGCAAAACTAGTAGTAACCCATTTTATGCAGGAAACCCCAAAATGGGTCATTGGCACACATTTCAGGCCCAGATTGCAATGTTTGATGAGGTCCTGCACTGTTTGCAGAAGGTTCAACCATTTTCTAAATTTCTAATTTTACTATCTGAACCTGACGTGACCCCTAAAATTTGAAAAGGGCTCGGCTTTATAAGAAGGAAGCTCCCATTTAGTACAACTGGGTTCAATGAGGGAAGTTGTAGTGTAAAGGAATGCTTTTGTTAGCTTTGAGCAACTGGGTCCGGACCTGGCCCAGGGGGTTATAAAAAAATTTTCATGCTCAACTCTGAGCATGGAATTTAAGATGCTCATAAATATTAAAATACAAATGAAAGAGGCAATGTTCATGCTCAGATCACTACAGAAAGTCATTTGTCCTGCCTGCAATTGTTGGCATTTTAAAATTTATATGCAGGACAAATTTCATGCTCAATCGAGTTGAGTATGAAAAAAGTTTTATAACCTTGGGGCCTGGCAGTTATGTGGTTAATCTGTATACTCGTAGTTTGTGAGGCTTGTTATTGTATAAAAGTCAATCCTTTTCTCTTTACCTCAGCATATGCAGCTGTTCAACTTTTAATATTGAATAAAATGTAACAGCAATACCATCACAGGGTGTATGTTTATTTCTTTTACCTGGTTTTCTCACTCATCATCATCATCGGAGATTTGATTAACATGCAGGTACAGGGGCAACATCCACATAAATGGGCCCCCTTCCAGGTAGCTGGCTTGCTGCGTGCATGACCTGGCTTGCTGAGCGCATGGCAGATCTCACACCAGATCTCCAGCTTTGTCTATCATGAGAGGTCGATAGCACAGAGCTTCCACTCGTTGCGATCTCTGTAAGCTGCTTCCAGGTCATCTTTGGCCACCCAGGCCCATGCCTTCCACCTACCTGAATGTCACAGGCAGTCTTGACTGCACCGTTGGAGCGTTCCACATGGCCATACCAGCGGAGCCGTCTCTCTGTGGCACAGATGTCTTGGTGCGTTGCTCTCATTTTTGTTGCACCTGACTAGAGCACTGCACAATATACCAGTCCAATTTTCCATCCCAAAATTTGCAGCATGTCTATAAAATTGTGGCTTCTTTCACCTTTGAGGGACCAGTCCTCGAAAATGAGGAATCCATTGAATACCTTGACGTGACAGTCACACATGGCTTGAGATTGAATACGCATAGGAGGGTCATTCAATAAGTATCTGGCCTTAACTTACCTACTTATAGTCACGCTTGACTTCTTTATCCACATAGTCAGTCACCCTGCAGCAAAAAGCACTTCCTCCATCGATGTTTCAAGGCTGAAAGTCCATTTTAGTAGAATTCAGGGTCTTAGAGTCAATCCATCCTCCAGCCGCTGCCTTAAGCTCTTCATCTGATCAGAAGTGACATCCACGCAATTCTTTCTTTAAGTTCGGAAACAAAAAATAATCACTGGGTGCCAGATCAGGAAAATAGTTTGGATGGGGTAAGGGTTTGAAATAGGGCTGGCTAATCGGAGCTGAAAGATAATCGATTATCAGTCCTGTCATTGCTATCAATAATCGAATAGTAATCGCTAAGGTTTTTGTCATTATTTTACCTGTCTGGCTTTCTTCTTAGCACGACTCTTACCATATGTTGTACTTTATTATATGGATATTTGGACAGGCCTGAGCAAACAGTGTAGACCAAGATGAGACGCCGCAGAATGCGGCGTCTCATCAGGGTCTGCACTGTTTGCCACTCATCCAGCTATTTTAGGCATAACTTTGGGTAGTAAATTGTACCTATCAAGTAATCGATTAAAGCAAATGAAAAATGATAATCATTTTTGTCGAATTTATCGATCGGTTAACCGATAATACGATTAATCGTGTCAGCTTTAGTTTGAAACCGTTCTGCTTCATTGCTTCAGCCTTTTTACAAGTGCGGCTACTTTGGCAATTTCTAATTTTCTTTGTATCGGAGAACCCCACAAGAAGAAATTGAAAATGTCCAGAATAGAGCTGCTAGATTTGTTACTAGCCATTACTGCTTTGAAACTGGGATTATGTCCGGAATATTAGAAAAAAATAACATGGAAGCCTTTCAAGGAAAGGAAAAGGGACAGTATGCTTATACTATTGTACAAAGGTCTAAAGGGTGAAGCCAGCACTATGATTCCAACAGATGACCTTATTTCCCCAGTTAGGCGCTGTAGAAATCATCACCCATTGGCATTTCAGTCCCCGTCTGCAGGAACTGACATTCTTCCCTTGAACCATTCGAGATTGGATTGCTCTTCAAGATTAGATCTATTCCACAGCTGGGGGTGAAGAGGATATCATATAGCTAAGTTCGCCTCTATGGTGAGAGCTAGGGACTAAGATCTTGGTGAATGAATTTCGTTTGATGTACCATGACCAGTGACAATTCTGATTTTGATGAGGGAAGCCTCTTGTGTATTATTAGCTCACCTCAGGTCGGCTTATTCCGTCGTCCGCCCGTCCGTCGATAAATTCTTGTCCACCGGCCCCCACCCATTATGGCTTGAAGAAGAGCTGAAACCGACTGCACACGAGCGAGTACTGGTAAACCGCTTTGAAGATCTAAGCCTGTCCAGGCAAAGCGGTGCGAGTTGGACCGTCCATGCTTGCTTATAAACCCCATTTGTTTCATTGGGTGGCAGGGCTTGAGATGTCATTTCATCTTAATGTCGGGTAAAAGCCCCACAAAACTGGAAGCATCGTCTTCAAAATGACTTGTACAGCGTTGACAGTAACGCTAAACTTCAATTCTAAAACAGCGTGCCTATATAGGCAATGGAAAACAACTGTGTTTTATTCTACACCAAATCACGACAATGAAGAGCGTGACGAGTGACGTGATTAAAAACTACTAATTTATGACGTCACTAGTCGACTTCCTTGACGTTAGACGGTGTAACGTCATATTCTCGCATCGAAACGTTAGAAAAGGATATAAATGCATGTGTTCCAGTCGATAATTTTAGCGGAATTTCTTCTAACAATGGCGAAAAGTTGTGAGATTTTGAAGGAAACAACAGCATTATTGCCGATTTTCAGCCTGTTAGAATCGAAATAGATCAGCTCTAGTTTGTGATTTGTTGAGTAATAAATCACAGTTTGTCGGTCACTTGTAAGTAGACAAATCACGCGCGCTACGCGCTCGTGATTTGATCTACTTCACAACTGACCTTCAAACTGTGATTTATTACTCAACAAGTCACAGTTAGAGCTGATCTATTTCTAAAATCAAACAAACATAACGTCTTGTCCAGGCGATAGCGACTTTATTTTTGACAGGATCCTCATAAAACTTGTAGGTAATGAGGACAGCCATAACATTGTGGACGAGTTCGAATTTCGGGCAGATCGTATTATTCACATGAGAGTTACTTGCCCTTTAGTCTCCCATGGACTTATAATGGGGAAAATGATCTCATTTTTGAAAAAAAAAAAAAAAAACTTCATCAAACTTGCGGTTATGGAGGATAAGCATAAGAACATGGACAAGTTCGAATTTGGGACAGGCCAGATTATTCACGTGAGAGCTACTCGTTATTGAGGGTCAGAGTTAGGAAAATGTTATAAGCATAATAGCAATTTCATTTTGATGGAATCTTCATCAGACTTGCGATAATGATGAAAGCCATAAAATCTTGGACAAGTTTGAATATGGGCCAGATTTTAAGAATCTGATATGGGGTTCTGTTGTAGATGAGCGTTTCCAACCCGAGGGCTGAGCGGAACCGAGGCTACGCCGAGGTTCCGCTCAGCACGGTCATCCCGAGGGTTGGAAACGTCCATCTACAACAAAACGCCATATTGGATTCTTTTTCTTGCACAACACCTCCGGTTAGTTTTGACAGCTCGCACATGTATATTGTTTACAAAATAAAAATGCGGAAGTAGTTCCGGCAGTTGAATAGAATTGAAGCGCATTTATGTTAGTTGCCTGGGTCGGAACACCAGGGTATGAACATAAATTTCTATTCCAAGATAAAATCACGGATTTCCTTGTCTGGTGTGCAAGAACAGACTATTCACATGAGAGTTACTTTCCCTTTAGTCTCCCATAGACATATAATTGAGAAAATGTTCGGATGATAGCAGCTTTATTTTTGTCAGATCCTCATCAAACTTGTACATGTAGGTAATGAGGACAAAGTCTTCAAATGACAACTGCTTCCAGACTGAAAGTCAGTTCGATTGAACTTGATGGGAGGCATCAGGTTGACATGGAGATTCAGAATTGCTAAAATGTTGTTCCAGTATCCAAGATGGCTGCCATGGTGACCATCTTGAAAACCTTCAAACCCCATCTGGTCCTTAATATTATCGGATTAAGTCGAAACATGATAAAAGACAATTGGGCAATATGAAGATTTAGAATATTTGCTTAAATCCAAGAATGGCTGCCATTGTCGCCGTCTTGAAATTCTTCAAAGGACATCTCCTAAAGCGCAAATTTGATTCAGCTGAACCTTGATGGGAGGCATCAGGGCGACATGGCGATTCCGTGTCGCTAAAATCGTTTTGTTCCAATATCCAAAAATCGAAAACAGGACAAAAGCCACTCTTACAGTATATTGCACACTCAACCATCCACTCTGCACCAACATCAGTTCTTCCCGAATCCCAAGTGGGATCGTGTTGTTCAGAAACCACAGTGGTGGCATCAAGGAACACGCGATTCAAGATTGCTATAAGGTAATCTCATCTAATAGCCAAGATAGCCACCATGGCACGTGACATAAAATGATCAGCCTAATCCAGGTGAGCAATTTCTGGTCCACTTGGGACGATTGATAAGGCATCGGCCGCTTATCAATGGACGCATTGAAATAAAACCCATTCTATACCAACGTGATAGCAAGTGCTTGTGTTGAGCACCATAATGGGCTATATGAGCCGGGAAACAGCATTTTCTACAATTAACATATGAACCGCCGCACGACAAAACCTTAAATAAGACCGGTGCGACCAGCAGAGACTAAAAAAAACCTGCGCTCCCATTCATTATGACAAGACCTTTTGATTGTGTCTGCATAGATATTAGCCTTTAGCAGGTGCATGCGATCAGCGAAGACTCTGATAAGACTGCGTGAATGCACAGGCTGATCTGAGTCTTCGCTCAAGAGTAGATTTTGCCATGCGCTGGCTCATATAAGACCAGCGAAGAATCAAAACAGCCTGCTTATCCATATAGTCTGTCCAAAGACTTGTCTTGCCGGGTGAAGGATCATTGGGCCTATAGCTTCCTTGGAGCTCACAACGAAGGCTCTGATCAGACTGCGCGGATGCTGATATGAGTCTTCGTTGGGCGCACATGTAAATTGTAGGCAATGCTGTGCTCCGGCTCATATATAGTATAAACTGGGCTTTACTAGGGTATGGAACTGTGTCTTAATTTTTAGCACACTTGACCGAAGGTCATGGTGAGCATTTTGTTACTGTGAGATGTCCGGCGTCAGCGTCCGGCGTGCGTCATCTGTGCGTAAACTTTTCTTGTGAACCCTCTAGTCACAGTTTTGGGCCAATGATCAACAAACTTGGTCAGAATGATCATCTTGACAATATCTCGATCAGAAGTTCGAATATGGGTCATGTCTGGTCAAAAAGTAGGTCAGTAGGTCAAATCATAGAAAAACCTTGTGAACACACTAGAGGCCACAGTTTTGGTCCGATCATCATTTAACTTCCTCAGAATGATCGCCTTGACAATATCTCGATCACGTTCGTATATGGGTCATGTCTGGTCAAAAAGTAGGACAGTAGTTCAAATCATAGAAAAATCTTGTGAACTAAGATGCCACAGTTTTGGTCTGATAATCATCAAACTTGCTCAGAATGATCACCTTGACAATATCTCAGTCAAGTTTGAACATGGGTCTTGTCGGGTCAAAAAGTAGGTAAGTAGGTCAAATCTTTGAAAAACCTTGTAAACACACTAGAGGCCACGGTGTTGGTCCCATCGTCGTCAAACTTGCTCAGAATGACCATCTTGACAATAGCTCGGTCAAGTTCGTATATGGGTCATGTCGGGTCAAAAAGTAGGTAAGTAGGTCAAATCATTGAAACACCTTGTGCACACTTGGAGTCACAGTTTTGGTCCGATCATCATCAGTCTTGCACAGAATGATCATCTTGACAATATCTGGGTCAAGTTCGAATTTGGGTCATGTCGGGTCAAAAAATAGGACGGGAGGTCAAATCATAGAAAAACCTTGTGAACAACCTAGAGGCCACAGTTTTAGTCTGATCATCATCAAACTTGCTCGGTATGATCATCTTGATAATATCTCGGTCAGGTTCGAATATGGGTCGTGTCGGGTCAAAAAAAGTAGGTCAGTAGGTAAAATCATTGTGGTCACAGTTTTGGTCTGATCATCATCAAACTTGCTCAGAATGGTCATCTTGACAATATCTGGGTAAAGTTCAAATATGGGTCAGGTTGGGTAAAGAAGCAGGTCAGCAGGTCAAATCATATAAAAACGTTGTGAACACTCCAGAGGCCACAGTTTTGGTTCAATCATCATAAAACTTGCTCAGAAGGATTATCTTGACAATATCTCGTTCAAGTTCGAATATGGGTCATGTCGGATCAAAACGTAGGTCAGTGGGTCAAATCCTAGATAAACCTTGTGAACAAACTAGAGGCCACAGTTTTGGCCCAATTATTATTAATCTTGCTCAGAATGATCATCTTGACTATATCTGGGTCAAGATCGAATATGGGTCATGTCGAATCAAAAGGTAGATCAGTAGGTCATTTTGTCATAACGTTTGAATCGTTTGAGATAGAGCCATCATATTTGGCATGTAGGTTCAGAATCAGAATCAGAATTGTTACTGGTGACACGTCAAATGACATTCATACACCAGGACCTGTGATATGGGAAGTTAGTCCCTAGCTCTAACCAAAGATGTAAACTTAGCTACACAATCCTCAGCACCTTCAGCCGTCAAAATAATGGAATCGGGAAGGGCATTCCAATCTCTAATGGTTCGGGGGAAAACGATTCTTTATAAATATCCGTTCTTGCAGTAAGGGTCTGAAACGTCATTGAATGGTGTTTTCTACAGTGCCTAGCCGGGGGAACAAGGTCATCTGTTGGAATGCTGGCAGCACCCTTTAGACCTTTGTATAAGAGTATAAGCCTACTGTCTCTTCTCCTTTTCTTGAGAGACTCCCATCTTAATTTTCCTAGAATTCCAGTCATGCTCCCAGTTTCAAAGCAATAATTTCCAGTTACAAATCTAGCAGCTCTATTCTGAACTTTTTCAATTTCTTCATTAAGGACCACTCCGCTTGGGTCCCAGATGCAACTACCATATTCCAAGATTGGGCGAACAAGTCCCCTGTATGCTGTCTCTTTCACATCCTGAGGACACTGATGAAGATTTCGCCTCAGGAAACCAAGTGTTCTATTCGCCTTTGTACACATATTGCTAATGTGTGTATTCCATCTCAAATCGTGAGTGATTGTCACACCAAGGTATTTAATGGAATTCACATTTTCGAGGACCGTTCCCTCTAAGGTGTAAGAAGCCTCAACTTTATTAGATCTCTTCATTGTTTTCTGCATAATATTGCATTTAACTGGTTGAAATCTCATGCCCCATTTTCTGGCCCAACATCCTAATCTATCTATGTCAGCCTGAAGTTTCAGTGAGTCATCTGTATCTCTAATTTCCCGGTAACAAACACAGTCATCTGCGAACAGTCTTATTTCTGAGGAAATATCATTGATGTACAGGGAGAACAACAGAGGACCAAGAACAGTCCCTTGTGGGACTCCAGACAAAACTGGCGCCCATACTGAAGATTCACCATTAACAACAACACGCTGTTTTCTGTAGCAAAGGAAGGAATCTATCCATTTAAGAGTCTTCCCACCAATTCCATAACCAAATAATTTGGATTTAAGTAGTTCATGAGGAGGGGTGTCAAAAGCCTTCTCAAAGTCCAGAATAAATGTGTCCACCTGCCCCCCTTTGTCCAGGACTTTTGCCCAATCATTAATAACCGTGCTCAACTGAGTTTCGCAACTATGCCTTTTCCTAAATGCATGTTGTCTGTCTGACAAAAGTTTATGTTCATCCAAATGGGCCATGATGTTTGAGCAGACTATGTGTTCAAGTAATTTACATAGAACACAGGTCAGTGACACCGGGCGATAATTACGAGCAAGAGCCCTGTCCCCTTTTTTGAAAAGTGGACAGATGTTCGCTAGGAGCCATTCTTTGGGAATTTCACCCGTATCGAGAGAATGTTGGAAAAGATGAGCAAAAACTGGACCTAACTCGTTTGCTAGTTCCTTCAGGACTCTAGGATGAAGCTCATCAGGCCCTAAAGCTTTAGAAGGGTTCAAGCCTTTAAGTAACGTGATCACTCCCGCAGAGGATACAACAATATTTTGCATGAAAGGGGCCGATCTTCCAGTCAATGGAACCTCGTTGAACTCAGTTTTATTAAATGCATCATTGAATTGACCAACCAATTCCTCTGCCCTTTCAGAGTCCGATTCAGCGACCCCGTTCCCTCCTCTTTTATTAAGGGGTGGGATACCTTGCCTATCTTTCTTCCGGCTATTGATATATCTGTAGAAGTCTCTGGGATTCGCCTTTACACCACCTACCAAGTTATTTACATACTGATCATGCTGATTTTAGATGTCATTTTTAATTTCTCGTCTCAAGTTTTCAAATTTTGCTCTGAGTTTACCACTTCCCGACTTTTTTGCCTTGGCATGAATCTTATTTCTCCTCCGAATTTTTCTTCTTATTTCTGGTGTGATCCAAGGAATATAAGATACAGACCTGCTAGTTTTGGAGGGGATATGATTTTCGGACGAAGCTTGAATGAAAGACTTTATCAAATCAAAGTTCTCCTGGACAGACCGAGCGACTGAATGACCATTAAAGTATTTCTCTCTTGCAAATTTTAGGGCATCCTTCCTCATAGTTTCAAAGTCACCCTTTTGATATAAGTACACCTATCTACGAGGTTTCTTTATAGGTGGTATGAAGATTTTCAAAAATCCAGAGACAATATCATGATCACTTAGTTTGTCCGGGGATTGAATATCCCCAAACTGTCCTGGCAAAGTTGTAAGAATAAAATCCAAAGTGTTTCTATCTCGTGCAGATCGCCCCCGCCCATAGGGGCTTGAAGAAATATATGGGCTGCACGATGCTTCCACGCAGAGCTGAATCCGGCCCGCACACTAGTACTGGTTAACCGCTTAGAGGATCTAAGCCTGTCCAGGAACCGCGGTGCGAGGCGGACCGTCCATGCTAATAAACCCTATTGGTTTCATTGGGCGACAGGGCTTGAGATGTCATTTCATCTCAAGGTCGGGTAAAAGTCCCACAAAATTGGAAGCAACGTCTCCAAAATGACCTTTACAGTGTTGACGGGGACGTTAAACCTCAAATCAAACAAACAAACTATCTCGTGCAGGGAAGTCAACAACCTGTTCCAAGCCATGATCATTCATGATGTCGACCAACACCTGTCCCTCTGACGGACTCAGCATCGTGCCTTGTTTGCTGAGCCTATCTGGCCAAACAATCTCTCTGAAGTTGAAGTCACCTAAGACATGTACTGCAGGAAGTTTTTTACCCTTATTCTGAGACTTGATGCGATCAAGCTGATCTTTAAATAACTGGAAGTTTTCGACAGTGTCGTTAGGTGGTCTATACCAACTTGCAATAAAGTGGGAAGTTTTGTTTGCAAAAACCTTAACCCAAACTGATTCTGAATCGTTTTCCAGTTCTATGAATGGCATATGAGGGATGTCTCTGTGAACGAGCAACATCACCCCGCCGCCATGAGTGTTTCTATCTTTTATGTAGACACTGTATTCGCAAGTTTTAGGGAAAAGCTCCGAAGTTATAATTGAACTGTCAATCTTTGTTTCCTGAATAGCCACAATATGTGGTTGGTGAGTATCAAGGAAAGCTAAAAGTTCAAGTATCTTTCCTCTTAAACCGTTAATGTTAATACTGCAAAGTTTCAAACCTTTTACAAAATTCGGCTTTCTCATGTCAGGTTCCTTGTGACAAGGGCTTCCCACTCATACAACACAAATTTGACCTGTGACCTTGACCTGTGACCTACTTTACCATCACTTTTGCACCATTTGAGAAAGTCTTCATATTTGGCATGTATGTTCCTTGTGACAAGGTCTTCCCAACCATACAAATATTTTGACTGTTGACCTTGACCTACTTTGTCGTAACTTTTGAAGTATTTGAGATAGAGCCTTCATATTTGGCATGTATGTTCCTTCTGACAAGGGCTTCCTATTCATACAAAAATGACCTGTGACCTTGACCTTGATGTGTAACCTACTTTATCATAACTTTTAAACCATTTGAGATACAGCCATCATATTTGCCATGTATGTTCCTTGTGACAAGGTCTTCCCAACCATACAAAAAAATTACCTATGACCTTGACCTTTGACCTACTTTGACATAATTTTTGAAGCATTTGAGATATAGCCTTCATATTTGGCATGTAGATTCCTTATTACGAGGGCTTCCTATTCATACAAAAAATGACCTATGACCTTGACATGTTACCTTCTTTATCATAACTTTTGAACCATTTGAGATAGAGCCTTCATATTTGACATGTTTGTTCCTTGTGACTTGGACTTCCCACTAATACAAAAATTTTGACCTTGACCTTTGACCTACTTTGTCATAACTTTTGAAGATAGAGTCTTCATATTTGGCAAATAGGTTCTTTGTGACAGGGCTTCCCACTCATGAAAAAAAATTGACCTGTGACATTGACATTTGATCTACTTGAAAATAACTTTTGAACCATTAAAGATAGATCCTTCATATTTGGCATGTATGTTCCTAGTGACATGGGCTTCCCACCCATACAAAATGTTTGACCTATGTCCTTGACCTTTGAAACACTTGGTTATAACTTTTTGAACCATTTGACATAAAGCCTTCATATTTGGCATGTGAGTTCCTTATGACAAGGGCTTCCCACTCATACAAAACATTTTCACCTGTGTCCATGATCTTTGGCCTACTTAGTTTTGTTTGTTTGTTTGATTTGAGGTTTAACGTCACCATCAACACTGTATAGGTCATTCTGGAGAGGTTATTTCCAATTTTTGGGACTTTTACCCGACATTGAGATGAAATGACATCTCAAGCCCTGTCGCCCAATGAAACCAATAGGGTTTATAAGCATGGACAGGCCAACCCGCACCGCTTTGCCTGGACAAGCTTAGATCCTCTAAGTTGTTTACCAGTACTCGTGTGCGGGTCGGTTTCAGCTCTGCGTGGAAGCATCATGCAGCCCATATATTTCTTCAACCCCCGATGGGCGGGGGCCGAGTGTGGACCCAGATCAGACTGCTCCCCTAGGACCAGTCTGATCTAGGTCTACGCTGTTTGCCTTAGAGGGGCAGTCTGATCTGGGTCCACACTGTTAAATATGCTTAAAAAAGTTTGCAGGAAGATTCAGCAGATGACATTTACAGACGACATTTCAGATGCATTTTTTTTATGGCGTCTTAAGGGTTAAAACTCCTGAAAAAGGACCAATCTTGATATTATCCAAATGTTGACCCAGAAATGGTATTTGTCTTGATTCTGACTAATAATTGAAAACTAGTGGATGGCAAACTATTTTTTTTTCAATATTTTTCAGCAAAAATAAGGCTTGATATTTTATGTGAATTGTCTGTCCAGCAGACGAGTCACATGTAATGTCAAGTCTGTACAGCAGACGCTTTACATCTTATGTAAAGTCCCATTTTCGCTATATGGCTTGACATTGCATGTAAATCGACTGCCCAGCAGATGGTTCACCATGTAATGTCAAACCTTATTTTCGCTGAATAGTAAGAAAAAATGGTTTGAAAACCCCACCTGCTAAACATGCTTAATCGTGCTTAAAGGGTTTATCTATAGAAGGGAGGACTCCTACTGGACAGACACGTTTGACTCCTGTAACCCATTAAATGCCATTCACAGCAATTGTCGTCTGCTTTGTCGTCTGCTGGTAAGTTTGACAGAATTTTTTAGCAAACATTGTGGACGCAGATTAGACTGCTCCCGTAGTAGGAGCAGTCTGATCAGTATCCACACTGTTTTCCTGTTTGCAAACTATATTTCTAAAAAGTTTGCAAGAACTTTCAGCAGACGACAAAAACAGATGGCATTTGCAGACGCAGTTTTTCATAGCATCTTAGCCCTTAAAACGCCGAGAAAAACTACATTTAAAAATTTCGTCTGCTTATGTCGTCTGCTGATTTGTTTGCAAACTTTTTACAAATATGTTTTCATACAGGCAAACATGTTTTTGCAAACTTTTTAAAAATATTTTTTGCACACAGACAAACATTTTTTTGCAAATGTTTTAAAAATATTTTTGCATACAGGCAAACAGTGTGGGCCCAGATCAGACTGCTCATACAGAAGCAGTCTGATCTGGGTCCACACTGTTTGCACAAAAAAAAAACTACTTTTAAGACAACTGGCAGACGGCAAAGCAGACGACAATAGTTGTGAATGGCATCTTATGGGTAAAGGCTTAAGACGAGGAAGCAACTTCTCGCTGCTCTTAAGCCATATCCTGTTGATCATGACAACCCCTATCATTGCAAACAGTGTACATTCAGATTAGAAGAAGTCATCTGATCAGGATCTACACATTTTGTCATTCTTTTTTCGAATTTGAACGATTCATTAAATCAAGTAATCTGATTGGCTGAAAGCAGGAATGGGTGAGACCAAACTTATATATTCAGCAGGATAAGGATTAATTTCTATAACACTGCCGAATGACAGGTCTCAAGGATAGCTGATGTGGATTTGTTTGTTTGATTTGAGGTTTAACGTCCCCGTCAAAACTGTAAAGGTCATTTTGGAGACGTTGCTTCCAATTTTGTGGGACTTTTACCCGACATTGAGATGAAATGACTTCTCAAGCCCTGTCGCCCAATGAAACCAGTAGGGGTTATAAGCACGGACGGGCCGACTCGCACCGCTTTACCTGGACAGGCTTAGATCCTCTAAGCGTTTTACCAGTACTCTTGTGCGGGGTCGGTGTCAGCTCTGCGTGGAAGCATCATGCAGGCCATATATTTCTTCAAGCCCCTATGGGCGGGGGCCGGGATAGCTGATGTGGATAGCGGAACTTCTGATAAGGGGTGGAGGAATAGGGCGTTGGAACAAGTTCACACTCAACACTGTATGCAATACTTTCAATATTTAATACAAATTATTAGGGTACATGTAACTTGAATGAGAATGAGAATCATGACTTATGTTTTTCTGGCCCAGTACAGTGGTCAAAGTGTTAATAGTTCAAGTAATTACAAGATCTAATACAGAGGTAAGTTTGTTGAAAAAGATGAGTAGCTTTTGTATTTGCAAAAAAGTACTCATATTTTTAACCAAATATTAGTGTATTTTTAAGGGGAATGGGTTTTCCGCCATTTTTTAAAGGGACACAACTTTCGGGACTTCCTCTTCGCTTTTCTATAAGCCCTGTCCCAATGGAAAATGGGTCTACACTTAAAGGAAAGAATTTGCTCCTCAGGAGCAAATTCTTTCCTTCAAGAGTTGACCCCTATTGACAAGGGCTACAAAAATACTTTTGCGGGAGTTGCCTCCCCTGAAGGTGACTCCATTCCCATTAAATAATCAATATTTTAACGATATCGTTAGTTTTGAACAACTGGGGCCAGTTGTTCAAAACTAACGACGTCGTTAGTTAACGTATCGTTAAAACTTTGATCATTAAATTTGGCAAATATGCAGAAATTTTTGCTGAAAAAATGTGAGCAGCTTTTGCGGACGCAAAAGCTGCTCACATTTTTTCAGCAAAAATACCAAAATTTACGATATTGTACTTGCTAGAAGAGTTAACAATATGACCACTAACGAGCTCGTTAAGCTAACGATGCTTTGAACAACTGGCCCCTGGTCGCTGGTAATTGATTTTCAAGACTTAACAAGAATAATTTAAAAACCCTATAAGACAATGGAATGTTCCATCCAATAAGTTTGTAGAAATCCATTTGTCCGGGTTTTTTTTTTTTTTTTTTTTTCAAACTTGTTTGTATGTTCTTCCAGCAAATAGTGTTCACCCAGATCAGACGCCGCCTTCCTTGTCGTCTGATCTGGATCTACACTGTTTGTCATCGTCCTAAAAATGGGCCGCTATGCATAAATGGGTTAAAATGGATAATATTTGTAAGGAAGTGTCTGCTGACAGCCGGCTGGCACCAGACTTTTAGGTCACCAGACCTAAAAGTCTGCTGACAGCCGGCTACAATATTTACTCAATAATAAGCATATTCTTTTTAACCAATAAACTTATCCTGTTTCCTGACATACCATACCACTTACAGAGCCGGCCTCTGTGGCTCAGTCGGATGCGCGTCTGACTGGTGACCAGGAGGACGCGGGTTCGACTCCCGCCGGGGTCGGCAACATTCTTTCGTGGAGATTGATCATGAAATCTTTTCTAGGGTCATTCTCTCCCTTCCGCTGATTCAAGAAGGGCAGTTGTCAGTTTCTGGCGAAAGAATGTGTACTGTACTGGTTAACCGCTTACGTATAAGCCTGCTCAGGAAAGTGTTGATAGGTAAACTGACCGGCTCAAAAATAACCTAAATAGTGTTGACTGGGCCGTAAAACTCCAATACAAACAAACAAAAACCACTTACAGAACTTTGATGAACAGTGAAGGATGCAATAATTTCTAATGGGGACTTGTATTTTTGGTCAAACATTGTGTAACAATGCTGGTATTATTGCAGCTTAGTTCTAAATAATAAATCATAAGGTTATTATAATTCTAGGCATACCATCATCAGAACTTACATGTACAAACTTTAGAAGAGAGGTAGGCACACAAACCATCTGGGTTTTAGCAGCACTGACAGAACAAGAAATGTGTCAATAGGACACAGATGCTCCCGCCTAGGGGCTCACCCCACCCCGAAAAACTCATGTAACAACAGCTGTCATCAGACAGCATATCTCACCTGGAATGGTGTCTTTGAGGCTATTGGCATAGGTGTGTGTGTGTGTGTGTGTGTGGTGGTCGGGTGTACTGCTGATTAAATTTTACAAAAATAACTATGATCATTCCAAATATGAACCTGCCCCGCCCATCAGGGCTTGGAGAAATAGATGGGGGTGCATGGGGCTTCCAGGCAGAGCTGAAACTGACCACACGAGTACTGGTAAACCGCTTCGAAGGACTAAGCCTGCCAAGGTAAAGTGGAATGAGTCAGGCTGGCCAATGCATAATAGCCTTTTGGTTTCATTGGGCGACAGGGCTTGAGATGTCATTTCATCTCAATGTCAGGTAAAAGTCCCACAAAATTGGAAGCAATGTCTCCAAAATGACCTTAATAAATGTTGAAGGGGCTGTGAAACCTAATTAAAACAAAGAAGTTCCAAATATGGACCCAATCCAGCAAATGGTTTGGAAAATATGAGTGCTTATAAACTAGAGAAAGTGACCATTGGGTCACGTATACCCCCGGCCAGTGCAACCCTTTGATATATCTTTCGAGCTTGTTTGTAGTCAAGAAGCTATAAGAATCTACAAATGTGCTTGTAAAAGGTAAACCAAACATAAAAAATCTAAATGGACGAAGGGAGTGAGTGCATCAAAGTTACTAAGGGTGGGGGCATCAATGTTACTGAAGCAGCAGGGTGTGGTATGCATCAATGAAATCTTTGGACTTGACTGGTATGCAACATCGGTGCAAGTATCAATTGAATTTGTCTTATAACATACACACACCGGTTACCGCGGTACAACGTGACGCGACTGAGTACAACAAACGCTACCGTCTTTTTTTCGGACAGGAGAAGTGTGAGTTAAATGTTTCCTCTATTTTGTCGAACATATCACGATTTACGTTTTTCTGTTGGTTTTGCGATGACAACAGATTGTGTTTTTGTTGTTTTGTCCAAATTTTAAATTATGACACGGTCAGAGAAGGGAAATCAAAACCATAAATTAGGCCAAAATAGGTAGAAAAACAAAACTTCAAGTTTTAAGGGTCTGTCAATCAAAAATAAATGACATATACACGAGCATTCTTGGGTTTTCCATGCCTCTAGACATCGAAGTAAGTATACTATTGTTAATAATTCATAAAAACATTTAGAATAAGAATCGTAACGATTTTTCTTGGCTCACTACCTTGAAACACGGGTACACCTTACCACGGATCATGTGTTGAGTCTGAGTACACTAAACACGGAACAAATGGAACAACAAACACGGATATGAAAAACGAATCTGGACGTTTTTACCCATCATAAGCGCCATTTTTCAAGAAACAGCCAAGAGGAACGATACATATTTGCCCTTTATTTAAAATATTACAATATGTACGGTATGCGCTTGGTCATTCCTAAAACAAAAGTGTTTTGGGTTGTAAGGTGTGTTTATGACTTAGAGACAACTTTTTACAACAGATGCACAATAAACAGTCGCTATAATCCATCAAAAATGTCACAAAATAACCTGTTGTTTATTTGAACTGAGCTTTAACGTCCCCGTCAACACTATTAAGGTCATTTTGGAATTGTTTCCAATTTTGCAAGTCTTTTTATCCGACATTGAGATTTAACGACTTCTCAAATCTACCGCCCAAGGAGACTAATAGGGTTCACATGTATATGAAGGAACGGTCGGACTCGCACCACTTTGCCTGGGAAGACCAAGACCTTCTAAGTGGTTAACCAGTAGTCCTGTGCGACGGTTTTCAGCTCTGTGTGGAAGTATCATGCAGTCCATTTATTTCCACAAGCAGCGGTGGATGGGGTCCAAGAATAACTTGTACATAGACATGTAAACAATATAAAACTACAGAGGGACCGTTCAGATAGCCAACAATGTGCTATACTGAGCAAAACCAACTTCAATGAGACAACACTCACAGTGCAACCACAAGAATCTGCGAAATAATTTGTTAGTACAGAAGTTGCGCATGCACATAGTCTGATCACTTAAAGCGATCAAATTCTGCGAGCAACGAAATACTAGCCCCGTTTTACAAGTTCTTGCACACCAGATGAGGAAATCCTAGATTTTACCCTGGGATAGAAACTTTTATCCTACCCGGGTTTTCTACGAAGGGCTGGCATTGAAGTCGAGAATTCTGAGGTGTTTAACTCAAAGGGTGTCTGATGTGCGCTATCTGTACAGAAAGTCCTGTACGCTGCCCGTAATGCGACGTCACTAAACGTCACAATGGACGTTAGCAGTCGAAGTGACCGCATATTCAAAATCTATGTTTTAAGATTTAAGTAATGCAAGAAAAAGAATCTGAAAAGGGTCTGCCATGAAATGTTCTCTTTGGTAATCATTCTGTTTTACTCACCTCATAAACCAGGGGTCCTGGGTTCGATTTTTGGCTTCTCCAAACTTTCTGACGAGTCGTTAAATGAGGTCCCCTCTCTGTATAACCTTAGCGGGTTGCTGAGACGTATAACTCAAAATACACATACGGTCATTCTCTCCCTTTCACTGGCTCAAGAAGGGTGGTTGTCAAATTCTGGCGTAAGAATATGCACTGTGCTGGTTTTTTTAAGCCTTCAAGGTAAACTAACTGGCTCGATGTGACCTAAATAGTGTTTGCTGGGCTGTTAAACTCCCAACCAAACGAAGAAACAAGCAAGCCAAAGAAATCTGTGTGAGGAGATAGGACAGTTTGTCCATGATACTCAGGGGCGTAGCTACCTGTACGCAGATACGCACTTGCGTACATATTACACGCGTAAAAATAGACGTAGAAGAAAAAGAAGAGGAAGGAGAAGAAGATGAAAAAGAAGAAGAAAAAGTAGAAAAAAGAAGAAGAGGAAAAAAAAAAGAAGCAGAGAGAAGAAGTAAGAAGAAAAAGAAGAAGATGAAGAAGAAGAAGAAAATTTTGTTTTGTTTGATTTGAGGTTAACCGTCCTTGTCAACACTGTTAATGTCATTTTGAAGATGTTGCTTCCAATTTTGTGGGACTTTTACCCGACATTGAGATGAAATGACATCTCAAGTCCTGTCACCCAATGAAACCAATAGGGTTTATTAGCATGGACGGTCCGCCTCGCACCGCGGTTCCTGGACAGGCTTAGATCCTCTAAGCGGTTTACCAGTACTAGTGTGCGGGCCGGATTCAGCTCTGCGTGGAAGCATCATGCAGCCCATATATTTCTTCAAGCCCTTATTGGCGGGGCGGAAGAAGAAGAAGAAGAAGAAGAAGAAGAAGAAGAAGAAGAAGAAGAAGAAGAACGAGAAGAAGAAGAAGAACAAGAAGAAGAAAACTGTATTTGTCTAGGATATACGCAACACTATTTATTAGCTAGCATGGTTTCCTCCTCTGCCACGGGGACCGCACTTACAGGAAAGAATTTGCTCCCTGATGGGAGCAAATTCTTTCCTGTAAGAGCGGCCCCCATTTGGTAAACGGAGTTATTATTTTTAGTATTTTCTTTGGTTTGCGTACAAATGATTTTCTTCCAGCTACGCCCCTGATACTGTTACGACCCACAACTTATAATCCTGAATTATCTTCCTTGGCCTACAGGTTTATAACCAATGACAACTGCGTATTGGATACGACTCTTTCGCACAGAGTCGATTTTTTTTTCAGCTATGCTCCATTCCTTCATTATGGCTGTCATGTCGGAAGATGGTGGCTCGCCCGGGATTTGACTTTCTTCGCAAAAAAAGACCTCGCGTCAACATACGGACTTGAAGAAAAGGGGTGAGGTGTTACCGCCCGCAGCACCTAACCTACATTATGCCTGCCTTGGTTGATTGTGCGGAAGACAACTGAGGAAGACAGTTCTTTGGCTTAGTGCTTAGAGCAGTTGATTTTACCCGATTGTCCCAGGTTCAAATCTCACCATAAGCGATTTTTCCCCCTTTTTTACAACTATGCTTCTCTCCATTGTTACGGCATTCATGTCGTAAGAGTACCCAAGTAAGAGTCTTATATTCTTTATTTCAGAAAGATACATTATGGCTGAGTTTGAGTTTAGCGATGCTGGTCATCTAGATGACCCCAACACCATGTATACTATTGCCGAACCTAACAGTGAAACTAAGGATTTGGCTCAAGTTTTTTCTGGTGTCTCACAAGGTGCCGTTTTCGGTCCAGTTTTGTTCTTCGTGGACATTAATGACATTTTTACTGACATTGTGTAACAGGTGATAAAATGCTACATACCTTTGGCCCGACCGGGGCTTCGAATCCGGGCCGCCGGATTGATAAGCAAATCTACCACGTTGCTGTAAAAGCCGGCTTTTACCGAAAGGCAGTACAAGTGTACTATATACCTATACGCTATGGCATTCTCCCCCTCCACATTGAAATCCGCCCTCGAATTGCTGGGAGTCCGAGAATCATGTGAAATGATACTCAAGGAGCTCATATGTACGAACCCTCAATTTTATTGGTTCTCTGCCTAGTTTTCTGCTTAATGTATTGCATTAAACGGCCTGAAAACTCACCCCGGTAACACACCCGTGCGACATAGTGGATTTTATCACATCTCCTAAATGGCTACTTCTCTGATGAAAATCCGTGATATGTTTCTTATTTATACTGCAAACATAGGTTGTGGGTGCTCGTTAGAATCGTCTCAAGGAGGCGGTTCTAACGTGTACCCACAACCTATGTCTTATAGCAGATACAATAAAAAAGTATGTATATCCCCTTAAATCACAGTTTTCTCTATATAAAGTAAGGGGTGTTCATTTCACGGACTTGTTCGCATGATGTCATGCCACATTTTCATGCCCAGCATCCTAGTCTATCCATTTGATTCCGAAGTTTACGTTAGTCCTCTGTAACTCTAATTTCCCGGCAGTATACCCAGTCGTCTGCGAACAGTCTTATTTCTGAGTCAATGTCGGTGGAAATATGATTAATATACAGGGAGTATCACAGAGGACTAAGAACAGTCCCATGCGGGACCCAGACAAAACTGGAACACACTCCATATACTCGCCAATAACTCTTATTGTTTCCATATCATTTACAACAAGAGCTGAAACTATAGGTGACCAATGACCCCGTGGGAGCCAATTTCTGAGTTTTTGCAAAATTTCAAGGGGAGATAATTCAGCCAAAAATGAAAGGGTTATGGCCCTTGGTCAGAATGGGCAAATACTAAATGCCCCCACCCCCGAATCAAAGATTCTCAGGGGTGGGGGATGGCATAAAAACTTACTATTTTCAGTAGCAAAGTAGCAAAAAAAGGAATCTATAAATTCAAGAGTCTCCCCTCCCCAACAATGCCGAAACTAAATAAGTTGGGTTTCAGTTGTTCATAAGTGGGGGATGTGGTAAAAACGTTCTGGAAAGCCAGAATAAATGTGTTCACCCGTCCCCTTTGTCCAAGATTTTTACCCAACCCTTTAAATTCGCACATGTATAAGTTCGGAGATCATATTGAGAATCAAACAGGCATGAAAGAGTATGTAACAGCAAAATGGATCGTTTTGAATTAAAAACAGTATCATGTATCATGCCTTCGCTGGCGGATTAAAGAGTTTTATTTCAATTTATTTCGCCCCGGCCCATCGGGGCTTGAGAAATAAATTGGGCTGCATTGTGCTTCCACGCAGAGCTGAATCTGACCACAAACGGGCAAAGCGGTGTGAGCCAGATCGTCCAATGCATATAAGCCTTCTGGTTTCATTGCGCGGCAGGGCTTGAGATGTCATTTCATCTCATTGTCGGTTAAAAGTCCCACAGAATTGTAAGCAATGTCTCCAAAATGACCTAAATAGTGTTTACGGGGACGTTAAATCCCAAGTCAAACAAATATTTCAATTTTTGAAGAATATAATCCGTGTTTGTTGTTCCCAAATTGTGCTGACTAACCGCGTTATGGTGTATCATAACCCGTGGTAAGGTGTACCCTAACAAAAAATCAACCATTGAACCATCCACGGATTCAGTGGGTATTGACATGAACTGGGGCTCAAGCAAATGCATCAATGGATGCTCTGAAATCGCAATAACATATAAATCACAAAATCATGTGCACAAAAGATGTGCACAAAAGATGAAACGTCTCCAAAATGACCTATACTGTGTTGACGGGGACGTTAAACCTCAAATCAAACAAACAAAGCACAAAAGATGTGTTACTGTCAAAAAACATTTACCGAAGTATGCTGGGGTTGGTGAAAACACACTAGACGAAAGAAAATTGTTTGTGTTTTCGTTTATAATGAACAGAATTCTCTGCAACTTTATCAGTAAATGGTAATACCATTTCTCTGCAGCTATGCAAAATAACCACCCAAAAAGATTAGGATCTGGGCTAAAATAAACCTTTTTCTTACCGAAAATACAGCTGTGACGTCATGATTTCTGTAGCGTTCGTTGTACTCTGTCGCGTTCGTTGTACTGCGGTAACCGGTGTGATACAGGCATCTGTAAACTTTGTCATAAAACTTTAACCAAATGTAAAATTTCTAAGTCTATGACCTTGAGGTCAAGGTCACCATGGGTGGGGGAAGGGACATACATCACAAAATCTTTGGACTGATATGCAACATTGATGCAAGTATCAAATGAGTCTGTCTTAGAGTTTAGAACATACAAATATCTATAAACTTTTGTCATAAAACTTTAACCAAATGTAAAATTCCTAAGTCTGTGAGCTTGACCTCAAGGTCACTGTGGGGGTAGGACATGCAACAATGAAATTTTGAGACCAGTATGTAACTTCAATGTAACTATCAACTATATCCATCAAAGGGTTTAGAAGATAAAATCTGTTAGAAACTTTGATGCAAAACTTTCACCAAGTGCCCCCGCCCATCGGGGCCTGGAGAAATAGATTAGGCTGCAGTGCTATCGCACAGAGTTGAAACCGACGGAACTTGAATATTGGTAAACAGCTTAGGTCTAAGTCTGCTGCGAGTCGGACCGCTCCTTAAACCCTTATGGTTTCTTTGGGTGTCATTTACGGTATCATTTCATCTCAATGTCGGGTAAAAGTCCCACAAAATCGGAAGAATGTCTCCAAAATGACTTAATAGTGTTGATGGGGATGTAAAACCTCAACTCAAACAAAACAAAAACTTTAACTAAAATCCTACCGGAGGGACGAACATACTGACACATGACGGACAGATGAACGGGCAAGTGGCAGACTAAAACTGTATACTCCTACTTTAAATAAAATCCCAGAACCAATTGGCTTGAATATAATGTCATGTAGGCACAATGCCAGTGTAGGTAGAGTCGGGTAAAAGTCACACAAAATTGGAATTAATGTCTCCAGAATGACCTTTGCAGTTTTGATGGGGACGTTAAACCTCAATTCTAACACAGCGAGCCTATATAGGCAATGGAAAATAACTGTGTTTTATTCTACAACAAATCACAGCTCGGAAGAGCGTGACGAGTGACGTCATTCCAATTCCCAATTTATGACGTCACTAGTCGATTTCCTTGACGTTAGACGGTGTAACGTCATTTTCTCGCATCGAAAACGTAAGAAAAGGATATAAATGCATGTGTTTCAGTCGATAATTTTAGCGGGATTTCTTCTAACAATGGCGAAAGGTTGTGAGAGTTTGAAGGAAACAACATAATTATTGCCGATTTTCAGCGTGTTAGAATCGAAATAGATCAGCTCTTGTCTGTGATTTGTTGAGTAATAAATCACAGTTTGTCGGTCAGTTGTAAGTAGACAAATCACGCGCGCTACGCGCTTGTGATTTGTCAACTTTACAACTGACCTCCAAACTGTGATTTATTACACAACAAATCACAGCTAGAGCTGATCTATTTCTTAAATCAAGCAAACAAACAATCAATGCTTTGTTATGTTGTCATGATAAACTGTAGCAAGTATGACCAGAATTATGTCCCCCAACAAATAGACTTTATGGCCTAGTGGGTAAAAGCACCGACTGTCAATCATTAGGAGGTTCTGCAACGTTGCTTCCAATTTTGTGCAACTTTTACCCATTATTGAGATGAAATGACATCTCAAGCCCTGTCGCCCAATGAAACCAATAGGGTTTATTAGCATGGACAGTCCGCCTCGCACCGCGGTTCCCTGGACAGGCTTAGATCCTCTATGCAGTTTACCAGTACTAGTGTGCGGGCCGGATTCAGCTCTGCGTGGAAGCATCATGCAGCCCATATATTTCTTCAAGCCCCTATGGGCGGGGGCGATTTGTGAAATGGAGGGTAGAGGTGGGTGACCCCACAAGTTGGTGTGACTGAATATGTTCAATTATAAGGAATAAGAATACATATGATTATTTGTCTGGGATCTGAATCGCTTCTATGATATATGCATTTTATGAAGTGGAGGGACGGGGCATATCCTCAGCACATTGCTACAGCACGAAGAGACCTCCAGGTTGGTGTGACTGATTGAGTCTTACCATAAGGAATAAGAAAATATATAGTTTAGGGCTGGTGATCTTAATGGTTTCTGAGATATATGGCTTTTTATGTAGTGGCTGGGTGGGATACGACCCGGGACACCCCCTGGGCCCACATGTTGGTATCACTGAATGTGTCTTATCATAAGCAAAGATTTTAATGTGGTTTAGGAAAGGGGTTCTGAACAGCTTTAGATAGTTCACCGTTTTTGAAGTGGAGGGTCAGGACATGGCACTCAGGCACACCCCGGGAGACCCCTAGGTTGGTATCAACGAATGAGTCTTATAAGGAACAAGAATATATATGGTTTAGGGGTACAGATCTGAATGGTTTCTGAGATATTGGGCCTTTAACTAAGTAGATGGGGTGGGGCATGGTCCCAGCACATCCAGGGGATCCCCATGTTGGTGTCACTAAGTGTGTCTTATTACAAAGAACAAGAATATATATGGTTCGGGGGTGGGGGATCTGAATGATTTCCAAGTTACATGGCCTTTTATGTAATGGAGGGGATGGGACATGGTCTCACACACCCTTGGTGACCCCCAGGTTGGCATAAAAGTATACGACTGAAAGAAATTTACTGAAGGAACATTTCTATAATGTTTTTGTTAAAGGCTTGACAGTAAATGCCATTTTTCTATTTTCCCCATGAAAACTCCAAGTTTCCACAGCAACCAAACTAATGAGCCCATTTTCATAAAATAACCACAAACTTTCAATCCTCCAGCCCAAGGATGCTACAGATAAAAGTTTGGGCTGAATCGGCCCAGTGGCTTCAGAGTTGTCATTTAAAAGTGTTGACGTCAGAAGCCTATCCTATAAGCTCCCCTGGAGCCTTCGGCTCTGGTGAGCTAAAAAAAAAATAACAGGGGGAGAAGGATATGTTGTTTAACGTGCAGATCCTGTTTGCATCAGCGACAGTGGCTCGGCACATCCTGTTTTAGCAACTATATCACCTGAACCTATGGATGGATTGTGGATTTGTGACCAATCTTACATGGTTATATCACTAGGAGGGGGAAATCAGTCATGTTTTGATGGCCTTTTCCTTGTTTTAAAGGCACAGGCCACTAATAACTGTTAACTTTGGAAAGTAAAAGAAATGGCTTGTTTGCACCCTATCTCATGAACAAATCAATGGATTTTGGTCAAACTTTCTAATATGCCACCAACAAAAAATTGAATTAGACTTTGGTGACCTTGTCTTAATATTTAAGGTCATAGGCTCCAGAAAATTTGATTTTCAGCCAAAAATTGCTTTTCTGCATCCTAGCTCATGCCAAATTGATGAATTTTGATCAAACTTGGTACATGTCTAGTGTTATAATTGGAGCCAGACATATGGTGAAGATAAGAATATGAAAATGTACTTAGTATTGAAGAAATATTATTGCTGGCTGTCAGCAGACCTCGCCTATTTGTAAAGCCAAGGTTCCCAGTTTATTTTAATCAATAAAACCGTAGATGTACAGGCATGCAGAACAAATACTTTATTTGATGAGTAACAAACATGATAAATAACAGTTTGAGTGTTAGTTGTAAAGTTATCAAACCAGGAATGTGTAGAGTAAGCGATTTATATGCAACAAATTACGCACAATGAGCCGATTTATTTCGATTCTAACACAGTCTGTCGACCAAACTGCGGTGGCATATAGATTAAGAATTACTAAAATATCCAAAATGGCCATCATGGCGGTCACTTGGAAATTCTTTAAATGACATCTTCTCCTGAACTGAAGGTCTGATTGAATTTAAACTTGATGGGAGGCATTTGGGTGATATGGACACTCAGATTTGCTAAAATCGTTACATTCCGGTATCCAAAACCTTAAAATCCTTCAAACGACATCTCCCCCATGAACTTAAGCTCGGGTGACACGGAGATTCAGAATCCGATCCTATAGCCAAGATGGCCACCATGGAGGCCAACTTGAAATTATTTAAATGACATCTCCTCACATACCGAAAGACGGATTGAGCTGAAACTTGATGAGGGCCATCAGATTCTTCTGAGGACATTCTACGCCCTTCATTCTGCACCAGCATGATTCCCTCCTGAATCCCCAGTCAGATTGAGCTGTTCAGAAATCTTATCAGAGGCATCAAGCAACCATTACGAAAACACGCCTATATTAATACATTGTAAATTTTACCGCCGCAAAAAATGAAAATTTTCCGATAAAAATTGTGATATTTTTCTTATTTCTGCTCAAAACATAGATTGCGGGTACATGATAGAACCGCCTCATCGAGGCGGTTCTAACGAGTACCCCTAATCTATGTTTTTAATCAGAAATAAAACAAATAATGTATACCCCTGTGAACCCCTGTTTGACTATATAAAAGTGGGGTTCAAGGGTGTCAGAAGTATATAGGCGTGTTTTCGTGATGATGCAAATCCGGAATTGCTGTAGGCAGTCTTATTTGACAGATAAGGTGGCCGCCATGACACAATGTAAAATACATACATTTATCATGTTAGCCTCATCAGGTGAGCGATTTCTGGCCCACAACGGCCTCTTGTTATACAAAAATCATCACGAAAATACGCCTATACAATTTTGACCCTCTCATACCCCACTTTTTTATAGTAAAACTGGGGTTCAAGGGATATATATTATTTTTCTTATTTCTGCTCAAAAACATAGATTGTGGGTACTCGATAGAACCGCCTCGTCGAGGCGGTCCTATCGAGTCCCCGCAATCTATGTTTTGAGCAGAAATAAGAAAAATATCACAATTTTTCATCTTAAAATTTCTATTTTAGGCCCCCCAAAAATGGCAATGTATTCGTATATATATAGGCGTGTTTTCGTAATGATTACAAACTATATACATGTATCTGAGACTGACTGACTGATTGTGTTGAGGCCAAATGACACGTCAACCCTTGTTGGGTCGTTTTGTGTCGTCTCAGAGAAAGGGAGAAAAGAGATAGAAGAGACAATAGAGAAAATAAAACTGAATGATATGGGAGAAAGGCGAAAATGAATGGAAGTTTAGAAACTGAAGAAATATCAACATTCACCCCTCTACCCTTACCTTGGCCCCCGCCCATAGGGGCTTGGAGAAATATATGGGCTGCATGATGCTTCCACGCAGAGCTGAATCTGGCCCGCACACTAGTACTGGTAAACCGCTTAGAGGATCTAAGCCTGTCCAGGAACCGCGGTGTGAGGCGGACCGTCCATGCTAATAAACCCTATTGGTTTCATTGGGCGACAGGGCTTGAGATGTCATTTCATCTCAATGTTGGGTAAAAGTCCCACAAAATTGGAAGCAACGTCTCCAAAATGACCTTTACAGTGTTGACAGGGACGTTAAACCTCAAATCAAACAAAAAATCTACCCTTACCTGCTGCAAGGACAACAGGTCTTTCCCAACAGTAAGCCCATCACGATTACAAGTCCGTGAAACGACAATCCCTCTAAACCCCATTTTATATAGGGAAAAGTGGGGTGTAAGGGAGTAAACATTATCAGCCTTACATTTGCTCCAAACCATAGATTGTGGGTTCTAACGAGCACCCACAATCTATGTTAAAAGCAGAAATAAGAAAGATGTAACAATTTTTACCGAATATATGGAATTTCTGACACCATGTTGGACGCCATTATTTCACACGGACATGTTTTCCTTGGACACCTCAGTGACACAAGATTTTTGTTTGTTTGATTTGAGGTTTAACGTCCCCGTCAACACTGTAAATGTCATTTTGGCGACGTTACTTCCAATTCTGTGGGACTTTTACCCGACATTGAGATGAAATGACATCTCAAGCCCTGTTGCCCAATGAAACCAATAGGGTTTATTAGCATGGACGGTCCGCCTCGCACCGCGGTTCTTGGACCTTAAGATCCTCTAGATCCTCTTAGCGGTTTACCAGTACTAGTGTGCGGGCCGGATTCAGCTCTGCGTGGAAGCATCATGCAACCCATATATTTCTTTAAGCCCCTATGTATTGTCTGTTCAAATTAACTCCGAACGATGAATATAATTTGCATATTCACCATATTTGTGCATTATTTGCTGGCTCCCAGGCCAAATTGTCAATATCGGAAAAACAGGTAACCAGACCCCCCTGACCTTTTAAGGTCAGGGGGGTCTGGTTACCTGTTTTCCAACGCTGATAACCTTCAGACTAGGAACCAGCAGATAATGCAAATAAGGTGAATAATTATACGGTAAAATGCGTTAGCTATTTTTAGAATCGTGCGTTTCCGTAACTAAATCCAATTTGGTTAGTATTTTGCTATTTTTTCTTTATATATTTTATGTTTATGTTTGTTCTATTTTCTGCCTCAAGTGTTCCCTTCTCTTATAAAAGTCAAGCCTCTCGGAAATAACGATGGCTTTTCCACCAACACCTTTCTGTTATCTTTTGTTCTTTCTCAGCTGACGGACTTCCTTCCTGAGCAGGTTGAAATTTCCGGGGCAGTCAGAATCTTCTTTTAACACTTTTTGGAGACTTCTGAGGGTCGGTACTTGTCTCCTGGCCGTATAGAACTCTTATATTTTGTTCTTGATTCTTGTCTGGTCGAAGTCATCTACCGGCTTAAAAGCGCCCCACCTCTCTCTCTCTCTCTCTCTCTCTCTCTCTCTCTCTCTCTCTCTCTCTCTCTCTCTCTCTCTCTCTCTCTCTTTCTTTGAACGTTCGGGTGATTTCAGACTCCGCGTGTCCCTCCTTCTTTTCATACTTTGTAAACTGTGGTTCGGCTGACCAACGTTGCTTCAACTCTCCGTTGAATATATGAGTTTTTTTTTATTTCTTCGGAAAGAAGCTGACAACAATTCGACGATCTGCTTTGCCTGCGACCTCACTGAGCAGAGTGAGTTGATCTTACCTTGTGTCATGGTGTAATATAATAGCAATACATGAACCCAGATGTTTTCATGAACTTTACTACATAATTATAAGGCTGGCTAATCGGAGCTGAAAAGATACTCGATTATCAGTCATGTCATTGTGATCGATAATCGATTAGTAATCGGTATGTTTTTTTTTGTCATAATTTTACCTGTCTGAGCATGTCTCTTACCATATGTTGTACTTTACAATATGTATATTTGGACAGACAGGCCTGAGCAAACAGTGTAGGCCCAGATGAGACGCCGCTGAATGCGGCGTCTCATCAGGGTCTGCACTGTTTGCCACTCATCCAGCTATTTTAGGCATAACTTTGGTTAGTAAATTGTACCTGTCAAGTAATCGATTACAAGCAAATCAGAAATGATATTCATTTTTCTGGAATTTATCGATCGATTAATCGATTATACGATTAATCGTATCAGCCTTAATAATTTACGTGTATTTCATGTTCTGTAAGAAATTTGCTTTTCATGGGGAAAAAGTGACAGTGACAAACAATCTTAAATCGTTATATAACTGTTAAAAGAATGTCGGGATTCGAACATAAGACTTCCAGATACGTACCCCTGCGCCCAACCCATTCGGTTAATCTGCTGTTTGATATATTCGTGTTGATACTGTAGTAAGTATATGGCACGGAAACATGCGATGTTTGGCGAGATGTTTCGTCGTAAATGTAAATGGACCTCGTATTTTATTTACCAGAAAGGGGTTAATTTGAACAGAAATGACCTACATAAATATCAATAAAATACAAACAAAATAATATCAAAGTGTAAACAAACAAAGTACAAACCATGTATCTGAGATATAAAACATATACAGTGGAAGGTTGTTTTGGAGCGAAGGTGCCGTGTAGCTTTCACTGCCGGGGCGTTCAATTACTGGTAACAGGACACTTCGGCCCCTAGACACCTCGGCCCCTAGACACTTCGGCCCCTAGACACCTCGGCCCCAAAACCACCTCGGCCCCACATAAAATTGAAACCCTAGACGGGTCGGCCCCTGGACACCTCGGCCCCTAGACACGTCGGCCCCATATACCTAGACACTTCGGCCCCACTTTGCTTTTCAAGGGGCTTCCACTTAATAAGAGATCGGGTTGGATGCCCGATGATTTTTTTTTATTATTAATACTAGTTGCTAATTGGATTATTTTGATAGGGAGCCTCGAATATTTGAACCTATAATATATATATTTATTATACGTTACAAAATAGAAAATCTACATGTTAATTTAAGAAGAATGGAAGATACATTTGAAAATTCCCCTTTTTTTATTTCAATGTACAATTCTAATTGCATTGCGGCATGCTTTAGAGCAGGCTGTTTTTTGTTTTTGTTTTTTTTTCTGCTCTTTTGATCATCTATAGGCTTTTTATCCGAAATAAGTCCACACCGCTAAAATACTTTTTAAATCAATTTCAGTAAGTTATCCTTACTAATTGGATGAAAATCTGGATGGATCGGTGGATGGTGCCGTAAATCCCCCCCCCCCCCCCCCCCCAAGAAAAATTATTCTTCGGTTTAATATTTATTTATTAATTTATTTATTTATCCGGCCTCGGTAGCTAAGTCGGATGCGCGTATGACTGGTGATCAGGAGGACCCGGGTTCGATACCTACCGGAGTCGGCAACTTTCTTTCGTGGAGACTGAATATGAAATCTTTTCTTCGGCCATTCTCTCCCTTCTGCGGATATAAGAAGGACAGTTGTGACTTTCTGTCGAACAAAATGTGCACTGCAATGGTTAACCGCTTACGTATAAGCCTGCCCAGGTTAAGTGTGGATAGGTAAAATGACCAGTTCGAAAATGAATAAAAATAGTGTTGACTGGGCCGTTAAACTCCAATACAAACAAACAATTTATTTATTTATTAGGTAATCATCAGTGTTCAGGTATCCTCGTAAGTGTGTGTGTGAATTCGGGTTTAACGTCGCTTTCAACATTTTTTCAGTCATATCACGACGGTGTCTGGTTGCGACAGGGAGCTCAATGCTCACGTTTATAGTGCTGCCTCACTGAAGTATCATGTCCCAGACACATTACATGATACCACACCCAGTCACATTATCCTGACACTGGATCGACCAGTCCTAGCTCTACCCCGTAAATCTGAGTGCCAAACGAGGAGCAGCTAGTACCATTTTTAACGACTTTGGTATGTCGCGGCCCGGGATCGAACCCGAGACCTCCCGTTCCCCGGAGCGGACACTCTACCAACTGAGCTATCGGGGCCGGTTTTTATCCTCGTAAGTAAACTAATTAATATAATGTATGCATGCAATTACAAAACTGCATGAAAAACGGTGCAGATTCGGTTCAGAGGACAGAAGCAATCTGATCAGGATCTACACTGTTTGCAAAGATAAGGATTATCGTGTTCAGCGGGGTAAGGATTAATGAATTTCAGGTTAATACTCTTTTAAGCAAAAAGTTTTAAAGAACAATTAATTATTGACTTAAATTAGTAAAGTGTGAAGCTCAATAAACAACCAGGCGTTGATAATCCCTTCACCTCAATAAAGAGATCCTTGATGATAAACAGATCATTGTTATCAATTTTCACACATTTGATTGTCATACTAGCTCTTATTACAATGTTGTAAAGGCAGTATAACAAGTATATTGTATACTTTAATTATTTATTTATTTACACCACGAAAACATGCCTTTATAATTTTGACCCCCTTGAACCCCACTTTTATATAGTAAAACTGGGGTTTACAGGGGTAAACCTTATCAGAAATAAGAAAAATATTGTATTTTTTCATCTGAAAGTTTTCATTTTTTGGCGATGAAAGTTGCAATGTATTTGAATAGGCGTGTTTTCGTAATGTTTATTTATTAGTCACATTTCTGACTATTAGCTACTCAAATTACTTGATACATGTGTACTATATGTATATATTAGTGGCAAACAGTGTAGATCTGGATGTGCACTGTGTGCAAAGTCTTCACTACTCGTACTTTTGTAGGAATTGCTCAGTATGTTTCCAGTGTTATCAATTTTCACACATTTAGAAATTCCTATTGGATTGTCATTTCAGCTCATATTTAAAGACGGACAGTAACAAGTATACTGTATAATTTATTTATTTATTTATTTATTTATTTATTAGTCACATTTCTGACTATCAGACCCTCAAATTAATTGATACATGTATATTGTATTCATTTAAAATTCGCAAACTGAATGACAGTATAGATCCAGATCAGACGGATCTGGATGTGCACTAAGTGCAAATTTTTCATGGCCCTATATATTCTTGTAGAAAAGGCTCTTTGACTATCAGTATCAAATATTCACAATTCGAACAACCCGCTAAACCCCACTTTTCGTGATGCTGACTCAAGGTCAACGTAACGACTGAAGGCGGCGGGGATTAGCTGTCCTTAAGAGTGTAGTCCAAGTTAACCTGAAAATGTCGTGTATGCGTTGTTATATTATTATAAACGTCTCATTGGTTATTTGTTATTTTTATATGAAACAAAAATAGCAATAAATTAATTTGACCTTGTTTCCTAACAACTTAATAGAATATTCCGTAAAACCAAAATTATATAACACACAACCTGTATCTTGGAGCAGAATTAAAAATGACGAAAACATGCCTATACAAATGCATTGTAAACTTTACCGCCGAAAAAACGAACAATATAAAAGGAAGAATTGTGGTATTTTTTTTTTTTTATTTCTGCTCAAATAAGAAAAATAAGGTTTACCCCTGTAAACCCCAATTTTACTATATAAAAGTGGGGTTCAATGGAGTCAAAATTATAAAGGCGCGTCTTCGTGATAAATTATAATGTATGCCCCTATGAGCCCAAGTTTTCCCCATATCAACTGGGTTTTAGCGGGGTCTTCATTACACGGGCTTGTTAACATGGTATTTTGTTTGTTAGATTTGACGTTTAACGCTCCAATCAACACTGAATCGGCCATTTTGGAGACGTTGTCTCCAATTTTGTAGGAATTTTACCCGGCATTGGGATGAAATGACCGTCTCAAGCCCTGCAGCCCAATGAAACCAATAGGGTTTATAAGTATGAACGGTCCGACTCGCACCGCTTTTCCTGGTCAGGCTTAGAACCTCTAAGCGGTTTACCAGTACTCGTGCCACAGGGTGTCGGTTTCTTGAAGTCCCGATGGGCGGGGCCGTTTTTAACATGATATAAATGCTCATACCCTAACAGATATCAAAAGTGGGGCCGAGGTGTCTTTGGGGCCGAGATGTCTAGGGGCCGAGGTGACAGTGGGGCCGAGGTGTCTAGGGCCGAGGTGACTAGGGCCGAGGTGTCTAGGGCCGACTTGGTTTTGGGCCGACCTGTCTAGGGGCCGAGGTGGTAGTGGGGCCGAAGTGTCTGGAAATCCAATTACTTTGGATTCATTAAGTTGGACAAGGGCCTGTTGTGCTTGCAGCAGGTGCGGGGTGGTGGTTGGTGTGTGTCTTTTCTTATTCGCTATCCTATCTTTCCTTTTCCTAATGTTCCATCTCTTGGGAGACGGGTTGAGATTGCGGGTTACTGAGCACTTGCCAGTTACTGTTGGGTGTTGTGGGGGGGGGGGGGGGGTCTCAATAAGTACTGGTAAACTGCTGGCTAGATGGTCTAATCCTGTCTAAGAACAGTGAAGGTAACTGACCGGCCCGATATGACCTTATTGGTCAATTCCCGAATCTTCCCCATCCAATAGCTTTGGAAAGGTCCAGTTAAGGGGAATGGAAACACCTGGTAGAGTTGTCCGCCATTTTCAAAGGGAGACAATTTTCGGGACTTCCAATACAATATAGTTTACATGATGTCATATATAGTATATTGCATATTATATGAGATATAAGAAAGCTTATTTGGGACAATAGATATCAATGAATACGGCCCCTCCAATCGGGGCTTGAAGTAATAGATGGGCTGCATGATGCTTCCACGCAGAGCTAAAACCGACCTCACACGAGTCTGGTAAATCGCTTAGAGGATCTAAGTCTGCCCAGGCAAAGCGGTATGAGTCGGTCTGTCTGTGCTTATAAACCCTGTTGGTTTCATTGGGCGACAGGTCTTGACATGTAATTTTTATCTCAATATCGGGTAAAAGTCCAACAAAAGCGAAAGGAACGTCTCCGAAATGACCTTTACAGTGTTGACGGGGACGTTTAACCTCAAATCAATCAAACAAACAAACAAACAAAAGATACATGTATCCGAATTATCCAAATATGAAAGATATCTAAAATACTATACAAGATACCTTTTATGCTATATAAGATATCGAGTACAGAATATAAGACATGTAGTAACTAAGATAGATACCTTTAACACTTTATAAGAAATCTTGTCTTGTATGTTTGGATAAATCATATATCTATTTTCCTATATAAGATGTCTTATATCGCATAAAAATATTGTATATATTAAGTATATGATTTCTTCCAATAAAACAAATATATCTTGTGTTCCAAGATTTCTAATATACACATTTCTGTCCTCTGTCAAAATGCTTCCAACAAATATCATTGCAGCTGTAGCTTTCATGACCTTGATGCGATTGTTTAAGGCCTTTCAACATTCGTTTGGGTAGGACTGCAAAGCTAAAAACCTCCCTCTCTCTCTCTCTCTCTCTCTCTCTCTCTCTCTCTCTCTCTCTAAGCCCACCCATCGACCATTCTAACAACACTACCCAATTACCTTTGAGTTATCATTGTTCATCTTTCTTGTAAATAATATAAAAACAGCACCTCTTGCTGGCCAATTACGAAAACACGCCTATACCAATACATAGTAACCTTAATGCCGAAAAAAAAGATAATTTTAAGATAAAAAAATGTGATATTTTTCTTATTTCTGCTCAAAATATAGATTGTGGGTACTCGTTAGAACCGCCTCATCGAGGCGGTTCTAACGAGTACCCACAATCTATATTTTAGAGCAGAAATAAGAAAACTAAGGTATACCCCCGGAAACCCCAGTTTTACTATATAAAAGTGGGGTTCAAGGGGGTCAAAATTATATAGGTGTGTTTGCGTGATGCACACTTGCAACGTTCTGCCAACCAGCCGACTGATTGGGCTATAGAACATTCAATGGTCGACCGACTACAACAACAGCATCATTATTGATGATGATGATGATGATCCTTTTGTGTGGATAAACAGGACTGTTTTTTTTTTATACCTTTTAGATACCTTAAATAGATTTTTTATACATGTATTCCTTATAAAATACACTGTATAGCACGCAATATAAATATATCTGATTTGATATTAAAGATATCTTATATGCCATGTTTGTTTTGTTTAGTTTGTTTTGAGGTTTACGTCCCCTTCAACATTATTTAGGTCATTTTGGAGACGTTGCTTCCGATTTTGTGAGGCTGTTATCCGACATTGAGCCCTACTGCCCAAAGGCACCGCTAGGATTTAAGGACTTGTGTGACTCGCAGCACTTCTCCTGGGCAGGCTTAGACCTTCGAAGCAGTTTACTAGTACTCAAGTTGTCTGTGCGGAAGCACCATGCAGCCTATACTATTTCTCCAAGCCCAGATGGGTACTCTATAAGGCATTTCATTTAGGAATGTCCCCCAAAAATTCAGCTTTTGCATGCATGGCGTGTTAGCTGTTATTCACGCAAATTACTTTTGCAAAAGTAAAATGATCCACGTACAAAATAAAATTCCTTCAAAAGTGTTCTATAAAAGAGTTATCCTTTGGAAGCAAAGTATACACCAAAGAACTTAAAAGTACGACGTGCACAGTTTTCTGGGGCAGACTAGCAAAATACAGGCAAATTTGGCCTGATCAGTGACCATCAAACATTTTCAAGGTTGCACAATGGAGGCAATGGTCCCAAAGATAACTAATATATAAACTACACTACGATGAAAGGCATGGAGACATTTTACGGCCGTCACACATGTTCAAAGTGTCTGTTACACATTTTTGTGTAACGATATAGTACTTTATAGCGATCTGCCCCCGCCCATCTGGGTTGAAGAAATATAGGGCTGCATGATGCTTCTACGCAGAGCTGAATCTGACCCACACACGAGTACTGGTAAACCGCTTAGAGGATCTAAGCCTGCCCAGGCAAAGCGGTGTGAGTGTCGGACCGTCCATGCTTATAAACCCTATTGGTTTCATTAGGCGACAGGGCTTGAGATGTCATTTCATTTCAATGTCGCGTAAAAATCCCACAAAATTGGAAAGACCTTTACAGTGTTGACGGGGACGTGAGACCTCAAATCAAACTTGTAAACGAAACTTTATAGCGATAGCGTCGATTAGATATTAACCCATTTCGTACCAGAAACCCCAAAACGGGTACCCTGGCAAACAGTGCAGGCCCAGATCAGACGCCCGGCCTACACTGTTTGCAAAATGTTCAGCCATTTTCCTACTCAGTTTTGAAGAAAACACAACCTGACACCCCTAATTTTTTAAATGGACCCATGCTATATATAAGGAGGAAGCTTGTATTTGGTACTAAAAGGGTTAAGCTAATCGCAAATGTTCAGGCGATTCCTCATTTTTTTTCCTATAATAAGCAATTGTACTGTAGACAAAGAATTGTCAGAACATCATGAAATCCATCGTCGTTTAAGAAATATTTAAGGGGAAACTATACACTTTCAGAGAAAGCGACTGATACATTTTGACCGCCCTCATCTATACAGGAAAAGAATTGCTTGGAGAAGATTTTCAGTCTTATTGCGACAAAGTCTTTGAAAGATCAGGGGAAATCTGTTTTGGTCTATAAAATTCTAATGAAGTAAATTGAAATCCAGACATTTTCGTGCTTCAATATGTTCTAGAAAGGGTTATCCTTTGGAAGCAAGGAATACACTACAAAACTGGAAAACATGGAGTGTACAGGTTTTCTGGGCCAGACTAGCTAGTTTCGGTCAATTAGGCCTCGTAAGTCTGTCTACTTATGATTTTTCCAACATTTACACAAATCTTCCTCATAATCTTATACAAGAAAAACTTATTGGTTTAAATGAATGGACATTTCATAGGGAAGACTCCCTCCATCTTGCATGTAATGTAAGAAATGCTTAGTTTCACTTCTGAAGAGCATAAAAAATTATACTTTATGGTCATGTCAGAAAGTGTTTGAAGCTCTCACCTTTCTACTTGACAATATTTACAAGTTAAAAGTTATTTAGACAAGTTGTGGGTATTCCGATGGGTACAAATTGCGCACCCCTCGTGGCTGATCTGTTCTTGTTTCTTTATGAAAGAAACTTCATGATGTCCCTTTCCGTTGAAAACCAGTCTGAAACCATTGGAGCCTTTAGCTCGACTTCTAGATATTTTATTTATTATATATTGACAATACCTATTTCGATGGTTTGATAAGTCAAATTTACCTCGCAGAACTTCAGTTAAATAACGCAAATTCTTCTGATAACGAGGCCCAGTATTTGGATTACCATCCATCTATTATTTATGATAAACGCGATGATTTCGATTTTCAGATTGTAAATTTTCCTTTTTTTGGATGGTGATGTTCCTCATGCGGTATCCTATGGCGTTTATATTTCGCAATTAATTCGATTTACCAGAGTGTCTGGTCATGTAACTGACTTCAACACTCGTAATAAATTGTTAACTGCTAAACTTCTTAATCAAAGTTATCGGTATCATAAACTACGCAAAGTTTTTTTCAAAATTTTATAGACGTCATTCTGATTTAATTCAAAATTCAATTTTGAACTTAAATCTCTTCTGCAACAGGGTCTATCGGAATCCGAATTTTATGTGACTAATTATCTAAATTCAGAAAAATATATAATTGCAATGACTTCATCGCCCAATTTCGTAAAATCATTCTTCGATATAAAAAGATTGGGTACAACATAAATGTTATTCGACCGACTGCATGCATGGTAGTTAACCAAATCAAATTTGACATCTTTGCTTCCCTCTTCAATTGCACGCAGGTGGGTCAGGCCTCAGATTCTACGACGGTTCCAGTGTAAAGGCTTACTGAGAATTAGAGAGAATTTAATTTCCTGTAATGTGTGTTGGTAGCTGATGCTCTGTCTCTGGTCGGGCCTATGGGAATCTAAATAGCGGTTTTCTTTTGCGCCAGCATTTCAGTGGTTTCTTGCTGTCGAGTCCTCACCGTTGTTTCATCTCTGCGGTTGTTTGATTTTTTGTGTTCACGGAGATATTGCACTAATGAGTTAGGAGGCCTTCATGCGGACTGAACAAATTATTTGTCTAAATCGCGACGGAAGTAAGGGCGAGGATTGTGGCCACGTAAAATCGATTTAAGCCCACCAGTAGAATTCAATTCACTGACCGTTCCTAGGCGGCTCTTCTGTCGTGGTTTATTTTTGTTATGGCTTGTCTTTGAGTATGTGTATTTTTGTATTTGTATTATTTTGTTTTGGATATCCAATTGGCCATTTTGTGGGAAAGTAACTGTCCTTTTGGCTATCAGCTATGCTATTGATGTTTCCATTAGGTTCTGTTGTTTCATGTTTATGTTTCTTCCACTTTGGTGTCTCTGATGGGAGCTGTTGGTTAATTCATTGTATCGATTCCTGACCATTGCCTTCACTTCTATTTTTTATATTTACATTTTCAGTGCATTTACGGAAAACCCCTATAGTTAACGATTGGGTCGCAATGTTGTTCATACCTCGATGAATACATTGACTCACATTAAATATCGTCAAAATAAACTATGGTTCACCTCCATATAATTGGATGATGGCAACGAGGCTCTAAAACTGTGTGAAATTGTTTTCGCCTTTTATCTGACCTCTCAAACCAGATTTGTTTGCCACATAAAGGATTAAGTGTGATGTAAACATAAGAAATCACCATTCGTTGTTGTTCGTACTCAATGAACGTTGAATAAATTGCATTCATTTCTTAAATGAGTACAACCCCATTTTGAAGAAGTTTGGAGTACACGAAAGTAACCATAGGTCACAATATTTAGTCATTTACCGTTCGCAAAATGGCGGAAATATGCCAGGTTTAACTATTTAGCTTAATCCTTTCAACCCCGACACG
This sequence comes from Lucinisca nassula, assembly GCA_963580285.1. NCBI lineage: Eukaryota > Metazoa > Mollusca > Bivalvia > Lucinida > Lucinidae > Lucinisca > Lucinisca nassula. Next base: position 80,786,736 of record OY757022.1, on the reverse strand, counting down.
TATTCCTATAACAACTCCTATTGAATGAATATGTACAACTCCAGAGGCGATGAATACCTGCAGGTGTAACAACTACCTCATTCGATGCCAATCAGATCTCGCTTTTATCGTTATCGATTATTGTGACGTCCCTAGACTAAGAGATTTTTTTTTGGCAAAGAAGTATCTAAGTTCCGCTACGTCCACTACATAAATTCAGAGGTAAAATGGATAAGGTCAAAACAGAGCACAAAGTTCAGCTCTTACTATCTCCATGTGGAAATTCTATGACATAAGCCCTAGCAAGTTTCTTTGTTGCTGTGTGGTTTATTCAGTTAACCCATCTTAAGTTGAACAGAATCTTCATCACTATATATAGCACAAATGTGCTGGGACGTAAGGTATTTTTCATAGACATTCCTTGAGAGAAAATTACAGAATTTCTTGCAAGCAATAAAGGCCCCAATCAGACAAGTGTCCTGATCTTGGCCTGCAATGTTCCATTTTGGGGTTTCCCGTCTACATTAAAAAGTCATTCTTGCCCAACGAAATAATGACTGACTAATTCCAGTCCTAAATTTGGCAAGTACAAACGGTACTTTAGTCAGCTATCTCATCAGATGCAACTACTATTTCATCCGATGCCAAACACATCTCGCTTTCATCACTACTGGTTATCGCGAATTCCCTAGGACTAAGAGATTTGTTTTTCGCGAAATGTTCTGAAGTATCTAGGTCAACTACATCTATTTCTTCATGTGGAGGATACTTGTTAGCTGTAGGCGTTTGCTTTATTTCGTCAGTACTGTAAAGCACTGACCTCAGTGTTTTGATTTCCTCCAGGACCTCGTTCCAAAATTGCGAAGTTACAAATTTTCTCTTGATCGTCAATAACTTTCTGATCTTTTGTGCCTCATTTCTTACATACTTTTCATTCCGAGTTGCTGTCTTTTCTGTTTCTCCAAACAGCTTCAATAACTCTTCAAAACTGTCTATTTTCCTTCGTGCGTTGTGCAGACTGCCAAATTCATCCTTAGTAAGATTCACGTCAAGTACCTTTTCTTCTAAAGGGGTTAGACCTAAGCCTTTTAGAATGTGTATCTTCGTCTGCAACCTTCTTGCCTCCAGCTGTCTCTCTCTAGCTGTACCCGTCACTGCCCGATTTCGCTCCACTATTCGTTGTCGCCTTTCTTTCATAAAATTGATATAACGTTTTATGACATTTATTATTGGCTTGTTGCAGTTAGGACACCTGAACATAGGAACAATCCTAGAATTTTCCACTTTTGATGTCTGTTCCATGTAACAATCCATTCTTGTCACCGATATGATACACTTACAGTCTTTTAGGAATATTACTCTTTCATCTATATTTTGATACTTGGCCGGTTCACAAAGCGGGCATAGAATAGGACAAGATTCTCCACACAGACTAGTGCAAGGATGTCCACATTGAAGGATCTTTTTGCAAGGCATGTCGCATTTGTAACGTTCACATTCTTCAGAGCATTCTCTAGTGCATCGTTTATGCGAACATTTTATAGCACAAGTTTCAACGCATCTGTGGCACTCTTGAGAGCATTTGTTAGAACAACCTACACCATGAGAACAAACCCATTCACATTTTCTGGTACAAGGAGGACATATTTCACTGCAGGGAAATGAACAATGATGACCACAAAGTAAGGTTTTCTTACATGTTTCAGAACAAGTCTTATGGATCCTACCCTGTAGGCATTCTCCGCAAGTACCCGAACAGGTGTGACCGCAGTTCAGCTGTGCATTACACGGTTGAGGACAAGGAATAACTTCCGGATTTTGGAAACATTTTGTTTTCGATATGTGACCACATGGCCATGCTTTTTTGACTTCTGTTACGCAGCGTTCTCTGTGTCTGAGTCTTATTTTGCAGTCCCCGCATCGAAGCCCACAGTTATGCCCACAAGGAAGCTTTGTAAGACATTTTTCTCCGCATATCCAATCAGCTGGATCAATTTTGCATTGCATAATTGCTTTATGTCCACATATTGGCATTATCTTTTCAGTCATTGTTAGACAAGGGGTACACTCTTGATAACACTTATACCCACACTTGTGTCCACAAGGCTTTGTTCGAGCACATGGTTTGAAACACCTGTACAGCTCATGACTTTTGTCAAGTACGTGACAAAATCTTTGGCAAATGTGTCCACATTTCAGTCGGTACATACAGCTAAGCATACACCCTCCATCTGGAGCTTGTTTAAAATCTTCTGCTGTCGCTACTTCGATAATAGACTCCAAATGGTTCTGACATCGTAACTTCAAGGACTTTTTCAGTCTTTTACTACCATGCATTGTGGTTACCATGTATTGCCACAATTCGCTATAAGTAGCAAGATGCTCAAAATTCCCAATGACATACAGTCCCTTCCTTGCCCTTGAAAGAGCAACACACACTCTATTTTCAATCCCTAGAAACCCAATAGGATTTTTCTTTGCAAAACACCCGTCTTTGGGACTACTTCTAACGAGAGAAAGTAAAATAATGTCATTTTCTTCACCCTGAAAATTATCAACAGCGGTTATTCTGACGCCATCAAATTCATGTTTTGGCATTGCTTTTCGAAGTGCCAAAACTTGTCCCATGTATGGTGATAGCACAGTGATCTGTTCAGATTTATATCCTTGCATGAGCAAATACTTACACAGTGAAGCAAGATAGTTCGCTTCAAATGAGTTGTAATAACTTGTTGATTCCCCGCCCTGCTCCTCTATTTCAATGTGGTCGATAAAGCACACATCACCGTCTATTCCTGCTACAGATTCATAAAGTTTTACGCTAGGGTGATCTCTTAGATTGGGATAGAGGTTAGTGTGTCTCATCAAAACTGATATTTCAGGTCTCATTCTGTGTTGCTCTGATAAAGTTATACAAGGTACCCTATTCCTAATCATTCTCTCAAATAGGGAAACATCCAATTTGTATCTCTTGGCTAGATCATAAACAGTAGGGTTAGGTCGAAGTTGTTTATGATCTCCAATAAGTATCAAATGCTGACAATTCTCATTCAAAGTTGTGACAATATGCGACTCCAAGACTTCTGCAGCTTCTTCCACAATTAGTATTTTTGGTCCTACTTTCTGTAGCAATGTTCTGTTTTTTGCTGCACCCGTTGTTGTCATTCCTATTACTGTAGCGTTTTTCAGTATATCTAAACTTTCAAGGTTAAGAACTTCTTTGTATTTTTAACAGCATTTTCATATTCTTTCTCGAATGATTCAATTTCAGTTTTTAGAACTGTTCTGTATTTCCTTATCCAGTATCTATAAAGATCGATCCGTTTCTCACCTGGAAGGTCCCAAACATCATCAATAAGGGCAACCTCCTCATCCGAAATTTTTGGTGGCTTGTTAAGGACCTGCCGAAGTTTCTTTTCCGTCTTTCTACCATTGAGTACAGTAATCCAATCAGATTCGTGTAAATGTCGTTTTTGTTGTCCAGGATTTGTGCCTTCGGCCTTATACGCATCAAAAAAGTCACAGTCATCTTCATCATCCAGTTGTCTCTCTTCCTCCAAATCCTCCTCTTCCTCGTCCTTATCGTCCTCGCCACATTCTACCGGTGGATTTTCAATAATGTATTTGATAGAAACGTTCGAATCCGGGGAACGATCAAGACACAGCCAACAACTGAGATTGTCAGTGGATGCATCAGTAAGGACAAAGTCATACAATTGTCTTATCTGAAATTTGTACTCAGAAGGTAGATTATAGGTTACCAAATTTTCCAGCTTCATTATATCCTGTTTGGACCTCCGAATTTCTAACTGCAGTTCAGCTCGCAAACTGTTTTCTTCTGTGGTCAAATTTCTAAATGTGTTCTCAAGTTGTCTAATGCATTCATTAATCCACGTTCTGTAAAGTCTTGCTCTTTCATATAAATTTAACTTGTGTATATCTTTTATGAATTTCGCCTCTTCTCTTCCCATAGGGGTCGTGTCAGTCAGAATCATTTCTTTCCATATCGTGTTCAGTTTGGTTGTTGGATGTTTATTTTGCAAGGAATTTTGTTCTTCCTCTTGTTCTTCGGTTGTTAGTCCAAGCCAAATAGCAAGCGCCTTGTCTCTGTATTTATATGAAACTCTCTGTTGAAGGAAGTCGTACTGACTTGAAGATACAACCTTTTGTAGCTCTGACACCATCGGAATCAGCCTTGTGGAGCAGGATTTTAATTTTTCGCTTACTCTCTCAATCTGAACTTTATTCATTTTCAAACGCATAATACAGTCTTTCTCTCCTTTAAAAAGACCAATGGATCTTTTCTTTTCTATTCGTCTCCTCTTTCTGATGTTTTTCAAAAGGAATGGTTCGAGTATTTCATTAGTACTTCGGCCACCCACTCGCACGAGATTGGATTTACAAAATGTATGAATACCTTCGAGGAATTGATCCAATGCATGGTTTGTGTAACATACAATTAAAACCGGAGAAGTTCGATTTCCTTCAGCCACCCAGTGTTCTTCGTTTGCAAGAAGCATCTTGGCAATCTTAAGACCAACGTAGGTTTTACCAGTCCCTGGAGGTCCTGTAATATGAATTAGGGGATAACTGTAGCGAAAATTGTCATTTGGGGAGGTAAATAGGAGATTTTACGGTCGGAAATTTCGTTTTACGGCAAGCGCTGTGAGTTGCGTAAAACCAAATGTCGGCCAACGAAAAGCGACGTTACGTAATGACGTCAGGTTTTCGACAGTATATCGCAGAATATTCTCTCGCAAATCTTTGACGTTATCGAATCAGACAACGCGTTACATACGCAAGTGCATTAGAATGACAGTTTTGAGTCTCTGTTTGATTTTACATTAGCCCTTGGTAGACTACAAATACACGTATATGGCTGATGCACATGTATACCCCAGAATTTAGAAGCCTCCGAGGTGTAGTGAATAAGCTACTCGCCTTATAAACCAGGGGTCCGTTGGCTGATTCCGGGCTTCCCAAGACTTTCAGATGAATCTATAAAACCAGTGCCGTCTCCGTATGACCTTAGCTGTTTGTGAGACGTTAAACTCAAAACACAATTACCGAACCCAGAATGTATTTACATTGAAAATAAAACTCGTTCGGTTGGAACACTGATGGCTCGTTTACCATGGTTTATTCGAACTCTTCTTGAGTCTCTAAGGAATCCTTAGTATAGCTTATGATAAGTCAGTTAGGAATAGTTTAGAAAGATATTATTCCATGTAAATGTACCGACCAGGCTATTCTAATGAGTACATACAGCATACCTTTATTTTATAGAAGCATTATACCTCCTGACATAGTGCTATGAACAACAATCAGTGACTCGAACAATCACTGTCTCGAACTTATTTTCATGGACCTAAAGGTGTTTGAGCTATTGAGGTCTCATCGTATTTTACCGAAGGTGGTTATAAATGTCACCTTGCGAAGGAAAACATCAACAGAGTAGTAAGAAGTATGGTCGAACTTTAGTAAGAGCACTAACACATTTGGATCAATGAAACTCTGTTCCAGACATAGGTTGTTTTAACCACTGAGGACTAATCTTAGCGCCAGGTCAGAAGACAAAACGAAGATTATTTCGGTATATATCTCCGATGTTCTGTAAATAAAGGAATATTTTGTACCCTCATTGGCATAACCTCGAATAGGCGATTGTAATGAGTAGACATTTCCTTGGTCAAAGAATGATAATGATGATGATTTCGTGATTAACAACGCGTCAACCCTCTTTATGGGTCATAAGCATCAAGCGGTTAATGTTTTTATATTCAAGGTGATAGATTTTTATCTGTAATGCATGCTAGAATACGTAACAAATGTAGCAACTTGTTCAGCGACTTATACACTAACCATTTATTAATCAGTCCTGTTTGTCAATGTAACTTAGAAAATGAGGATGCTGAGCACTATTTTTTTCGCTGTCCGAAATATGCAAATCAGAGAGTAAATCTTTTTACCGAAACTCGAAATTTTCACCCCCTTAATTTAAATATTTTACTTTATGGTATTACACAGCTACCATTCGAGGAGAACATGATTATTTTCAATGCTGTACATACATACATCAAGAATACTGGTAGATTTTCTAACAACTTCTGAGATTATGCATCGAATCATGTATGCGTGATGATCTATATCATACCGCTGAATCCCAAACCACAACCATTCTGTAGAGACACACACTTTATTTATTTATTTATTTATTTATTTATTTATTTATCAAATACTGCTAAAGTATAAATGTTAATAATTTATGTGTTTGTCATTGTCGCGTGACTGTAATTTTGATGATGTTACTACATGTAGGGGAAGGGTCGTAACTAATGTTGTGAGAACTTGTGACCCAACCCCATTGCATGCATGTTTTGTCATGTTTTGATGCAATAAAATACGTTTAAACTAAACTAATGTTCCAAAGGTATGAAGAATTAAGAGAATAATAAAAGTACAATGTCAGAATGATAATGTTTAAAAATCTGAAACAGTTAAATCTTATGAAAAAATCAAATTTCTTTTAAAAATAAGATAATATTATCAACAGGTACATCTTGCAACAATTGTTGCAAAGTGTCAGCTTTTAAATATGAGTTACGTGACGGTGAAAAGTCAACACAGTCAATTAAGATATGTTGATCAGTGAAAGGCTGAACACAGCCTACACAAGTAGGCCGATCATCACCATTTGAAATATAATAATGAGTAACTCTAGTATGGCTAATGTGCATTCGCGTTAATACTGCATCCTCTTTCCTGGAAAGCTGTGGAGGAGAGCATTTTGTTCCGACGCCAGGTTTAATGGCATGTAGTTTGTTATCTATTGCACGGTCCCATTCGCCTTGCCATTCCGACAAGATGTATCTGTTGATAAATAGTTAAAAATTATTAAAAGGAATCTTAAAAATAGACGGATCAATAATGAGCGATTCCTTTGCTTTCTTGTCAGCAAACTCATTGCCGACAATGCCAGTATGGCTCGCAAGCCAGCAAAACAGGATTCGGTGTGTTTTAGAAATTTCGTGATGTTTTTCGATCAAGTTTTGAATTGGAGATTTTTGGATGATGAATGGTCTAAAGACTTAAGCACCGAAAGTGAATCAGAGAATATAATTACATTTGAAATTATTGAAGAACCGACGAAATCTAAATCTAAGTTTATTGCTTTGGCTTCAGCTGTAAAAATAAATGAACCATCTGGAAGGCGCAAGGATCGGTGCGTATCTTTACAAACATACACACAAACACCTTTATCTCCTTCTTTGGAACCATCAGTATAGACTTGCTGATAATCATTGTGGAGTGACTGCAGTTCCTGAAAGTTTTGTTTGAGTAGTATTGGATTTGATTCGTACTTTTTTGCCATCATGAAAGTCAAACAGGATAGGTTTTTTAATACACCGAGATGTAATTTCGGCGGTTTCATGTTTTTGAATAGTTTTACGGTCGATACCAGAATTTTCTAGGAGTGGTAATATACGTAATCCAAAAGGTTTTTTTTTTGTGGGTTTAATGACCGTTCCGATGCTCGGCCATTTTGTGGGAAAGTAACTGTCCGTTTGGCTTTCCGCTGTTGGTGTTTCCATTGGGGTCTGTTGTTTCATGTTTGTGTTTCTTTCCCTTTGGTGTCTCTGATGGGAGCTGTGAGTAAATTGTATCGATTCCTGATCATTGTCTCCACTTCTATTTTTAATGTAATACTTATCTATAAATTCAGGTGAAAGTGAAATTTTGAAAGCCGGATTAGATGGATCAGCAGCAAGTCTGATGGCATTCTGTAGAGAAAGTTTTTTTCTGAGCGAAGTTAAAGATGGTTCACCTGCTTCCACATAAAGGCTTAGTACGGTAGAAGTACGAAAGGCTCCCATAGCCAGACGAAGGCCTTGGTGATGGATAGTATCCAAAAATAGGACTTTCTGGCAGAACCATAAACAACAGACCCATAATCCAATTTAGAACTTCTTAAAGACCGGTAAAGCTGTAATAAGGTATACCGATCTGCTCCCCAACTAGTATGTGCTAATACCTTCAAAGGATTCAAAGCTTTAAAGAATTTCGCTTTGAAATATTTAATATGGGGAATAAAAGATAACTTTTGATCAAATATGACCCAAAGAAATTTGTCTTCTTCAACAACAGGAATTTGTGATTAGTATAAAAGAAGGAAGAATGTTCGTGTTTCTTCCGTAGCTTACAAAAATGAATACACTGCGTTTTCGACTTGGAGAACTTGAAAATATTTTATCAGCCCATTTTTCTATTATTTTTAAATTTCGTTGTAACTTTCGTTCAATTGTTTTCATGTTTTTTGAACGGTAACATATACACAAATCATCAACATACAATGAACAATCTGTTTTGTCGTCCAAACATTGCACAATATTGTTTATTTTTATGTTAAATAGCGTAGTGGAAATAATACTACCTTGTGGGACACCCTGCTCTTGATCATAGAGCTATGACAGGGTAGATCCCTTGATCAAAGAAGGAATGTCTCCTAATTTATCCTTGAAACCGTATCATCTGGATCTAGGAAACATACCATAGGACTGAATTTTAATCAGCCATGGTAAACAAGTTATCGGTGTTCTAGTATTGAAGTTTCACTTTACTCGACTTGTAATTCGTTTATTTAAGCTTTTAGTTTGCTATAACAATGTTCTTTTAAAAGGGTAATCCTTTGGAAGCAATGTCAACAACATATAACTGAAAACTGCGGTGTTTCTGGGCCAGACTGCATAGTTTCGACCAATAAGGCCTCGCCAGAGATCCTCAAACACTTTCAAAATTCTGCAGTGGAACCAATGATCCCAAAGGACTAAAACTATTTATCATATGACGTCGCGTCTGAGAGTGTTATAACGCCATGTAATATTTTCGATAATCCACTAGTGGATTAATTATGCAAATTATCTATATACGTCCCGTAACGTTACATGTACGACGTTCTTAACGACGTCGCGTTTAATAACAGTGGAATATTGACATTTTTGTAAACAATCGTGAATAAAATGCGATTTAAATGTCATATGATAAATAGAATCTTGCATTCGTGCTCATGTATTATTGAATTTATTAAACTCGTTGAGGAAAAGGGATAAAATGCTCGGCAAAGCCTCGCATTTTATCCCTTTTCCTCAACTCGTTTAATAAATTCAATAATACATGAACACTCATGTAAGATCCTCTATAACCCACACTATGATGAAGGGCAGGAAGAGAATTATATTTCAAGTTCTTCGCAGCAGCACTGTCGTAAATAGAACCACCAGTTTTATTTGTTTGTATGATTTGATGTTTAATGTCCCCGTCAACACTATATAGGTCATTTTTGAGACGTTGTTTTCAATTTTGTGGGACTATTACCCGACATTGAGTTGAAATGACATCTCAAGCCCTGTCGCCCAATGAAACCAATAGGGTTTATAAGCATGGACGGTCCTACTCAAACCGCTTTGCCTGGGCAGGCTTTGGTGTCTTTTATGGATGGAGTAGGTTAATTGTATCAATTCCTGATCTTTGTTTCACTTCTACTTTAGATCCTCTAGGCGGTTTACGAGTACTCGTGTGCGGTCGGATTCAGCTCTGCATGGAAGCATCATGCAGCCCATTTAGTTCTTCAAGCCCCGATGGGCGGGGGCCGAAAAAGAACCACCAGTATCACCGTCTTTGTAAGAGGCTACGTGGAAGCAGGAACAGAACAATGCATTGATTTCATGCAGAAATCAAAACGGTATAGCATTTCGTAATCGGTAAGAAAAAAATCACTTGAAATAAACTACAGGCCAAATGCGGTCAGATATCGCTCACCTGGTGAGGATGATATGTTCCATGTATTACACCTAAACTATTTATGAAGTAACAGTATCAAAATCCTTTAGATTGAAAATGCCAGGTATAATAGTATTCCGCATTTGAGAGCACTATCTGAAAAAGTAAAGTTATAAAAGGTATATAAAAGGACCTTGACAATCTTGAACAGAAAAACTTAAAGGCATTTATTCTCATTTATTGAGGACCATTATTGCATTACATAATATTTTATAGCCCTCAGTGCTGATTGAACCTTCAACAGGTAAGGGGCCTCTTGGGGGAAAAATCAATAGTTTACTAACTGTTGAGAAGAGTGTACCTTATTGATTTTCCCCTTAAGTGCCTCATTTAGGGATTCAACAAGAGCTACTAATCACCATATTAGGGGCTGCCTTTGATCTGCTACAGAGAGTATATCACAGGGGGCAATAAAACAATTATGAGCACACGGTGTGTCCTACCTTACAAGAATAAATGCCTTTAAGCTGTCGGAATCCGACAAAAAGCTCCGCACATGGACGATTTCGTGCGCATTGCCAAGTTATTAGGTAATGGTGGCTACTATCCGAAACTAGGCATTCTGGTGACCATTTTGTTAAGTAGAAGTAAAACAAAGATCAGGAATCGATACAATTAACTTACTCCACCCATCAAAGACACCAAAGGGAAAGAAACACAAACATTAAGCGACCAGACCATAATGGAAACCTAAACAAAGGAAGGCCGTAAGGACAGTTACTTTCCCACAAAATGGCCATATGGCCATCCAAAATAAAAAGACACAAGTGATACACACAGTAAGTAACGAACAACACCATAAATAAACCGCCACAGAAGAACCGCATTGGAACGGTCAGTGGAATGATTTCCACTGGGGGGGCTTAAATCGATTTTACGTGGCCACAATTCTCGCCCTTACTTCCGTCGCGATTTAGACAAATAATCTGTTCAGTCCGCATGAAGGCCTCCTATGTCATTTTGGAAATAGGGAGTTCGAAAATTCAACCGAGAAATTATGACAGAAAGCTTTGTAGGAATCCGGTGAAAATACAAAAGATATGGTGTCCACAATGTCAGATGGGACATTTTGTCAGACATCTTGGAAAGAAGAAACACTAAAAAAAAAAAAAAAAAACTCACCGAGACCATGCTGACTGAAATTTGGAAATAATTCTATGAAAATCCAAGGATTTTGTAGGTCTCATTTGAAACATTTAACGATCGCCGACATCTTTGATATCGGAAATTTATCAAAACAGAAGTGACGGCGATGATCAGGAATCGATACAATTACCTCACACCTCCCATTCAAGACACCAAAAGGAAAGAAACACAAACATATAAACTTCGCCATAATGAAAACGTTACAAGCGTAAGACAAAAGGACAGACAAACGGCTATCCAAAATAAAAAGATATTAGCAATATATGCATGCAAAGACGAACTAAAACAAGAATAAACCATAAGAGGAGAACAGCCGTTTACTGGTGGGGTGCAGCGGTGGTGGGGCGCTTAAATCGATTTTATTTGGTCTAAATCCTCGCCGTTGCTTCTTTCGTATTTTAGTCAAATATTATGTTCAGTCCGCATGAAGGAATTCTAACACATCAATGCAATATCTCCGAGAAATAAAAATCAAATGAATACAGAGATTAAACAACGCTGAAGATTCGACAGCATGCCATAACTGAAATGCTTGAGCATAAAAAACCAACAGTGGAACTGCAGTGGGCCAGAATCTCCATAATACCCTAATGCCTACTATTAAGTGTGAGCTCAATCCTATTTACGCTTTATGGGGAGATGTAGTCTAAAGAATGTTTAGATGGCCTCCGTGGTGGAACAGAACGATTTCAGCAAGTCTAGATCTCAATGTTGCCCCAAGGTCTCCCACTATGTTCAGCTCAATCCATCTTACATTTTGGTAGCATATGTCTTTCAAAATGGCCGCCATGGCGGCAATCTTGGATATCGGAAAGGAACGACTTTAGCAATTCTAAATTTAAATGTCGTTGCTATGCCTACCATCAAGTTTCAGCTCAATCTGACTTACAGGTATTTGGGCGAGGTCATTTGAAGAATTTTAATATGGCGGCAATGTGGCCGCCTTGGCTATCGAAAACGAACGATTTTAACCCTTATCTTGCTGTTCACGACAACCCCTATCTTTGCAAACAGTGTAGGTCCAGATCAGATGGCTTCTGCCATCTGATCAGGATCTACACTGTTTGGCATTCAGTTTATGAATTTGTAGCAATAAATGACATCAAGTAATTTAATTGGTTGAGAAACAGATATGGGTGTGGCTTAAATGAATATTCAGCAAGATAAAGGTTAATTTTAGCATTCTTGATCTCAATAAAACCCCGAGGCCTATCACCAAGGTTAAGCTCTGTCCTGTTTACGGTTTGGGAGATGTCTTTTGAAGAATTTCAAGACGGCCAGCATGCAGGCCATCCTGAATATCGGAACGCAATGATTTTTATGTCCCCGGTAGCGATAGCGGGGACATATTGTTTGTGCCCTGTCTGTTTGTTGGTTTGTACAGGGACAACTTTAACGTTGGTCATAACTTTTGAACCGTTGGAGGTAGAGTATTCATATTTGACATGAAGGTTTCTTGTGACAAGAGCTTCACATTTATGTAAATTAATTTGACCTGTGACCTTGAGCTTGACCTTTGACCAATTTAAAAGAAAAAAATAACATTGGTCATAACTTTTGAACTGCTTGAGATACAGCCTTCATATTTGGCATGTAAGTTCCTTGTGACAAACGCTTTACATTCATGCAAACATTTTTGACCTGTAACCTTGACCTTTGACCTATTTAAAATAAAAAATAACATTTTGGTCATAACTTTTGAATCATTTGAGATACCGCCTTCATATTTTGCATGTAGGTTTCTTGTGACAAGAGCTTTACATTCACACACAAATGTTTGACCTGTGACCTTGACCTTTGACCTACATAAAAGAAAAAGTTAATAGTGGTCATAACTTGTGAACTGTTTGAGATACAGCCTTCATATTTGGCATGTAGGTTCCTTGTAACAAGAGCTTTACATTCATGCAAAATTTTTTGACCTGTGACCTTGACTTTTGACCTTCTTAAAAGAAAAACAAATAACATTTTGGTCATAACTTTCGAACCGTTTGGGATAGAGCCTTCATATTTGACATGTAGGTTCCTTGTGATAAGAGCTTTACATTCATGCAAACATTTTGACCATGACCTTGGCCGTTAACCTACTTAAAAGAATAAATAAAATTGTTCATAACTTTTAAATTGTTTGAGATAGAGCCTTCATATTTGGCATGCAGGTTCCTTGTGACAAGAGCTTTAAATTCATGCAAATATTTTTAACCTGTGACCTTGACCTATGACCTACTTTAAAGAGAAAAATATTATTGTTAATAACTTTCGAACCGTTTAAGATAGAGCTTCACATTTGGCATGTAAGTTCCTTGTGCAAAGGGCTTCCCCACTCAAACAAAAAAATCTTGACCTGTGAGCTTGACTTTGAACTGTGACCAACTTTGAAAAAAATGACCATGCCCGGGGACATGTTCGCGTTTTAGAAACACAACTTGTTTATATTCTGGATCTCCATGTTACCCACATTGCTTTCAGCACAATCTGACATACGGTTCTGGAGATGTCGAAAATATGAATAAACATTAAGGATGGCTAGATGGACGGACGGACAGGCGGACGATTGACGGATGGACGACGGACAACAGGTCACTGTATAATGTCATCTAGATCCAAGCTCTAGGTGAGCTAAAATATTGGACATAGCTTTCCAACTTTAAGAATTCAAAATCTTTTACCTTGTATGAGAACAAGTTCTTTGGAAAGTGCCATCTTCATAGCCTTCATCTGCGATGTATCGAACGACAGATCTTTTTCGCTTGGCCATCTATTTGTATTTAACACCGGGAATTCTGTCCGACCGAGTCGTGTAGCAGATTTGGACAGAACGCACGAGAAGTCATACATGGGTGCAACCTGAGCGAGCAAATATTTCGGCGGCTTTATTTCAGTTTCACATTGGACTATGTATCTCTGTAGTGGCATAGATTCCTTCATCTCGAATAATCCTTCTAGAATATATCGATACGCTTCAAAATAGGCCGTCGTTTCTGCCATCAAGTAAGTTGCATTCGGTTTTATTTCAACTGCATCGTTGTTTTCCAACAAGACTTGTATTTGTCCATTTGCCAGATGTCTAGGATGCCTATCCGTAACTGTTCCAAATATGACCGTATCGAAATCATCCGCTGACAAACAAATAAGGGATCCATAAAGTAATCGCTTTGAAGAACTCCAGTTCATTCTTTTGAAAGGCTCCGTATCAAACTGCAAAACATGGCATATGCCCGATAAGGTACACACGGGCATCAGTACTTGAACGTTATGGTAAATTCTAATATCCCTTGCTTTCTTTACAAACAGTCCCGATGTAAGCCCTGTTTTGTAATCGCGTATACCTTCTCTCAAAGGTCGAATATAATCTTCCCTTAACAGACGAAAATGAATGTCCAGATACTGATCAAGATCTTTGTATTGCCCTTCTTCTATGTTAGGTCTTAGAAACGGTTTTTCATCTAGCTGCAAATCATCATTTGTTGGGAGTATAGACAACTGTCTGAAACTTTCTGGAGGTTCAGTGTCTACATTTATTTCTCTCTGACCTTTAGAAGATTTCGTCATACGCTGTCTGAGATTTTCACGTTCTTCTTTAATTGATTCCTTCATCGCTTCAAGCTCTCGTATTTCACTTTCCAAACTGTCATTCGCAATCTTGTGTTCATTTTGAATTTGTTTTAGCAACAAGATAATTGGAATACACTTGCCTAAAGTCGCTGGCAAAACACTCATTTGGTAGTTTAAGACCTTTGTGACCAATATGCATATGCTACAGAGTTTATCTTTGTCTGCAAAAAGCTGCCTATGTGTTTCAGCTTCTATTAAAATTTGACTCAGAAAATCATTCAGTTTTTGTAGGAATGTCTCCTCAATTGTATGCAGTAATTCTCGAAGAAAATGCGTACATGTCTGAGTTGTAACAGCTACAGACAGTATTTCTAGAATCCGATGGAGCCAATCTGGTTTGAGAGGTTTCTCTAAGCATTCAACAAGTCCACTCCGGGAGTTTCCAATAGTAAGAACAAGATCATCAGGATCGTCCGTCATTTTACACCATTCTTCAAGTTTTTTGTACCCTAAAGTGAAAACTCGATGTGTTTTGCTACCGGAGCCTGAAACCTCTATATTGTCGCCATCTGCATCAGAGGCAAGAAGTTCTACATTTCTACTGTTTGTTTCTTTTGACGCAGGTCTTCTGTTAGACGCTGTAGACGTTTGTCGTTCACTGAAGCTCAGCAGATTTAAAGCTGTTTCAGACCGAGACGTTCGCAACCTTGTTCTATAAGGACAAACAGAAAATAATACCTATACATTATAACGACACCTAAAATAAAGTCATGTTGAGCAGGCTGCGCATCTGATATACACAGTTTAGTACATGTATAATGATTGAATTGTTTTGCGCATCACTGGTTCACATTCACTTTCGTGTATTTGGGTCGTAAGCCATGTTACAAACTTGTGTACTGCTAATGAAGAATTAAATAAAACACTGACTCCTATTGTTATTTGCTATGTGTTTTTTTTCCCCAAAGGCAACCTTTATGGCTTTATTTATGTGTTTTGGATTAACGACACGTCAACCCTTGTTGGCCATTTTATATCGTCTCCCAGAGAAAGGAAGAAAAGAGATTTATCATATGACGTCGCGTCTGAGAATGTAATAACGTCAGGTATTATTTTCGGTAATCCACTAGTGGATTAAATATGTAAATTAGCTAGATACGTTCCGTTAAGTTACATGTACGACGTCCTTAACGACGTCGCGTTTACTTATGGCGGAACATTGATATTTTGGTAAAACAATCATGAATTAGAGGCGTTTTAAATGCCATATGATAAATAGAATCTTGCATTCGTGCTCTTATATTATTGAATTTATTAAACTCGTTGAGGAAAAGGGATAAAATGCTCGGCAAAGCCTCGCATTTTATCCCTTTTCCTCAACTCGTTTAATAAATTCAATAATACATGAGCACTCATGTAAGATCCTCTATATAAGAGACAGTACAGGAGATGAAAGTGAAGGGTAGAAAAGAAATAGAAAATGAATGGATGTGTAGAAACTAAACAAATAACAACATTCCCATTCTACCCTTACCTGTTGCAAGGATATCGGGCCCTGCCAAACTGTAAGTCAATATCAGTTGGACGCCCCAGTGATGTAAGATACACCTTTGCCTGACCCAACCACCCGAATTGGCTTTGTTTCACTCAGCGATTGTTTCTCTCAATTTTTTCTTGTGTTGAGCAAGCAGGAAATCGTATTATAGATAGCGAATGAGAGAGAAGCTGCACTGGCCTGGCCATTCATGGTGCAACAGTATTTTGTCTCCCATGTCAATAGAAGTCAACTCGTATAAAGGAAAGAGTTTGCTCCTGAACAGAACATTCTTTCAGTAAATGGTAGACCTCTTTCTCCATGAGACAAAGGTTAAAGAAAAGCGAAAAGAGAGTACAGAAAATTGACTTCCTTTGAAAAATGGCGGAATAATCGTCAGGCATTTATACAGTTACCTGAACCCTTCAATCCAAGACACCAAGACGCACTAACATAAGCAACGTCACCGGAAATAAAACATAACAAGCAGAAATCCAAGAGGATAATTTCTTTCTCTAGAAACGGCTAGCCAAAATTGGCAATATAAATCCACATAAGGAGAACCGCCTTGGATCAGTCATTAAAATTAACTGGAGGCGGTGTGTGTGAGGGTAGTGGGTTTGGGGTAAATCAATTTTTCATGGCCGCAAGCCTGGCCCTTAGTTCTGCAGTGATTACGCAAAATAATTGTTCAGTCCGAGTGAAGGGATTCAAACTCACCAGCCCAACTTCTCCTAGAACTTAAAAGCAAACAAACACAGAGATGAAACAACGATGAGGACTCGACAGCATGAAATAACTGAAATGCTGGAGCAAAAGATAAACAACAGATAGACTCAAACGGGCCCAACAAGAGACAGAGCATCAAGCACAAACCGACTTACTTTTGGTCGAAATCCGTCACAGAGTCTTAGGCCCGATCCACCACCGTGCAGTTAAACATGTCCATGTTTTTTACAGCAACAGACATAATTTTTAGAATCCGGTGGAGCAAATTCGGGTACAGCTAATATTGCAGAAAAACAAACGTGTCGATATAAAAGAAGTTTCCTCCCTTTTAAAATGGCGAAAAGTATAAGGTGGGTTTATTTCCCTTAATATCATTTATTTTAGCTCACCTGTCACGTAGTGACGAAGTGAGCTTCGGGGATCACTTTTTGTCCGTCGTGCGTCCGGGCGTGTGTGCGTGCGTCCGTTCGTGCGTAAACAATTTCTTCAAACGACATCTCCTCCTAAACCACAGATCGGATTTTGACCAAACTTCACAAGAATGATCCTTTTGTTGGTCCCCTTTCAAAGTTGTTCAAATGGTTCCGACCTGTTGCACAACTAGGTCACAGGAGCTAAAAATATACTTTTTTTACTGAAAACTTAAAAAATCTTCTTCACTGAAACTGCATGGTCCAGGTCTTTGATTTTTGGTATGAAGCCTCATCTAGTGGACCTCTACCAAGATTGTATAAATTATAGCCCTGGTGCCAAAAATGACCCCGCTCCAGGGACCTTTGGTTTTACATAGGCTTATTTAGGGATAATATTTAAAAATCTTTTCTGAAACCGCAAGACCAAGGTCTTTGATAGTTGGTTTGAAGCTTCGTCTAGTGGACCTCTACCAAGATTGTTCAAATTATAGCCCTGGAGCCAAAAATGCCCCACCCCGGGGCCCTTCGGTTTTACATAGACTTATATAGGGAAACTCTTTAAAAATCTTCTTCTCTGAAACCACAAGGCCTTGGTCTTTGATATTTGGCGTGAATCTTCATCTGATGGAGCTCTATCAAGTTTGTTCAAATTATAGCCCTAGGACCCTTTGGTTTTACATAGACATTATTTTTTTTAAAAATCCTCTTCTATGAAACTGCAAGGCCCAGGCCTTTGATATTTGGTATGAAGCTTCATCTAGTGGACCTCTACCAAGATTGTTCAAATTATATCCCTTGGATTTACATAGACTTCTCTGTGGTTGTTTGATTTTTGTGTTCAGTGAGATGTTGTATTGATGAGTTAGGAGGCCTTCATGCGGACTGAACAACTTATTTGTCTTAAAGTGAATGATCACCTTTAAAATATAATTACTTCATTTGCAAGAAAAAGTTACTGTAATGAATAATCTCTGACTATTATTACCAATTGAAATCTGCTAGGGTAATTAAATCAACATTTAATTGTTTCACTGAAGCCTTCTGGCAGCGGCTATATTTTCCTCAAGGTAATCCAAATGTTTCCAAGGGTTCAACATGCTTGCTAAAATCCTGATCTCATGGATACCGTTGAAGCTCCATGTCTCTCTATGCAGCTATTAAAGGAAAAGTAATTAGACTCTCTAATCAGGTTGCATTCTCAAAAATCCTTAAATAGGCTGTCAGTTCAGGATCTAACAAACAGGCTTCAAAAAAACCTTGCTTCCAAAGGATAACCCTTTTATAGAACATATATAACTTCACTACAGCTGGTGTGTGGGAATGTGTGGCGGCGGTAAAACGTCTCCCTGCCCTACATCATAGTGTAGATTATATTTTCTTGTCCTTTGAGATCATTGATTCCATTGTGGAATTTTGAAAATATCCGAGGGTCACTGTTGAGGCCTAATTGGCCGAAACTAGCTAGTCTGGCCCAGAAAATATGTACACTCCATATCTTTCAGTTCTGTGGTGTATTCCTTGCTTCCAAAGGATAACCCTTTTATAGAACATATTCATTATGTCTTTGGATGGAAATAAAGACTTTGAAGACAGTTTTCATGAGTTTGCTGCCATTGGTTTCATTGGGTGGCATTCATCTCAATGTCGGGTAAAAGTCCCACAAAATTGGAAGCAGCATCTCCAAAATGCCCTAAATAGTGGTGATGGGAATGTTAAACACGAATTCAAACAAACAAAACCTGTTCTACTTTACATTTCCTACAAAACAATTGTTTTCTGTAATCCTTGTCTGATCTACAGTTTATCACTTTGTATTCCAGACCTTGTATCCTGTACACTGTTTGCATAAAATCCAGGCCTTTATCCAACAAGAGGGCCCACAGGGCCCTGGTTCGCTCACCTGTCTGTCACTGTCTCGAGTACATTCTATTTTTAGCTATGGTGGCCATCAGCAGTGATTTTAGCTTATTTGGTAGGGAGTAACCTAGGTAACATTCCTGTGAAGTTTGAATCAAATTGGCTTTAGGGTTTAGGAGGGGTTCACGTTTGAATCAGATTTACAGTATTTTTCTATTTTTAGCTCTGGTGGCCATTTTTTTCATCAGAGCGGGATTGTTTTAGCCTTTTTGGTAGAGGGTCATCTAAGCAACATTACTTCAAAGTTTGAATGAAATTGGCCCAAGAGTACAGTAGGAATTGTCATTTGAAGATTTTTTTTTATTTTAGCTCTGGCAGCCATCTTGTTCATTGGAGTGGAATAAGGTTTAACTATTTTGGTAGGGAGTCACCTAGGCAACATTCCTGTGAAGTTTAAAATCCAATTGGTCCAAAGGTTTAGAAGGAGTTCGCATTTGAAGGAAATTCACAATGTTTTTTTCTATTTTTAGCTCTTGTGACCATTTGTTAATCGTTATGCTATTTTCCTAGAGGGTCATCTACACAACATTCCAATGAAGTTTAGAAGCCTCTATGGTACTGTGGTCATGTTACTTGCCTTGTAAACCAGGTGTAGCAGTATCGATCCCAAGCTTCTCCAGACTTTCAGATTGGTTTTTAAACAGAGGTCCGATCACTGTATGACCTTAGCTTTCGGTGAGACTTCAACTCAAACACTCACTCCTATGAAGGAACCTTTATGCCAAATATGAAGGCTGTATCTTAAATGCTCCAAAAGTTATGACAAAGTAGGGCAAAGGTCAAGGTCATGGCTAAAAAAATTTGAATGATTGGGAAAACTTTGTCACAGGGAACATACATGCCAAATATGAAGGCTCTATCTCATATGGTTCAAAAGTTATGATAAAGCAGGTCACAGGTCAAAGTCACAGGTCAAATCTTTATATGAGTTGGAAGCCCTTGTCACAAGGAACCTACATGCCAAATATGAAGGCTCTATCTCAAACAGTTCAAAAGTTATGACAAAATAACCTACTGATCTACTTTTTGATTTGACATGACCCATATTTGAACTGAACTGAGATATTGTCCAGATGATCATTCTGAGCAAGTTTTATGATGATTTGATTAAAACTGTGGCCTCTAAGAGTGTTCAAAACTTTTTCTATGATTTGACCTGCTGACCTACTTTTTGACCCGACATGACCCATATTCAAACTTGACCAAGATATTGTCAAGATGATCATTCTGAGCAAGTTTGATGATGATCGGACCAAAACTGGGGTCTCTAGTGTGTACAGAAGGTTTTTCAGCAATTTGACCTACTGACCTACTTACTGGCCAGATATGACCCACATTCAAAATTAACTGAGATATTGTCAAATGATCATTTTTAGCAAGTTTGATGATGATCAGACCAAAACTGTGGCCTCTAGTGTGTTCAGAGAGTTTTTCTATGATTTTATCTGCTGACCTACTTTTTGGACCGACATGACCAATATTTGAACATGACTCAGATATTGTCAAGATGGTCATTCTGGGCATGTTTGATGATGATCGGACCTAATCTGTGGCCTCTAGTGTGTTCACAAGGTTTTTCTATGATTTGACCTACTGACCTACTTCTTGACCTGAAATGACCCATATTCGAACTTGACCGAGATATTGTCAAGACTATCATTCCGAGCAAGTTTGATGATGATTGGACCAAAAATGTGGCCTCTAGTGTGTTCACAAGGTTTTTCTCTTATTTGACCTACTGAACTACTTTTTTGACCTGCCATGACCCATATTCCAAGATGACCAAAATATTATCAAGATGATCATTCTGAGCAAGTTTGATGATGATTGGACCAAAACTGTGGCCTCTAGTGTGTTCACAAGGTTTTTCTATGATTTGACCTACTGACCTACTTTTTGAACCAACATGACTCATATTCGAACGTGACTATGATATTATCAAGATGATCATTCTGAGCAAGTTTGATGATGATTGGAATAAATTGTGGCCTCTAGTGTGTTCAGAAGGTTTTTCTATGATTTGACCTAATGACCTACTTTTTGACCCGACAACACCTTTATTCGAACTTGACTGAGATATTGTCAAGATGATCATTCTGGGCTAGTTTGATGATAATCGGACCAAAACTGTGGCCTGTAGTGTCTTCACAAGGTTTTTTTCCTGATTTGACCTACTAACCTACTTTATGACCCAACATGACCAATATTCGATCTTGACCGAGATATTTTGTGGTGGTACAAAATGTGTGCAAGTTAAGTTAAAATCAAATCATAAATGAAACAGCTATCATGCAGACAAGACCAAGATAGACAATTTTTGCCCTTTCAGGGGCCGTAACTCCGTAACACATAATGGGGTATGGCTGGTTCAAAAAAGGAACCCAGATTCCATGATGGTACAAGTTGTGTGCAAGTCTGGTTAAAATCAAATCATAAATGAAGATGCTATCGTGCGGACAAGACCAAAATAGGCAATTTTTGCTCTTTCAGGGGCCGTAACTCCAAAGCACATGATGGGATATGGCTGATTCAAGAAAGGAACCCAGATCCCATGGTGGTACAAGTTGTGTGCAAGTCTGGTTAAAATCCAATCATTAATGAAGATGCTATCATGCGGACAAGACCAAAATAGGCAATGTTTGCCCTTTCAGGGGCCGTAACTCCGAAGCACATGATGGGATATGGCTGATTCAATAAAGGAACCCGGATCTCATGGGGGTACAAGTTGTGTGCAAGTCTGGTTAAAATCAAATCATAAATGAGGATGCTATCGTGCGGACAAGACCAAAATAGGCATTTTTTGCTCTTTCAGGGGCCGTAACTCAGTAACACATGATGGGATATGGCTGGTTCAAGAAAGGAACCCAGATCTCATGGGGTTTCAAGTTGTGTGCAAGTCTGGTTAAAATCCAATCATTAATGAAGATGCTATCCTGCGGACAAGACCAAAATAGGCAATTGTTGCCCTTTCCGGGGCCGTAACTCTGTAACACATGATGGGATATGGCTGGTTCAAGAAAGGAACCCAGATCTCATGGTGGTACAAGTTGTGTGCAAGTCTGGTAAAAATCAAATCATAAATGAAGATGCTATCCTGCGGACAAGACCAAAATAGCCAATTTTTGCCCTTTCAGGGGCCATAACTCAGTAACACATGATGGGATATGGCTGGTTCAAGAAAGGAACCTAGATCTCATGGGGGTACAAGTTTTGTGCAAGTCTGGTTAAAATCAAATCATAAATGAAGATGCTATCGTGCGGACAACAAATTGTTTACGGACGCATGGACGCACGCACGCACGCACGGACGACGGACGATGGACAAAATGTGATCACAAAAGCTCACCTTGTGACAGGTGAGCTAAAAATGAAAACATTAATTATGGGAACTCAAAGGAATCGCCCCATTGGGTACCCACAATCTATGCTTCAATGTAAATTAACCCATTTAGTACCAGAAAACCCAAAAGAGGTACCCTGGCAAATAGTGCAGGCCCAGATCAGACGCCACAGAACACGGCATCTGATCAGGGCTTACACTGTTTGCAAAATGTTCAGCCATTTTCCTAATAAAAACACAACCTGACAGCCCTAAATTTTGAAATGATCTCCTGGTATATATAAGGAGGAAGATTCAATTTGGTACAAAAAAGGTATAGAAAATATCACAAAATACCATGTGAAATGTCATGAAATATTACCTAAAATTGTCAAGGCGTGTTAACGTAATGATTGGTTAAATGATACTGATAGGCATTAGTTAATGAAGACAAGAAAAGAAACAAGTAATCAAGAAACTTTCAAGTCCACTTGAAAACAGCTATCTTCAAAATGTTTGCACAAATGTTATGCTTTGCATAAACAAATGTCTTGATGTTAGGATTCTCTGTTCCAAGATTATGAATCCACTTTTTGTACATAACTCTCTATTTTTCTAAGGGTCAGGGATAGCAAAACAGCTAATTCTTTGTCCAGTATTTGGCCTAACAAGAAGGCATTTTTATAATTTTAAAGTTTAATTTCTCCTCTAAAATCCTCAGCTGCTAAAGTTAGCTTGAACAGTTTCCTTGAAGTCACTGCAGGAGATACAGTCAATAAAAATGTCTGACACCCTGTATACAACTTTAATGAGCCATTACACTTAATTAGAGCAACAGTTGAGGAATATGATTTCATCATTCCTCAATGGTGTTATTGTAAAATGGACCTGAGAAAAAAATGGTGGTCATTCACTTAAATCGCAACGGAAGTAAGGGCGGGGATTGTGGCCACGTAAAATCGATTTAAGCCCCCCCCCCCCCCAGTGGAATTCTTTCCACTGACCGTTCCAAGGCGGTTCTTCTGTGGCGGTTTATTTATGTTGTTGTTAGCTCACCTGAGCCGAAGGCTCCGGGGGAGCTGTTGTGATCAGTCATTCGTCCGTCGTCGTCTTCGTCTTCGTCCGCCCACAATTCCTTTAAAAGACATCTCCTAAACCACTGAACAGATTTCGACCAAACTTGGCGGAAATGATCTTTGGGTGGTTCTTTCAAAGTTGTTCAAAGAATTCCATTCCATGCAGAACTCTGGTTGCCATGGCAACAAAAGGGGAAAATAAGAAAAAACCTTTAAAAATCCATTGCCCTGGGGCCAAAAATGGCCCCGCCCCGGGGCGTACTGGTTTTACATGGGCTTATATAGGAAAAACATTTAAAAATCTTCTTGTCTGAAACCAGAAGGCCCAGTTCTTTGATATTTAGTATGAAGCTTCATCTAGTGAACCTCTACCCGATTGTTCAAATTATAGCCCTGGGGCCGAAAATGCCTCCGTTCACTGGAGCGGAAACATTTAAGCTATTATGGTAGAGGGTCACCTAAGCAACATTACTATAAAGTTTGAATGAAAATGGCCTTAAGGTACAGGAGAAGTTGTCGTTTGAAGATTTTTCTAGTTTTAGCTCTGGCGACCATCTTGTTCAGCGGAGCGGAACACTTGTAGCTATTTTTGTAGAGGTTCACCTCAGCAATATTCCTATGAAGTTTAATTGAAATTGGCTAAAGAGTTAAGGAGGAGTTAGCATTTAAAGCAAATTGTTGACGCCGCACGACACACGACCCACGACACACGACGCACGACGGACATTGACCGATCACAATAGCTCACCTTGAGCACTTCGTGTCCAATAAGCCTATGTAAAACCAGTGGGCCCCGGCACGGGGGCATTTTTGGCCCCATGGCTATAATTTGAACAATCTTGGAAGAGGTTCACTAGATGATGCTTCATACCAAATATCTAAGACATTTTTAAAGATTTTCCCTATATAAGCCTATGTGAAACCAGTGGGCCCCGGCGCAGGGGCATTTTTGGCCCAGGGCTATAATGTGAACACTAAAAAAAGCTTCATACTAAATATCAAAGACCTGGGCCTTCTGGTTTCGGACAAGAAGATTTTTAACGATTTTCCCTATATAAGCCTATGTAAAACCAGTGGGCCCTGGGG
The DNA here is from genome assembly GCA_963580285.1 of Lucinisca nassula. Classification (NCBI taxonomy): domain Eukaryota; kingdom Metazoa; phylum Mollusca; class Bivalvia; order Lucinida; family Lucinidae; genus Lucinisca; species Lucinisca nassula. The sequence goes on along the minus strand of OY757022.1, from coordinate 80,762,145 downwards.
TGGGTCCATTTTTGGCCTCAGGGCAATAATATGAACAATCTTGGTAGAGGTCCACTAGATGAAGCTTCATACCAAATATCAAAGACCAGGGCCTTCAGGTTTCAGACAAGAAGATTTTAAAAGGTTTTTCCTATATAAGCCTATGTAAAACCAGTGGGTCCCCGTGTGGAGCCATTTTTGACCCAAGGGTTGAAATTTGAACAATCTTCATAGCGGTCGTTTAGATGAAGCTTCATACCATATATCAAAGACCCGAGCCTGCTGGTTTCAGACAAGAAGATTTTCAAAGGATTTCCCTATCTAAGCCTATGTAAAACCAGTGGGCCCTGGCGCGGGGACATTTTTTGCCCCAGGGCTATAATTTGTACAATCTTGGTAGAGGTCCACTAGATGAAGCTTCATACCAAATATCAAAGACCTGGGCATTCTGGTTTCAGACAAGAAGATTTTTAAAGAGATTCCCTTTATAAGCATATGTAAAGCAAGCAGGGGCATATTTGGCCCCGGGGCTATACTTTGAACAATCTTGATAGAGGTCCACTAGACGAAGCTTCATACCAAATATCAAAGACCTGGGCCTTCTGGTTTCAGACAAGAAGATTTTAAATGTTTTCCCTATGTAAAACCAGTAGGCCCCGGCGCGGGGGCTTTTTAGCCCCAGGGCTATAATTTGAACAATCTTGGTAGAGGTCTACTAGATGAAGCATCATACCAAATATGAAAGCCTCCTGGTTTCAGAAAAGAAGGTTTTTTAAAGGTTTTCCCTATATAAGCCTATACAAAACCAGTAGGCCCTGGCGCGGGGGCATTTTTGGCTCTAGGGCTATAATTTGAATAATCTTGGTAGAGGTCCACTAGATGAAGCTTCATACCAAATATCAAAGGCCTTCTGGTTTCAGACAAGAAGAAATTTAAAGAGTTTCCCTATATATGCCTATGTAAAAGAAGTGGGCCCCGGCGGGGAGGCATTATTGGCCCCAGGGCTATATTTTTAACAATCTTGGTAGAGGTCCACTCGACGAAGCTTCATACCAAATATCAAAGACCTGGGCCTTGCGGTTTCAGAGAAGAAGATTTTTTAAAAAAAATCCCTATTTTAGCCTATGTAAAACCAAAGGGCCCGGGGGGGGGGGGGGCATTTTCAGCCCAAGGGCTATAATTTGAACAATCTTGGTAGAGGTCCACTAGATGAAGCTTCATACCAAATATCAAAGACCTGGGCCTTCTGCTTTCAGACAAGAAGATTTTCAAAGGATTTCCCTATATAAGCCTATGCAAAACCAGTGGGCCCTGGCGCGGGGACATTTTTGGCCCCAGGGCTATAATTTATACAATCATGGTGGAGGTCCACTAGATGAAGCTTCTTACCAAATATCAAAGACCTGGGCCTTCTGGTTTCGGAGAAGACGATTTTTAAAGATTTTCCCTATATAAGCCTATGTAAAACCAAAGGGCCCCAGGGCGGAGAAAATAGAAAATTCTTTAAACAGAGCTGAAAATAGAAAATTCTTTAAACGACAACTCCTCCTGTACCATTGGGCTAAATTAATTTAAACTTCATAGGAATGTTGCTTAGGTGACCCTCTACTAAAATAGCTAAAACGGTATTGCTCTGATGAGCAAAATGGCCGCCATAGCTAAAAATAGAAAAAAAAACATCGTAAATTTGCTTCAAACACAAACTCCTCCTCAACCCTTGGGCCAATTAAATTCAAACTTCACAGAAATGTTGCCCAAATGACTCCCTACCAAAATAGCTAAAATCGTTGTGCTCTGATTAACAAGATGGCCACCAGAGCTAAAAATAGAAAAAAAAATTAAACGACAACTCGTCCTGTACCCTTGGGCCAATTTTATTCGAACTTCATAGGAATGTTGCTTAGGTGACCATCTACCAAAATAGCTAAAAAAGGTTCTGCTCGGATGAGCAAAATGGCCACCAGAGCTAAAAATAGAAAAACATCGTAAATTTGCTTCAAAGTTGAACTCCTCCTTAACCCTTGGGCCAATTTGATTCAAACTTCACAGGAATGTTATGTAGTTGACTCCCAAAAGAAATAGCTAAAATAATTCCGCTCTGACTAACAAGATGGCCGCCAGAGCTAAAAATAGAAAAATTCTTCAGACGACTACTCCTCCTTTATCCTTGGGCCAATTTCATTCTAACTTCATAGGAATGTTGCTTAGATGACCCACTACCAAAATAGCTAAAACGTTTTCGCTCCGATGAGCAAAATGGCCGCCATAGCTAAAAACAGAAAAACTTTGTAAATTTACGTCAAAACGCAAACTCCTCCTCAACCCTTGGGTCAATTTGATTTAAACTTCACAGGAATATTATGTCCTACCAAAATAGCTAAAATCGTTCCGCTCTGACTAACAAGATGGCCGCCAGAGCTATAAATAGAAACATTCTTCAAACGACAATGCCTCCTTACCCCTTGGGCCAATTTGATTCAAACTTCACAGGAATATTATGTCGTTGACCCTCTACCATATAAGCTAAAAAGATCCCGCTCTGATGAACAAAATGACCACCAGAGCTAAAAATAGAAAAACATTGTAAATTTGCTTCAAACTTCACAGGAATGTTGCCCAGGTGACTCCCTACAAAAAATTGTCAAAATCATTCCACTCTGATAAACAAGATAGAGCTAAAAATAGAAAAAATCTTCAAACGACAACTCCTCCTGTACCCTTCGGCCAATTACATTCAAACTTCATAGGAATGTTGCTTAGATGACTCTCTACCAACATAGCTAAAATGGTCTCGCTCCGACGAACAATATGCCGCCAGAGCTAAAAATAGAAAAACATTGTAAATTTGCTTCAAATGCGAACTCTTCCTAAACCCTTGGTTCAATTTGATTCAAACTTCAAAGGAATGTTGCCGAGGTGACAACCCTACCAAAATAGCTAAGATCGTTCCACTCTGATCAACAAGATATCCACCAGAGCTAAAAATAGAAAAAATCTTCAAACGACAATTCCTCCTTACCCCTGGGGCCAATTTGATTCAAACTTCACAGGAATATTATGTCGTTGACCCTCTACCATATTAGCTAAAACGATTCCGCTCTGATGAACAAAATGACCACCAGAGCTAAAAATAGAAAAACATTGTAAATTTGCTTCAAATGCAAACTCTTCCTAAACCCTTGGTTCAATTTGATTCAAACTTCAAAGGAATGTTGCCGAGGTGACAGCCCTACCAAAATAGCAAAGACCGTTCCACTCTGATCAACAAGATATCCACCAGAGCTAAAAATAGAACGTACCAGAGACAGTGACATTCAGGTGAGCGAATCAGGGCCCTCTGGGCCCTCTTGTATAGGGGAATCCTTTGAACATCTTCTTGTCTGAAACCTGGAGGCCCAGGTCTTTGATATTTGGCATAAAGCTTCATATAGTGGACTGCTACGAAAACTGTTCAAATTATAGCCCTGGGCTACGAAGATAGTTGACTGCTACGAAGATTGTTCAAATTATAGCCCTGACTGCTACGAAGATTGTTCAAATTATAGCCACACGGGGCCCACTGGTTTTACATAGTCTTATATACGGAAAACCTTTAAAAATCTTCTTATCTGAAACCAGAAGGCTCAGGTCTTTGATATTGGTATGAAGCTTCATTTAGAGGACATCTACCAAGGTTGTTCAAATTATAGCCCTGTGGCCAAAAATGCCCCGTGCCGGTGCGCACTGGGTCTCCCCGTACATCTACCATAGTGCAGTTTATATTTTACTTTTGGTCCTTTGAGATCAGCGTGAATATTCTGAGAAATCAGAAATAAATTATTGGTTTAGACTCATATTCTAGACAGGTTTTTAATTATTTGGACCCCGTTTTGATTTATATCAGTCTTTGTATCGACTGCCTATTCGAAATTGGCAAAATTGCAGTTTGTTTCCTCTGGCTTTCTTTGCCGGATCATTACAGGGTCACTGATGAGGCTTTATTAGCCGAAACTACGTAGTATGACCCATCTTCTTTCTTATGAATGTTTTCATTGCTCTTAAAGGAACTCATTTTTGATTTTTATTATGATAGGGAAAACCTTTAAAAATCTTGTTGTCTGAAAGTCTGAAACCAGAAGGCACAGGTCTTTGATTTGTAGTATGAAGCTTCATCTAGTTGACCTCTGCCAAGATTGTTCAAATTATAGCCCTAGGGCCAAAAAAAAAACCCGTGTCGGGGCCAACTGGTTTTACAATAGCTTATATAGGGAAATCCTTTGAAAATCTTTTTGTCTGAAACCAGAAGGCCCAGGTCTTTGATATTTGGTATGAAGCTTCATCTAGTGGACTGCTATGAAGATTGTTGAAATTATAGCAGTGGGGCTAATAATGGCCTCACACGGGGGCCCACTGATTTTACATAGGCTTATATAGGGATCGAAAATCTTCATAAAATCTTCTTGCTTGAAACCCGAAGGCCCAGGTCTTTGATATTTGATATGAAGCTTCATCTAGTTGACCTATACAAAGATTGTTCAAATTATAGCCCTGGGGCCAAAAATGTCCCCGTGCCGGGGCCCACTGGTTTTATGCAGGCTTATGATAGGAAAATCTTTAAAAATCTTCTTGTCTGAAACCAGAAGGCCCAGGTCTTTGATATTTAGTTTGAAGCTTCATCTACTTGACCTATACCAAGATTGTTCAAATTATAGCCCTGGGACCAAAAATGGCCCTGCGCCGGAGCCCACTCGCTTTACATAGACATTATGGATGTTACATGTGGGTTTACGGCGTCCCGCAAACCCACATGCTGACAAGACAACCGAGCGTGATCTCTGACAGGTGTACGGGCAGCTGTGGGGGTAAGGCACAAGAAAGATATTAGATGAATGACATGAATTATCACAAATTGTTGCTTCTGTAGCCAACTCACGACGTCCGCTCCGAAGGCAAAACAATGTTCTGTGCTCGGAACGGGTGACGTGAATACCTACAGAAGCAAACAACAAAAACAACAACAAAAAAAAGAAACAACTCAAGACGCGACTGGCCAGTTTATAACTTAGGGTGAATCCCCTCTCGCGTGAATCTTCCTCTCGCGAACTAGTGTAAACTAGTCTATCGACATTGTTGCCGATCACAGGTTTAGCGATCGCACCAATCTGATTCGTCCGAATCACCTGCAGGTTATTTAATTGACCTCTTCCATTTGGATGGTCTCACATTTGTTCACAATGGACAATGGTATGAGCTGATTATGGTGGTCTGTCCGCCCGTGCTGGACCCTAACCCCCAGCGTCGTACCAGTACCTGCTGCTATATTGCAGGGAGCAGCAGGTCACCACACATTGTTGTGCCTTTCAATATACTTTCTTTTTCCCGACACAATGTTGTAAATACTCGTTACAACTTGACCTGCTGCTCAAGTGTTCGTTTTTCTCAGGGTTTATATATCTATGAATACTACCGGAAAATCATGCATACTCATATTAGCTTGCTAAGATCGTGGCGAGGTGGAGATACCGTCCACAAATGAAGCTAGATAGCAAAAATCGAGTAGATAATGGATTTGCGTTCAAATAGTATATTTCCCATAGGAAAAATTGATGAAACGACCCTATAAATCAATGACATGACTCCTGTCAAAACGAACACCCACACAACACGTGACGGGAATGAAAATCATATATGGCACAATTTGGCGGTTGGCGATTTTTAGGCAAATTTTATAGAACTCAGCCTTATAGCGGCCCCCTGTATTGTAAAAACAGATCTCCATAAACCACTCATGCATACATCGTATGATATGTGCATGACTTGTTCATGGAGCAGCACATTTTGCCTACCATATTTCACCTAAAATATTTCACTCTCACCGCCCTACCATATATCTACTAAAATAATTTAGATGTGCATAAGCACCAGAGAGGTTTCCTATTCCATCTCGTAACAAAGGTGTCCCCTTTTGGAGAAAAAACAATCAGAAATGTTTTTTCTTTGTGTACAGAGATGGAATAGGATGAACCTATCTAAACAAGACAGCTATTTACACAACAACCGTGCGAAAAATTACCTACTAAGGTAGTCTGCCCCCAAATTTTCTTGGCCCCGAATTGCAATAATCCGAAATCTATACGGCTGTAGTTTCATTGCCCAACGCATAATTCGAGGATTGAGAACTTTTGCTGTTTGCATATAAGACAAGGGCTTGTGGTCTGTCTCAAGCAAGAATTCTACTCCGTAAAGATACTTGCGAAATTTCTCAACACCCCAGATAAAAGCCAAACATTCCTTCTCTATCACAGAATAGTTTTTCTCACGAGGCAAAAGTTTCTTGCTGGCATAAGCAATGGGAAGTCGTCCTTCCCCTTCAAATTTTTGGAGCAAAACGGCTCCTATACCAACATCAGAAGCGTCCGTCCGGAGTATGAACGGATTCCCATCATGAAAGATAGGAAGACGAAGAATAGGACTAGACGTGAGTCTATTCTTCAGGGTCTGGAAAGCCTTTTCATGATGGTCATGCCGGTCTGTGATCTTGTTTGGTCTACTTTTCTTAGTTAAATCTGTCAAAGGGGAAGCAATAGATGAGAAATTTGGAATGAAACGGCGGTAGAAACCAGCCAACCCAAGAAATGACTTTAGTTGTCTCTTAGTGGAAGGTCGAGGAGCATCCTTTATAGCTTGTATCTTGTCTTCTTGCGGTCTAACTGACTGAGCAGCTACACTGTGACCAAGACATTCGATACTGCTATACCCAATCATACACTTGGAATGTTTTGCCGTCAACTTGGCTGTCCTAAGTCTATCCAAAACTTCACGTAATGACGTCAAGTGGTCTTTCCAAGTTTCGGTAAAGATCCACATATTATCGACGAAGCTATCAACGTTAGAAAGTTCGGACAGAATCATTCTCATCAACCTGCAAAATGTTGCTCCTGAGTTTACCAAACCGAAGGGCATAGTTTTGAATTGAAACAAGCCTTTGGGAGTTTCGAACGCAGTTAAGGGTTTTGCCTTGGACGTCATTTTTACCTGCCAATAACCTTTTGACAAATCTAATTTGCTAAAGTATTTGTGCCCCGACATTCTATTTATAACCTCCTCCATATTTGGCATTGGTTCTGCATCGAACTCCGTCACTTTATTAAGTTTACGGAAGTCAATGCAGAACCGCACCGAACCATCTTTTTTAGGGACAAGTACTACAGGGGATGAATATGGAGATATTGATGGCTCAATAACTCCTAAATCTAACATATCTTGAATTTCTCTTTCCATTACATCCCGTACTTTATATGGTATGGCATAACCTTTTGACCTCACTGGTTCCGACGTCAGCAACTTAATGTCGTGTTCTATTTGGTCATTTCGTCCTGGTACACTGGACAGTACGTCCGGGTATTCTTTTATCAACGTCTCTATTTCTTTACGCTGATCCTGCGTTAACATTTCTGAAATATTGACGTCCTTAAACGTCTCTGGTTGCTTTGCAGTAGGAAAAGCGCAATCTTCCAATCAGAATTCGTCAACGTCATCATTTCCAGTTGACGGAATGAACTCTACAGAAAGCAAGCAATGTGACGTCACATTTTGACGTTCCACATATTGCTTCAGTATGTTAGCGTGATATGTGTTAACATTTCCATTGACGTCAATCTTATAATCCATTCTGTTCACTACCTCAACCACTTCATAAGGACCTTTCCATTGAAGCAATAATTTATTACTGTCTGTCGGTAGTAACAACAGCACTTTATCGCCGACGTCAAATTTACGCGACCTCGTGCTTTTATCATAATAAGCTTTCTGCTTAATCTGAACCTTCTTTAAATTATCACGCGCTAATTTGCATGTCTGCTCTAACCGTTCCCTAAGCTCAATAACGTATTGATACGTCGAAAGAACTTGCTCATCGCGTACCTCTTCAGCCCATAATTCTCTTAATATTGCCATTGGACCTCTGACGTTACGTCCATATAACAACTCAAAAGGGGAGTATCCTAAAGACTCTTGTGGGACTTCCCTAACCGTAGATAATAAAGCTGGAAGATATTTATCCCAATCTTTTGGATGTTCAGCACACATGCGACGTAACATCTGCTTTAACGTAGCGTGGAAACGCTCAATCAAGCCGTTGCAAATTGGGTGTCTCGGACTACACGTTAACTGTTGAAGAGAAAGAAGTCTGCTGACTTCTTTCATTACCACAGCAGTAAACTGTGATCCACAATCAGTCAACATTTCATCAGGAATGCCAACCCTACTAAACATTTCAATAAGCGCTTCCGCGACACGTTCCGTCTCAATACTCGGTAAAGCTATCGCCTCTGGATACCTTGTCGCATAATCTATCATGGTTAAAAATATACCGAGATTTCCTATCAGATCGAGGCTCAATTGGACCAACTATGTCCACTGCCACCCTCTTAAATGGCGTATCAATCAATGGCATTTTTCCTAGAGGTACTTTAGTGACCCGACCTTTCTGAATAGTTCTCTGACAAATATCACAAGATTTACAAAATCTAGCGACATCACCGCAAATACCGGGCCAGTAAAACTCAGTTACAACTCTATCCAATGTCTTCCTAATACCCATATGTCCAGACATAAGCGTTTCATGAGCCAGTTTCAACACCTTTCCTCGGAAACTTTGAGGGACCACAAGTTGGAAAGAGACTTTGTTACCCTTTGTGAACTCTCTATATGCCAAACCCTTTTTCTCAATAAACCTAGTTTCACCTCGGTTTAAACCACGACTCACAGTCTTGTTCCCAGATACAACCCTTTTCCTGATGTTTTCCAAAGTTGTATCATCAACCTGAGCTTGCTTGAAAGCCTCCTTGTCATCGTTAATGATCTGATCGGGAACCTTAAGTTTTCTGTAAGGCTTCTCATCCTGCCTAGTTTGAGACCTAGTTACAGCCGCAGCTGAGAAATGAGACATATCAGGAAGTGTTGATCCATCAATGTTACCGATAACCAAATCGTACAACGTATCATCCATACACAAAGCTTCAGTTTTTCCCAGTGAAAAAAGGACAATCAATGTCAATCATTGCCAAAGGATACCTTTGTGTGGATTCATCAATCAACGTAACATTTGATTCCTTCCCTATTAACTGACTATCCGAAACCAAACTTCTCCGAACGACACAGCCTGTACACCCAGTATCTCTTAATACAACCACCTTTTTATTATTAACCAATCCTTGTGCCGTCGGTAACCTTGCCTTTAAGAAGTAACAGACACCTTCCCTAGTTTCCTTACTACACTCCTCCCTATCCGAAATCAAAGGATCACCAACCTTATTTTCAAAAATACTTCCAATCTCATCACCTTTCCTAGTTACTTCCGTTTGACAAAAACTAACTTGGTGTGCTGTGCCACGTGGTGTGCTATTATTTTTACCGTGTCCGCGAAAAGACCCTCTAAAATTACCACGACCACGTGTATAACCACGACCTACATTCTGCGTATTCTCATTCTTAACCTGAGAACCTTGAGTCTCTACGCGCGTGTTAAAATTTTCCTTAACACCGCTATCTCCAACTCCAGTTGCTCCTACCTCTGCGCTATACAATTGTTTCCTGTCGGGGTTCTTAAAACATTTAATTGTTAAATGCCCCTTACCGCATATGCTACACTTGATATCCGATCTACCACTCGGTTTGTTCGAGTCAACTTTGTCCTGTTTACCCTGCGTTGTGCCTCTATTATCGCGTTGCCCCTTATTAATGCAACTATATACGCCTCCGCGCGCTTCTGCAAACAAATCTGCCTCCCTAGCCATTTAATCTAAATTACCAAACTGTTTTGGCTTCAGATGTACATACAATTCTCTATTACATGACTCCAGGAACTGATCCCTTGCCATGAAATCCCAGACAGCCGGAAAAGATTTTTCTATCTTTGCCATATTAAGCCATTTTTCTAAATAACTTCTCAGTCTACTACTGAACTGTATGAACGTTTCTGATTTCTCGGGCCTACTATAACGAAACTGCTTCCTAAATCCGCGCTCTGTCATGTCAAAATTCTTTAATAAAGCGTCCTTTAACTTATCATAATCCGCAGCATCCTCATTTGACAATCGGTCATATACGTCAAGTGCGCGCCCTTTGAGCAATGCACTTAAATACGCGGCCCAAACACTCTTATCCCATTTATTAGCCGTAGCATATTTCTCAAACCTAGATAAATAACTATCCATTTTATCTTTACCCATTTCAAAATAAGGTAACTTAGGATCCCGGGCATGAGCCACCTTCTCAGCTTTTTGCTTTTCAAATTCTAGCTCGAGCTTCGTTCTCTGCATTTCTAATTGGTTCCTTAATTCTTGGTGCTGTAACTCAAACCCATGTTTTATTTGTTCTAAATGGGCCTCACTAATCTCTTTTGTCTCCCTTTTACTCTTAATGCGTGCCATTTCAAGTTCCTTATTAACATTCAACATAGCTAGTTCATGTGCCCTTTCCTTTTCCTTTTCCTCTAACTTAGCTAGTTCATGTACCCTTTCCTTTTCCTTTTCCTCAGACCTTAACTTTTCTAAATCCCTTTGCTCTTGCCTTTCTGCCCGCTCAATATCTTGCTGCTCCTTAACAAAACCTTGTAACTCCTTCCCCTCATAACCTAAGTCCTTTCCCATTTGCATTAAACGCTCCATTATTGATAACGTAAATCTCACGTTACTATCAAAACCACTATAAACTGATCAGTTATGATCAGTGATGATTGAATGGGCTTAACTAAAACGTTACGATATGTGTTATACGCGTTAATCTAACTAAAACGTTAGTTATTAAAGCACACGCGATTTGAAATGTCAAATGCTTTCAGCAAAGTATGGCGTTGCGTACTGGTAGTCTAATATGACGTCATAAACTGACGACGTTTACAGTAAAATGCTACAATCCGAAGTTTCATCACATTACAAAACTCCGATCATAACAAGTCACCATTAATGTTTCTATTACGTCATACCTAACCTCAAGCCACAGCGTAAATATTAACGCTACCGTTATGTCAACGTCAGTAAATTGTTAACGTCACTACGTCAGAACCATGTGTGGGTAAGATCAATTAGTAACTCCAGTTTAACTTAGTAGAATGTCAGGTAACACAATTAAGTGGGGTCTACTTAAATTTTTCGTTACCAAGAAAAAGTGGGGTTTGCCTTGCCTTCCTGCTCAGAAATTATCAACTTGTCAGTATCCATTTAGTTGAATACATGGGTTTCGCACTTCATCAACACAGGAAGGAAGATTCAAGTTAATTTCTAAATGTGGCTGTCAATACATTTTTTTTTAAATTGATGATTCAGAGTATCAATGTGCTGTTCCACAGCCGGGAACACCAGCCAGAGATCAAATCCTCACTTCACTGACACCAAATGTTACATGTGGGTTTACGGCGTCCCGCAAACCCCCATGCTGACAAGACAACCGAGCGTGATCTCTGACAGGTGTACGGGCAGCTGTGGGGTAAGGCACAAGAAAGATATTAGATGAATGACATGAATTATTTACAGTATCTACATTTAACACTCACTAACACAAAACATCACAAATTGTTGCTTCTGAAGCCAACTCACGACGTCCGCTCCGAAGGCAAAACAATGTTCTGTGCTCTGAACGGGTGACGTGAATACCTACAGAAGCAAACAACAAAAACAACAACAAAAACAAAAAAAGAAACAACTCAAGACGCGACTGGCCAGTTTATAACTTAGGGTGAATCCCCTCTCGCGTGAATCTTCCTCTCGCGAACTAGTGTAAACTAGTCTATCGACATTGTTGCCGATCACAGGTTTAGCGATCGCACCAATCTGATTCGTCCGAATCACCTGCAGGTTATATAATTGACCTCTTCCATTTGGATGATCTCACATTTGTTCACAATGGACAATGGTATGAGCTGATTATGGTGGTCTGTCCGCCCGTGCTGGACCCTAACCCCCAGCGTCGTACCAGTACCTGCTGCTATACTGCAGGGAGCAGCAGGTCACCACACATTGTTGTGCCTTTCAATATACTTTCTTTTTCCCGACACAATGTTGTAAATACTCGTTACAACTTGACCTGCTGCTCAAGTGTTCGTTTTTCTCAGGGTTTATATATCTATGAATACTACCGGAAAATCATGCATACTCATATTAGCTTGCTAAGATCGTGGCGAGGTGGAGATACCGTCCACAAATGAAGCTAGATAGCAAAAATCGAGTAGATAATGGATTTGCGTTCAAATAGTATATTTCCCATAGGAAAAATTGATGAAACGACCCTATAAATCAATGACATGACTCCTGTCAAAACGAACACCCACACAACACGTGACGGGAATGAAAATCATATATGGCACAATTTGGCGGTTGGCGATTTTTAGGCAAATTTTATAGAACTCAGCCTTATAGCGGCCCCCTGTATTGTAAAAACAGATCTCTATAAACCACTCATGCATACATCGTATGATATGTGCATGACTTGTTCATGGAGCAGCACGTTTTGCCTACCATATTTCACCTAAAATATTTCACTCTCACCGCCCTACCATATATCTACTAAAATAATTTAGATGTGCATAAGCACCAGAGAGGTTTCCTATTCCATCTCGTAACAATGGAAAAACCTTTGAAGTCTTGTCTCAAACAGGACACTGGGGCACGTGCAAAACTCTTAGCTCTTAGCTCAGGTGAGCGATATAGGACCATCATGGTCCTCTTGTTTGTTACTTACTGTGTGTATCACTTGTGTGTTTTTATTTTGGATGGCCATTTGGTCATTTTGTGCGAAAGTAACTGTCTTTATGGCCTTCCTTTGTTTAGGTTTCCATTATGTTCTGGTCGCTTCATGTTTGTGTTTCTTTCCCTTTGGTGTCTTTGGTGGGTGGAGTAAGTTAATTGTATCGATTCCTGATCTTTGTTTTACTTCTACTTTATTTTTAGGGAAAATCTTTGAAAATCTACTTCTCTGAAACCACAAGCCCCATGTCTTTGATATTTGGTGTGAAGCTTCATCTAGTGGACCTCTATCATTTTTTTTAAAATTATAGCCCTTGGACCAGAAATGCTCCCCCCCCCCCCCCGCACCGAGGCCCTTGTTTTTTGATAGGATTATGTAGAGAATATTTTTAAAAATCTTCTTCTCTGAATCCGCAAGGCCCAGGTCTTTGATATTTGGTGTGAAGCTTCATCTAGTGGACCTCTTCCAAGATTGTTCAAATTATATCCCTTGGGCCAAAAATGCCCCCACCCCGGGACCCACCGGTTTTACATAGACTTATAAAGGAAAAACCTTCAAAAATCTTCTTGTCTGAAACAAGAAGGCTCAGGTCTTTGGTAGTTAGTATGAAGCTTTGTCTAGTCGACTTCTACCAAGATTGTTCAAATTATAGCCCTGGGTCAAAAATGGGCCCACCCTGGTGCCTATTGGTTTTACAAAGACTTATATTGGGAAAACCTTTGAAAATCTTCTTGTCTGAAACCAGAAGACCTAGGTCTTTGATATTTGGTATGAAGCTTTGTCTTGTGGATTCTACCAAGATTGTTAAAATTATATCCCTGGGGCCAAAAGTGGCTCTCCTCGGGGCCCACTTGTTACCCTTTGGATTAGGTGAGCGATCCAGGGCCATCATTGCCTTCTTGTTCCTACTGTTTGTATTAAGATTTGTTTGACAGGCAGGGTATTGCAGCACATAATAGCGGACATGTGTCAGTACGAAATTCTTTACTGGCACGGATGTGACTCTCTAAATGGTTCTTCAGATTTATGCAATTTATCCTTTCAATGGGATTTCAAATTGCTAAAAGACAAATAAGCATAAAATACATAAGTTTAATTTAGAAGCACTATGGAATACTGTTGGAAAACCGAGGTCTTTATTTAATGTCTCGTTTAATTGGGTGAAGCTTACCACTTTTTGCTGCTATAACATTTTATTTTAATTTCAACAGCTAAGTAAGTAAGTAAGTAAGTAAGTCAATACTTTATTTAACAAGGGTGACCCAATTGGTTTACCCAATCTTCCTTGGGGCCCTCAAAGCATGACATGTAACAGTCATATTATCAAAGTACAGTACATGAAACAATATTAATACACATTCAAAATTTCAAAATGAAGAAATTAGAGAGAGAGAGAGAGAGAGAGAGAGAGAGAGAGAGAGAGAGAGAACATGCTAAGGTATACATACATTCATTCATTACCAAGAACTCATATTTTCAAAATGTAGACTTTATGGCGGTGGAGGTCCTTACTTAATGGTTAATTTAACTTTTTATCCATTCGGTACATTAAGTTATAAAGACTTTTAACGATGAGGAATTCTTTATGCTAACTGGGATACTATTCCATACGATCACACCGGAGTATGAGAGGCTTCCCTTAAATAAATTACATTTTGGCTGTGGCACTATATAATTTTTCTACGTTACAGATCGTAAATTCGTTGCAGTATTATTAAGATTTATATCCCTCATTTGGAAAAGTTCCTGTAAATAACTAGGAGCGATGCTGTTATATACTTTGTACATTATTTTTGCTTTATTAAGGAAAACACTTTGATCGAATGATAAAATATCCAGCCTTTCAAGATCTGCGTTAAGACCATTATATTCCTGCAACAAAATTAACTTACAGGCGCGCCTTTGCAATTTGTTAATTTTCTTTATATTATAATTAGACGTATTACACCATATCACACTACAGTACTCAATATGTGGCTTTATATATGCATTGTAAAATAAAAGTCTATACTCTGTTGATAAATATGGTCGTATTTTACTTAAGAGCCATTGATATGTAGAAACCTTTTTTGCTACATGTTTGAACTGACCGTTCCACATAAGATTTTCATCTACATGTACCCCTAGTATTTTGCCGTAGTTGTAATTCTTATATCAATATCATTATATTTCAAACTTAAACTTGGATTTTGTAAACTAGTTCTTTTCTGTCTGCTAGCTATTAGCATTATTTTTGTTTTGTCGATATTTAAAACCATACCACTTTGTTTACACCACACATGGAGTGAGTTTAACGAACTCTGTAGGTTAGTTTCTAGCAAATGCATGTCACTTTGGAAGTCATAAAACGTAGTGTCGTCAGCATAAAGGTCAACAACAGCCGAGTTTTGAAGCGATAATGGCAAATCATCAAGGAAACACGTTGAGTTCTGTCTGTCAAATATGACTCAAACCATTTTATAGTGCTATTGTTGCATTGTGTTGTTGTGTTGTTGTTGTTGTTGTTGTGCATTAGAATGCGATACTTTTATTGAAAATGGTAACTTAGTGAGGTAAAAAAGTCGGTATTTTCGTTGGATGGCGATGGGGATTTACATCTTCAAATTATATTTTTTATATACTTTACCCCCCTTAATTACTGCTTCCGAATTATGTTCCTTTTTTAAATTCCGTATAACCTGTGTGCGTTATTTAAACTACTCACAATGGATTATAATTTTGTTGCACACCGGACAAGGAAATCCTTAATTTTACCCTGGGATAGAAATTTATGTTCTGACCCTGGTGTTCCGATCCAAAATCGAATATAATCGTGTGTTTGATAAATGCACTGGTTGACTACGCCCTCGTATGCGCAGGCGTTAAGGTTGACGTCACAGCAACGTCACTAATCATTCCTGCAGTGTCAACACAATATGGCGGACGTTAGTAACCGAAGTGACTGCAGCATTAAAAATCCGCTTTAAGAAATCGAAGGTATGCAAGAAAAAGAATCCAATATGGGTGTGAGGGGTGGATAGAAAAATCCGTCCCTCGGGATCACTGTCCGGCATCACTCGGCAAGCCTCGTGATGCCGGACGGTGTCCCTCGGGACGAATTTTTCCATCCACCCCTGACACCCATATACGATTCTTATAGACTCGCACACTTTGGGAACCATGACAATTTGATCGAGACAGCAGTAGTTCGAATGATTGATGGTTGGTTTATACAGGATCTTACATGAGTGTTCATGCATTATTGAATTTATTTAACGAGTTGAGGAAAAAGGGATAAACTGTGGTGTCTTTTCCTCAACGAGTTTAATAAATTTAATAATACATAAGCTCGAATCTATTATATAACATTTTAAACGTAGTTTATTCATGATATAAAAAAAAAATCTCAATATTCCGCCATTAGTAAACGCGACGCCGTTAAGCACGTCCTGTTACGTTACGGGGCGTATCGAACTTATTTGCATATTTAATCCACCGGCCCCGATAAATTAGTGGTAGAGCGTCAGCTTCGGGACAGGTGTGTTTGTGTTTGTGTGAATTCGGGTTTAACGTCGCTTTCAACAATTTTTCATTAATATCACGACGGTGTCTGGTTGCGAGTGGGAGCTCATTGCTCACTTTTATAGTGCTGCCTCACTGAAGTATCATGTCCCAGACACATTACATGATTCCACACCCAGTCACATTATCCTGACACTGGGTCGACCAGTCCTAGCTCTACCCCGTAAATCTGAGTGCCAAGCGAGAAGCAGCTAGTACCATTCTTAACGACTTTGGTATGTCGCGGCCCGGGATCGAACCCGTGACCTCCCTTTCCCCGGAGCGGACACTCTACCAACTGAGCTATCGGGGCCGGTTTCGGGACAGGAGGTCGCAGGTTCGATCCCCGGCTGCGCCATATCAAAGGCGTGAAAAATAGTACTACGCGCTCCCTTGGCTGACGCGCACATTATCAGGGGTAATCCTAAGAAGATAAGTATTCTTTGTCGCAATAAAAGCTCCGCAGAGCTTATGTTATTTGTTTCTAACTCTTACCATGCTGTTCACGACAACCCCTATCTTTAGAAACAGTGTAGATCCAGATCAGATGGCTTCTGAAGAAGCCATCTGATCAGTATCTATACTGTTTGGCATTCAATTTATGAATTTGTAGGAATAAATTACTTCAAGTAATCTGATTGGTTCAAAGTCAGAAATGGGTGTGGCTAGACTGAATATTCAGCAAGAGAAGGGTTAATATGCGACGTTTATCTGTTTATCCGCTAGGCTAATCAGCAGACGACAAATAGATGATTTTTTTTCTTATTTTCCCCAGAAAACAGAACATATCTCGTGCAAATGGTCTCCGTAGAAGACATTTTGCATGAACTGTCAAATCATGTTTTCTGGGAAAATTAGAAAGATATTTCAAAATGTCTCTGCTAAAAATCCCTGCATGCAGAGCGTTAAAATTTCGCTGTGAATGATCGTGTAAGAACTTACGTTCCTCCTCTTTTACCACGTCCCCTACTTCTTCCACTTCTACCAAGACCTGCATCTTTGAGTGTTTCGCTGTCTTCGTCTTTTTGATCTCTAGTCTGCATTTCCCTTTCCTTTCCTCCTCGACCTTTGAAAGCTCTGTGAAATTGATCCTCATTTTCATGACGTGTGTAAATAATGTGATCACTTCTTCCCCTGCCCCTTCCTCTGAATCCTCTAGCTGAGTGTCTACCGCGACTATTTGTCTCGTCTCTCTCGTCTACATCGTAATCATCGCCAAGCGACATACTATCTTCATCAGCATATACCTTGCCACTGGTTACACCCCGCCCTCTTCCGCGACCGCGTTGTCTATCACCTCTGACATATCGTCCTCTTTCAGACTCAGCAAACTTATGATGACCATTGTTATCGGGACTTAGAAATTGCATTCTCGCACGACTTGGAGTACCTGCACCATGCGCGGAAAAGTCCGTTTCTGTTGTCTCTTCATCCTCTACTCTGCGTGTTTTCTGTCCTCTACCACGATGTTGGCGCCCCCGAGTTCGACCACGCCTGTTTCCTCTTCGATTGTTTACTGATTGTTCCTCTGACGATGCGCGTTGCTCATCCGTAAAGTAAATCGGGATAGGATACAACTTTCCCTCTTCATCTGAAGCCATTATCTCACTGGAACAATAGAAAGAGGTGCCCATTCATTTAAGGGAAATGGGAAAACCTGGCAGATTTTCCCGCCATTTTTCAAAGATGGGGTGGGGTGGGGGGGGGTGGCAACTTTCGTGACTTCCTGTTCGCTTTTCTATAAGCCCTGTCCCATTAAAGGAAAGAATTTGACCCCTTTTGACATTGGAGACAAAAATACTTTTGCAGGAGTTTTCTCCCCTTAAGGTGTATCCATTCCCCTTAAGAAATGAATATAATTTATTTAACGTCCATGGAAGTATGAACAGCATCGGGTCACGAGCATAATTCGATGAACGTTAAATACATTACCTTTATTTCTTATATTCCCTTACTTCCCATCCATCATATGACGAAAAATTGTGTGTAAGGGCTAAAATGAAAGGAAAAAGAAAACAATTGCACGCAGTTTTACTGTTGATAGCGGAATAGCGTCGTTGGCGCCATAACGTCGCCATCGTCCAATCATAGTGGAGAGAAGTATTATTTATATCGACGTTACTGATGTCGCGTGAGTCAGTGTATTCATTCTAGTATATTTACATTTCCAGTGTAAAGTCTAATGTAAACCTATAGAAAACAATGTAGTTCATACCTCCATGAACTCATCGAGTTACATGATTTTCAGTGACGTCAGTCTAAAGCATGATTCTCTACGGGCGATGGTGACGTCAACGCTGTTCCGCTCTTTGTAAAAAAAAAGCGTGTAGATGCTTTTCAGCTTTAAAAGTTTACCCTATAAGCACAATGATGAGGGGCCAAGGATGTAAATATAAAAAAAAATAATCTTATTTTTTCTGCTTTTCATGGCGGGTCGCTAGCAAAGTTACATGAACCCCTTCGATGTTCATTTACTTTGCACGCGACCCACTGCGTTCTTACTTTCATGAACAGCTGAAAAAAAAAAAAAATTCTAAAATGAGCACTTCCCAGTAATCTGTTTGTTTGATTTGAGGTTTGAGGTCGCCGCTAACACTATTTAGGTAATTTTGGTGACGTTGCTTCCAATTTTGTGCGACTTTTACCTGATATAATGATGAAATATTTACATTATCGGTGCATTTACGAATCAAAGCACTGAGAGAACTTGTGGGTCGATTGTCTCTAGGTGTAGTTAGGAAAAATGGGCCTGGACGGGGACTTTTTCATTTTACCCTTAAACTCCTTTACTGAAGCAAACCGTGTAGACCATGATCAGACACTGCGTTTTTCGGCGCCTGACCCTTAAATTCTTATACTCTAAGCAAACAGTGAAGACCCTGATCAAACGCCGCGTTCTGCGGCGTCTGATCTGGGTCTACACTGTTTGCCTAGCCCAACCCATGATTCAAGCCAAGATTTTACAGTTAACCTTTTCACCTAAACACGCTGACCTCACTGCGATAAAATTCTATAAATAATCTGCGTGCATTCCTACAAATCAGTGATAGTCACGTGGACTCCAGCACTAATAGAGGTTTTGTCCTTTATACCTTTGGGTCGATTGATAAACAATCGATCCAAAAACCATTATAGTTAACTACTGGGAAGCAATGTTGTTAGTAGTATAGGGGGCACTATGGGGACCAGATTATGGGGACCAGATTATAGGGACTGGTCCCTATAATTTTGTTGGTCCCCATAATCTGGTCCCCATAGTGCCCCCGCTTGATCTAAGCTTGACTAGGCTAGTGGGGTATCTGTGGTGTTTTGTGTTGATTACCTTGGTCCCTATAAATTTCAGTGTTTTTGACTGGGTACTATCAAAGATGGACTGAGTGTTTTTGTGTTGATTACCTTGGTCCCTATAAATCTTCAGTTGCTAAAATTTATAGGGACCAAGTTTGAATTGACTTAGCTTTTGACTAAGCCTGAAAATAACTTAGTTTTTTTTTGGTGATCTTTCAAGTAGATCCATGTGTTTGTGTTGATTACCTTGGTCCCTATAAATCTTCAGTTTTTGAAATTTATAGGGACCAAGCCTAAAATGACTTGGTCCCTATAAATCTTCAGGTTTTGAAATTTATAGGGACCAAGCCTAAAATGACTTGGTCCCTATAAATTTGATGTTTGATGAAATTATAGGGACCAAGCTTGAAAATGACTTAGTCTTTTGTTGGAAATCTTTCAAGAGGTCCAGGGATACCACAAGATGACATTATGTTTGTCTTTTGGAAATAACTTGAAATTGAAAAAAAAATGTTTGGCACGAATAGGGCTCGAACCTATGACCTCCTGCTTATCAGACAGGTGCTCTACCAACTGAGCTAAAGTGCCATGATATATTTTGTATGTAATATAAATGTTTTAAACTTAAGACATTATGGTTATTTTTTCTTAACTGTTTGATAGCCCTGAAAAGGGCTGTTTGGGTTTTGAATATTTTATTCTTTTATCTGGTTTTCTTTTTCCGTATGTGTTTGGTAGCAGCTGCAAATCTAATAGCTGATGATGACTGCATCAGTTGTTCATCTTCATTTGCCACGATATTGAAGTGGTTGGAATCCTAATAGGATTCATTTCCAGTGATGATGGTTGCTGAGGACGATCTTCTAACTGTTTGACTCTATTTTTGAGCTCATTGATTTTCTTCACTAAGACTTCAATAACTTTGGGTTGGGGTTTAGATTGTTGTACTGGGAGCTGTGCATAGATCAGTTGGTTAGAGGGTATTGTTGTATATTGTTGTTAAATGTTTCATTGATAGCGGTTGTTAAAAGATCTGGATTTTGCAAGAGATCATCGAATGATATTGACTGTTCCTTTCAAGAAATCTGAAGTAGGTCAAGTCCTTTTTATACTCTGGAGAGGGATTGACCTACTTTCAAAAATACTTTCTTTCACGCCCGTGTTCACTGTATAAATACCGATGCATTGGCCTACTTCCTTGCACTTCTGTGTACAAGACAAAATGGCACATAATAGTGAAATTTACTTCAAAGCGTTGGAGGGGCAGACGGAGTCACTGAAGAGTGGGGTTAGAGAATTGATGCTCTCGTTTGACATAGTCAAGCGAGAAGCTGAAGGATTATTTTCCTCACTGGACAATATGGAGAAGATGATAGCCATCACAAAAGAAGCAGCAGAGTTGGCCCATGGACAACGGCTGGATGGTGAGGTGCCTGTGCCCTCTGCTGCCACACAGACGGAAGACTGGGGAGGGAAGCGACAGAGCCTCCGTTCTGTCTTTCCAGTGGGTCCAGGATTACGTATGAATCCTGGGCCAGAAGATGTCCAGCATGCGGTGGAAGAACATGCTGCCAATGTTAGTTTTATAAACTAACAAAAACCCAACGGCCCTTTTCAGGGCCACCATTTATTTTTGAATGATTATCCTTTGATAATGTTAGATCAAGATTCCTAAGTCTGGTATTTGCTATGATGTTTCGAAAGAACAAACATCATTGCTACACCAAAGACGATGAATTCTCTGATCATGATTGGCTAAACCAGTTTTTTCCGATTTAAGTAGGTCAATCCGATGTCACTTGTATATATATATCATTCATAGTTATTACAAACTTCATAACCATGGATGAATACCCAAAGTCTGGTATCTGCAGTGAGTGTGATGCTCCAACTTATCTTGAATGTGGTAAGTGTTACTGCATTCTAAGGTATGTTGGAGAGGAACACAACTGCCCTGATGATGACAATGGGTTCTTTGAAGATGACACTTTGTCCATATGTGATGAGTGTCTAGAACAAAAAC
The DNA here is from genome assembly GCA_963580285.1 of Lucinisca nassula. Classification (NCBI taxonomy): domain Eukaryota; kingdom Metazoa; phylum Mollusca; class Bivalvia; order Lucinida; family Lucinidae; genus Lucinisca; species Lucinisca nassula. The sequence goes on along the minus strand of OY757022.1, from coordinate 80,740,592 downwards.
TGAACCTTTGAAGGTTCTCTAGACCAAATGGCCCTTTTCAGGGCCAACACTTATTCTTGAAAGAGTACCTTTTGATGATCATACAAAAGATTCCTAAGTCTGGTATTTGCTATAATGATTTATGTTTCGAACATAGACCATCATTGCTACACCAAAGACGAAGAATTCTCTTAGGATGATCACGATTGGCTATTTCGTTAGCCAGTTTGATTGGTTGTTCGATTAAAGTAGGTCAATCCTCCTACATTGTATAAAAGCCCTTCTGCTTTTGAGTTCTCTCCATATTGTTCCAATATGACTTGGTTTAAGAAGTTACGTGCTGTATTCCACCGAAGGCAATGTCCGGAGGTGGAAACACAACAACATTCTGTGACTGAAGAAGAGTACTGGAAGAAAGTGGAGAGGTTACAAAGCGGACTGGCTTTCTAGCAGTTCCTAGCTAGAAGGGGAGTGGGATCGGTTACCATTAAACCGATCGCTATAGTAGAACCATTCCGTGGCTAGTAACTGTTTTAGTTACTAGCTACATAAGAACAGTCCTTTTTAGGGCTAACCCATGGATTTCGTTAAAGAATAACCTTTTATAATAAACAAAGACTGGTAAACTTTTACTGTTTTTAATGTGTTTTAAAAATTCTTAATACAATACTATATTTTTCTTAACTATCTTATTCAAATGTCTATTTTGTCTTTGGTTTCTTCACACCACGAGTGTTAGAAGTTGTTCGCTTTCGTTTTCTTGATTTCTTAACACTAGATTGTTTCTCCTCAGTAGAATAAAAATAAAAAATGAGTTCTGTTTCTCCTCGGCATAAGGCTGTTTCTCTTCAACACAAGGCTGTTTCTCATCGGCACAAGACTGTTTTTCCTGAGGATTGTCAGGTGATATTTCTTCAGTAGGTAATGTAGGTGGTATGTCCAACTCATCTTGTATCAACTGCTTCTGTGGACATTCGGGTGCCCAATGATCTGGAAGTCCACATATGTAACAATGTCCGTAAGGTAGCTTGAACCCCGATGTACAGTCTCGTGACCAGTGTGTCGTAGCATTACATCTGAAGCAACGTCCATAAGGTGTTTTCATCAGTTGTTGATCAAGAAGGGATTTTTCCAATGTCCGAAGAAGATGGATATCATATTGGTGTTTCAATAACTTCTTTAAACTTGAACAATGGAAGTAGATACTTTCAGGATCACTATATTTCTTTGTTCTTGGATCCCTATTGTATTTCATCTTGTTTAAGATTTTTGAAGTTTTCACCGTGGCAGTCAGAAGTAGAATGAAGTTCTATTCAAGATCGCTTCCTTTTATATTACCCTTGCCTCGTGTCTTCGAATGTAAGAACTCGATCACCTTTGGATTGTCAGCTACAGATTTTTTCCAGTTCTCAAATGTGATAACTGAATCTTCTAACAGTTTGTACTTAGCACAAGTCCACCACAATTTCTTGAAATCTTCAAAAGTTTCTTTTTCATTTAATTTCATCTGGATTTCTTCCATAGAAATATCTTCATGAGAAAACAGTATGTAGATGCAAAGTAGTAATCTTCTGTAAGGTTTGAATTTTACCACTTGTGTCAGAGGTACTTCAAACCACTTCTTCTCCATGCTGTTGATGAAACAATGATGATCTGTGTTTCAGGTCAATTTATATGATCAAAGAATCCATCTGTTTGATAAAATCGTCAATATCAGTTTCCATTGGTTCCTCATGACGGTTTTCAGAACAGTCCATCGGTTGTTCTGATGAAGCTCTTTCAATATCCATTATCATGTTGAAAATGTAGCTGATCACCTCATCGTTGTTAGCTACATGCAAATGCCATTGATCCAGTTTCACGGGTGACTCATCCAGTATGTTACTCATGAGCCAAGCTGTTCTTTTCATCTCATGCCGAAAAGACATAAATGTATCATATCTTCTCAACCAAACATGAATGTCATCTTTAGTTTTCAAGAAATCTACATTATCTGGCTCTAATTACAAAGTTTGTTCAAGTGCAAGTCTGTAGATCTCAAATTTCAGAATTTGATCTAAAGATACAGGTAGACTTTTTCTGATGGTCTTAATCATGATTGTTAGTTAAGTATGCAATTAGAATATTTAGTTGGGAACTTCAATATGATCTTAGGTTCTTTTCTCAACTGTTCGTGGCCTAATGTCACTTTATATCCTTCTTTGGCATTTATATATTCCGACCAATAGTCGTTGAAAGTCAAACATCCCGATGGTAATATCATAAGATCTTGATTGTCCCGACTACAGAATAACTGTTTGACTTGACCTTTGGTATATTCCTCATTCAGTATCAGATATCCCAAAAACGTATCTCTATATAGAAAGCTAGATGACACATTACCATGTAGAAAGTGCTGATGGAAGGTTTCAGACATATAACACATGTCCCGTGTGGTAAAGTTAAAGAAAGTGACCAGCCATCTTTTTGCTTTCTTAAGGGTTGGTTGATATTGAAAATGAAAACGGCTAATCTGTCTATGAAACTCTAATCGTTTCTTATCTGACAAATTAGGAAGTTCATCAATAAGCAATAGTAAATGAATCATTTCATCTTGGTAAGTTATTTGAGATCCAGTGTTCTTCAAAATCTTCATTCTTATTTTAAACCAGGTGTCTTCGATGAGTTCTGTAAAGTCTTGGCCTTTTCCACAGTTGTACATGTTGAATGTCAAAATCATCTCCGTTATTTCCAAGGGTAGAATACGGCCGGTAGTCATGATTAATCTGAAACAAGAATTTTCAAAAATCGGTTAAGGCAGTCAAAAGTTATAAGCGTTATTGTTTTTTTTTTCTCACTGCTTATATCATTTTTAATTTCAATAAACTTGTTTCAGATCTTGATATTGATACTAATACTCCTGATTCATGTGATTGTAAAAACTCAAAGTATTGCTATCCTGCTGCTGGTCATGTAATTACTGGCAATTTGAAAATTATTCCTGATTCTAGGATAAGGAATATAATTTCTAAAGGACCGAAATATCGGTTTCCTTCTAAAATTGATTCCAGTAAATGTAGAGATGAAATCGCTGCTTCCTTGAATGAATTCGGTAATCGATGGTGTAAGCGAGAGTATGTTGAGCATAAAGCCCTTAAGGACTGGAAACTTAGCATTTTAAAACTAGTGAATAAACGCATTTCTTTCTATTCTCAAAATACTAACTTATTACCTCCTAAGCCCAAGACGTCTTTACGTCATCTTAAACTAGGTATTCAAGAATTTCATAAGAAGTTTGTTTTGGCCCCTGCAGACAAGGCCGCTAACAACGTCGTCGTTGTGTGACGGCTCCACTATGTTAACACGCTTAAGCAGGAGCTTGGTGGTACTAAGGCCTATGAACTTCAGCCTTTAGCTGAAGAGAGAGCTATAGTAGATAAACATGTTTGTCTTTCAGCCACCAACTTTGCTGTGTGTGTTAACGAAGGCCAAGACAAGCTTCCTACGCTATACTGGTTACCAAAACTTCATAAAAAACCTTACAAAGCACGGTTTATTGCAAATTCTAGCTCTTGCACTACCACTGAACTTTCTAAATTATTAACTTCCTGTCTTACTGCTATTAAAACGCATGTAATTAAATATTGTGATAAAGTCTTTGAAAGATCAGGAAGAAATCTGTTTTGGTCTATAAAAAATTCGAATGAGGTTTTAAATAAATTGAAATCTAGACATTTTCGTGCTTCTAGTCTGTCTACCTACGATTTTTCCACTCTTTACACTACACTTCCTCATAATCTTATAAAAGAAAAGCTTAATGATTTAATTGAATGGGCTTTTCACAGAGAAGATTCTCTCTATCTTGCATGTAATGTCAGAAATGCATTTTTCACTTCTAAAGAGCATAAGAATTATACACTTCGGTCATGTCAGAAAGTGTGTGATGCCCTCACCTTTCTACTTGACAATATTTATATTAGATTCGGTACTAAGTTATTTAGACAAATTGTGGGTATTCCGATGGGTACTAATTGCGCACCTCTTGTGGCTGATCTGTTCTTGTATTGTTATGAAAGAGACTTCATTTTGTCGCTTTCCATTGATAACCAATCTGAAATTATTGAAGCTTTTAGCTCTACTTCTAGATATTTAGATGATTTATTAAATATTGATAATGCTTATTTTGATGGTTTGATCAGTCAGATGTACCCCCTAAAACTTCAGTTAAATAAAGCAAATTCTTCTGATACCGAGGCCCCGTTTTTGGATTTACATCTATCTATTGTAGATGGATTTGTTTCGTGCAAAATTTATGATAAACGCGATGACTTTGATTTTGAGATTGTAAATTTTCCTTTTTTGGATGGTGATGTTCCTCGTGCGCCATCCTATGGCGTTTATATTTCGCAATTAATTCGATTTGCCAGAGTGTGTCGTCATGTAACTGACTTCAACACTCGTAATAAATTGTTAACGGCTAAACTCCTTAATCAGGGTTATCGGTACCATAAACTACGCAAAGCCTTTTCAAAATTTTATAGACGCCATTCTGATTTAATTTCAAAATTCAATATTGGACTTAAATCTCTTCTGCAACAAGGTCTATCGGAACCCGAATTTTATGGTGACTTAGTATATAAATTCAGAAAAATATATAACCGCAATGACTTCAGCACCCAATTTCGTAAAATCATTCTTCGATATAAAAAGATTGGGTACAACATGGATATTATACGACAGACTGCATGCATGGTAGTTAACCCAATCACGGTTGGCAACTTTGCTTCCCTCTTTAATTGCACGCCGGTGGGTCAGGCCTCAGATTCTATGACGGCTCCAACGTAAAGGCTTATTGAAAATTAGAGAGATAATGTTGGTTGGTGCCTGATGCTCTGTCTCTGGTCGGGCTCATCGGAGTCTAACTGTTGGTTTTCTTTTGCTCCAGCATTTCAGTGGTTTCTTGCTGTCGAGTCCTCACCGTTGTCTCACCTCTGTGCTTCTATGATTTTTGTGTTCACGGAGATGTTGCACTGATGAGTTAGGAGGCCTTCATGCGGACTGAACAAATTATTTGTCTAAATCGCGACGGAAGTAAGGGCGAGGATTGTGGCCATGTAAAATCGATTTAAGCCCCCCAGTGGAAATCTTCCACTGACCGTTCCAAGGCGGCTCTTCTGTGGCGATTTATTTATGTTGTTGTTTGTTACTTACTGTGTGTATCACTTGTGTCTTTTAATTTTGGATGGCCATATGGCCATTTTGTGGGAAAGTAACTGTCCTTATGGCCTTCCTTTGTTTAGGTTTCCATTATGGTCTGGTCGCTTAATGTTTGTATTTCTTTCCCTTTGGTGTCTTTTATGGGTGGAGTAAGTTAATTGTATCAATTCCTGATCTTTGTTTTACTTCTACTTTTTATAATTATCGGAAAACCAATCCTCTTTCCGGGAATAGGATACTTTCAAATTCAATGGACTAAAGCCAATATGATCGATTTTCGGAAAATTGACCTTACATTTTTTAGGGAATGGGTGAACTTTCAGTTCGAATAGACAAAATCTCTATTGACCAATTTTCGGAAAATCTCACTGACTTTTGATGTTTGTTTTAACAATGACAATAAGATTTGAAAATCAATGATTATAAAATCTTAAGTTTCCTGTGCATCCCCCGCAAACACTGTATAGGTCATTTTTGGACACGTTCTGACTTCTACCCAACTTTGAGATGAAATGACATCTCAAGCCCTACCGCCCAATGAAACCAATAGGGTGTAAGGGATGATTTGACCCGTATCCCTTTATCTGGTTAGACATTATATTGATGTGTGGTTGGATTCAGCCCTGCGTGGAAACATCCCAATCTTATTTCTCCATAGACAGAAGCAATGCATTAGAAAACCAACTGTCTTGTTGTCTTCTCTAAAGATTCTTACTGTCATTACCCCAAAGTAGCATAGAGTTGTTAGTCGTGATGACTCTGTAACAAGAATTTCGAAAAGTCAGTGGGTCAGTATAATACCGGGTTTTTCAGGTTGAAGATTCATAGTTCAGCATTAAACACCGAAGTATCAACATGCCAAAGAGACATTGGAAGCGAATAAGAACTCCATCCAGTTCGGATGATGAGACCATGCCTAAGAGGGATAAGCTTGTAGACTACTCTGACACAGAAGACGAAGATGAAGAAAATGAACAATATTATACTTTGAAACCGGTGAGGCAGAGGGAGTCCAGAAGATTTAGATCAAGAGCCAATGTATACAGCGTGGACATAAGAAAATTTCCTGAGAAGACATCACCATTAGATTTTGTACCACGCTTGTTTCAACAATTGGTGGACGACATTAAGAGACAGACTGAGGCACAGGGCAATGACAGAATAAGAGTTAGTATCTGCCATCCTGGACTTAAACTTGGGGTGTTCATACCCTTCACAGATGTGTCCTCATTAACTGGAGAAGCCCTGTCACAAGAAATTGAGAAAGTATTACAGTCCAATGAAGACTTCAGAATTGATGATGGCCAGATGTCATTGGAAGTGACCCATACAAGACTCCCAGTTGGAAGTGGAAGAACCCCACTAAACTATGGCCTCCACTTTGATTCTAACAATATGAGAAAGATGAAAAGAAGTATTGTTAATATCAACAATACAGAAGACTCCATGTGCCTAGCCAGAGCTGTGGTTGTCGGCAAATGTCATGCTGACAAAGATGAATCCCCGACCTGGAAGAAGACATGGGAACATATACGTAAATCTACCAAGTCTTTCCAGACCAGTGAAGCTAAGAAGTTGTTGGATCGAGCTCAAGTTCTACATACCAAACCTTGTGGACTTGACGAATACAAGAAGATCCAAGCTGTGTTAGCTCCTGACTACCTGATCAAAGTTCATTCGCAACACGCGAAAGGTGACCTTCTCTTCAAACCTGAATTCAAAATGACCAAACAGACAAAAGTGATACATATATACTATGATGGAGACAATCATTATGATACAATCACCAGTATAACTGGTTTTCTAGGATGTTCTTACTTCTGTGAAATTTGTGACAAAGGATATAAACAGAGAGGCGATCATATGTGTCCCCATGGATGTGACAAATGTTACAATGAGACATTATTTGCGGCAGGAGAAACTTGTTTCTGTAGGGATTGTAAAAGAAAATTTTACAGTCCTCAATGTTTTGCTAATCATAAAAGAATCAAACCTGGACATAAAAAGTCAATGTGTCAGTTAGTTTATAATTGTGGAAATTGTTTCACTAGAATTATTGGGAGTAAGAAAAATCATTTTTGTCCAGAAAATCGAAAATGTAGCTTTTGTAAAGAGGTCGTGGGTGCAAATCATCAGTGTTACATACAATCTTATGTTTGTAAGACTGATGGTGATGCACCCGACGAATCTGATGGTGATGAATCTGATGATGAAGAAGAAACAAGTTCCTCCTCCTCCAAGTACATTTTCTTTGATTTTGAATTTTCACAAAATACAGGAGTACATAAAGTTAATTTCTGTGTAGCACATAGAGCCTGTGACCAGTGTATCCATTTACCTATCCATGAAAAGTGTAAAAATTGTAGCAAGTTCCCAGATCAAGGAAGAGAAATGATCTTTGAAGGTCCTGGTACTTTGCATGAGTTTTGCACTTGGCTATTTCAACCTTTTAATGAAGGCTCAATTTGTATTGCCCACAACTTTGGTGGTTATGATGGGCAGTTTATTTTAAGATATCTCTTAGAGAGTGGAACTTATAAACCAGATGTGATTATGAATGGGCATACCATCATAACCATGAAAGCTGGAAAAACTTGAGTTCAAAGATTCGTTTCAGTTTTTGCACATACGTTTGGCTAGTTTCCCTGATACCTTTGGACTTAAAGAAATGAAGAAAGGTTATTTCCCACATTTGGCAAATACTGAAGCTAATCAGAATTATGTGGGCCCATACTTTCCTGCTGAAATGTATAACCCTGGCCAGATGTCTAGCAAAGACAGAGACGACTTCTTGCAATGGCACAAGTCTAAAGTTGAATCTAATGCTATCTTTAACTTCAGGCAAGAAATGGAAGAGTATTGTCGGAGTGATGTCGATATCTTAAGGAGAGGTTGTGCTTGCTTTAGGCAGCAATTGATGGAAACTAGTGGAATTGACCCCTTTAAAGAAGCATGTACGGTGGCTCAAACTTGTTCACTCGTTTGGAGAACGGATCATATGCCAGAAAACTCAGTAGCTATCATTCCTCCTGAAGGCTATCCAAACCAAAAGAAATATTCGATCAAGGCTGTAGGTTATGGCTAAGAAAACAAACACACACATTCAACATGCATTGAATGGTGGGGAAAAGAAAATTGGTGAGTTTTACGTTGATGGGTTTGACCAAGAAAATAGGAAAATCTATGAATTTCAAGGTTGTTATTGGCATGGTTGTCAAAGATGTTATCCTGACAGACATAAGATCAATACCTACAACTGTTTGAAGATTGACACTCTTTTTTGTTCCACTTTGAGAAAGATTGAAACTCTGAAAGCTGCAGGGTATGAAGTCATAGAATGTTGGGAATGTGATTTTGACAAACAGTGTAGAGATGACAAAGAATTCAAAACTTTGGTAGAGGCTGAATTTACTAACTTGGATCCCTTGAAACCCAGAGATGCTTTGTTAGGGGGAAGGACTAATGCTACCAAATTGTACAATGAGATCGATGAGCGTTCAGATCAAGAAATCAAGTACATTGATGTCTGTTCTCTGTACCCATACATTTGTAAATATGGTGTTTTCCCACTAGGTCATCCAGAGATCTACTCTCAAGAAGAAATTGACAAAGACAATATTCAACAATATTGTGGCCTGATCAAATGTAAAGTTCTACCACCCAGAAACTTGTATCATCCAGTACTCCCTTACAAATGTAACAATAAACTTCTGTTTCCACTCTGTAGAACATGTGCTGAAAATTCTGACAACACTAAACTTTGTAGCCATACTAAAGCAGAAGATAGAGAATTGGTTGGAACTTGGGTCAGTATAGAATTGTTCGAAGCTTTGAAACTTGGTTATCGACTTACAGAAATTTATGAGGTTTGGCATTTCCCCGAGACAACACAGTATGATAAAGAAACTGGCCAAGGTGGAATCTTTGCTGGGTATATTGACACATTCCTGAAAATAAATAAAAATCAAAATTGAGTTCCTTTGCGAGCAATGAAAACATTCATAAGAAAGAAGATGGGTCATACTACGTAGTTTCGGCTAATAAAGCCTCATCAGTAACCCTGCAATGATCCGGCAAAGAAAGCCAGAGGAAACATACTGCAATTTTGCGTATTTCAAATAGGCAGTCGATTCAAAGACTGATATAAATCAAAAGGGGGTCCAAATAATTAAAAACCTGTCTAGAATATGAGTCTAAACCAACAATTTATTTCTGATTTCTCAGAATATTCTGAGCAAGAAGCAAGAAGCGAGTGGGTACCCTGATTGGTGTAAAACTGAGGCAGACAAAGAAAAGTTCAAACAGGACTACTTTGAGGCAGAGGGAATTAGATTGGATCATATTGAAAAGAATAAGGGTCGTAGGGCCACTGCAAAGACAGAGTTGAATAACTTGTGGGGAAAATTGGCTCAAAGAGATAATATGACTAAAACTGAATACATCTCAGAACCATCGACATACTTTGAATTGGTCAATAATCCCATGAAAAAAGTCAAGTATGTTGATGTCTATGGTGAACAGTTTTTACATGTCAACTGGGAAGAGACGGACACTATCATTGAACCTCATAGTTGCAGTAATGTGGTGGTAGCATCTTTTGACACAGCACAAGCCAAATTGAAATCGTACAGTGTGTTACACAAACTTGATACACGCGTCCTTTACTTTGACACTGACTCGGTCATCTATGTCCACAATCCCAAACTTTGGAATCCCACCATTGTGAATAATCGACTTGGGGAATGGACTGATGAAATGCCATATGCAAAAATCACAAAATTTGTTGGTATGGGACCAAAGAACTATGGCTACGAGTATGCTGAAAATAATGGTGATAGAAAATCCACTTGTAAAGTAAAAGGACTGACTTTGGATTTTAACACTTCTCAAATCATACATTTTGAGAAAATGTTAAACTGGGCAAAAACTAAAGATAGAGATTTCCGTGAAACTGTGCAGTATCAACATAAAATCAGAAAACATCCCAATAGGAAAGTAACCACTGAAACACTTTCAAAGATTTATAGATTTACCTATGACAAACGTGTGATTGTGAAAAATGGGTACACTGTGCCATATGGTTATGAATAATGAATTGTTTTAGTAGATAATTAAAAGTATATAAATATACATGCTGTTCGTTGTTCTTTCTCATTACTCATCATGTCAAGCATTCAGACACCAGTAGTACAAGATATTAACAGTTTGTTTTTTAAACATCCTGCTAATCTCTTTATATCAGGTCCAAGTGGATCTGGAAAAACAGAGTTTGTAAGAAAAGTAATTGAATACAAACAAGACTTGTTTGATATTCAACCACAGCGTATCGTGTGGTGCTACAAAGAATGGCAACAAACTTATAATATCTTGCAAGAACGTGAAGGATCCAACATCACATTTCTTTCTGGAATTCCCAATGACGATGATGACATTGTCAGTGATACGACTTTGTCTCACTTGATCGTCTTTGACGATATGTTAGGAGACAAAGATGAAGAAAAAATAAAATTATGGTTTACAAGGAAAGGGCATCATCGAAATGCAAGTGTGATATACATCACACAAAATTTGTTTCACCAAAGTAAAGATAGTCGAACTATCAGTTTGAATGCACATTATCTCATTTTGTTTCAAAGTCCTCGAGATAAAATGCAAGTCAAAGATTTGGCAAAACAACTTCAATCTCCACATGTGATGTATGCTTTCAATGATGCCACATCCAAGCCACATGGATACTTACTGATCGATTTGAAACCAGATACACCAGATCTGTTGAGATTTAGAACACATATTTTTCAAAACTGGTTTACAAAACCAAATCATCAAGGACCAGTTGTTTATTTCCCAAACATATAAAAGTGTGTGTCTGCTTTGAAAATTGATCACTAGTCATTATGGTTTCGAAACGAACATCAGCTAACTTGATAAGGGCACTCTACAATTTGAGTAGAGAACCAAATACTGTAAAACGCAAACAATTGCTCAATGAGGGATTACTTGAAATGATAAAATGGTTTTCTTTGGCTGCAAGAAAAATCATCGAGGGTAAAATGAAATTACCGAAACAGACAAAGAAATTTATGGAAAAACATAAAGATGATCTCAGAAAATTAACAAGTACCATGGTCAATAGTGATGTTAAACGTAACATCATTTTGAAACCTGGTGGAGGTGGTTTCTTGGGTGGCGTTATTATCAGAACATTAATTCGATGGGATGGTAATAAAATATTAAGACGGTTTGCCAAAAAGAAGACTTCTGTAAAGAAGACTTCTGAAAAAAAGAAAAAACTTAGAAAAAATAATGAAAAATTTATTACTGTGAGAAAACGTCCAATTACATCATGGCAAAGTCTTGGAATGCAATCGCCTACTGAAAATGCTCGTTCTGTAACTCGTCGAAAAACAATTTCACCAAATATTGCTAGATTTCAATCACTCTATGCTGGGGAACCACATGTTTTTTAAACTGCAAGACAGTTTGGATTTGAAGCTGCAATGCGCGAAAAAGCTATGCAGGGACAACAAATGTATAATCAACCTTTTAGAATCAATAACATAGGTCCAAACTTGAAACTTACGAGACGCAAAATATAAAAGCCCATGTTAGAGTGGAACTCTTCATAGTGTATCACGACAATCATGACGGTCGTACGTAAAAGAAAAACTCTGAAAAAAAAGAAAACTTCTTTGATTAATAAATATGGTCCTTTCTTAGAAGGACTTTGTCAGTTACCTCCAAAATTTCGTCAAAAAATAATCATTTATTCGCCCAAAGAAGTGATCGATTGTGTAGGGGAATGTTGCTTAAACATTATAAAAGGCAATGTACATCTAACTAAAGCTCAGAAACAACACTTACAATCTAGAAAACAGCATGTTCGTTTGCTGAGTACAAAACAGGTCCCTGTTGCAGCAAAAAAGAAAATCATTAATCAGAAAGGCGGGGCTTTACTAGGATTGTTACTCAAACCTTTGATTGCCCCACTCATAGGATCTGTCCTTGGTGGCCTTCTTAATTCAAATCATAGAAGGGCGTAAAATGGCTATTGTCCCATTCAAACTTTGGGAAGATATGAAACGTTGGAAAAAGGAGCAAATTCAGAAACCTAGATTACCACCTGATCTTGAAGTTTCGGCTACTGCTAATCTTCAAAACGACTTGTCTTCTGTTATGGCTAACAATGAAATCTCGGAATCAGAAAAGTCTCAGCTGTTTGGTGAAACTTTGCATAAATTTAAGACGGCTCATAAAAAAGCTTTAAAAGAACCTTCAGTTTCCCTTTCCCAGCCTGTTCTGCAACCTAAGAAAATCGATCAACACATTTTTGACAGTGTTCCTTCCACCATGAAAAGAAAAGCTCAGCTTTTGCTTTCCATTTTGCAAGAAAACAAAAACATAGCTTGGGATGATGATGGTACAGTCGAGATGTATGGAAAACCTATTCCTGGTTCAAACATTATCGACTTGGTCAATGATGTGATCAGACATAGGAAAGGCATTGAGCCCACGGGTTGGCAAGCTTTTGCCCAAGGATTGAGAGAATTGAATATTCCTCAAGATGTGGTAGGCAATAGAGACAAATGGGAATGGATGCATGAACATCAGCTTCCTCCTTCTGAACAAACACCAGAGGATGTCTTTGTGACTCCTCCAAAAACAAAACGCCATAAAATAAGGACTCCCTATACTAAAAAGCGTAAATATGATCTGCCATCAGTCAAAAAACATGTAAGGCGATTAGCGAGAAAACATATAAAAGAAGAAGAAATGGAAGGTCCTTTCATACATAAATGGTTAACCTATGATGAACAATGAAGTTTGAAAAATTATATTATGATCCTAAAAGTCCTGCTGCATATGCTGGAGAACAAGCTTTATTCCAGTTAGCTAGAAAAACTTCTAAAAAAGTAAAACTTAAAGATGTCAGGGATTGGTTGAGGAAACAAAAGACGTACACTTTGCATAAACCTATTCAAAGAAAATTCAAGCGCCGAACAACTGTAGTTGCAGGAATCGATTATCAATGGCAAGCAGATTTAGCAGATGTGTCAAGTATGTCTAAGTTCAATGACAAACACCGATACTTGCTTTGTGTCATTGATGTATTTTCCAAATTTGCCTGGGTTGTTCCCATTAAAGACAAGATGGGTAAAACTTTGATCAAAGCATTCAAATTGATCTTGAAAAAACGAAGTCCAAAAAGCCTCCAGTCTGATAAGGGAACAGAATTCAAAAATAAAAATTTTCAGAATTTTTTAAAGTCAAAACATATTCATTTTTTCACGACAGAAAATCCTGAAACTAAAGCCAGTATTGTCGAAAGATTTCAAAGAACTTTGAAAAGTCGCATGTGGAAATATTTTACACATCATCGTACACTGAGATATATCGATGTACTTCCAAAATTAGTTCATGGTTACAACCATGCATATCATCGAAGTATCAAATGTGCACCTGCATCTGTAACTAGCAAAAACGAAGTTGTAGTGTCAGAAAATTAATTTGGAAAGAAACAAAAACATCAAAGTCCAAAATTAAAAGTCAGTGATTATGTTCGCATTAACAAGACAAAACGTACTTTTGATAAAGGTTATTTACCAAACTGGACACAAGAGTTATTTCAAATTTCGGCTGTATACAAACATCAAAATCCTGTAACCTATAAAATAGTAGATCTAGATGGCGAGGTAGTCAAAGGCACTTTTTACTCACAAGAGTTACAACGTGTAGAAAAAGATCAAATTTTCGAAATTGAATCTATCATAGATCGCAGAAAACGCAAAATTGGTAAAAAGTGGATCAAAGAAATAAAAGTTCATTGGAAAGGGTATCCATCTAAATTTGATAGTTGGATTTTAGAATCAGATCTTCTATAAAAAGCCTGAACATGAATTTCAGAAGCTCATTCGTGCGTGACACTGCTTCTTTACAATCTGCCGACGGTAGTCAAGGAGTATTAGCAAAAAATCGCTTAACATTTTTGGCTCAAATCGTTGTTGTTTATGCCATCATTATCACATCATTGGTACAAATCAGTTTAAGAAGTCCAGACAAAGAATTGTGGTTGATATTACTCAGTAGCTCTGTTGGATACATTTTACCATCCCCAGGATTAAAATTCAAAAGACAAACTCCAATTTCATCTTCTCTCCCTGAGGAAAAACAAAAACAATGAAAGAATTTTACTTGACTTTATTAAGTGACAGTTCTTTAGACACCTTCCCACAAAATACCCAATCTACTTTCAAAGTCAAATTAGATTGTCCTATTCAAATTGATAAACAAAATTGGGAGGTAGCTTTAGCAGAAATAATAACACCGGCTGAAATCATGAATATCACAGATAAAAATATTTTTTTCTTTCTTCGATTAACAAATAATGCTTTCATTGACATAAAGTTTGATCACTTACGGCATGAAATTTGCAGACAAACAAAAAGATGTTCAGATTATAAAGTAACCTTTCAAACAGGAAATTATACTAGCCCTGAACATTTGATTATGGAAATGAAAAATGCACTTGAGAGTCGTATTCAAAAGATTTTGACTCAACACAACATTAAAATTCATCTTGAATACAGAAGTCAATTAAAACGCATCAAGGTTGCAGTAGAATATCCTTCTGGTTCATCTTACACAAATCAAATTCAGATAGTATTTCCAACACCATTAGCAATCATTTTAGGCATCGATAAACAATTTCACGGAGAACCATTAGGCAACGATAATGTCAAATTCAAATATGGTGTTGACTTGAATATTCATAACAGTCGCTTCTTTGTGTATTCCGATGTGGCCGGTTACACAAACATAGGGCATATAACAGCTCCCATTTAAGAGTAGTTCCATCTGCAAATACAACTGGTGAAATTCATTTCCAACAAGAATTTCTCAACTTGCATTACGTTCCAGTGGCAAAATCCTTCATTGATCAAGTTTACATTAGTATAAAAGGCGATACAGGTAATGATATTCCATTCATTACTGGAAAGACATTGATCAAACTACACTTCAGAAAAAAAGAACAATAATGCGTACTATTCATTATCATCAGTCTGGAGCGGGATTTAAAGTAGAAGTAAAACAAAGATCAGGAATTGATACAATTAACTTACTCCACCCATAAAAGACACCATCGGGAAAGAAATACAAACATTAAGCGACCAGACCATAATGGAAACCTAAACAAAGGAAGGCCATAAGGACAGTTACTTTCCCACAAAATGGCCATATGGCCATCCAAAATTAAAAGACACAAGTGATACACACAGTAAGTAACAAACAACAACATAAATAAATCGCAACAGAAGAGCCGCCTTGGAACGGTCAGTGGAAGATTTCCACCGGGGGGCTTAAATCGATTTTACGTGGCCACAATCCTCGCCCTTACTTCCGTCGCGATTTAGACAAATAATTTGTTCAGTCCGCATGAAGGCTTCCTAACTCATCAGTGCAACATCTCCGTGAACACAAAAATCAAAGAACCACAGAGGTGAGACAACGGTGAGGACACGACAGCAAGAAACCACTGAAATGCTGGAGCAAAAGAAAACCAACAGTTAGACTCCGATGAGCCCGACCAGAGACAGAGCATCAGGCACCAACCAGCATTATCTCTCTAATTTTCAATAAGCCTTTACGTTGGAGCCATCATAGAATCTGAGGCCTGACCCACCGGCGTGCAATTAAAGAGGGAAGCAAAGTTGCCAACCGTGATTGGGTTAACTACCATGCATGCAGTCTGTCGTATAATATCCATGTTGTTCCCAATCTTTTTATATCGAAGAATGATTTTACGAAATTGGGTGCTGAAGTCATTGCGGTTATATATTTTTCTGAATTTATATACTAAGTCACCATAAAATTCGGGTTCCGATAGACCTTGTTGCAGAAGAGATTTAAGTCCAATATTGCAATAAGCCTTTACGTTGGAGCCGTCATAGAATCTGATGCCTGACCCACGGGCGTGCAATTAAAGAGGGAAGCAAAGTTGCCAACCGTGATTGGGTTAACTACCATGCATGCAGTCTGTCGTATAATATCCATGTTGTACCCAATCTTTTTATATCGAAGAATGATTTTACGAAATTTGGTGCTGAAGTCATTGCGGTTACATATTTTTCTGAATTTATATACTAAGTCACCATAAAATTCGGGTTCCGATAGACCTTGTTGCAGAAGAGATTTAAGTCCAATATTGAATTTTGAAATTAAATCTGAATGGCGTTTATAAAATTTTGAAAAGGCTTTGCGTAGTTTATGGTACCGATAACCCTGATTAAGGAGTTTAGCCGTTAATAATTTATTACGAGTGTTGAAGTCAGTTACATGACTACACACTCTAGCAAATCGAATTAATTGCGAAATATAAACGCCATAGGATGTCGCACGAGGAACATCACCATCCAAAAAAGGAAAATTTACAATCTCAAAATCAAAGTCATCGCGTTTATCATAAATTTTGCACGAAACAAATCCATCTACAATAGATAGATGTAAATCCAAAAACGGGGCCTCGGTATCAGAAGAATTTGCTTTATTTAACTGAAGTTCTAGGGGGTAAATCTGACCGATCAAACCATCAAAATAGGTATTATCAATATTTAATAAATCATCTAAATATCTAGAAGTAGAGCTAAAAGCTTCAATAATTTCAGATTGGTTATCAATGGAAAGCGACAAAATGAAGTCTCTTTCATAACAATACAAGAACAGATCAGCCACAAGAGGTGCGCAATTAGTACCCATCGGAATACCCACAATTTGTCTAAATAACTTAGTACCGAATCTAATATAAATATTGTCAAGTAGAAAGGTGAGGGCATCACACACTTTCTGACATGACCAAAGTGTATATTTCTTATGCTCTTTAGAAGTGAAAAATGCATTTCTGACATTACATGCAAGATAGAGACAATCTTCTCTGTGAAAAGCCCATTCAATTAAATCATTAAGCTTTTCTTTAATAAGATTATGAGGAAGTGTAGTGTAAAGAGTGGAAAAATCGTAGGTAGACAGACTAGAAGCACGAAAATGTCTAGATTTCAATTTATTTAAAACCTCATTCGAATTTTTTATAGACCAAAACAGATTTCTTCCTGATCTTTCAAACACTTATCACAATATTTAATTACATGCGCTTTAATAGCAGTAAGACAGGAAGTTGATAATTTAGAAAGTTCAGTGGTGGTGCAAGAGCTAGAATTTGCAATAAATCGTGCTTTGTAAGGTTTTTTATGAAGTTTTGGTAACCAGTATAGCGTAGGAAGCTTGTCTTGGCCTTCGTTAACACACACAGCAAACTTGGTGGCTGAAAGACAAACATGTTTATCTACTATAGCTCTCTCTTCAGCTAAAGGCTGAAGTTCATAGGCCTTAGTACCACCAAGCTCCTGCTTAAGCGTGTTAACATAGTGGAGCCGTCACACAACGGAGTATGCTGAGTATAGCCTCTAGTTAAGAGAGCCGCATCATATAACTGTAGAATTTATTCGCCTAGGTGTCCAGAAGACGTTTAACAGAAATGGGTAATGAACTTAAAAATGAAAGCATAGAGTGGCGTCCATGATTTAATAATATAATTGACAGTCACTTCAGTCTAGTATTGTTTCGTTTAAACGCACGTGATTTACGTTTAAAGTTACCATTTTTCCTGGTGCCGTGAGATCTAGTTCTGCGTTTTCGACATTCCAGGAGTGAGAAAATATCAAAGTCCGGCATTCTAGAAATATTACCCTCATGATAAATGTTGTCATTAAATCCCAGTGGAAAAGGGGTCTGTAAAAATTTAATCCATTTCAGTTCAGCTTCATGTCTTTTGATTATTTTGAATCTAGATGTAGAATTTGCATCGTAATAAAGTTTTTCCACTGGTTGTATAACAATGTTATTTACAGAATGACCTGTACGTCGAAAGTGACGATGCAAGAAAGTGTCAATTTTCTTAGGCTACTCATTCTACGATAATGCTCGTTCAATCTAGTTTTAAGCATGTGGTTAGTTTGACCGACGTACTGCATATTACAGTTTGCAGCACGTCAAGTAATTAGATAAATTAAATCTGTAGACTGTCATGTCAAATCAGACATGTTAACTACAGAGAAGCGTCTACCGTTTACAGATGAAGTAACGGTAGACGCAGTGCTTAAATGCGAACAACATCTGCACCTCTTGGCATTGCACTTAGAAATACTAGGATACATTCCACTTCTTTTCCACGGATTAGTATATTTTCGAAGGATGGGCGATTTGAGAGGAGATAGTCTTATACGAAGACTACTCCCAAAAACATTGGTATTGCCTGCTCCTTTGAGATTAACTGAAGTTACAGAAGACAAATTTAAGGGTCTAACCAATACCGAAGGCAACATAGTATTAAAGTTCTTAATAGAATGGGGAATCCGTACAGAAGAAGCAGAGTGTAACCTAATGGGTGATATTGATATTTTAAATGTATTTGTAATACTCATTTTGGTTAATAAGGTTGTGATACCGTCAAAACTATAGCGATGTTCATACCGGTTATTTAATAAAATATAAAACAGCATATAAAATTACTGAAGAAGATTCCTTCGAATAGAAGGAAGGTACAACAAAAGCCCACAAAACATCCAAGTCTACTTAAAATACAAGGATGTCAAACAAGCAGTTGTTATACGACGAGGAACGAACATCGGTTTAATAATGACCTTCAACAAGTATCTAAAGGATGTCAATTGATGGAACAGTGAAAAGCAATTGTATAAGCAATCTCTGAGGATTGGAAAAATAAGAGCATTAAATGCATGTACGGGGAGACCTTTTACAGCCGCCACACGGCACAAACAAACAGCCCTGATATGCAAAGTAGAAGTAAAACAAAGATCAGGAATTGATACAATTAACTTACTCCACCCATAAAAGACACCATCGGGAAAGAAATACAAAAATTAAGCGACCAGACCATTATGGAAACCTAAACAAAGGAAGGCCATAAGGACAGTTACTTTCCCACAAAATGGCCATATGGCCATCCAAAATTAAATGCGAAGTGTTGTTCCCATTTTAAAACCTCTAGCACAAGCAGGAATAAAAAGTGCAAAACAAGTTGCAAGTAAGGAGGGACTAGGTGCTCTTCGCGATATGTTGGAAGGTCAAAATATCAAACAAGTTTTGAAACAAAGAGGCAAACAAAGTTTGAAATCGCTAGGAAAATCTGCTCTGGGTGAATTAAGTGGGGGTATAAAATCAAAAGGCAAATCTAAAAAGAATCAGTCTAAGACTAAACGTCAAGGTGCTAAGAAGGGTCAAAAAAGAAAAACTCAACTGCTATTCCTAAAAATCTTAAATTTCCGAAAGATATTTTCGATCAATAATGATGCAATCAGGTTCTTGTGAGTGCAGCAAAACGGAGTTGGAAATGCAATCCGTTCCTCCGACAATGACAACTATGCAAGACCTCAGTGGACTGATTATCATCCTATCGCTTCCCTGGATAGTTATCAGGCACCCATTGAATTTTTGGTTCCACCCCATACTGATTATTATACAGATTTATCTCAAACTTATCTTTATCTGAAATGTAGAATCCTGAAACCAGATGGAACTAATATTGAGGACAAAAAGGTTGCCCCTATCAACAACTTCTTTTACAGTATGTTCAGCAGCATCGATTTGTACCTGAATAATAAACTGGTCACAAGTAATATGGATACATATCCGTACAGAGCCTACATAGAAAACTTATTTTCCTTTGGAGCAGATGTCAAAGACAATCAGTTAAAAGCTGCAGAGCATTGGTATGAAGATGAACCTGGGAAATTTGAGGATTTTGAATGTGATAACATAAAAAAGGCCGAGGTGAAGCTACAAAACAAAGTAAATCTTTGGAAATCATGGGCCGATTACATGTAGATCTGGCCATGCAAGACAAATATCTTCCGAATGGCATTGAAATCAAACTCAGACTCAACAGAGCATCTCCTCAATTTTGTATCATGGCTGAGGATGGTTACCCTGTAGTTCTCAAAATTGATGTAGCCAAACTGTCAGTGAGAAATGTACAACTTCTTCCAGCAATCACAAACGATTTGAATCAGAGCATTGCTCAACATAATGCCAAATTCCCCATCAGAAGAGTTGAGGTAAAAACGTTTACCATTGGTACTGGACTAAGATCTAAAATTGAAGACCATCTGTTCCAGGGTCAACTTCCAAAACGATTGTTCGTTGGTATGGTTCCTAATGAAACATTCAATGGCACGTTTCCCACGAACGCCTTCAACTTCCAACCTTTCAATCTCAGTTAACTGGATGTCACACTCGATGGACATAATATCTATGGCAGACCCTTTGAACCTAACTTCACCAGAAACGAGTACCTTCGATCATACATGTCACTGTATCAGGCTCTGAGTAGTCGAGATCAAGTTCAAAATTGTAACATCGATTACGAGGATTACAAAGACGGATACACATTCTGGGGATATGACTTCACACCTGATCAAGCTGCTGACCAGAGTCATCTCCACCCTATAAAAACTGGAAACCTGAGACTAGAACTTCAGTTTGCCAATTCGCTCGCAAAGACTATCAACGTCATTGTGTATTCTGAATTTGATAATCTGATAGAAATTAACGGACTCAGAGAAGTAACCACAGACTACTGAAAAAAGATGCATAGTGGATACTATATTGAAGAAGAACTGAGGGATTATCTACTATGGTCAGATTCCACTTCATCTGGAAATGGCATGCTTCAAAAAGAATTTGAGGGATTATCAGAAGACAATGAAACACTGGGACGACACAAATGGATTAAAGATACCTTATACGGGCCATGAGGATCAACTTGATGACTGCTATATTTGACTATGCCCGTCACCAGTGCCAAGGATGTAGAATAAATCATCCCAGTCAGAAATACCATGACTTGTGCTTATGGAAAAAACCAAACGAATGGATAACAGACTATGCTATACATATCCATGCCCTGAATAATCTCAACATCTACGAGGTCATCCAAAAATGGGACGAGTTGCTCCTGGATGAAGTACCATCAGAAAAAAGAAGAAAAGAATATAGTGCTATGACAGGATTGGACCATTTAACACCATCTGAAAAAGTCGAAGCCTATAAAAACTGGATGTTCCTGAAAAACAGTCATAACAGATACGGAAGAAAACCTGACTACAACGAGTGGAGAGACTTTTGGAAACAGAAATTAATAGAAGCTACTCCATCGGAGACATCACCAGAAAAATGGACACACATGAACTGAGGAAAATTCTATACCATATACCTGTAAATGGAGATGTATGTGCCAAAGATCTCTTACCAGAGAAGAAACCTCTAGACATGAAAGCCTATATCATAAACACATACAATTCAGATGAACCAGGAGAACATTGGGTTACCGTATACTTCAGAGGCAATCAAGCCATCTACTTTGATTCTTATGGCATGTCACCAGAAGAAGACTATATTCTACCTTTCATCAAGAGAAATTCCAGAAGTTGGATTCAAAGTACAGAACCATTACAAAGTCCATGGAGTAAAAACTGTGGAATGTGGTGTATTTACATTATTCATCAACTTGAAAAAGGACTAGACTTGAAGAAAGCTATTCATGGTGAACTGTATGGCACACGAGAAGATTTATACCAAAATGACAGAGACATTGACAGATGGTTCAGTGCTAATTATGGCAAATTGATCTGGACACAAAATGACATGCCAACTCCAAAGTTTCTTTACAAACATAGAATTCAAGCTTGCAAATGCTTACGAAATACACATTGTTTATCAAAGAAATATCCCATGTATTTAATGTTGTAAATATGTTAAAGTTTCAAATTGTAAACGATGACAGAGGGACGGTCCTAATCCTCTGTTCATCGTAATCAAGTTAGTTAGCGGGGCAAATAAAATTAAAACTGTTCACCAATCTTTCTTGTCTTTTCACCCTCTCTTCATTTCGAAGAGGGTAGTAGTATCTAAACTTGAGATGGCTAGAAATAACAACCACTGACGCTTCATAGTCAAACTAATGATACAAAATAGATCTTGAGATACAAGATCTATATCCAGAAGTTTGCTACTATCAAGCCTCAATATATTTGCCAAAACACTTGACGCTCGACAGTCAAGTTTCTACCGATAACGAAATATCTATCTATCTATCTATACATCCTGCAGCACCCTCTCGCGAGGATTATGTGCAGCTGCGCGCGTCAGAAAAAGAAAAGTGTGATAGAAGAAAAAGTATTAGATTTTAGGAGAATTGAAAGTAAAAACAGTGTTAGTAAAGTAGAGATTAAAAGCAGATAAAAACAATGTTTCACGGTTCATGGCATTGGGTGACGGAGGGTGCATATGGTCGATCTGAAAGAATCCAGATCGGAGCACACAACAGCATGAGGAGGAAGGTGATTCCATTGTACCACAGCCAAGGGGAAGAAACTGTATTTATAGTAACTGGCAGTAGTAGGGATTTGAATATAGTGCATAGTATGCATGTTTTTAGTAGTTCTGATTGGATGTCGGATGTATGTAGGGAGCGGAATCTCGACAAGACTATATACTATCTTGTAGATCAATAGGAGGCGAGCATCTGCCCGCCTCTGTTCCAATGATCTCCATTCCAGGGTATTAAGCATCTGGGTCACACTACTATATGAAGAGTAGTCATGTTTGACCCATCTAGCTGCTCTTCTTTGGACTTGCTCAACCTTGTTTATATTTGACTGGGTATATGGGCTCCACACAGGGGAGGCATACTCAAGCTGGGGCCTAACAAGGGTATTATAAGCTGTTTCACGTATGCCTTGATGTTTGGTGCGTATATTCCTACGTATGAAGCCCAGGGTCCGATTTGCTTTGGTGGTCACGTTATGAATGTGGGTGTTCCAAGTTAAATCACGGCTAAACTCAAGGCCCAGGTACTTGGCATGATCAGCCTCCTGGAGGACTTCACCGTGGAGAATGTAATTGTGTCTAATGGGTTCTTTAGAACGGGAAATGTGTAGGACCTGACATTTACCCGGGTTAAATTCCATTTCCCAGTTCTTTTCCCAAGTTTCAAGCTTTTGGAGGTCCCTTTGCAATAAGGTACAGTCAGCATCACTGCGGACAGCCAAATATATTGCCGTGTCATCTGCAAAAAGTCTGACCTGTGAGTGGATCTGCTCTGGTAGGTCATTGATGTATAAAAGAAACAGGATCGGTCCCAGTACTGATCCTTGGGGAACCCCAGATGTGACCGGAATTTGGGATGAGGTTTCCCCCTCTGGGGCTACACATTGAGTACGGCCAAAAAGGAAAGCTTTGATCCAATTTAGGGTGTTTGAGGTTATGCCATGCTGGTGCAGTTTGTGGAGTAATTTAATATGGCTAACCTTATCGAATGCTTTACTAAAATCCAGGAGTATCAGGTCAGTCTGGTGACCTGCTGATAGATTTCGTGCAAGCTCATCAACAAGTTGGATGAGCTGTGTTTCGCAGGACCTCCTTTCCCTAAATCCATGTTGAAGATCATACAAGATGTTATGTTTGTCGAGATGCTTAGTAAGATTGGATGCAACAATATGCTCCATTAGCTTGCAGCAAATGCAAGTTAAGGAGATAGGCCTGTAATTTGCAGGGTCACTTTTGTCACCCTTTTTGAACAGGGGAGAAACAATGGCTGTCTTCCAATCCGAGGGGATTTGACCACTGGAAAGTGATTTCTGGAAAATGACCTGAAGCATGGGCGCTATTTGGTCTCTAAGGGATTTAAGGACTACTGGTTTAAGAGCATCTGGACCGGCGGCTTTGGTCGGGTTTAAGTTCGATAAGAGTTTAAGAATTCCTGCTGCTGATATGTTTATTGTAGGCATTTCCGGGAATTTGGGTAAATATTCTTCCGGAACAGATTCTTTATTAATGGTGCCATTTGCCAATCCATTCTTAAGAGCATTGTCAGAAAGCTGACTTAAACTCAATGGTGATAGGGGTGTGAAGGAGGACTGAAATTGTCTGTTGAGAGTATTTGTCTTATCTAAATTGGTTGTGGAATATTTGCCAGTTACAGGATCTAATAATGGACCTATACCTTGGGTGTCTTGCTTGCAATTTTTTATGAAAGAGAAGAGTTTTTTCGTGGAAAATTTGGCAGAACTAGCCTCAGAAGGTTCAGAGGCATTTTCAGGTTTATCATTTAAACCAAGGACATCAGCCAAGTAGTTGTCATACGCCTGTTTTATTCTTGTTTTGACTAGATGTCGCATGTTTACAAAATGCTTCCTATCTTTGGGTCGTTTGGTAGATTTTTGCTTCTGATAAAGGGAGTCTCTTTTGCGAATTAAACGTTTTATACCTTGTGTGACCCAAGGAAGACTTTTTTTGGAGCCAAATTTCTTGCAGGGGACATACTTTTGGAGGCCAGTATTGATAGAAGTTTTAAAAGAGATCCAAAGTTCTTCTACTGGCTTTAAGGAAGCATTTGCCAGGAATTCAGTCTTGACCTCCTCCATGTAGGTCTTGAATCCTTCCCAATTTGCTTTCCTATACAAAAAACTGGACCTAGGTACCTGCCGCGATTCAGCGGGCTTGGTAAGGACTTCGGATATGACCATATCGTGGTCAGCTATATAAAGTCTTGAGATACAAGATTTTTTATTTCTAATAGAAACTTGCTACTAGATAGCCTCAATATATAAGCATGACACTATGAAGTCTTGAGATACAAGAACAACATAATGTCATCTTGTGGTATCCCTGGACCTCTTGAAAGATTTCCAACAAAAGACTAAGTCATTTTCAAGCTTGGTCCCTATAATTTCATCAAACATCAAATTTATAGGGACCAAGTCAATTTAGGCTTGGTCCCTATAAATTTCAAAAACTGAAGATTTATAGGGACCAAGGTAATCAACACAAACACATGGGTCTACTTGAAAGATCACCAAAAAAAAAACTAAGTTATTTTCAGGCTTAGTCAAAAACTAAGTCAATTCAAACTTGGTCCCTATAAATTTCAGCAACTGAAGATTTATAGGGACCAAGGTAATCAACACAAAAACACTCAGTCCATCTTTGATAGTACCCAGTCAAAAACACTGAAATTTATAGGGACCAAGGTAATCAACACAAAACACTACAGATACCCCACTAGCCTAGTCAAGCTTAGATCAAGCGGGGGCACTATGGGGACCAGATTATGGGGACCAACAAAATTATAGGGACCAGTCCCTATAATCTGGTCCCCATAATCTGGTCCCCATAGTGCCCCCCTATACTACTGTTGTTCAAACGTCAATGAATACATTGATTGACGTGTCGTCAGTAACGTCGAAATAAACAATGATTCTCTTCAACATGATGAATGGACAATAATGTAACTATAATGAATAAAGGTTAAATAAAGATTTCTTTAATGACATCTGAAGCCCTGCCCCCAAATGAAACCAATAGGGTTTTTATGTGGTCCGACTCGAACCACTTTGCCTGGGAAGCCTTAAACCTTCTAAGCTGTTTACCAGTACTCAAATGTTTGGTCGGTTTCTGCTCTGCGAGAAAGTATCATCCAACCAAATCTATTTCTTTAAGCCCTGATGGACGGGGCCCACTTCCAAGTAGTTAAGTATAAGGGTTTTCTGTAATATAAACGTACGAGGCAAGCAAAATTGTGTCTTCAGACATATACGCTCAACGTAGACTCAAACCAGGCCGCTTACCACCACAGTCAGAGCCTACCCAACGTACGTGAAGAATTCATCCATATTAGGCACAGCGAAGACTTTGATCAATCTGCGTGGATCTGAGTCTTCGCTGGGTGCACAGGACAAACTGTTGCTTGACGCCGATCATACAATTATGCCGGTGATCTTACAGTCCTGAATTGGAATACCACTTTTACAGGACAATTATACGGCCCCCGCCCGTGCGGGCTTGAAGAAATAGATGGGCTGCATGATGCTTCCACGCAGAACTGAAACCGACCGCACACTGGTAAACCGCTTAGAGGATCTAAGCCTGCCCAGGCACAGCGGTGCGAGTCTGACCGTCCATGCTCATAAACACTATTGGTTTCATTAGGCGACAGGGCTTGAGAAGTCGGGTAAACGTCCAACAAAATTGGAAGCAACGTCTCCAAAATGACCTATACAGTGTTGACGGGGACTTTCAACATCAAATCAACCAATCCAAACAAGACAATTATCTGTTTTGTGTGTGTGTGTTTTATTTTTTTTTTTACTTATTTTTGTCAAACGCCCAATAATAGTGTTCAAACGCCATGAACTGTAGTAACATAACTGAACAGCTAAGATACAAAATATCAGTATCATTTTCTGAACCAGTTCTTTTTTCAATTCGCTAATATATAGAAAAGACCTTCCTCGTTCTTTGTACAAAATCACTTTGAACGTGTGGTAAATAAATGAGCCGCGCCACGGGGTTTTGTGGTCCTCCCATCAGTAGCGACAAATAACACAAATAAATTCGTGTATATTGGTGTAGTCGAACATTGAATATGCATGCCGATGATCGAAGGCCTCGCAATCTGAAGTCATTGAAGCCTATATACTTGGATGATTTATTAAATAACCCCTTATCTTGCTGAATATTCATTTAAGCCACACCCATTTCTGTCTATAAACCAATCAAATTACTTGAGGTAATTTATTGCTACAAATTCATAAACTGAATGCCAAAAAGTGTAGATCCTGATCAGATCTGATCTGGATCTACACTGTTTGCAAAGATATGGGTTGTCGTGAACAGCAAGATAAGGGTTAACAATGACTACTTCGATGGTTTGATCAGTAAAACCCGTCAGAACTTCAATTAAATAAAATTTCTTCTAATACCCAAGCCCCGTTTATGTTTGTTTAATGCAAAATGTATGATATTTTGACCGGACAGAGCGGTTGCGCTTTGGCTGTCCGCCTATATTTTCATCCGGTTTTATAATATAAGCCAGTGCATGACAAAACCTACAATAAGACATGTGCACCCAACGAAGACTCTGATCAGCCTGCGCATCCGCTGTGTCCCACTCTTCGTTACCTTCGACTTGATATGCAACATGGCTATGGTTGCATAAAATAGATTTTACACCCTGCGGGGTCATATCAAAATTCCAAATACGTTCCTCCAGTCCGCATCCATAGGGCTATTAAATGTGACAGTTGCAAGATTCTAGGAAATAAAGAGTGGGTCGAAAAAAGGTCACAATATCCTACTTTTTGACCTTGATGATATCCTACTTTTTGACCCTCCCTCTGTATTCTATTCTTCATTACCTTCGATTTGATATGCAAGATGACTATGTTTGAACAAAATGAAATTTGACCCCTCGGGCAGTGATAGCCCCCCCCCCCCTGCCCGGGGGTCACATCAAAATTCTGAATATGTTCCTCCGGTTCTCAGCCATATATAAGGCTATTGCCTAGGAAAGTTAAGAGATTCAAGCATAAATGCTCTAGGAGCAATGGTGTGACATTAAAGACGGGTGGACGGACGAACGTACGGACAGGGGTTAATACATGATCCCCGCTTTTCGAAGAAAAGCGCGGAGATAATAACATATGGTACCTGGTAAGGCTGCCACGATTAATCGTATAATCGATTAATCGATCGATAAATTCCACAAAAAATGATTATCATTTCTGATTTGCTTTTAATCGATTACTTGATAGGTTCAATTTACTACCCAAAGTTATGCCTAAAATAGCTGGCTGAGTGGCAAACAATGCAGACCCTGATAAGACGCCGCATTATGCGGCGTTTCATCTGGGTCTACACTGTTTGCTTAGGCCTGTCTGTTCAAATATACATATGGTAAAGTGCAACATATTGTAAGAGTCATGCTCAGACAGAAAGCCAGACAGGTAAAATAATGACAAAAATCTTAGCGATTACTTATCGATATTCGATCGCAATGACAGAACTGATAATCGATTATCTTTTCAGCTCCGATTAGCAAGCCCTAGTTACTGGTGCGTAATGCCACGACGCCGTCCTTGAATATCCCTAGTTTTCTTTTGAACTTCTTCGGCTAAAATTCCGATTTAAAATCGTTATATGATGAACAAACAGAATCCTACACTTGAGGTTATTTCATATTAAATTTATTTATCATATGAGCCCCGCCAAGCGAATTTTTGTCTTCGAGCATTCCGTCATGACAAATTTTAACTGCGCATGCCCAGCCATTCAGAGGGGTCAGGGATATGGCTTTCTGTCTGATGGTTCCCCTTGATTCACGGCTTGTATGAGCGAGCAGCGAAGGTTCTGGCGAGACTGCGTGGATGCGCAGGCTCGCCTGAACCTTCGCTGCTCGCATAGGCGATAAGAACCAAGATCGCTTGACGGGGCCCATATGATGTCGCGTCTGAGCATGAAATAACGCCGTGTAATAAATTCGATAATCCACTAGTTGATTAAATATGCAAATTAATTAGATACGCCCCGTAACGTTTTATGTATGACGTCCTTAACGACGTCGCGTTTACTAGTGGCGGAATATTGACATTTTTTGTTAAACAGTCGCGAATAAAATGTGTTTTAAATGTCATATGATAAATTGAATCTTGCATTCGTGCTCACGTAATATTAAATTTATTACACTCGTCGAGGAAAAGGGATAAAATGCTCCATGAGGCGTCGCATTTTTATCCCTTTTCCTCAGCTCCTTTAATAAATTTAATAATACATGAACACTCATGTAAGATCCTCTATGAAACCCATCAGATGCTCATTTCATAAATTCAATTTGAAATGATCACTCGTTTAAGCACAGGAGCTTGAAGTTCTGTACATAAATAATTCAAAATCACTGTCCAAGAGCAAACCATTTCGTAAGAAATAACCTCAAAATGCATGACAAGTACAAGAATATATTTAACTACCCATTTATGATGTAATTCGATAGATTATCTGTGATAGTCAACTGATTTAAGCTCGTAGCAGCTCGTGCAGTGTGTTAAAATGAAGCCAGTCACTTTTCGAAATACTCAATGTCAGATTTCAAGGGAAAGTAATTCGCGCATGCGCAATGAAATGTAAAAAAATGGCATGTGTCAAAACACTGGAACCGTCTGTAGGTTCTGTCTGCGCACATAGGAAATACAGAGAAATAATAGTTATACGGGGCAAAAGAAGAAGATAAAACATTATTTTTCCTGTTATGAACTTATGTATTCTACTGTGTCCTATTTTTAAAGCCTATTTTCGAAAATTGAAATAACTAGTTTGCAGTTTTATTGCCTTAAACAAGGATGGCTGAGTAGTATACACAAGGGGGGTTCTGGGACAACCCCCACACTGTGGGTGGGGGGGGGGGGGCATCCACCCCCGGGTCGGCCCCACCGAGTGGGGATGCCAAGGACAAAATTTTTTTTCATCCCCGCACTGTGGGGACAACCCCCAACCCCGGGTCGGCCCCAACGAGAGGGGATGCAATCAAATAAAATTTTTGTTTGCCTGCCATATCGCATGGCCAACAAGTGACCAACCTGCGCTCGCGTTGGGCGACAGGGCTTGAGAAGTCATTTCATCGGGTCCCACAAAAGTGGAAGCAGCGTCTTCAAAATGACCTATACAGTGGTTGACGGGGATAAATATATGAATAAATCAAACAAAAAGTCTAACAAAATGACATGTAACCTGTTATCTACAACATGTGTAATCCGAAAGAGACTTAACTTTACTGAGACAAAATCGATACTGAAAATTTGACGAAATGAGTGGCCTATAAATAGACCACTATAGTACATTCGCTTGCGGAAATTTACGACAATGGATCTGCCGATCCCTCTAAATATCAAAGGTTTTTTTATTTTTTAATTATTGCAATACGTATGGAAGTCTTCTGCTAACAGTCTCCGTTTTTTAGATAAAAAAAGAAAAATTATTTTCCATTGTTAAAAAAACGCATCTTTCCCGTCCCTGTTGGAACAACCTATCCATAAGCTCTAGCGCTTAATTCACTCTCTGCCCACCCCCTCCACCTAGCTTCCTCTAGTAAGTTATCTAACAACTTTCGAACAATATCCGCCCCAGTTAGAATCTGAATGTAGGGGAATGCCAAACACCGAAGGAGGAGCCTGGTACAAAAAAAGCATCCGAAATAAACATTCGAATCTCCGGAGAGACAGCTTTTTTTTTTAGTCGGAAACAGTGACTTAAACCCCACTTCTTAGAGAGATGGTCTAGGCGAGTTTGTAGGCAACAAGGCCAGTCACGGTCATCCCAAGGATAATTAAGGCAATTTCGCGTTCTTTCTGGTCGTCGCTCGGTTTGTAAAAGTCGGAGAGCTGGGGCTCGGGCCCCAGGTCAGCAAGGCTGACAATTCCCGGCGACCTGCGCATAAAGGCGCATCGCGTCATCGACGTCTTTGAAGGTTCTAACGGCGTGCCCTCCTCAGTGATGAAATCAATACGCTCGGTCCATTTCCGAGACCATTCTGCCTATCCAGCCTGTAACTGTTCGACCGCTATATCATGTCGCTTGCGTTCTTCGTCCATGCCAGAGCTCTAAAACATGGAGAACAAGTAGTTCGATCCCGAGAAAGCCAGAGCGTTCACCAGGGCACCGCCAACGAGCATAGCAATACTTGCCATTACTTCATGATATCAGGTATCAGCCCCTGTTTAATTAGCATGTCTTTGGTTGCCATTGCGAGAGCGACGTCAACTATGGCCATGCCAACATCGCGGGGTATGAAGTCTAGTTTCGGGGGGCTACCCCCCATCGCCATCTTGCCAAGCCGGGCGTATCCCACAGCGATGCCACAGACGACTGCGCTATGGTAGAACGCGTTGACAAGCACTTTACCATCAGTTGCCGGGGTTGTCATTATTGCTACGCAACAGGCTTCCCTCCCAAAAAAATTGGTCTGGGCTTGTCTTTAATTGTGGTTGTCGCAATTGCTTAGCGTGCAAAACAACAAGCTGCTTGGGCATCGACG
This sequence comes from Lucinisca nassula, assembly GCA_963580285.1. Lineage (NCBI taxonomy): Eukaryota > Metazoa > Mollusca > Bivalvia > Lucinida > Lucinidae > Lucinisca > Lucinisca nassula. Next base: position 80,709,484 of record OY757022.1, on the reverse strand, counting down.
CTGTCGATGAGTCAACGGGGTGCCACTTGTGGCGTTTGTACCGCCTGTGTGGCGCGCAAGCGCAGAAGAAACATGAGTGCACCGCCCGTAAGACAAGCCCCAATGATCCATGGGGTCCAGTTGGTTAGTCCATGCTTGTGAGCTGCACCACTGCGTGACGGTTCCTTTGAGACGGCTTCCTTTGGAGGAATACTGACATCAGCTGCGCTGACTGGTGGACGAAATGAGTCTTTGGCCGTCCGAAGCTGTTCGAGCAGCCGTTCCTGTTTGGCCTTTCTGGCAGCAGCTCCAGCACGCCCGGCGGCCACATTTTTCGGATCCTTAACCGTGTTGCTTCGCAAAGGCTTGGGGTCGTAACTCTGTCTGCCGGACTCTGTGCTGACTCTTGGTTCCCCTGTTGCTCCGCAACAATCTGCTCGTTCTCCGACATCGTTTATGTCATAGATGGTAATAGGGCATTGATGTCCAAATCGACAGTGCTTCACTGTAGTAAGTGCGGCAGTTAGCGGCGCCAAGTACATGCCATAGCGATGGTAGAGCTCGCATGTAGCACCGCTAAGTGCGTGTCCGACAAACGGGTCGCCCTCGAGGTCAGCAATAAGACCAGGTTGGTTTTCGGCCGGTATCGGTGGAAACATAGATGCCAGCATAAAGCTGGAGCGCTGTAGTACCCCAGCGTCTTCGTCATCGCTGCCCCAAGCCTGGTTTCATAGCGGGCGTAAAGCTTTTCGATTACGCTATTGTCCAGAGCGTCGATCTGTTCTGCAGTGAGGACCTTCCCATGGACCACTAGTCCATACTGCTTGGCTTGGCCTCCCACTACCAATGCGGCGAGCCTTTCACGGTATTTTTGCACCCGGTCCTCGAGGAGCGGCTCCTCATGGCAGTCTGACGTCGCTGCCGTTCCTTCCGCGGTTGGAGCTTCAGCGTTCTGCCTTTTCTCTGTCGTTCCTATCAGATCATCGATCAGTTCGTCACAGTCCATAGCTATTGCTTTGCGATTCATTGCGAGTTGGCGGACCAGTCTCATATGGTGTCGAAAGCGCTGGCAGAAGCGTGCGTGTGTGTTAACACACATCCGAGTAATGTAAACATACTGCCTAGCAATAAAGAACAGCAATACCAGATGCGCGCCAAGCACTGTGATTAGCAGTCCTTCAGTTACTTCGTACATTACTTAACACCATATAAGCAGCTGGTTGGTGTGTCTTTAATAAAAGCTTAACATGCTTTGTCTCGGCTAACTGCTGCCTCACCGACGCCCGCTGTTCTCGTGTTGAGATCACATCATTCTCGCGCAAGCAGTCGTCGAAAGAATCACGATCCTTGCAGTGAAACAAACAGTCCCAGTGCGTCTGCTCGCGCAAGTCCTTCAGGACGGAGTTGTACTTTTGGGTGAAGACCCAGACGCTCTGGTCGGCGTGGCGGCCCGAGAACGCTAGCTCTGACAGCATGTCTTTCTTTTTCGTCAAAGCCTTCGTTGCCGAGCAGTCATCGATGATATACAAGGTAGGCTCGCCCATAAACACCTGGTAAAACGCTCGCAGGTAATCGTGAAGGCGCTCGCCGGGGTCTAGAACGTAGACATCAGGGTCGACCTAGATCAAGGGGCGCTGGTTTGTTTTATTATACTTTATTGTAGGGCAGAGGACCACGATGTGTCGAAAGAACTCCCGGTAGGGGCCTTCGAGCAGATCGAGGATAAAAACGGTTTTTCCGCATCCCGTTTGCCCGCATATTGTCGCCGAATGGGCCGTGCGCGGTAGGAGATTTATTATTCGTTCCTCAGGAACATTAATAGACCGCTGAGACGAACCGGCCATTTTCGATGTTAAGCTGTGCATCCATGATGACGGTGAGGTAGATGTTCAATGCGCGAGCAGTCTCGGCTCTTTCCGTTATCTGGATGGTCACACCTTCGCTGGCATTTTCTATCCGCCTGCCGGAACCGTGGAGCCGGTCGTCGTCGTTTGTCCTGAGGTCAAGCCACAGCGCGTACTTGCTGGTGAGGTATTGTGCAAGGCTGACGTCGGCTAGTGCAAGGTCTTTTTCGACCGTTGCCACTTCAGGGTGTCACTTGCTACCGGCTGCGAAGAGCTTCCTCGCTTCATCAAACATCTGGTAAGAGCGCATCCCTTGGCTGAAGAGTTGGTTGGGGATCCCCTCGATGGTGACCTCGACCATGGCGATTTTCGGGTTATAGTACCTGTGTGTCGCGAGCGAAGGGCAGTTGCGCGGCTTCACCTCAAAGAACATCAGGATGCCCTTCATGCTGCGGGCGGGCACGTTGAAATTGATATTCCAGAGGGTGTCGCTCTTGTCTTTGCCGATTTTGCGGTGCCGCTGTACCCTGTCATACAGGATCGAAATGCGGCTTCTGTACTGGTTGTTAATCATTTGGGTCAATGTCGAAAGAGGCACCTCTGCCTATGGCCTGGATCACACGGTTGTAGTCGTTTAACGTGAGCTCATACTCGAGTCGGTCGCCCAGCGCGCTCTAGTAGAATGGCATGTGGCTCTCGAGTAGCTCGAAGTCCAATGGGATGTAGAAACGATTGCCGAAAGCATCGTCGACGGCTTTGTCCGCTAGGACGGACTCAACTTTGTTCCCAGCATTGATTCGGATCCTCGTCATATTTTGGTTTTCCGACGTATCAATGCCTTGGTACTGGCCATTTTTCCTCTCTGAAGCCGTCCTCCAGAGATCGCGGTAGCAGTGGTACACATCTCTGTCGTCGATGCTGAGGACCTCATTTCTCGAAATTTTAACGACGGTCTTTTTCACGAGGGCGCGGCCTAGGTTCTGAACCAAGGTCCGATTGGCATCATCTTCGCTGTGTAGTGTGATGGTGAAGGCCAACCTCGCGGTCCCGGAAAAGATGATATCATGTTTGCCGAGGTTGGGGAATCGAACGAGAAGCTGCTGGTTCGGGCCGATCGTGCTGGGGTTTTTAGTTATCGACACCGATTGCCTCACCCCTTTCACCCTAAGGGGTTCGCGGAGGCACCGGTAGGGGCCAAGCTTTCGTCCGTACTTACTTGATGACATGGTGTCAGCTTCGTTGATACTCGACAAAGTCTGTTTAAAAGATGCGCGACAACCTTCAAATGCACATACTTATTACATAAATATGGCTGACTTTGAAAACCCCGCGTTCGAAGACTGGCTCGACCCTTATGATGACGCCTACTATGATGACGCCGACTATAATGTGTCCAACCTGCCAGACGCTGTTATGGACCCACCACCGGACGTCGAGCAAAGACTACGCGCGGCCGCGGACAATCTTCAGAACCTCCGAGGCGAGTTAAGACGGGCTGCACTTTCTAACCAGAAGAGGCGCCTGGTCGATACTTTCTACAAAGAAGTGAGCCGTGCCTATAAAGGGTTGCGCCTCGAAGGCAGTATCGATTATGACCAGTTTGGGATAGATGACGATGGTAAAACACTCTATTGGACCCCCGGCGACAAAAAAAAATCCTATCGCTGCGACAAGGGGAGGATTCCGGTTTCTGGCTCTGTCCACACTGGCCTCGAGATATGGAACATGGGGTGTAAATGCAATTCGGTAATCAATGGGGCTCACTGACTATAAATCGAATATGCCGCGTCACCACAAAGAGGCTGTGGATACACTCCAAAAAGCAGAGGAAACCCTCCCAAAAACATTGAATCCGTCAAGATGACAGGGCTCCCCGGCGTAGCCAACGACGTTATTCAAACAACAGATGTTGAGACCGCATTGAAGACAATTGATGATCAGCCTATCGACACCACGTGGGTCACCCAGGCCAAACGAGAGCTTGCTGGGCTTGAAAAGGCCATGACTTGAACCCGAGATGAGTAGGCAAACAACCTGGCGAAGCTGTCAAAGGTCTACGAGGGAAAATCCCAAGTTGAAAAACGATTGGCCAGGGAGCGGCGGAGACTGACGGAAACGGACGACCCCGAAATCCAACAGGAAATTCGGGACCGGATCAGAAACCTCGAGAGTGAGCTTTCTGACATCGAAATTGAAAGTCAGTCGAGGCTCGAAGGCCTTTCTGCTCTCCGGTCCCAGATCTCCCGAATCCTTGAGACGTTCAGGCGGCTCCTTCATGAAGACAAGACGCTGGCTGAGCGAATACGGACACTGTTCCACGAACAGGGGATAACGATCGTGAGCATCCTAACAGCGGTTGGGATGCCGATCTCGACCCTAGTGCTTGCGCTCACCGGCGGCGGGAGTGTACCGGCTCCGGCTCCAAAGCCACCCGGCAAGGGCGGGGTCAAGGAGTGGGTAAAAAAGCACCTACAGTCCCTCGGGCGTGCCCTGGCCAATTTGGTCGGCAAGGCCGCGGCTGCCCTGCCCGGAATCATCGGGTCCATCGTCCCTTGGCTCTTGAGCACGCTAGGGAAGGCCGCTTCGTGGCTCGCAGATAATTTGTGGGCCTTGGTCATCGGCATGGGGCCCTTCTTTTCGTGGCTACACGGGACTGGCTAGCGCGCGACCAACCAAAGCACCACTAAGCCAACCCCGATCCCTGCGATTATGAGAGCTGTTTTTTTTCTTCTTCATGGTGGAGACCGGATTTCCAGTCTGCTGGTGCGACTACCGTGGCAGACGTAGGCGACCCTTCGGGAGGTTGCCCTGCGAGTACTAGCGGGTCGGTCCCTGCTGGTTTGGCAGTTTTCCCTTGGAATGTCCTGTCGCTGCCAGCACTGTTGGCGCTGATCGGTGCTGCCTTGTTTATTTCTGGGTTGTGGCCGATGGCAGCGTCTGACCCCGCTATTTGGATTTGGTTATTATAGCCTTGGACATTGCCGGGATGGAGTGCCATGTCGCTCGGCATCAAGTAGAGCGCTCTCCCGCAGACGTAATCAAGTGGTGTGGATGCATATTGCAACGTCTTTTGATAGCGATCGATGCTGCTGGGGATGTCGACGGTTGAGGCGATGGCGTCTTCGAGATTCGCCGTAAACTGCTTTTGGGCGTCGAACCCCGTCCCGACTTTGAAAATGTTGGAACGGATCTGGGCTTGCGCTCCCAAGATTGCCCAAACGTAAGTCCGAATCGAGTCGCTGAGGCGCTCGACACCCGCTCGCGTGAAACCATCTGATTTATCGAGAATGAACATCGTCCACGCCTTTGAAATATCCCGGTTATGACGTATGGAGTCCTTCGGGTGTAGGAAGGGGTATTTCCCCGGGGTTATGAAGGTACCAACAAAAGATCCGAGGCCTTGATACCCGTGGTCCAGCTTTTGCCTCCAATCTGTATCAGGCGAAACGGCGATCTTCTCGCAAAGCCGCTTGTAGGCCCTTGAGTCATACTGGTTATCGAACCATGAATTGGACTTGTTCCCAGGGGAGGGCGACTTTTAGTTCCTAAAGCAGACGCCTCGTCGTATAATAAACATGAACACAATACAGGCTTGCAAGAAGGGGCTCATCCGATTGAAGATGGTCCTGGAATGAAACACCACATCCGGTGGTTGCGCACCAAACCACAAAATTCAGCTGTCACTGCCACCAGCTGAAGGGTGTATCCACCCAGCTGTCCCACGCCTTGTTTGCCATAGTGACATCCCGGTAAGCGTAGGGTTTTGATATTCGGCGGAGACGTCCGGGTACTTTGCAAGGAAGAGACTGCCCTTATCGTCGACCATTATGACTGGGATGGGCGCCCCTCCTGCTGACTCTTTATTTTATATTTGAAATGGCCGCCTGCCTGATATTTTGCCGAGCTATTAAACGTAAACGTCTTTGTATCCATACCAATTTTGGTGATTATCATGTACATCACACTCACTGACGTTCAAAATGATGTGCCAATCAATCTTGCCATGACCCTGTCTGCGGCTGAGCGAGATATTGCTCTCTGCGTGTTGACGTATTATCACTGGTGGTACAACATAGGCACGGCGAAAATGAACAAAAAGGTCTCAAATAACAAGACTGAAAAACAATACCTGACGGGTATTATAACTCCTGTGAGTTGAACGAAAAGGTGTTTAGCGGTTGGGCGCCGAACTCACTAGATCTCTGGTCTACTGCATTTGATAGTAAAGTCCGGAGAAGTCATAACAATGAATAGCGAATTAGCTAATCTCTTAGGCTTTTCCGACAATACTTTCAGAGCTCGTCCCCCTACCTTTACCTTTGACAACGACGACCTAAAAAGGAATGAACCCCGCCCCAGACGTTCACTGCAGAGCAGTCACACAAGCTGGCCGTCCATCGTGAGGTCTGCTTTCACCTTGCTGAGTTAAGTACTTCAGACAATCTGCATAACGGTCGCCCCTCTACACTACTTAGATCCATCCCTGTCGAGAACGAAAAGTGTGGATCTGGTAGAACTGAATCATTTCATGTCTTACAGTACAATAGGTTGTCGTCAGGGCCTATTTCACAGCTAACTCTCTTACTTAGAGCACCAACGGGGAGATGTTACCATTCGAGTATATGAGCGCAACCCTACATATAAGGAATGGTTGACGCAAGCGGCCCCGGTGGGGTCAGAAAATGCCCTGGGGTGGCTTTGGCTGATCTTGGTGGCACAGAGGGGTTCGATAAGGACGGGAAGGAAGATCGATTGTATGCCTTCCAGCTCTCTGATGGGGTCTACAAAAGAAAAGAGGTCGTTCAAGCGGGGTCATTGGCATTCGGTGACGTAGATACCTCATATGCCGTTCCAAAGCGGGTTCATACGCTGGCCTTCACTGGGAGCAAGTGGATTGCTTTTGCGGACCCCGTCCAACAAACAGGATGGCTTATTGACATACAAATCTCGTCTCCGTACGTTGTGACTGGAAAGCAGCACAAAGTTAGGAAGGTAGTGAATAGTGACACTCGATTGTGCTCGTATATTCCCGGGACGAAAAACATTGTCGTGCTAAAGACAAGCAACGACCGGCAGGGAATCCTGAAAGTAGTCTTCGAATTCCCCCCAGCGGAAATCATTGGTATGAACTTGCCAACATCAGCGATCATCCTCGATCTAATTCTCGGAGAGAGACCTGACGACTTTGTTGATGTGTTACCCGGCTTCAAGCTCAAGTGGAGTCAAGCAAATACAAATAAAGAAGTTGGGATTTATATACAAGTACAAGAAACGCCTCGAGTGCAGTTCACTCTTGAAGGAACCCAACACCAAGTTGAATACCGTCATTTAGACCTACATAATATTTTATAGGCCCAGTGTCTCTCAAAAGGCTGCGATTTACGCCCGGTGCGCTCACACCAGACCAAGCTATAGTCATTATTAGGCAGTAGTCTATTTAAACCCACCCTGCTCGAAGGGTAGTACACGATGGGTCTCTACCCCGGACTTGAAACTGGAGACAAACACCGCCTTCAGCACGTGGCCGAGGTCAAATTCCGTCTCTAAAAAGAACGAGACTTCAGAGCCTCGCTGTACAAGAAGTACCGGCACGGGGCTAATGTTGTTGATGGATTGATACCGCGCTTACTGCGACTAGCGTAGGGCTGGCTGCTTCTGGCGTCGGGCTCTTGTCAACTGTCATCGCGACGCCCGTACCAAGCTGTTGGAAGAGTTGGACAAAGCTGGTCACAGTGGCACCTGAACATTTCTTGCTGGCGAGCTTTAAAGAGTGCAGGCTGCCTAGACCAGCAGTTGTTTTCGTTAGAGACTTAATGCTAACAAAGCAACAATAAATACATTGATCGGCGCCTTGCGGATATTTATTACAGCCCTAAGGGTTACTGGAGGGGTCTTGAGGCCATAAAGAAACTGGCTTCTGCGGCTAAGACCTCAGAAAAAGGGTTGCCCGAGCTTGGTTGAAGAAGCAGGCTGTCTGGCAGATCTATCTCGCCGCCCCGCGGCACGTTCCACGACCTAAATTCGACATCAACAAGCCGACCGAGGTCCATCAAGCCGACCTGCTCTTTCTGCCGCACGACCGTGTTCGCAAGCGCACGTACAAATACGCCCTTACCGTGGTTGATGTAGCATCACGCTTCAAAGAAGCTGAGCCTCTGGCCACTAAAGAAGCCAAAGAGGTTGCTGAAGCTTTGTCTCGCATCTACAGGCGAGGCCCGTTGAGGTGGCCCAAATTGCTCGAGGTCGACCCCAGTCGTGCGTTCATGGGCTCTGTCAGCCAGCTGTTGGCAAAGCACTCTGTCCAGGTTCGGCGCGGTCGGGTTGACATCCATCGGGACCAGGGCATTGTTGAGCGCTTCAATCGTATCTTGGCTGGGCGGCTCTTTGGACACTAGTACGCTAAAGAGATGCGACTCACTTCTGGTCAGCGGTCTGCAGAGTGGGTGAAAAGTTTGCCTGCCGTTGTGACAGCCTTGAATGGTGAGGTCACCCGACTGACCGGCAAAAAGCCCTCTGAGGCCATGAGGGTGCGATCAGTGACACAAAAGCCCTCCTCTGAAGTTCCTGGTCGTCCTGTTGGTCTCGAGGAGACAATAATCCCCTCCGGCGTCGGCGTTTGTAATTTGTACCAGCCTGGCGAACTTAAAGGGGGGCGCCGGCGAGCGACTGATCCCATATGGTCCCTGGTAGTGCACCGGCTCGGGCGCACAGTCACCAAGCCTAACGAGCCTGTGGTGTTTAACTTGCAGGATTGACATCTGCGCGGTTTTGTGCGCGAAGAACTTCTTGTTGTGCCTCGCGACACTCAGCTTCCTCCGAATGGGGTTCTCAAGCGCTGAGCTCGAATCCATCCACCGGGGTGACCATTTATCTGTTTGGTTTACGTCCTACATCATTGGTCCTTGGTCTCGGAACTTTCGCCTGCAGTATCTCGAGGTTCTGGGGGGTCTGTAGTTGCCGGCGTAGCGAACACCCCATAGACAATTGCTATGGAGAGAGAAAAGTATACCCATCTTTCAGCCATATCCACCAGTTTCTCTACTACCGAGGGGTTCGGCGGCTCGACCTCATATCCGTCTATAGCGGAAGGCACACCCACCAACACATCTGCGGCCTGCTCTGTGAGATATTCGAACGACTTAGGTTGTCGTACAGCAGGGTATAGAAGGTTCCGATTGATTTTCCAATATTCTCTGAGATCACATTGCCTCCGCTCGCCGCCTCGCGCCGCTTCAGAGAGGCAATTATCTCCGTCAACGAAATCGACACCTTCTCTGTGGTGGTTTCAAACCGACTAGGCTTTTCTTTAGAAGGTCATAGAATTCTTTGATGGTCGGCCCATTTGCCGACTTGGCTTTGCCAATGCTATCGCGTAACAACAATCGTAGATCGTCGACGACGCTCTCCTCTCTTTCTGCCTTCTCTGTTGCGGCATTGGGTGTCTCCTCCTCCTCTGTTGCGGCATTGGGTGTCTCCTCCTCTGCCCAGAGCATCTGAACCCTCGCAGCGCCGATACCGAACTGCTTCTTCACCCTACTCACAGGCGCCTTACCTCGCAGGGCCTTGATTTCCTAGATCTCCTCCTGGGTTAGAACTCTCTTGGGAGCCATCGTTTTTCCAATGTTTTCAGAGTTCTTTAGATGGACCGCCCCAGTTCCTCAACGAACGTGTCCATCTCTTGTTGTGTGATGTAATCTTTGTAACCATAAGCCTGTGTGTCAACTCCGTTTTCTGCTATCCAACGCTTGGAATCGAATGGCGACAGCGACACCTTGTTGAGATACTGCCCATAGATGCGTTGGCACTCTGACCTAAGAACATCCATGCCATGGCGGAAGGTTTGCTTCTCAAAGAGAGCCTCTTTGAACTGCTCATGCCTGATGCGCTTCTTGACAGTTGCTTTTCTCACACCCTTGACCTTCTTGATGTTCTTTCAAGATGTCTGGAGGATGGAGTACATCTTCGGCCGCAGGCCAACATATTCGGCGATTGACTGCCCGACGCATTCGTCCTTCATCTTTCCGAGAACCTTCTTGTTCTTTGTGCTGTGCAGCGGGTGGTCGTTCGGGTAGTCGGACGTGTCGTAGATATCCTGGCGCTTGGCCATGTCCTCGTAGACATCCTCTGTCTCGATTTTCAGGGGCAGGCTGTCGGTGTCCGTGTAAAGAAGCTGGCAGCGGTCTTCGTACTGCCTCTGGAGCCGTTTGTAATAAAAATCGTACATCAGGGTTTTTGAAAGGTCCAGAATGCTCATACCTACGTAAATCGGGCGATTGAGCACTAGACGGCTTTTTTGCATCTGGACTGCTGCAAGATCATCGTCGAAGATGTTGGCTCTGGCAAAGGCTGGCCTGGCGATGAGACGCCAGAGTTTATCTTCTTCGTTGGCGCGGACCAGCTCGACGTCGACAAGCCTGCGGAGGTTCTCCATCGTTTTGCCGAAGAACGAATTGTTCATGACCTTGTAGAGATCCTTCTCAAAGCCATTGGTAGCCTTCATCCGGAGCTAAGTATTCATCCGGATGTAGGGCTCCATCCAGGGACTCTGCTGGAACCGGAGGGCACGATGAATCTTGGTCAGACGCATACCCAGAGACATATATAGCTGGAGATTCCGATAATGGAGCACGTAACGGTCTTTGTTGCGAAGGTTGCGTACCAACTTCTAAACTTCTGTAGGTGCTCCCCCCCCCACCCACAAAGCTCCATCGAGAAGTTCGCGCTGGCACTCCGACATCCACTACTTCTTGACCACTAGGCGCTCTGGTGCTAGCGGGTAGGCATTGTGTGCCTTGTGCAGCTCTGCTGGATATTCCATATCTACCTCTAGGATATAGCCCTCTTCATTGTCTGCGGGTAGTTCTGCAATGGTTTCTGCGAGTCCTGATGCATCCACCCACTGGATGTCTCTGATGGGGAGGGCCTGGCTCATAGCCCATCCATAGAGATTGTTCGCATCGAGATATAAGATATGGCCACTGGGTTTTTCTGGGTCATAATCCTCGACCTGAGGATTGTTGGTCTTGGTATACCGTTTTGATACCATCGAGATACCTCTGCGCATCCCCTTCTCGACAAATAGGTGTTGGTCGTAGTCTGTAAGCAGCTCGAGCTCCACTCCTGTCATCTTAGGTGGGTGTCCCATGAAAGCCCGGGACTTGTGTAGTAGTGCGCTGGGTCTAAGCCATACTGCGTCAGGCAGGTATTTCGGAATTCCTCAAATACATCTGCCAGCAGGAGAACATCTGTGAGATTGTAGAGGTCGTGGTAGTCCCCAAGGGTCTTACACCAATAGACCTTCCATACTCTATGCGCGTCGGCGTAGTCGTCGTCGCTGATGTGCTCGTCGGTGAGCTTGCTGTAGAATACCTCTTTCGTAGGGAGCTTGGTCTCGGCGAAACGGTCCCAGGAGTCCATATACTCGTAGGGGTAGACGCCCTTCCGGGTCAAGAGCTGGAGCCTCTGACGGTTTGGTTCGTTTTGGGACGTGATCTTGAAAGACTCTGGTCGGTTTGACGCCACCAGTTTGTCAAGGGAAACGAGCAGGAACTGGGCGCTATCGATGAAACGGAGCTGCCCGAGAGAGAAGGAGATGTATTTTTCTTCGTTGTTGGGGATGCAGGAGACTCTGCCTTCGACCCTCGAGTTGGCCTGCATGAGCAGGTGGGAGTTGTACCCTCTGTGGCTGTGGAACACCACAGGAATAACGGTGGTCTTTGGGCTTAGCCTCAGCTTAAGGCTACAGGCGTTGTGAGCTGCACCTCGATATTTACCTGTGATATGACAGTGGTCGCGGACAGAGTCACCGTCTAGCGGTTTTTCGCACATATAGCAATTCGTGGCATTGTTATGGGCCAGACAGTCATTTCGTGTCATCCATATGTTTTCAGGGTTGGCTAGCACGCTCTTAATCTCGCACTCCTCCTCCTGGAGTGGTTTTAAGAAGTGCTCTGCTGCATTTGGGCCGCGATATTCGACAGGCGGCTTTGTTGTTCCATCACACCGCACCACGATATAGCAGCAGCTGCAAGTCTCATGTTGTTGTGTTGGGTGTTGCATTTTGTAGGATCTTGTTCGGGTCCCTCGATCTTGGTGGTGCGGGCCTCAAAATCCGCATTGATGACGAAGCGGGTTGGTTGTTGCTTGTGGTAATTCTGGAAGGTGAGCTTGTTCTCACCCTCTTCTGGCATCTCCATCCGGAGAGCCGTCTGGCCGATGCCTTCGCACTCGAGCTTGTGGGCCACCAGTAGGTCTTCTCTCTTGTAACAGCAGCTGCATGAAGGCAGCGCTCACAGAAATACTTGCGCTCACGGTGCTTGCTTTGGTTGTAGAGGAGGCGGTTGAAGTTCTTTATCCAGGTGTAGTGGAAGCGATTTTCATTCGCACTGATCAGCAGCACATTGATTCTTGGTATCTCGTGTGGTTGTGTGCTTAGACGAAGGACGGTGATGCCCTTTTCCCAGCCAAAGACATCGATGACTAGGTTGTTCTGCCGCTCCACTTTATAGATCTGAGAGATGGGTGTGGGACTATCAATCCCTTCGAAGTTCAGACCATCATTGGTAGGATACCAACATAGTCTCTCTGGGTGATACTGTGGTGGCGGATTTGCCAGAGCCGGTCGGAGCGTCCATCGAAAGCAGTCTTGGTCCTTGTTCTTTGTGTTAACCAGTGCCTTCTTATATCTTAATTCTGCTGGGAGTGGGATGTAGGACCTATCCCGAAGAGACTGATATCTGGCAATGTCCAGCCAAGGGGTCTGTACCTGATCCACAACCCAGCCAGACCCTTTCTGTGTCCACTTTTCGAGTGTTCCCTGGATATGTGGGAAGGTTTTATCGAGACCCCACCCCCTTGATTTCGCTGGCCTGGAGAAGGGTCTCCTGTTTGTGGCGTAGCACGGGGGTTGTGTACTCCTCACTACCGTCTGGTTTGTATTTCCGAAGCTGAATATTGAGAGCCAACTGGAATTTCACACCACCCAGCGCCTCGATCTCTTCCTCGAGTTTGCTACTGATCTGGGGCACTACAGCCTCGAGGAAGATCCTGGGGTCTGCACTATGAAGATTATTGGCAGGCACGTCCATCTGCCAGCCCCTTAAGAAGTCGCCAATGACCCATGGGGTCTGACTGAAGACTAGCTGTTGCTCACCAGATGTAAACAAGTCCAGGATCTCATCCTGATACTCCTTCACGGATCTCAGGGCTTTCTCGCGGGAGATAGGGTCAAATTCCTCTTCGATGGCTTTCCTCTTGGCGGCCTTCTTTTTGCGTGGTGGTGGGATAGGTCGATATTTTTCAGGCTGTAAGGGCTTTAACAAGCGCCCTTTGACAGAGTCTTGAATAGGCTCACCCAAGATGTTTTGTTTGAGAGTCGAATTATTATCAGATACTCTCTGTATGAATTCATCCATAATAGCTATATCTTAATATACCTATGTGTTGAATATTTCTCTAAGTGAAAATTGCTCCATAAAAGATACACTCATATATCTGTGTGTTGGTCTTCTCTTCATATATCCATGTGTTGGATATTTCTCTAAGTGAAAATTACCCTGGAAAGTCGTCTCGCTTCATTTTGGAAAGCGTAGCGCTTCTAAAATTGCTCCAGGATAGATACGTTCATATATCTGTGTGTTGGCCTTCTCTTCATATATCCATGTGTTGGATAATTCTCAAAGTGAAAATTATTCTGGAAAGTCGTCTCGCTTCTTTTTGGAAAGCGTAGCGCTTCTAAAATTGCTCCATAATAAATACGTTCATATATCTGTGTGTTGGTCTTCTCTTCAAATATCCATGTGTTGGATATTTCTCTAAGTGAAAATTATCCTGGAAAGTCGTCTCGCTTCTTTTTGGAAAGCGTAGCGCTTCTTATGGCAGTACTGGTTATAGACGGTAGTAGCGCCGCATGGTTTACACAGCTTACGGGGGGTCTTCACAGGCACCCTACAGCCCCGACAGATCCAAAGACCCCCGCCTCTGGAGAAAACGGCGTTGTGGATACCACAGTAGGTTCCTCGACATCCCCTCCCACAAGCTTCCATTGTTCCGATCCTGATCCATGCACACTCCCGCATTGTGTTTCTGGAATTAGTAGTGTTGTGGGCAGCACAGTAGATTCCTCTACATCTCTTCCCACAAACTTCATTTGTTCTGACCTTAATCCAAGCACACTCCCGCATTGTGTTCTCTTTATAGTATATATATAAATATTGTTTAAATCATCGACCAGTCAGCTGGCCCCCGCGGCTCGCAGGAATTGTGTCTATTTACGCGAACCCCTCATAGTATTCTCCGCATTCTTTGCAGGTGCATATAAAGGTCGATGGCTCGTCTCCGGCGCCGATCTGAACCTGGCGGTACGTATGATTTCGATTATGGCAACGAGGACAGGCAAAGAGTGCGGAAGATTTGTCTATGACTTTTTGGCTAAGACGGCGCATTACCTCGTCGCGTTCGGCTTTCCCGGCCAGGGGACACAGCTCAGTTGCCGCCATATCACCAAAAACATCCGGAAGCAAATCCCCTGCGGCAAGCCTATCTAGGGCCCACCCTCCACCCTCTACCTTACCCAGTATTGTGCCTATGGGGTCAATGTTTGCCATGACGGTGCCACAGCGGGCGCTTTAGATAATCGCGAACATCGGAGAGTCCCACTGGCGGTTGTAAGCGCCGGCTGATTCCGCACACTGGGTAATCGCTGCGTTGTAGCACCCGCGTTCAATTCGTTGGGCGAAATCACGGCTGAGCTGGTCGTCGAATCGTTGGTCTTGAGAAAGGGCTTGGTAGAAGGGATCACTGTAGCTTTTGCGGGGGTCAATAGACTCTTGCATTCTGTTTCTTTATAATCCCTATATTTAAGTATTTCTAAATTATTCGCTTTAACCCCCCCCCCCTCTGGGGCTGTTGGTTTTTATGTGTTGTAAATTATTTTACACCAGTTTTCAGGGGGCGATATGGCAGGCAAACAAATATTTTATTCTATTGCATCCCCTCTCGGTGGGGCCGACCCGGGGGTGGGTGCCCCCCACAGTGTGGGGATGAGAAATTGTCCCAGAACCTCGGCATCCCCACTCGGTGGGGCCGACCCGGGGGGTGCCCCATCAGTGGGGGGGGACGGGGTTGTCCCAGAACCCCCCTTGTGTATACTACTGGCTATCGCCACCAACGCCCTGCTATGATAACATTAGATATTCTAATTTACAATGTAACAAACCTTTTTTATTTTTATTTTGTTTGCTAATCAGTTTTATAGAGGATCTTACATGAGTACTCATGTATTATTGAATTTATTAAACGAGTTGAGGACAAGGGATAAAATGCGGGGCTTTGCCGAGCATTGTATACCTTTTCTTCAACGAGTTTAATAAAGTCAATGATACAGGAGCACGGATGCAAGATTCTATTTATCATATGACATTTAAAACGCATTTTATCCACGATTGTTTAATAAAAATATCAACATTCTGCCATTAGTAAACGCGACATCGTTAAGGACTCGTTTGCATATTAAACCCACTAGTGGATTATCGATTTTATTCCATGGCGTTATAACTTTCTCAGACGCCACGTCATAAGATAAATTAAGTTATTATCAAATTGCACGACCCGCAGAAAAAGCGAGCGACTGAAGTCGGTTGATTTTCTAAGAGTGCCCTAAAATCACCGTGTCATTCTGTCATTCTGTCAGTCTGTCTGTCCGTCCGTAACCCGTTTGTGAAAATTGGTGATAGTGACTTAACCGCTTGGAATATTTAAACAATTTGTGGCATACTGATAGATATAAATGAGATCTAACCAATGAACTTGCCAAATATTACATTCCATTTAGTATAGCCTTGCTGAGGCGAAAAATGTGAAAATTTTCGAACTGTTCTCCTCGGAAGCCGTTGGGCCGATTGAAGTCAAATTTCATATGGAGCCTCTATGGGATGGGGGAAACCAAAATTTGCTCATGGGGTCCAGGTCACATGACCAAAATGGCCGCCAAGCCATACATGGTAAAAAACCCTTCAAAAATAGTCTTCTCCAGAACCACTGGGCAGATTTCCACGAAACCTGATAAATAGCATCTGGGACGTAGGCCCGTCATAAATTGCTAAAATGGTTATCCTGCTTTGACACATATGCTTTTGTATTCGAAAAGTGAGAATGCGTTTTATCCTGCAAACGATTCAGAATACAGTACTAAAGTATAAGATATATATTTTTGCTCCTTACGATAAGGCGCATTTATTGGGGGAACCGTTTTAGGTCCAGGTCACATGACCAAAATGGCCGCCATACCCATATATGGTAGCACTCATAAAGCATAAAGCATCCGGCGGGTCGTGCACTTCAGATGAAGCACTGGTTTATTTATTGATTGATTTTCAACCCAAAAGTTTATTTTTTTAATTTATTGTCAACCCAAAAGTTGACAGATTTATTTTCATTGGGCCTTACTTCCGAGAGCCACCCGTCACAAGAAGGTATTTTTTTTAAATACTTATTCCTAATAGAATGGCAGTTGATTTACAAATCTGATTAGCGCGCGTAATATAATAATACAACTAATAATACAGTTTACAGACCTGGGATTTTAAATATCCTCTGCGGTTAAATGCAGACATTTTTCTATGGCTGTCTACCTGTTCTGCCTGAGTATGTCTCGGGTCAATGTTTCGTCACAATGGAGGCATTGAACATCCGACAAGAGGGGTGTTCATCAAACACTTACATAAATAAATAGTCTGTACGAAATGAGATTCATGCCAAGGCAAAAAGATGGGAAGTAGTAAACTCTGGGCAAAATAAGAAAAAAACATAAAAACATTGATTCTTCTTAAATATATTTCCGCAGGAAAAAATAACAAATAGTCTATGAATTAAAAATCACTCTTTTTCAAATTTTCGGCCCTTGGCCTTCTTCAGGAATCTATTAATTCATCGAAAACTAAGTGACATCCATCTTGTGATGCTGACAGGAAGAAGGGCCGAAAATTTGAAAAAGAGTGATTTTTAATTCATAGACTAAAAACATTGAGACGAGAAATAAAAACTGAAAAAAAAACTATGCGTTCAATAAAACTTATTTCGACGAGGTTCCTTTACCTGAAAGAACGGTCCCTTTCATGGATGGTATTGCTGTGTCCTCGGAGGGAGTGATTAAGTAACTTGAACGCTTGAATCCATCTAAAACTTTAGGACCTGATTAGCTTCATCCTACAGTTCTGAAGGAACTAGCAATGAGCTAGATCCAGTACATGCACATCTATTCCAACAATCTCTTGATACGGGTGTCATCCCCAAAGAATAGCTTCTGGAGAACATTTTCTCACTCTTTCAGAAGCGGAGATGGGACTCTTGGTCGTAACTATCAGCCTGTGTCCCTGAATTGTGTTCCATGTAAATTTCTTGAACATATAGTTGCTTGAACATTTAGTCTGCTCAAACATCATGGCCCACTTGGATGAATACAAATTTTTGTCAGACAGGAAAAGGCACGGCTGTGAAACTCAGCTGAGCACAGTAATTAACGACTGGGTAAAATCTTGGACGAAGAGGTACGACTGGATACATTTGTTCTAGACTTCGAGAAGGCCTTTGACACACACCTTCATGAACTACTTAATTCCAAATTATTTGGATTATGGGATTGGGGGAAAGACTCTCAAATGAATATATTCCTTTCTTTGTTATAGAAAACAGTGTGTTGTCCTTAATTGTGAAACCTCGGAGAGGGCTCTAGTTTTGTCTGAGGTCCCATAGTCCAATGTTGTTCCGCCTGTACATTAAAGATATTTCGACTGAAGTTGCCTCAGAAGTAAGACTGTTTGTGTTTGCTATAGGGAATTTAGAAACGCAGATGACTCACTGGAACTTTTGATGGATAATGATAGATCAGGTTGTTGGGCAAGAAAATGGGGTATGAGATTTCAGCCCGTTAAATCCAATATAATGAAGATAACGAGGAAGAAAACAAATAAAACTGAGGCTTCTTTCACCTTAGAAGATACGGTCTTCGAAAATGTGGATTCCATTAAATACCTTGGTGTGACAATCACACATGATTGAAATGGAATACACATATTAGCAACATGTGTACTAAGGCAAATAGAATGTTTGGTCTCCTGAGGCGAAATCTTGATCAGTGTCCTCAGGATGTACTTGTAAGAGGCAGCATATAAAGGTCTTGTTCGCCCAGTCTTGAATTATGGTAGTTGTATCTCGGACTCCCAGGGAGTGGCCCTTCAAGAAGCAATTGAAAAAGTTTAGAATAAAGCTGCTAGATTTGTAACTAGCAATTACTGCTTTGGCACTGGGAGTATAACTGGAATACTAGAAAAGTTAAGACGGGAGTCTCAAAAGAAAGGATAAGAGACAGAATGCTTAAATTATTGTACAAAGGTCTGAAGAGTGCTGCCAGCATTCCAGCAGATGACCTTGTCCCCCCCCCCAGCTAGGCGCGTTAGAAATCATCACTCATTGCCATTTCAGACCCACTGCAAAAACTGACATTTACAAAAGTGTCTTCGTCCCTCGGACTATTAGAAATTGGAAAGCCCTTCCCGACTCGATTATATCCTCTACTAAAAGTGCAGCGGATAATGTAGTGGTAAGTGAGAGCAAGGGACTAACTTCCCATATCACAGGTCCTTGCAAGTGAATGTCATTTGGCGTGTCACAAGTAATAATTCTCATTCTGATGCTCTTGGTCCAAACTGTCGACCTAAACGGTCCTTACCAATTACTGCTCAACTGTTCTTGAAGAATTCTAAAGCCACAGAACTTGCTTTTATTATATAGACGATCTTACATGAGTGTTCATGCATTATTGAATTTATTAAACGAGTTGAGGAAAAGGGATAAAATGCGAGGCTTTGTCGAGCATTGAGCATTTTATCACTTTTCCTCA
Organism: Lucinisca nassula; assembly: GCA_963580285.1. NCBI lineage: Eukaryota > Metazoa > Mollusca > Bivalvia > Lucinida > Lucinidae > Lucinisca > Lucinisca nassula. The sequence goes on along the minus strand of OY757022.1, from coordinate 80,690,764 downwards.
ACGAGTTTAATAAATTCAATAATACATGAGCACGAATGCAAGATTCTATTTATCGTATGACATTTAAAACTCATTTTATTCACGATTATTTAACAAAAATGTCAATATTCCGCCATTAGTAAACGCGACGTCGTTAAGAACGTCGTACATGTAATGTAGCGGGGCGTATCTAACTAATTTGCATATTTAATCAACTAGTGGATTTTCGAATTTATTACATGGCGTTACTACACTCTCGGACGCGAAGTCATATGATAAACATGAGTAAATGTTTGTGCCAAAAAGAATGATACACAACGGTGTTTTGCAGGTATCAGAACCTACAGACTACAAACATTTATTTTATTCGTTGAAATCGGTGTTGTATAAATGAATCATAGCCTTTATAGCGACACTGTTGTTTAGACTGACATGTGAAGGTAATACTGTATACTTACGGTGTATCTGTATTATACGTACGTGTATCGCCCTCGATTTGCCATCACACTGAAAACGAAACAAGCACTTCCCCAGAAATACTTTATTCATTTTCTCGTTTAATTCCGCTCAGCGTAAATATAAGCCAGACTTCAAAAACACGTAAAACAACAGCAAACTACGAGTTCAGAAACGGTTTGAATCCAAAAAAAACAAATGTAGAATTCTAACAGAGCGCGCCTATATAGGCAATGGAAAATAACTGTGTTTTATTCTACAACAAATCACAGCTCGGAAGAGCGTGACGAGTGACGCCATTACAATTCCCAATTTATGACGTCACTAGTCGATTTCCTTGACGTTAGACGGTGTAACGTCATTTTCTCGCATCGAAAACGTAAGAAAAGGATATAAATGCATGTGTTTCAGTCGATAATTTTAGCGGGATTTCTTCCAACAATGGCGAAAGGTTGTGACAGTTTGAAGGAAACAACAACATTATTGCCGATTTTCAGCGTGTTAGAATCGAAATAGATCAGCTCTTGTCTGTGATTTGTTGAGTAATAAATCACAGTTTGTCGGTCAGTTGTAAGTAGACAAATCACGCGCGCTACGCGCTTGTGATTTGTCTACTTTACAACTGACCTCCAAACTGTGATTTATTACACAACAAATCACAGCTAGAGCTGATTTATTTCTTAAACATACACTTAAATGACACACTTCCATCGCAATTAACGAAGTCGTTCCTCTGACGAATTCCGTAATGCTCGGTCGAAAATCGTACTTCTCGGTATTATCCCCGTGTATGTTGTGGGTTTGACGTCATTTCGCGCCAGTTTTGACTTCTGGATAATTTCGACGTAGTTTCAACAGACATAGTCTGAAAGCGGACTAATAATTACTCAGATAATGTTAATTTGGGAATGAATTTTTTTTTGTTATAATTCCAACTTTGCCATCGAAATGTTATAAAATGTCACCAAAATGGTAAATTTTAGGAATTCTTTCGAAAGCGTAAGAATGAACTTATCGACTACCACAGCGGAATGTTTATTCAATTAATAGCTGCCATCTTTGAAAGAAACCCAAGCGGAAAAAATATCGTCTTTAAATTCAGTTTATTTGTCTTTAACATTTACGTTTTTTTAATAGTTTCTCCTCTTTACATCGAGCGCTGTTGACGTCACTTCGTATACAGTGACGTAATGCGCAGGTTCTAAACCTGCTCTTTGACGCCACGTTATTTTACTACCTGCCGCTGTGTGAAATAGTTCTGAGATTCTTGCTCACGGAATTTATCGAAAAATAAAACTTTTATTTCAACCAATCAAATCGCTCGAAATGTACAAAATGATCGAGAATTGGAATCATTATCGCATACAGGTGAGCAGGAAAGGCTTGCATTACGAAAACACGCCTATACAAATACATTGCCACCTTTATCGCCGAAAAAAAAAATGAAAAATTTATAATGAAAAATTATGATATTTTTCTTATTTCTGCTCAAAATATAGATTCTGGGCACTCGTTAGAACCGCCTCATCGATGTGGTTCTAACGAGTACCCACAATCTATATTTTAGAGCAGAAATAAGAAAAATAAGGTATACCCACGGAAACCCCAGTTTTACTATATAAAAGTGGGGTTCAAGGGGGTCAAAATTATATAGGCGTGTCTTCGTGATGAATAATTGTACAATACAAGACTCTAGAACCTTAGAAAAACTTCAAAACGAAGCTGCCAGGATTATTATGGGTTTAACCTGTTCTGTTTGATTAGCCAACTTATACATGGAGTTTGGTTGTGTTCCATTAAAAACAGACGAACAGAACAAAAACTAGCATTTATGTATAAAGCTGTAAATGACTTGGTTCCAACAGATTATCCTCTTCGCAACAACAATAAAATATCTGTTCCCTGCACCAGAACCGAAATTTCCCGTAAGTTTTGTATACCATCAGCCATATCTCTATGAAGATGATATCCGCTCATCAAGTAGCCTTTCATGTATCTGACATCAACACTCGTAATATATCGTTAACTGCTAAACTTTTTAATCAGGGTTATCGGTATCATAAACAACGCAAAACCTTGTCATTTTTTATAGACGCCATTCCGATTTAGTTTCAAAATTCAATGTTGGACTTAAATCTCCTCTGCAACAAGGTCTATCGGAACCCGAATTTCATGGTAACTTAGTATATAAATTCAGAAAAAAATATATAAATGCAATGACTTAAGCACCCAATTTCGTAAAATCATTCTTCGATAGAAAAAGATAGGGTACAACAAATGTTATACAACAGACATGCATGGTAGTTAAACCAATCACGGTTGACAACGTTGCTTCCCTCTTTGATTGCACGCTGGTTGGTCAGGCCTCAGATTCTCTGACGGTTCCAGCGTAAAGGATTACTGAGAATTAGAGAGTATCTAATTTTATGTACTGTTTGTTGGAGACTGATGCTCTGTCTCTGGTCGGGCCCCTCGGAATCTAACTGTTGGTTTTCTTTGGCTCCAGCATTTCAGTGGTTTCCTGCTGTCGAGTCCTCACCTCTGTTTCATCTCTGTGGTTGTTTGATTTTTGTGTTCACTGATGGGTTGGGAGGCCTTCATGCTGACTGAACAAATTATTTGTCTAAATCGCGACGGAAGTAAGGGCGAGGATTGTGGCCACGTAAAATCGATTTAATTCCCCCCTCCCCCCGTGGAATTCGCTTCTCTGACCGTTCCAAGGCGGTTCTTCTGTCACGGTTTATTTTCGTTATGCTTTATCTTTGAGTGCGTGCATCGCCTCTATTATTTTATTTTGGATAGCCAATTGGCCACTTTGTGGGAAAGTACAATGTAATTATCATTTTGGCTTTCCGCTATTGATGTTACCATTAGGGTCTAGTTGTTTCATGTTTTTGTTTCTTTCCATTTGGTGTCTCTTATGGTAGCTGTGGTTTAATTATAACGATTCCTGATTATTGCCTTCACTTCCATTTTAAAAATAAAATTAAAAATCTTTGCACTGGCTGTAACAATGTCCCACAATTCTTTTTAAGTGGGGAAAGGTATAGCAAGAATAAGAAACCATTGTAGCAATTTAAACAATCACATACACAAATCACTTATGTAATAGCCCTGCTTGTAGCTGTGGTTTTAGAATGGAAGATGCCGATCATTTTTTCTTTAATCGTCCCAACTACCCAAATGCACGTATTACATTGTTTAATGCAACCCAAACTTACCACCCTCTGAATATCGACAAACTTCTTGCCGGAAACTATAACCTAACAAACCAAGAGGACACTACTCTGTTCATCGCAGTCCGAAACTATATATAAAGCTCTGGAAGATTTGTAACAGAGTAAAGTGAGTGAGTGAGTTTTAGTTTTACGTCCCACCAACAGCTAAGGTCATACGGAGACGGGACCTCGGTTTAAAGACTCATCCGAAAGTCTGGAGAAGCCCGGGATCGATCCTGCGATCCCTGGTTTACAAGGCGAGTAGCGTAACCACTGCACCACGGAGGCTTCTAACAGAGTAAAGTAATTAGAGATCCCTGGATGTCATATCTTAGCTGTTGAAATAATTGAGGTTGATGTTGAGGATGCTCTTGACTGTTTCATCTCCGCCAGCCGATTCGCTCAACTTGCTTATCACGCACATGCACGCACGCACCCATTAAGGCACATATAAACTCACACATACTCAGCACACATATATCATATTTTCTTTCTTATTTATTTTATATGTAAATAAATACAGTTTTATTAAATTCCATTCACCACATTTGTATTACGAGAACACGCCTATACTAATACAGTGTAAATTTATCGCCGAAAAAAAACTTAAAGGGTGAAAAATTGTGATATTTTCCTGATTTCTGCACAGAATATTGATTGTTATAACATAGTCGTTTTCTGAGCATATAACATGTATAACATGTATGACATTTAATGTTGAAGGGTCGTAAGAAACTAGCCTTGTATGATCTATAGTGTTGGTTGGTCGTAAAGGCATATCATATTAACAGTTATTTTACTATCTAAACTGTGAATCTTTCTTTCTATAAAATATTGTTTTTTGCTAACAGGCTATAAAATGATGCATTGTACTTTCTAAACTTGAGTTACATGTCTTGTTTATATTGGCAGTCATTCAAATAAATTGGACTGAGTTCAAATCATCATTTGACATATAAAGTATGTGATTACGCAGTAACCACCAGGTGTTTATCAGTTTCTAGAGACATGCAGGTGCAGTAAACAAAACTTACATAATTCTAAAATGTATACGGATACGCCACTCAAAAAGGGGTATTTGTATATACATATGCCTACCACCCGAGTACATATTATGGTTTATGTCAGTTATAAGGGTGTATGTTTTAATGTTATGTCAATTAAACAGGTGCAGTAAGCTTTTAAAGGAATTTAGGAAAACAATAACCTTTAAATAATTGCGTGGTAGCGTCCTGAAAATATGCAGTATGATTGACGTTTGCACAAATAATAAGGGTGTAAACGTGAATTGTAAAATGTTAGAAATGCTCAGAGAACATATATAAGGTCCAGTTTTGAACACGTTAGTTGGAGATCTGAATTTGGGTTTAAAAGATGTAGAGAGAGCCACGCTGGTTATAATAGATCTCATTTTTGAAAGTATCAGATTGAAATTAATCTGATACAACTTTTGGGGTTGTCGGGGAAATGAAATGAAATGAAAATTAAAGCTTAGAAACTTTTGAAAGACTTTATTTTATTGTGTTTTAAAAGAGCGAAGTACTAAACAAGAACACTATACGACATAGGTAACATTGTGAGTACTCGTTAGAACCGCCTCGTCGAGGCGGTACTAACGAGTACCCACAATCTATATTTTTGAGCAGAAATAAGAAAATAAGGTTAACCCCTGTAAACCCAAGTTTTACTATATAAAAGTGGAGTTCAAGGGGGTCAAAAGGATATAGGCGTGTCTTCGTGATGGTTTAGTGGGCGTCATAAAACGGCGGCTTTTAATGGCGTCATTCGCCACTGACTTGTTGCATAATAAATCACACTTCCTTTCTATTGCCTATATTGGTGCGATTCGTTAGAAAGTATTGTTTTATGGTGAATAAAGCTACGTTAAAGTTGTTTACTGAACACCCCTCATGGCAAAGTACAACACATAACCCGATTCGTGTTTTCCACGAAAGACAAATTGAAAGTACAAGAATAGTTGCAGTTATCTCAAGTAAATAATCGTTTAATCAAGGACATTTAGAATAGGCGTTGTGCATGTATTGAAAAACGTTTTTTTTTTCCTTTGTTTGTTTTTTAAAGCTAATCAGAAATGCATAATGTCTAACGTTTTATCGATTTATTTATTTTTTTATTTGATTTTGTTGTTTGCTTTGTTTCCCAAATTAAGCTAACTTTTTAAAGAACATATTTACCTTGATATACCTTACCTTAAAGTGTCAAGTTAGTCTGAACGACAGACGACAATAGTGTCGTGTGTGTGTGTTTAACTCCCACCAACAGCTAAGGTCATGCGCAGATCGGACCTCGGTTTAAAGACTCATCCGAAAGTCTGAAGAAGCCCGGGATTGTTTATAAGTCGAGTAGCTTGAACACCACATCACGCAGGCTTCTAATATGTTTGTATGTACGTATGTTTGTTTGTTTGTTTGTTTGATTTGAGGTTTAACGTCCCCGTCAACACTGTAAAGGTCATTTTGGAGACGTTGCTTCCAATTTTGTTGGACTTTTACCCGACATTGAGATGAAATGACATCTCAAGACCTGTCGCCCAATGAAACCAATAGGGTTTATTAGCATGGACGGTCCGCCTCGCACCACGGTTCCTGGACAGGCTTAGATTCTCTAACAGGGTGGGGAACCCACGTGACCATTTGATATAGTAAACGGAATTTTATGAGGAAAAATCGCTCGCTTCAGGTACGGTTTTTCCCCGATATTTTGGTTATTACAGCACGCATTTTTACGAGTCATATACCAAAGTACTCTGCTCAGCTTTTGATTTTTATGATGTTTGCTTTGAAGGCAGAAACTGCCTGGTTGTGGAGAAATGCTCGCCCATTTTTTTTTCCCGAGCCCGACAGATCGTGATAAAGACCACGGCAAACAGCAGAAATCTTATATTTATTGCAAATAGAGCGTTTTAGATGATCCTACCGCATCCGAAATTGCAAATATTACCTCTAGCATGTTTCCATGTAACAGTTAACACCGATACGCCGTTTGTTTGGCTGTTATGCAAAGTGTTATAAAATGATCCAGTTCACGGTACAAAATCGGGAAGGTAAAATTGTGATAACGTAATCGCCAAACTGATAATGCTTTTCAACATATCGCAACAACAAAATGGCAAATCACGTGATCTTGGTCATGGGAAATACATTTTCGTTGATACATAATGTATTCCTTTTTTCCAAATGAATTCCGCATGCCAGACATGTAGTAAAGACTTAAGGTTGAAAACATCTTAACGAACATACGCGAAAACACATGGGCACGACCGCCTACGTTTGTTGTGGAAACAGCTTTTTCTCTCAGACTTATTGGAAGATACATCAGTGCAGTACACATGGAGCGGCAAAGGAGTTATTGTGTTCAAAAGGTCAGAAAGCGTTTCCCATAAAAGCGAACTCAGACCCTAAAGGTGAAGGTTTGGATCCTACAAAGTATACTTAAAATAGAAGTGGAGGCAATGATCAGGAATCGATACAATCAACCCACAGCTCCCATCAGAAACACCAAAGGGAAAGAAACACAAACATGAAACAACGGACCCTAATGGAAACATCAATAGCGGAAAGCCAAAAGGACAGTTACCTTCCCACAAAATAGTCAATAGGCTATCCAAAACAAAATAATATAAGCGACACAAACACCCAAAGACAAAAGAACCGCCTTGGAATTTGTTTGTTTGTTTGATTAAGTCGTAACTATACCAAATTTAGTGACACAGAGGCCTTTCTGATATTCCATCTTCATCAGTGTGTCTCAACCCCAAAATTTTGAAACCCAAAAGGATGACGGACAAGACCCGGCAAACACAGCACATCCCCCTCCGAGCACACACCGACCGACGTACCTCATGAGACAGGTCAACTGGAGGCATCTGGCAAGAGACGCCTACCCGCGGACTTATAGGCTTCCCCCACCGAGCCAACATCAGCAAACATGGCCCACGCTCCACGGAAGTTCCGGGCATCAGGAAGGAGATGTCCAAAGTAGCGAAGCTTGCAAAATTTAAAATATTACAAGATATTATAAGAAGTGGGAACCAAATCCGCTAAGATACATGTCCCACCTGACAAGTTAGTCTTAGTTGTAGAAAAATTAGAAATTTATACTGCAAAATTAAAGGTATAAAATAATAATTTAAATCAGTACTTGAGTACTGACGTCAACATCGCAGTATCAACCTCAGCACTAAGGAACTGATCTGAGGTTTAACGTCCCCGTCAACACTGTATAGGCCATTTTGGAGACGTTGCTTCCAATTTTGTGGGACTTTTACCCGACATTGAGATGAAATGACATCTCAAAATCCGTTGCCCATTGAAACCAATAGGGTTTATAAGCATGGACGGTCCGACACGCACGCTTTGCCTGGGCAAGCTTAGCTCCTCTAAGTGGTTTACCACTACTCGTGTGCGGTCGGATTCAGCTCTAAGTTGGGGCGGGGGCGGACTGGTAATTTGTATGTTGCATTAATGCGCAAGTAAAATTAAAGTGTATAACAGCCGAAGATTCGTAATGTTCATCCGAGTATCGTGAACCAAACTGCAAAAAGCACTCCAGCTGTAGTGACGTTAAATATGTTCTATAAAAGGGTTATCCATTGGAAGCAAAAACACACCACAGAACTGGAAAATATGAAATGTACATGTTTTCTGGTCCTGTTAGATCTTCAGTTTTAATTTCAATAAACGTGTTTCAGATCTTGAAATTGATACGAAGACTACCGATTCCTGAGATTGTAAAAACTCAGTGTATTGCTATCCTGCTGCTGGTCATATAATTATTTGCCAATTAAAAAATAATTCCTGATTTTAGGATAAGAAATATAATTAATGAAGGACTGTAATATTGGTTTCCTTCAAAAATTTATTTAAAATAATGTAGGGATAAAATCGCTGCTGCCTTAAATGAATTCGGTGATCGATGTTGTAAACGGGAGTAAGTTGAGCATAGTCTGTCTACTAATGATTTTTTCTACTCTTTATACTAGTACACATCCTCATAATCTTATCAAATGACCTTTACAGTGTTGACGGGGACGTTAAATCTCAACCAAACAAACAAACATAATCTTATAAAACAAAAACTTAATGATTTAACTGAATGGACTTTTTACAAAGAAGATTCTCTCTGCCTTGCATGTAATGTTAGAAATGCGATTTTCATTTCTAAAGAGCATAAGAATTATACACTATGGTCATGTCAGAAAGTGTGTGAAGCTCTAACCTTTCTACTTGACAATGTTTTCATTAGATTTGGTAATAAGTTATTTAGACAAATTACGGGTATTCCGATGTGTACGAATTGTGCACATCTTGTAGTTGATATGTTCTTGTGGTGTTATGAAAGAGACTTCATGATGTCACTTTCTGCTGATAACCAATCTGAAATAATAGAAACTTTGAGCTCTACTTCTAGATATTTGTAAGATTTATTAAGAATTGACGTTTCGTACTTTGGTGGTTTGATCAGTCATATTTAACCCCCAGAACTTCAGTTAAATAAAGCAAATTCCTCTGATACCGAGGCCCCGGTTTTGGATTTACATTTATCTTTTGTAGATGAATTTGTTTCCTGCGATGATTTAGAATTTATGATTGTATATTTTCCTTATTTGGATGGTGATGTTCCTCATGCGAAATCCTACAGTGTTTATATTTCTCAATTCAATTTGCCAGAGTGTTTAGTCATGTGTCTGACTTCAACACTCCTAATAAATTGATAACTGCTTAAGTTCTAAATCAGGGGTATCAGTATCATAAACTACGTAAAGCCTTTTCAAAATTTAATAGTCGCCGTTCTGATTTGATTTCAAAATTCAATGTTGGACTTAAAACTCTTTTGCAACAAGGCCTATCGGAACCTGAATTTTATGGTGGCTTGTATTCTGTGGTGTATTCCTTGCTTCCAAAGGATAACTCTTTTATAGAAAGTATTTAGCTTCTCTACAGCTGGTGTGTGGGAATGTGTGGCGGCGGTAAAATGTCTCCCTGCCCTACATCATAGTGTAGATTATATTTTCTTGTCCTTTGGGATCATTGATTCCATTGTGGAATTTTGAAAATATCTGAGGGTCACGGATGAGGCCTGATTGGCCGAAACTAGCTAGTCTGGCCCAGAAAACATGTATACTCCATATATTTCAGTTCTGTGGTGTATTCCTTGCTTCGATGTCTCACCTCTGTGGTTCTTTGATTTTTTGTGTTCACGGAGATGTTGCACTGATGAGTTAGGAGGCCTTCATGCGGACTGAACAAATTATTTGTCTAAATCGCGACGGAAGTAAGGGCGAGGATTGTGGCCACGTAAAATCGATTTGAGCCCCCCAGTGGAAATCATTCCACTGACCGTTCCAAGGCGGTTCTTCTGTGGTGATTTATTAATGGTGTTGTTTGTTACTTATTGTGTGTATCACTTGTGTCTTTTTATTTTGGATGGCCATATGGCCATTTTGTGGGAAAGTAACTGTCCTTATGGGCTTCCTTTGTTTAGGTTTCCATTATGGTCTGGTCGCTTAATGTTTGTGTTTCTTTCCCTTTGGTGTCCTGATTGGTGGAGTAAGTTAATTGTATCGATTCCTGATCTTTGTTTTACTTCTACTTTCCAAAGGATAACCCTTTTATAGAACGTATTTAGCTTCTCTACAGCTGGTGTGTGGGAATGTGTGGCGGCAGTAAAACGTCTCCCTGCCCTTCATCATAGTGTAGACTATATTTTCTTGTCCTTTGGGATCATTGATTCCATTGTGGAATTTTGAAAATATCTGAGGGTCACTGATGAGGCCTAATTGGCCGAAACTAACTAGTCAGGCCCAGAAAACATGTACACTCCATATATTTCAGTTCTGTGGTGTAGTTCTTGCTTCCAAAGGATAACCCTTTTATCGATTGTATATAAAGTTAGAAAAAAATATATACTTGCGATGACTACAGTGCCCAATTTCGTAAAATCGTTTTACGATACAAAAAGATTGGGTACAACATAAATGTTATAAGACAGACTGCATGCTTCGAAGTTAACCTAATTACGGTTTGTAACTTTTCTACCCTTTTTGATTGCACGCCGGTGGGTCGGGCCTCAGTTTCTATGACGGTTCCAGTGTAAATGCGTGCATAAATTTCATTTTAAGTAATGTTGGTTGGTACCTGATGTTTCGTCTTTGGGCTCGCCCCTGGGAGTTTAACTGGTGGTTTTCTTTTGCTCCAGCGTTTCATTTGTTTCGCGCTGTCGAGTCCTCAACAATGTTTCATCTCTGTGGCTGTTTAATTTGTATGTCCTCACACTGATGAGTTAGGAAGCCTACATGCGGACTGAACAAATTAATAGTCTAAACCACGAAGAAGTAAGGGCGAGGATTGCAGCTGCGTAAAATCGATTTAAGCCCCCCCTCCCCCCCCCCCCCTAGAAAAAAGTGAAATACCTTTCGCTGACCGTACGAAGACGGTTCTTAGTGGCGTTTTATTTGTTTAATTGTTAGTTACTATTTTATGTCTCCCTTGTGTCTTTTTTTTCTGGATAGCCAGTTGGCCATTTTGTTGGAAAGCAAGTGTCCTATTGGCTTTCCTCTGTTGTTGATTCCATCACGGTCTATTTAATTCTTGTTTGTGCTTCATCCCCTTTGGTGTCTCTGGTGGAAGGTGTAAATTAATTGTATCGGGTCTTGATCATTGCTTTACTTCTCAGCAAACATTTAAGTATACTTAACAGGATATCAACCCTCACCTTCACTTCTAGTGTGGTACAAACAAGCATTTATGACATAAGTAAAGGAGTAAAACACAGTTTGAGGTAAAGAAACTGATTTACATAACTAAAAAATAATTAATATACATTACTGGAGAAATTATCAGACTCACCAACACCACAGCAAAAGCACCGACTCGAAACAGCCAGTCACAATTACAGGCGGGCTTTAGTATATTTTATGGGATCCCAAATTTCACCCTCTGGGCCTGAGTTCGCTTTAATGGGAAACTTGTTCTGACCTTTTGAACACAAAAACTCCTTTGTCGTTCCATGTGTACTGCATTGGTGTATCTTCCAATAAGTCTGAGGGAAAAAGCTGTTTCCACAACCAACGTAGGCGGTCGTGCCCATTTGTTTTCGCGTATGTTCGTTTAGATGTTTTCAATCTGAAGTCTTTACTACATGTCTGGCATGCGGACGTCATTTGGAAAAAAGGAATACATTATGTATCAACGAAAATGTATTTCCCATGACCAACATCACGTGAATTGCCATCTTGTTGTTGTGATACGTTGTAAAGCATTATCAGTTTGGCGTTTACGTTATCACAATTGTGGAAATTACCGTGAACTTTATCTTCCCGATTTTGTACCGTGAACTGGATCATTTTATAACACTTTGCATAACAGACAAACAAACGGTGTATCGGTGTTAACTGTTACACTGAAACATGCTAGAGGTAATATTTGCAATTTCGGATGCGGGAGGAGCATCTAAAACACTCTATTTGCAATAAATTTAAGATTTCAGCTGTTTGCCGTGGTCTTTATCACGATCTGTCGGGCTCGAGGAAAAAATTTGGGCGAGCATTTCACGAAAACCAGGCAGTTTCTGCCTTCAAAGCAAACGTCATGAAAATCGGAAGTTGAGCAGGGTACTTTGGTATATGATTCGTAAAATGCGTGCTGTAATAACCAAAATATCGGGGAAAAACCGTACCTGAATCGAGCGATTTTCCTCATAAAATTCCGTTTACTATATCAAATGGTCACGTGGGTTCCCCACCCTGTCTAAGCGGTTTACTAATACTAGTGTGCGGGCTGGATTCAGCTCTGCGTGGAAGCATCGTGCAGCCCATATATTTCTTCAAGCCCCTATTGGCGGGGACGGATATGTATGTATGTATGATGTATGTATGTATGTATGTATGTATGTATGTATGTATGTATGTATGTATGTATGTGTGTATGTATGTATGTATGTATGTATGTATGTATGTATGTATGTATGTATGTATGTATGTATGTATGTATGTATGTATGTATGTATGTGCGTGTGTGTTGGGGGTACGCGCGTACGTGGATGTGTCCTAAAAAACTAGAAATCGGAGCACCTGATACACTGGTCAACTTTTGTCGTGTGCTGGATCATATGAACATGCTGGCCTATATCTGGCAAAAGTAAAATAGGGCCAATGTTTAAAATTTGCATGACAAAACAAACAATAAGATATGTGCGATCAGCGAAGACTTAGATCAGCCTGTGCATCCGTGTTGCGTCGCATCCGTGACGGTGTCTTTCGAAGGTATTCCGATTTATTCATATTTTGACCAAACGTCGTCCGTCCGTCGTTCGTCAACACCTTTGAGCATTCGTATCTTTGCAAGCCGCTGGCAGGTCTCAACCAAATTTTATTTGTGGTATACCTTCGGTGGGGGATGATTACATATGTATTTGAGAATTTAGTTCGCTTTGGCTAGAGATAGGTCCCATAGGCTTACTATGGGACAATGATGGTGATCAGCGTAGGGTCTTTATTTTTGTCAGATCTACGGGAAGCTTGCAGATAACCAGGATATGCATAAAATCTCAGGTGCCATAACTACAGACCAGCTACCGGTAATAACCGATATTTTTTGTTTCGCGGAGAAACTGCCTAACGCGAAATTGGCTTTTTTTCTCCGCAAAACAGCGAGAAAAGATAAAATGAGCGAGAAATTTCTCGCTGAAATTTCTCCCGGTTTCACGGGAAAATTCTCGGAGATTCTCGGCGAAAAATTTGACCGATTGCTTTCATTGAAAATGAAATTACCGGCGTTTCGCGGAGAAAAAATACAACTGGGCTTACGTGAAATTTTCGGCTCATTATTTTTTCTTCGTTTGTTTGACGTTGTTTTTGTAAACGAAGGCAAATTGTAGTCATTGTTAAATCATAATCAAATATTATTTCATGTTACTAAAAATTCCTTTTAGTAATTTATTTTTTAAAAGTCTCATGACAACTTTTATTCATATCACGAAAATACGCCTATTTATTTGTTACCCGCTTAAACCCCACTTTTAACTGGGGTTTACAGGGGTATACATTATTTATCTAATTTATGCTCACATAGATTGTGGGTACTCGTTAGAACCGCCTCGTCGAGTCGTTTTTAAGTGTACCCAAAATCTCGAGCAGAAATATGAAAAAATGCCAAATTTTTTATCCGAAAATTTTCCGTTTTTAGTGGTAAAATATATTTGAATAGGCGAGTTCTCATAATGAGTCGTACATGTATGTTATTAACACCATAATGATGTGTGATATTTACCAAAAGCTCAGCTTGATGAAATAGATGTGCTGCATGATGCTTCCACGCAGAGCTGAAACCGACCCGCATGCGAGTACTGGTAAACCGCTTACAGGATCTAAGCCTGCCCAGGCAAAGTGGTGCGAGTCGGACCGTCAATGCTTATAAACCCTGTTGGTTTTATCGGGTGACAGGGCTTGAGATGTCATTTCATCTCAATGTCGGGTAAAAGTCCCACAAAATTGGAAGCGACGTCTCCAAAATGACCTTTACAGTGTTGACGGGGACGTAAAGCCTCAAACAAACAAAACCAAAAGCTCAGATTCGCCTCATTTATTTATGATTACAAACTGTCAATTTGGTACAGCAAGCGGTGCTTTGAATGCAAAGTTAGTGACCAGTTAACGAGGAACACATGAATTCCACCGCAGGCTAGGTCTAAGTCGCGAACGAACGGACGAAAAACCAGACACCTATATCGGGCCATGAAAAAGGACATGCTACTTTGCATTCGCAAGCATTATTTGCGCTACCAAGTCTACTTCCCCGACCCCTCACCCACCCCTAACTGATAAATACTCCCAGTTGCAGCAAACAGGTGGTGCATCAACATGTTAATAAAGCCCATGTAATGAACGAACCACTATTCACCATTTTACATGCACGCATACATGTATAGAGAGATTTTGTTTGTTTGGTTTGAGGTTTAACGTTCCCGTCAACACTGTAAAGGTCATTTTGGAGACGTTGCTTCCAATTTTGTGGGACTTTTACCCGACCTTGAGATGAAATGACATCTCAAGCGCTGCCACCCAATGAAACCAATAGGGTTTATTAGCATGAACGGGCCGACTCGCACCGCTTTGCCTGGGCAGGCTTAGATCCACTAAGCGGTTTACCAGTAGTCGTGTGCGGGTCGGTTTCATCTCTGCGTGGAAGCATCATGCAGCCCATCTATTTCTTCAAGCCCCGATGGGCGGGGGCCGATGTATAGAGAGAACTGGAGTTTACAAGGTATACATTTTCCTTAATCTGTTCCTAGACGTCCAATGTAGTATGTGGGTACTCGTTGCCAACTACATTTATGTGGGCCGAGCGAGGCGCAAACCACAGCGGAGAGACCTAATGACCCGATGATTTACCCCGTTTGTACCAAATGGAATCTTCCTCCTTATATATACAGGAGTCCATTTTGAAACTTAGGGGTGTCAGGTTGTTTTTTGTTCTAAAAAAATTAGTTCGAGAAATGGCTTAACGTTTAGTAAACAGTGTAGGCCCTGATCAGACGCCGCGTTCTGCGGTGTCTGATCTGGGCATGCACTGTTTGCTAAGGTACCCCTTTAGGGGTTTCTGGTACTGAATGGGTTAAGAGTCAGCGCTCTTACCCATTAGGACACGGGGGCCAGTTACCTTCGGGGTGAACAGTAGACTTAACAAGATACCCAGGTTGCATGGCTGTACAAACTTCGCTGATTATCTTGGAGAATTTTGTAGTTCTGCTCCAAGTTAGAGATCAAACTTATATGCAGCCTTGGAATGCTTGCCGTACAATTTCCCCATATTAACCCTTTTTGTACCAAATGGAATCTTCCTTCTTATATATAGTATGCGTCCATTTCAAAATTTAGGGGTTTCAGGTTGTATTTTCTTCAAAATTATGAAAATGGCCGAACTTTTTGCGTTCTGCGGCGTCTGATCTGGGCCTGCACTGTTTGCCACGGTACCCGTTTAGGGGTTTCCAGTCTGAAATGGGTTAATGTACATGTATGAATAAAAATTGAATTGAAAAGGCAAGAAACACAAGCGGGCCCCCGTGGCATACTCTTAAACATTAGATCTCTCACTCGGGCTACATGTGAGCTTAAGTGTAAGCATCAGTTTAATTACTCGCAGTGTAAGAAAAAGATCAACCAAAATGTAGAGTGAGATCAGCGCCCACACATACCTGTACAAGCAGGATCCCCATCATTATATATATTGAGTTTGATTTTTTTAAAGTATTTACTTGACAAAAAAATAAAGTACTCCCAATATGGTGAACCGATAGAAAATCAACAGTTTTCAATTTATGAAGCGTTTACACAACAGCAAAAAAGGAACACAGAAAACATTCATCATGTTCATACCGCGTTGTAAAGTGCATAAGATGCAAATCATTATGATTCCAACCGGATCAAAATCATACTTTACGATGCATTTCGTCATATGCTTCAACTTTTGTGTACCAAATTTTAATGCATGAAAAAAAGATACATGCACATGAACAAATATACATGTAGACCGTGAACGACTTCACCTGTACTAATTGTCTTTCTCCGAGAAAAGGCGATGTTCGCGGAGAAATTTCGCGACGTTTTGCGGTGAAATTAACCGCTTCGAAACGCGAAATTTTTCGGAGAAATTTCTCGCTTGTTCTCCGAGAAAAAAAAACTATTACCGCGGAGAAAAAAAATGGGTTATTACCGGTAGCTGGTCTGTAGGTCAGTCATAGTCTAATGTGATCCGTTTTCGATGAATTCGAAAACGGATCACATTAGACTATACCTGACCTAGTTATGGCACCTTGATTATCAAAAAGACCATATTTGACATTGTGTCCAGCCTAGCTCTTCCGGCTTTTGTCGTATCTCTACGAGACTTGCAGATAACAAAGATATGCATAACACCTTGGATTAGTTCGTCAATGGGTCCGATCAGACAATCAGTGTCGGAGTTACATCACTTGATTGTCAACAAGAAATGTCTTTAAAAAAGATAAACGGCGTAAGGGATACTGGAATGTGAATATTTTAACTATTTTTTTTTTTTTTGGTTAAATATGAAAAGAAGAACTGTTTTGAAATATAAACTTTATTACGATTTCAAAAACAGTATAATAAGTATTTGAAAAACCCGTGCCAATTGGGCACCTTTTTTGTTAAATAGTGCAAGGTGTAACACTGTGCAGCCCAATCTATTTCTTCAGGCCCACCCAACAGAATTGCTTTAACAATATCTGAAGACCTTCTGTTGAAGAAACATTCCTGTGAAAAAATCTAAGCAACCCTCATAGATGAGATTTTGAGAGATTTGGTTGCTATAGAAACTAATGGAACATAAGCACAAACAGGCAAAAGGCTTTTTCAGGTCGAGTCCGTTTTCAAAGGGAACCTATTCTGACAAGAGTCAGTCCAGTTTAAATGCGCACCTAAGGTTGAATCTATCGTTGCACTAACCATAGCCTTATTGCAAATGGAGGTTGGAAAATTTGTGAACTTAGTTTCAACTTTGAAGCCCTTGTGGTTCCTAAGAAAAATCTGACTCAAATGTTTAATGTGCAAAATTTTGAGAAATGACTGATAAACAGCAGCAGCAGCCTGATTGTAGTATACACAAGATATTGAACCACTGTTACGCTCCGCGGTAACCTCTCGGCAAGACAGATGAGTTGTGTGACGTCACGGCACAAACGCGAATATACAAAATAAAAACCCCAAATAATACGGCTAAAAGCAAAGGAAATCAAAATTTATTGTTAAAAAGAAACTGTTGAAGTTGCATCATAGAATTACTAAACCCCAAACCTTTCCAACCCCCATTTGCAATAAGGCTGTGGTTAGTGCACCGACTGGACTGAATCTTGTCAGAGTAAGTTCCCTTTGAAAATGGACTCGACCTCAAAAAGCCTTTATAACAGACCATACCAAAGCCCCAGAATTCCTTATCTATGAAATTTAAGAAGTGATCATGGTAACTGTAAAGAGATCTGCTGTAATGGTTTATTTCCCTGCTATGAAAACCACACCACACTGTATGACAGCCCCAGAGAAATCAAATAAATGAAAAAGCACAAAGTGCAGACGATAAATTTATGTCTGCAAAAATTTGGAGAACAGCCTTACTCCTATAATATAGTGAGTTACTAATTCAAAGACTAGAGTGCAAACAGTATCCATTTTTACATTTTTTACATTAACGTTTTTACACGATAATGGTGACATTACGCTTTTCCTACAGGACAATGCACGTGCTCATTCTGCGAGACTAACTATGGACCTTTTCAATCAAAATGATGTGCACGTTCTTCCTTGGCCTGAGTTTTCGCGGGATTTAAACCAATTGAGCACATTTGGGACCAGCTCGGAAAACGTGTGTACACCCGACGTCATCCGCCAATCAACCGTCAGCAGCTTGTCATGGCGCTACAGGAAGAATATGACAACATCACACAAGACCATATAGAGCGTTTAATTCGAAGCATGAGGCGTCGATGTCAAGCAACACTTGATGCTAATGGTGGACATACCCGGTATATGTGATTTTGATGTTTCGGGTGTCTGGATTTATTCGAGCCTCCGTATCATTGCATTCAATACTTTTTTTCAGTTATCTTGCTAACGAGGCTTCTATGTTATTTAATTAAAAGGGAGCCGAAATTACTCGAAAAATGTTAGATAATTCAGGTGAGAAAAAAATACTTTTTTTTCATGATAAGTCCATATATGAAATTTCAAAACACTAGCATACATAGTTCTCAAGTTATGCTATGCACAAGGAAGGAACACAATTAAATGACAAGAAATTTCAAAGGGCCATAACTCCATCAAAATTCCATATAGTTGCTTGAAAATTTATTCAGGTGATCTAGTCCTCAGTCCCAGTCAGTGTACCAAATATCAAGGCTCTGGCTCAAATGTTGTCAGTTTCTGGCGAAAGAATGTGCACTGTAATGATTAAGGGCTTACCTATAAGCCTGCCCAGGAAAGTGAAGATCGGTAAACTGACCGGTTCAAAAATGACCTAAAATAGTGTTGACTGGTCCATTAAACTCCAATACAAACAAACTAATCTAGCTCAAATACTTATTCAGATATCTTGCCAAATGTCTATGTTATTTAATTAAAAGAGAAATAAATCGAATAGGAGAGGTAGTTTGGGTAAGAAAAAAATCGGGTCAACTGTTTTTTCATGAAATGAACATGAAATTTCAAAACAATAGCATATATCATAAAGTTATAGCGTGGTGTACAAACGAACGGACTAACGGACAAGCCAGAAGCAATATGCCCTCCAACTTTTTCAAAGTTGGGGGCATAATTATTGGAGCTAGTGCCTTGAAAGTGGGTGAATAGATTGGTGGTGATGAGTATATAACCTGATTAACTTTTGACTAAATTCCGAAAATACTTCCTGAGTTATGGCCCTTTGTCACTTCGAATATTTGTACATTGTATGCTTTGTGATGCATAGCATAACTTTAGAAGCGTGTATGCTAGGGTTTTGAAATTTCATATATGAATTTCTCATGGAAAAATAACTGAAGTTTATTTTTTCTCATCCGGATTAGGCCACTTTCAAGAGTCATTGCCCTTTGATTTTTTTTTTTATAAAATCTTGTCAGCAAGATACCGCAGTAACTATCAGAGCTAGAGCCTTGAAAGTTGGTGAATAGATTGGTAGTGATGAGTAGATGACTTGATTAACTTTTGACTAAATTCCGAAAAATATTCTTGAGTTATGGCCCTTTGTCACTTTTGATATTTGTACATTGTATGCTTTGTGATGCATAGCATAACTTTAGAAGCGTGTATGCTAGGGTTTTGAGTGAGTGAGTGAGTTTCAGTTTTACGTCCCACCAACAGCTAAGGTCATACGGAGACGGGACCTCGGTTTAAAGACTCATCCGAAAGTCTGGAGAAGCCCGGGATCGATCCTGCGATCCCTGGTTTACAAGGCGAGTAGCGTTACCGCTGCACCACGGAGGCTTCTGCTAGGGTTTTGAAATTTCATATATGAATTTCTCATGGATAAATAACTGAAGTTTATTTTTTTCTCATCCGGATTAGGCCCCTTTCAAGAGTCATTGCCCTTTGATTTTTTTTTACAAAATCTTGTCAGCAAGATACCGCAGTCACTATTAAAGCTAGAGCCTTGAAAATTGGTGAATACATTGGTGGTGATGAGTAGATGACTTGATTAACTTTTGACTAAATTCCGAAAAATACTTCATGAGTTATGGCCCTTTGTTACTTTTAGTAGTTGTACGTTGTATGCTCATGATGCACAGCATAACTTAAAAACTTTTCGGCTCTGGTGAGTCAAACATCAGAATGTTCAGTTCAACATATGAAAAACAAAGCTCTGACTCGGGCCACATGTTGAGACACCAAGTTCTGCAACAGGAGGTCAGTTGGTTTTTCTCCGGGTACTCAGGTTTTCCCCACCTCAGATTAATGATCGGCTCAATAAGATTGAAATAATATCGAAAAGGCCGTAAACCCCCCCCCCCAAAAAATAATAAAAATAAAAATGTTAATATACCTAAACAGCATAATTCAATTGTGACAGCGGACAACGATGTCTGTGTGACATGAAATAAACAATGGAACAAATTGCAAGTGGAATACGTATCATCATGAGATGTTCACTTGATATTCAAACCTGAACAAATCTAGCTTTTTATCATTTCACTGTTATCATTATCATTGTTTCAGTCGCATTTATCTACACTGTTTGCATTTTCAGAAGCCATTCACAGTAATGTAGAATGTTCCCAGCAGGCACACAATGTTTTGGCAACGTTGTATCAACGTCGATGAAAAGTCGTGACTTTGCATTGCGTGGATGCGACGTTGCGCAGACATCATTTGCCGGGTGCGTTTTTAACCCTTTTTGTACCAAATGGGATCTTCCTCCTTAAACATGTATATGACAGGAGTCCATTTTGAACTTTAGGGTGACAGGTTTGTTTGGAAAATTGCTTAACTTTTCGCAAACAGTGCAGGTCCTGATCAGATGCCGCATTCTACGGCGTCTGATCTGCACCTGCACTGTTTGCAAATTACACGTGTTGGGGTTTCTGGTACTCGGTGGGTTAAATTTACACCAAACAAGGTTGTTTCTGTATGTTGTATGATGATCAATGTCTAAAACAGTTCTGGGTATACAGTATCTTAATTTAAATAGAATAATTGGAACTGACATTAAAATAATAATAATAAAATGTTATATTAAGTAAATTGAGTAAAAACCCAAGTGGTAGATAGATTTTTATAAAGGAAATAAGAAAATGCTTTCATTAGAATGAAAACTCACATTCAGATAACATAGTATAAACTATAATGTTAGGCATTGTTTATTTTACTGAAGGAAATGTTAAGGTGTAAAGATACCTGATACATTAGCAGCTCATTATAGCTCTCTGGCATGTGGAAGAGAACCAAAGGTCACCTTGCAAATTCTGTAAGCTTTACTGGGGCTGTAGTATGGTCTGTTAAATACACTTAACCATTGAGATGAGCCTCAGTAGGGACCCATGCAATAAAGAATTTAAGACTTGCAACCGGTCCCAGCATTTGAGAAGACAGTTTCCGAACTCGTCTTTTTTTTTTTTTTAATAACTCTTCAAAGTCAAAAGAGTGCACATGTATCTTTCGGTGTAATTTGTGTAAAATTTCACTTTTAATTCTTCACACCAAATCACAGAACTTTCAAACTCAACATCATCGCGTTTACAATATTTCTTTTCAGGAAACAAACCCACCTGCAATAGATAGATGTAAATCGAAAAACGGGGTCTCGGTACCAGCTCGGACCCATCAATTGATAGGTCCGAGGTATCAGAAGAATTTACTTTATTTAACTGAAGTCCTGGGGGCGGGGTGGGTAGAGTTAACCGATCAAACCATCAAAATAGGTATTGTCAATATTCAATAAATCATCCAGATGTCTAGAAGTCGAGATATATAAAACCTTCAATGATTTCAGATTGGTTTTCAACAGAAAGGGACATCATGAAGTCTCTATCTTAATAAAATAATGACAGATCAGGCACTAGGAGTGCGCTATTCGTACCCATCGGAATCCCCACACTTTGTCTAAATAACTTAGTATCAAATCTTATATTCATATTGTCAAGTAGAAAGGTAAGAGCTTCACACACTCTGACATATGACCGCAAAGTCTAATTTTTATGCTTTTCTGAAGAGAACAAATCATTTCTTACATAACATGCAATATAGAGGGAATCTTCCCCATGAAATATCCATTCAGTTAAATCATTAAGTTTTTCGTTTATAAGATTATGAGGATGTGTAGTGTCAAGGGTGGAAAAATCATAAGTAGACATACTTGAAGCACGAAAACGTCTGGATTTCAATTCATTTAAAACAAACCGAGTGAGGCAAATGTGTTGCGCTTACTGGGGCGTCTAACTTACAGTTGACTTACAGTTGGAAAACGCCTTCTGTTCTTGCAGCAGGTAAAGTTAGAGGGGGAATTTTACGTTTTCTTCTGTCTCTACACTTCCATTCGTTTTCCTCATTCTTCACTATCCCTCACTTTAATCATCCCTACTATCTCTTCTATCTCTTTTCTCTCATTCTTTGGGAGGAAACACAAATGGCCCATTCGGGGTTGACGTGTCGTTAAACACAAAACAATCAATAAAAAAGAATGAACAATATTATTCGCCGGCCTCGGTAGCTAAGACGGATGTGCGTCTGACTGGTGATCAGGAGGACGCGGGTTCGGCACCTGCCGGGGTCGGCAACATTCCTTCGTGGAGATTGACCATGAACTCTTTTCTACGGCCATTCTCCCCCTTGCGCTGGTTCACAAAGGGCAGTTTTCAGTTTCTGGCGAAAGAATGTGCACTGTTCTGGTTATCCGCTTACGTATAAGCCTGCCTAGGAAAAGTGTGGATATGTAAACTTACCGGCTCAAAAATGACCTAAATAGTGTTAACTGGGCCGTTAAACTCCCATACAACAAACAACAATCTTATTTGTTTGGTGTTTGTTTGTTTTTGGTTTAATGGTTCAATCAACACTATTTTAGGTCTATTTTAAGCCGGTCAGTTTACTTATCCACACTTTTCCTGGGCAGGCTTATACGTAAGCGGTTAGCCAGTACAGTGCACATTCTTTCGCCAGAAACTGACAACTCCCCTTCTGGAATCAGCGGAAGGGAGGGAATGACCGTATATATAGAAAATATTTCATGATCAATCTCCACGAAAGAAAACAAAATTATTTATGTTGCCAATATTTATACCAAGCTTAAGGCATAGGCCTTGTTCCTGTTTATTTATAAAATTAAAACATTCGATTTTGCTTTCCTTGTAGCATATCATAAAAGGCACATGCTATTTCCCTTTATTATCGACCCAATAGAGAGAAGAGAAGTTGAACTTGGACATCTTTGATAGAAACGCGCATTGTATTTAGAAAGCTTTAACTTGTAAATTGTTTACGTAAGCTTTATTTCTCTTGTAAGAAGTATTCATGTGTCAAACATTTGTAATTTTTTTTTGATAAAAGTACATTTCTTATCTATGAAAACTTAGTTGATTGATAAATAAATTGTAAAAAAGTACTGCAATGATATGTTAAATTCGGTATTTAGTTACCTTATATAGCTTACATGTATAGCTGCTACTAACCCGTTTGCCGGACTCGGTGGCTCAGTCGGATGGGCGTCTGACTGGTGATCAGGAGGACGCGGGTTCGACACCCACCGGGGTCGGCAATATTCTTTCGTGGAGATTGATCATGAAATCTTTTCTACGGTCATTCTCTCCATTCCGCTGATTCAAGAAGGGCAGTTTTCAGCGAAAGAATGTGCACTGTATTGGTTAAGCGCTTACGTATAAGCCTGCCCAGGAAAGTGTTGATAGGTAAACTGACCGGCACAAAAATGACCTAAATAGTGTTGACTGGGCCATTAAACACCAATACAAACAAACAAACAAGTACTTACCCGTTTAGTTTGAAAGGGGGTCTTTCATCTATGCCCATGCATGTTTTTTCTTTAAACTTTGTATATTAATAACTCAGCATATACAACCTGTAAAAATGTATTTAATAACTTATATAAATCAAAGTAGGACTCAGGAGGCCACTCTATCCGACTCCCTCCATGAGCTGGTGTCTGTCTCTAAATAAGTGCGTCTTAAATCTTATGTTTTATTTAGTTTCAAGATCTGTGAACTGGATTGAATGCAGAACTCCATAAGCATTCCTTTGATACTAAAAAAATTTTTGAATTAATTAAAGTTTACATTTTCTGATAAAATAATTATCAAAAATCTCATTTTTTAATTAAAATTTAAAAAAAATATCAAAATTCAATCCCTAAGATAAAGATGTTCTAGTCTTTGTCAAGATTTAATTTTGCTAGGAAAACTTGTCATATGTATCTTCTTTAGCTATGCTAAATTTCATGAAAATCCGAAACCGGTAACACTGTAGTTTTACACCTTTAATGGATGTAAAGCAGAAGTAAAACAAAGATCAGGAATTGATACAATTAACTTACTCCACCCATAAAAGACACCAAAGGGAAAGAAATACAAACATTAAGCGACCAGACCATAATGGAAACCTAAACAAAGGAAGGCCATAAGGACAGTTACTTTCCCACAAAATGGCCATATGGCCATCCAAAATTAAAAGACACAAGTGATACACACAGTAAGTAACAAACAACAACATAAATAAATCGCCACAGAAGAGCGATTTCTGCAAAATTTACTATTTTATTGAAATCATCATCCAAGAACCTTACAAAAAGGCAATTCGTAACACTTACGTAATAAAAATGAGATTATACAAATCAAAATGAATACATATTGAGCTGTTCTAGCTTAGAAACTATTAAAATATCATGAATTTCTGATATTTTCCTCTCATTTATACACTATGATCTATCCAAAATAGTAGATAGTAAAACACTCAATCATAAGGTATTCTAATTAACAAATTAGGCTTAACAACATATATTGCTTTTTTATTAGCAGCAAAATTCTTGTGAACATGTGCAACTTTATTTAATGACTTTGCATAAGTCATGCTACTCAAATAGGTGTAAGGCAAGGAGATCCATTATTTTCATTTCCATACCAAGCTGGTATGCAAGGACGCAATGGTCAGTGGTTTGTTGTTACAAGTAAAAATAGTTCTGTTGATAAATCCATGGCCAGATTAAGCCTTAGATATACTCTATCTTTATGAACGCTGGATTATTATCCAAACAAAAAAGTTACAGTAATTATTGGTTAGTATTTCGAAAAATCGAAATGTCACTGATATTGAGTTTCTGTTGCAAAAGATATCATTGATGGATGAGGCGCAGAATATTTGGTGTAAACAAAGCTGTTCCATGACCTAGAGAAAGTTTGCTATTAGACAGGGAGAGAAACAGTTTCCTTCCTTACAGTACACATGCATAAAAATGTCTCTTTTCTGCATTGGAATTGTATTTTTTGACGTTTCTTTGGTGTCTTATTTTTCCTGTTTACGTTGTCAATAGTGTGGTTAATTTATCGGAAGCGAGCTTTTAGAATTTTTTTTCTGGTTGAAAAACTTTTAACCACTTCTTGAATGTTTCTGCTGAATGCAAGTTCACTTTTTAAGCACTGTTCTTGCTTGCTTTTTGTTCATTAATAATTACCAGTACATTTCTGTGCAATGTATCTCTGAGCTTAGAAAGAGCATTGCAGTGTTTTGACAGAAAAAAGCACCACAATGTATTTACTGAAAATAATTTAAAATCCTGTGAGTAATGCGTTCACTACTCACAGATTGAATAATTATTATCAACAGTTTAAATGCTTCTTGATATCTTACATAATGTGCTTTGTAATTACTGCAACAACTGCTGAGATAGGTAAATGAAGTGAAAGACCTATACAAATATATTGACAACACAATCATGATTACATAAGTTTTGGAACACTGACAAATGTACGACCATGTGAATTCTAAAAGCAAATTCATATGGCTGTGGAATACAGCTTCAGGAAGCCGTTTGATTTCGTTCATAGGGGCTATACAACAAAGATAGATTGGCTAGTGCCTATGCAGATACAAATTCTGAAAACTTAATGTCCAGGAAAAGTAATCTCAAGTTTTATTGATTTTCCCTAGAGTAAACCTTTCTTTTTAAATGGACAGTTAGGGTTAAATAAACAAACAACAGTTTGACTTGAGGGTCATTCATCTCGAGTCGGATAACAAATCTCAAAAAATCTGAAGCAACAGCTAAAGTGACTGGTATTTTGTTGATTTGAATGTTAAATCTAAACATCACTTTAGCACCATTTCAAAATTAGACGAGAAAGACAGAAAGAAAACTGTGCACATGATTACTTGGGTGCGTTTGATGACGTTTGTCATCAATACCTTTGCGGTATAGTTCTGTAGACAAAATGGTTTGTACCATAGGGGGCAAATTAACCGAGATGGATGTTTTGAAATAATACTTATAATTATGCTATGAACTACTCACACAAACCATACTATACTATAGCCATCCAAATTGAAAGCAATAGTAAAGTATTATTAAACAGCATGACCAAAACATGATAATCATATAATTTCACATTTTGCTGAATCAGGACTATCAGTATTCAGTCTGTTAAAACACAATGTTACCGGCAATCAATTTCCATCAAAATTCATCAACATGTTACTAAGATATGTGGGTAATTTTTATGCTAAAATGGTGTCTTGACAAAAATTGGAACATGGTAAAATTGCATATAAAATTTTAATGAATACAAAAAGTAGGAGCTGAAATATGGGGACACCATCAAAGAAAACTGAATGCCCAGCCACTATTACTAGGCATATGAAGTCATTCATAGTATCAACTAACTCACCAATTATGGCTTTAATTCATAAAAAATAGCAGCATTAGATATATGAAACTCTGAATACTGTAGACAAGTTTATATGAGAGTACTCTCTGTTGTGATAGAGACTTCATAAAATATGTAATAAATTTACTACGGAGATAAAATTTAAAAGTGTGTGCATCGTAATTATAATGGTTATACCCAAGGCAATTATTGTGCATAATTTCATCAAAATCCAAGCGTGGGTAGTTCTAAACCAATGTAAATTTCCTTTACCTTGAAAGCCCCCCTTAGTAAATTTTTAATTAGTGTCTGAGATTGCGGCCGGTGACATAAATGCTGTATGGTTAATAAATTATACTCTCAGTGGTATTTTTCACCCGCCTCAACTCCATTTCAGTGATATGAAACTTGGTTGTTAAATGCAGGCTGTCTGACAACGAACACTAACTAAAAACACAACGCGAGGTAAGACCGGAGTGGGATAGCCTAGTCCCTACCCCAGACTAGTACACTGTACAAAATTAAAAGCTTGTCTATAATGATTTTTTTGATTGCAACTATTTTATAAGATAACGGCTATTTTTCCATTGTTAAACATCTGCATTGCCATACCGTACAAAATAGATCAATGTCATACTTAAGTGCACCGGCCCCGATAGCTCAGTTGGTAGAGTGTCCGCTCCGGGGAACTGGAGGTCACGGGTTCGGTCCCGGGCCGTGACATACCAAAGTCGTTAAAAATGGTACTAGCTGCTCCTCGCTTGGCACTCAGATTTACGGGGTAGAGCTAGGACTGGTCGACCCAGTGTCAGGATAATGTGACTGGGTGTTGTATCATGTAATGTGTCTGGGACATGATACTTCAGTGAGGCAGCACTATAAAAGTGAGCATTGAGCTCCCTGTCGCAACCAGACACCGTCGTGATATGACTGAAAAATCGTTGAAAGCGACGTTAAACCCGAATTCACACACACACACCCACGCACCCACCCACCCACCCATCCACATACACACACACACACACACACACACACACACACACACACACACACACACTTAAGTGATTATTCAGTCACAAATATATTTGTCAAACATGCTATACTTACCGCTACATTTTTGCAGCAGTTTACACATTTTTAACCAATCGCAAATTACAATTTATTAATTTATTAAATCGAGACTAATATCAATAAGTAGGTCAAAAGCCAACTTATACAGCTACGCCGAAAAAAGGCATATTTAACATTATGAGCAACCCAGCTCCTTCAATGTTTGTTGGATCTTCATGAAACTTGCAGCTAGCCGTGATATGCTTAAAATTATGGGCCATCAGACTGGACTTCTAGCGTCAGCGTTCTGTCGTCTTGATTGTCAAAAAAAAAAAAAAAAAAAAAAAAAAAAAATATTTGAAATTATGACTAGCGTAGTTCCTGCTTTTTTCATTGGATCTTTATGGAACTTGCAGATAACCGTCTAGTACCGAATTGATAACGGATCTGATAGCTGTCCGAGTTACGTCCCATTTGTTGGTAAAAAAAGGCCATATATGTCACTGTGACTAGTCTAGCTCCTCATATTTAGCTACCCTGAGCCAAAGGCTACGGGAGAGCTCATAGGATGGTAGGCATCGTCGTCCGTCAACATTTCCAAAGGAATTTTCTCACTGAATCTGCTGTGCAAATTCCAATTCAATTTCGTATGCATTCTACTGACAGTGGAAGAACGAAAGTTCGTTCGAATGGTCCAGAACACTTGACGAAGATGGCCGACATGCTTAGTATAGGTTAGAAGTCATGAAGAGATTTCTTCACAAGTAAGAATCTGCGAAGCGAAGCGTAGCAGATTCTTACTGTGAAGAAATCTCTTTATGACTTCTAACCAGCTTAGACTGCTGTCAATTTTCTTGAATTATGTCCACTGATGGTCTCTTGAGATTACATTAATTATGCTCAAAACTTTATTGTACTCCCATCCATTCACTTAGTTGCTCTTCACTGAGAAGTTACCATAAGAAGGTGTCTTTTTATTTTCATTTTTTTTTAATTTGAACTTGAAGAAAAATTTGTCAGATGGGAGACACGGTCTGGATTTCAAGAGTTTGAAATAGGCCTATCATCAGCAACACTTTTTCTATTCCTGCGAAGAACAGTAAACCAGGAGTTTGTAGGGTGTTCATCAATCGGATGGTTGTTGTCAGGTATGAAATTTGTTTTATTTTGAATTTTTGACTTAGTCTCACTCACAAGCTCTGGTCTGGAATATTTGTTTTGTATGATAAGATTTTTGTTAAAACAAGAAAAAAAGTGTTGCTGTTCTGATAAACTGTAGCCTACCTTGGAAGTGTACCCATTTTGTACAGGAAACCCTTGAACGGCTTATTGGCAAACAGTGCAGGCCCAGACCAGACGCCACAGAACACGGCCTCTGATCAGGGCCTACACTTTTTGCAAAAAGTTCAGCCAATTTGCAAACTTTGAAGAAAACACAACCTGAGAACCCTAATTTTAAAATGAACCTGTGCTATATATAAGGTGGATGATTCCATTTGGTACAAAAGGGTTAAAGAAGTAAACCTGTTTTTTTTTTTTTTTTTTTTTTTTTTTTTTGTTATTGTTTTGTTTTTGTTTTTTTGTTTTTTGTTTTTTGTTTTTTTGTTGTTGTTTTTTTCATTTATTGTGAGACTTTGGATATGCAAGCTTTGTATTGTTTGTCAATTTCTGCTAATTTCGTTTTGATATTCCAGAAAAAAAGAAGACCATAGATAATTCACTGGACATTAAAATCACCTTGCTTGATTTCTCTGTCAGGTACAGGGTAAAGTTTTATTGCTTTTCAGTCACTCAGGAGCATCTGGGCTGATTAATGTGTTAAGAATTCTTCTTAATCGTTAAGAACCTTTCTTAATCATTAAGGAGGTCTCTTCACAATATAGTCAGCAGCAGAAACGACTTCTGATTGGCTGAAAGAGAAGAAACGTCACAAACCGCAGTCTAAAATATGGTAAAATCTTATAAAAATCTTCTTATCCAGAACCGCTAGGATAATTGCCTTGAAACTTTGTATTGTTACGAGCCACGCCTAGCAGAAAAAAGCAAACAAGCCTTTTAAAAATAAGAGGACCATGATGGTCCTATATCGCTCACCTGATCTTAGCGTTTTACATACTTAATATTGAAGTTTCACAAGGTGCATTGCTTTAAGACTTTGTTTAAGTTTTATATTCAAGAATTTAGCCACAGGGCTATAATCTAAACATTATTGGTAGAGACCCACTAGAAAACCTATGTACCAAATATCAAAGTCCAAGGTTTTCTGCAACAGACAAGAAAATATTAGAGTTTTTCCCTATATTACCTATGTCTATGTAAATAAGTGACGCCTTAACGCCACAGGGCTATAATTTGATCAATCTTGGCAGAGGTCCACTAGATAAAGGTATGTACCAAATATCAAAGACCTGTGCCTTCTGATTTCAGACGAGAAGATTTTTAAAGGTTTTCTCTATATGAAGTCTATGTAAAACGTGGGCCCTGCCACTGGAACATTCTTGGCAAAGGTCCACTTGATTAAGGAGTGAACCAAACATCAATGTTCTAGCCTTCTGGTGACAGACGAGAAAATGTTCAAAGGTTTTACCGTACAAGTCTATGTAAAATATGGTGCCCCTCGGTGGGGCCATTTTTGGCCCAAGGGCTATAATTTGAACAATCTTGGCAGAGGTCCACTAGATGAAGTTATATATGTTCCAAATATCAAAGGCCTGAGCCTTCTGGTCTCAGAGAAGAAGAATATTAAAAGTTTTTTTTTCTATATAACTTTATGTAAAACATGTGGGCCACTGGGTGGGGCAATTTTTTACCCCAGGGCGATAGTTTGAACAATCTTGGTGTTGGTCCACTAGACGAGGCTGTGTGCAAAATGTCAAAGGCCTTGGATGGTTTTAGACAAGAAGATGTTTAACGGTTTTCTCTATATAACTCTATGTAACATATGTGGACCCCTGGACTGGGCCATTTGTGGCACCTGGGCTAAACTTTGAAAATCTTGGTAGAGGACCACTAGTCGAAGCTGTGTACCATATGAAAGGCCTGGGCCCTCTGGTTTTAAGCAAGAAGATTTTTAAAGATTTTTTTGCCATATATAACTATGGAAACATGTGAGGCCCTAGGCTATAAATTGAACAAACCTCGAAGAGGTCCACAAGACGAAGCTGCGTACCAAATATCAAAGGCCTGGACCCTCTGGTTTCCCGAGAAGAATGTTTTTAAACGTTTTCTCTATATAACCCTATGTAAAACATGTGGGTCCCTGGTAGGGGAAGGGGTAAACTAGACGAAGATGTGTACCAAACATCAAAGGCCTAGGCTATTTGGTTTCAGAGAAGAAGATTTGTAAAGGTTTTCCCAATATAACTCTATAGAAAACATGTGGGTCCCTAGGCGGGGTCATTTTTGGCTCCAGGGCTATAATTTAAACAACCTTGGTACAGTTCCACTAGACGAAGCGGTGTACCACATATCAAAGGCCTGGGCCCTCTGGTTTCAGACAAGAAGATTTTTTAAATGTTTCCCTATATAACATTTATGTAAAACATTTGGCCACAGGGCAATAAAATTGAATAATCTACGTAGATGTCCACTAAACGAAGCTGTATACCAAATATCAAAGGCCTGGGCCCTCTGATTTCAGAGAAGAAGATTTTTAAATGTTTTCACTATATATCGCTATGTAAAACATGTGGGCCCCTGGGTGGGGTCATTTTTGGCCCCAGGTCTATAATTTGAACAATCTTGGTAAAATTCCACTAGACGAAGCTGTGTACCAAATATCAATGTTCTAGGCTTTCTGGTTTCAGACAAGAAGATTTTAAACGTTTTCCCTATACATGCAGTGGGCGCTCTTACCAATTAGGCCACGCGAGCCAGAACAAAATATCTTGCGGATAGAAAGAAAGTGTTATTTGCGTTTGAGGATTCTAGATACCAATTTGGGATGGAAAAAAGAAAATTACATTCTATTTTTATTGAAACAAGAGCTCCGCAAGCGGGGCATTATACGTCCGTAGCAAGTTAATATTTGTTGGACTGAAACCTTGAAACAATAAGAACTGCTCCATATCATGGTCTAACTACATATCAAGTTTCAGCTTGATTGGATCTAAATTGTAGGAGGAGTTAGCTGGAAATGAAAATGTCTACAGATATTTTCGAAGTGTTATACTTATATAAACATTTGGTGGACATCCTCTCTAAACCATATGCACTGCTCCACATCATAGTCAAACTTAATATCGAGATTTTGCTAGATCGAATGTTACCTGCAGGAGAGGTTAGCCACAAACAAAACGTGTACAGAATTTTTCAAATGGACATAACTCGATGATTTTTGTTGGACCGTAACCTCAAAACCATAAGCACTGCGCCACATAATGGTCTAACTATATATATGAAATTTCAGCTTCATCGGATATTAATTGTAGGAGAAGTTAGCCACAAACAAAATACTAACAGAAATCTGCAAAGGGGCATAACTTTATTTATATCTGGGAAGCCATAAACTCGAAACAAAATGCGCTGCTCCATATTGTGGTCAAACTATATATCGATTTTCAGCTTGATATTATGTTCAAGGTTGGAAGAGTTAGCCATAAACAAAATGTTCACAGGAATTTTCAAAGGGGCATAACTCTATAAATATTTTGTGGACTGTAACCTTGAAATAATATGCGCTGCTCCAAACCTTGGTCTAACTGTATATCAAGTTTCAGCTTCATCGGTTCTAAATTGCAGGCAAAATTGCTTACAGAAACTTTCAAAGGGGCATAACTTTTTTTTTTGACCATAACCCCAAAATAAAATCACTGACTACGTCAGAAAGTGCCCACTTGAAGCTATCAAAGAGGTGTGGTACAAATGTTTGTCAAAATGTGAGGGTAAGTATTTATGTGAATTTTCATGAGAGAAAGGCAAATACTTTTGAAGTTATGACCAAGGTTAAGTTTTTTTGCTTAAGGCAAGACAAACGCACGAACAAAGGTCCTTTGTCAAAATATAAGTCTTTTGATGGTATGTGTATGTGTGTGTGAATTCGGGTTTAACGTCGCTTCAACAATTTTTCAGTCATATCACGACGGTGTCTGGTTGCGACAGGGAGCTCAATGCTCACGTTTATAGTGCTGCCTCACTGAAGTATCATGTCCCAGACACATTACATGATACCACACCCAGTCACATTATCCTGACACTGGATCGACCAGTCCTAGGTCTACCCCGTAAATCTGAATGCCAAGCGAGGAGCAGCTAGTACCATTTTTAACGACTTTGGTATGTCGCGGCCCGGGATCGAACCCGAGACCTCCCGTTCCCCGGAGCGGACACTCTACCAACTGAGCTATCGGGGCCGGTGATGATGGTATGTGTATGAAGTTTCATGAGAGTAGGGCAAATCTTTTTGAAGTTATGACCGACGTTACGTTTATTTGGTTAAGGCGTTACAAACACACGGACAATGGCAATATTGTTGTAGCCAGTGTTGTACCCTAACAGGATGCACTGCTTCACATCACGGAAACAAAATATTTACAGAAATACTCTGCAAATAATTCTGTAAATATTTGGTGTACTATAACCTCGAAAGAATATGCGCTACATCAGGTCATGGTCTTCCTACCTACTAAGTTTCTGCTTGATCAGATGAAAACTGTAGAGGGAGTTATCCGGAAACGAAAACGTTTACAAAAAATATCAAAGGGGCATAAATGTGTGCATATTTGGTGGACCGTAACTTCGAAATGATATACGCTACACCAGGTCATGGTCTTACTATCTACAAAGTTTCAGCTTGGTCGGATGAAATCTGGAGAAGGCGTTATCCGGAAACGAATATATATATATATATGGTGGACCGTAACCTCGAAATGATATGCGCTACACCAGGTCATGGTCTTACTATCTACCAAGTTTCAGCTTGGTCGGATGAAATCTGGAGGAGGCGTTATCCGGAAACGAAAGTTTACAAAAATGTTCAAAAGGGAATAACTCAGTAAATATTTGGCGGACGGTAACCTCGAAACAATATGCGCTACATCAGGCCATGGTCTTATTTTCTACCAAGCTTCGGCTTGACCGGATGAAAACTGTAGGAGGAGTTATCCGGAAACGAAAAAGTTTACAAAAATTTCCAAAGGGGCATAACTCGTTAAATATATGGTGGACAATAACTTCGAAACAATATCGCTACACCAAATCATAGTCTTACTACCTTCCAAGTTTCAGCTTGACCGGATGAAAACTGCAGGGGGAGTTATCCGGAAACGAAAAGTTTACAGACGGACGGACGCCAACCCCATACCATAATACGATCGTTTTTACAAAACGGGCGTATAAAAATTACTAATTTTCATTTTCAGCCCAAACATAGATTATGGATTATCATTAGAGCCGCCTCATTGATGCGATTCTACACCCACATTCTACAGACGGACGGACGCCAACCCCATACCATAATACGATCGTTTTTACAAAACGGGCGTATAAAAATTACTAATTTTCATTTTCAGCCCAAACATAGATTATGGATTATCATTAGAGCCGCCTCATTGATGCGATTCTACACCCACATTCTGCATGGAGCAAAAAGAAGAAAAAAGAAATTCATGTACGTCCCTGTATAACTCTTTTTTTCCCCAACTGCCTGTAGCTATTTTACCGCTTCTTATTTCTTGCCCAAACATTTTTTGTGGATGCTCATTTGAACTGCCACATTGAGGCGATTCTAACGAGCACCCATTTTTTACCACAATAGGAAACTCCTGTATACCTCTGTATAACCATCTTTTATACACTGTGGGTAGTTAATGAACAGCTTCTTAATTCCTGCCTAAACCTCAATTTCGAATTTCTCCCCCGCCCATCGGGGCTTGAAGAAATAGATTGGCCTACATGGTGCTGT